>CM038676.1:525557480-526757480 GCA_021605205.1 Aegilops longissima
TTCACTTAGACAACCGCCATTTGTAGAATGCTCTTTTTCTTCACTTATAATTGTTAGAGCGTGGGCATATCTTTTGTAGAAAGAATTAAACTCTCGTGCTTCACTTATATCTTTAGAGAGATGACAGGAACTGGTCATTCACATGGTTAGTCATAAAATCCTACATAAACCTGTAGATCGCTGAATATGATATGTTTGATTCCTTGCAATAGTTTTGCGATATAAAGATGGTGATATTAGAGTCATGCTAGTGGGTAGTTGTGGATTAGTAGAAATACTTGTATTGAGGTTTGTGATTCCCGTAGCATGCACGTATGGTGAACCGTTATGTGATGAAGTCGGAGCATGATTTATTTATTGATTGTCTTCATTATGAGTGGCGGTCGGGGACGAGCGATGGTCTTTTCCTACCAATCTATCCCCCTAGGAGCATGCGCGTAGTACTTTGTTTCGATGACTAATAGATTTTTGCAATAATTATGTGAGTTCTTTATGACTAATGTTGAGTCCATGGATTATACGCACTCACCCTTCCATCATTGCTAGCCTCTTGATTGCGCGCATTGCCCTTTCTCACCTAGAGTTGGTGCAAACTTCGCGGTGCATCCAAACCCCGTGATACGATACGCTCTGTCACACATAAGCCTCATTATATCTTCCTCAAAACAGTCACCATACCTACCTATCATGGCATTTCCATGGCCATTCCGAGATATATTGCCATGCAACTTCCATCATCATCATATACATGACTTGAGCATTTATTGTCATATTGCTTTGCATGATCGTAAGATAGCTAGCATTATATTTTCATGGCTTGTCCGTTTTTTGATGTCATTGCTACGCTAGATCATTGCACATCCCGGTACACAGCCGGAGGCAATCATATAGAATCCTATCTTTGTTCTAGATATCGAGTTGTAATATTGAGTTGTAAGTAAATAAAAGTGTGATGATCATCATTATTAGAGCATTTCCCCAGTGAGGAAAGGATGATGCAGACTATGATTCCCCCACAAGTTGGGATGAGACTCCGGACTTTATGAAAAATAAAAGAGGCCAACGAAGCCCAAATAAAAAAAAGAGGCCAAAGAAGCCCACCAAAAAGAATAAAAAAAATAAGAAAAAATGAGAGAAAAAGAGAGAAGGGGCAATGTTACAATCCTTTTACCACACTTGTGCTTCAAAGTAGCACGCACCATGTTCTTCATATAGAGAGTCTCTTGAGTTATCACTTTCATATACTAGTGGGAATTTTCATTATAGAACTTGGCTTGTATATTCCGATGATGGGCTTCCTCAAACGCCCGAGGTCTTCATGAGCAAGCAAGTTGGATGCACACCCACCTAGTTTCCAGTTTGAGCTTTCATACACTTTAGCTCTTAGTGCATCCGTTGCATGGCAATCCCTACTCACTCACATTGATATCTATTAATGGGCATCTCCATAGCCCGTTGATACGCCTAGTTGATGTGAGACTTTCTTATTTTTTGTCTTCTCCACATAACCCCCACCATCATATTCTATTCCACCTATAGTGCTATGTCCATGGCTCACGCTCATGTATTGCATGAAAGTTGAAAAGGTTTGAGAACGTCAAAAGTATGAAACAATTGCTTGGCTTGTCATTGGGGTTGTGCATGATTTGAATATTTTGTGTGCTGAAGATGGAGCATAGCCAGACTATATGATTTTGTAGGGATAACTTTCTTTGGCCGTGTTATTTTGAAAAGACATGATTGCTTTATTAGTAGGCTTGAAGTATTATTGTTTTTATGCCAAAAGATATACTATTGCTTTGAATCACTCGTGTCTTAATATTCATGCCATGATTACACATATGATCATGATTATGCTAGGTAGCATTCCACATCAAAAATTATTATTTTTATAATTTACCTACTCGAGGACGAGCAGGAATTAAGCTTGGGGATGCTGATACGTCTCCGTCATATCTATAATTTTTTATTGTTCCCTGCCAATATTATTCAACTTTCATATACTTTTTGGCAACTTTTTATACTATTTTTGGGACTACCATATTGATCCAGTGCCCAGTGCCAGTTCCTGTCTGTTGCATGTTTTTGGTTTCGCAGAATATCCATATCAAACGGAATCCAAACGGGATAAAAATGGACGGAGAATTATTTTGAAATATTTGGAAAATCTGGGAGAAAGATCAACGCGAAACAGTGTCCGAGGTGGGCACGAGGTAGGGGGCGCGCCCCTGACCCTCGTGGGCCACCCGTAAGGCGGTTGATGCCCTTCTTCGGCCGCAAGAAAGCTAATTTTTGGAAAAAAAATCACGGCGAAGGTTTCAGTCCAATCGGAGTTACGGATCTCCATATATATACGAAACGGTGAAAGGGCAGCAGAACAGAACGCAGAAACAGAGAGATAGATCCAATCTCGGAGGGGCTCTCGCCCCTCCCAAGCCATAGGAGCCAAGGACCAGAGGGGAAACCCTTATCCCGTCTAGGGAGGAGGTCAAGGAAGAAGAAGAAGAAGGGGGCCTCTCTCCCCCTTGCTTCCGGTGGCGCCAGAGCGTTGCTGGGGGCCATCACCAACACCGCCGTCATCTTCACCAACATCTCCATCACCTTCCCCCTTCTATATTCAGCGGTCCACTCTCCTGCATCCCGCTGTACCCTCTACTTGAACATGGTGCTTTATGCTTCATATTATTATCCAATGATGTGTTGCCATCCTATGATGTCTGAGTAGATTTTCGTTGTCCTATCGGTGATTGATGAATTGCTATGATTGGTTTGAGTTGCATGTTTTATTATTGGTGTTGTCCTATTGTGCCCTCCGTGTCGTGCAAGCGTGAGGGATTCCTGTTGTAGGGTTTGCAATATGTTTATGATTTGCTTATGGTGGGTGGCGTGGTGATGAAGCACGCACCTTAGTAAGTAGGTTGTTTGCATATGGGATAAAGGGGACTTGATACTTTAATGCTATGGTTGGGTTTTACCTTAATGATCTTTAGTAGTTGCGGATGTTTGCTAGAGTTCCAATCATAAGTGCATATGATCCAAGTAGAGAAAGTATGTTAGCTTATGCCTCTCCCTCAAATAGAATTGCAATAGTGATTACCGGTCTAGTAACGTAGTCAATTGCTTAGGGACAATTTCACAACTCCTACCACCACTTTTCCACACTCGCTATATTTACTTTTTTGCTTATTTATCTAAACAGCCCCTACTTTTTATTTACGTTCTCTTTATTATCTTGCAAACCTATCCTATCACACCTACAAAGTACTTCTAGTTTCATACTTGTTCTAGGTAAGGCGAACACTAAGCGTGCATAGAGTCGTATCAGTGGCAGATAGGACTTGAGAGAATATTTGTTCTACCTTTAGCTCCTCGTTGGGTTCGACACTCTTACTTATCGAAAGAGGCTACAACTATCCCCTACACTTGTGGGTTATCAAGCAGCCTATGTCGATTGTGGACTTGGCTGCTTGTGTACAGGAGGAAGGAGAATCAACAACCCATTGGGTGTGTCGGGTTTCACAAATCTTGCATTCATCAGACCGCATCAACACTGATACAGCTGTTTTGACGTTGGAAGGCAATTGCCGGTTTACACCACTGAAGTTGAAATTGGGACGGCTCAAGCGTCACTGCAATGACATGGGGACTCTCATGGCTGCTCTGGTGAAGTATGCTAACTCTGATAGTACCAAGGATCCCGAGTCCGACGATGACAAGACAGGGAAGGGAAAGAAGAGCGGCAATACCAAGGGGCAGCAGCATAACCCGGCGGGTCATGGAAACAATGGTAAGCGTAAAGCGGATGCCAGCCTGGATTTTGTGGCTAATACCAACGAGCAGGACAAGGGTCAACAGCGTAAGGGTAAACCGCCCCGGCGTAGTGGAGGACCAAGTCCTAACCCGAACCGCCTGTCTTATCTGTTGCACCAGCCTTGCCCAAAACAGGGAACGAAGGAGACACCGTCCACGCACCTCTGGAAAGATTGTTATATCATGCAGGAGTTCAAAAATTCTGATTTCTTTCAGTATGATCATGGACCGGCTAGCGGTTCAGGCCCCGGATCTCATGGGTCGGGTTATGGTGGAGGCAATTCCGGTTCAGGCTTCCACGATCAGGGTGGACATAACAATCAAGGCAATCAGGGAAATCAGCAGCAACAGCAGCAGTCGGGTTATCAGAGCAACCCAAAGCAGTTGAATAGTGGGCAGTATCATGTTTTCACCACTAGCTTGTGCAAGCGCGATCAGAAGCTTCATAAGAGGGCAGTGAACTCCGTTGAACCGGCGGTGCCCCGTTACTTGCGCCGGTCTGAGCAGCCGATCGTGTGGAGTAGAGAGGATCATCAACACCGGGTTGACAATCCGGGTCATCTGGCATTGGTGGTGGCGCCTCAGGTGGGAGGTTATAAGTTCACTAAGGTACTCATGGATGGGGGGAGTAGTATCAATATCCTTTATTACGAAACTTTCTGTCGCATGGGGTTAACAGATAAAAATCTTAAACCGTCCAATACGGTGTTCCATGGTGTGGTGTCTGGTAAATCGGCATATCCTATTGGTAAAATAGCTCTGGAGGTGGCTTTCGGAGATGAGCATGACTCGAGATCAGAAACATTGACCTTTGAAGTGGTGAAAATTAAAATTCCGTATCATGCCCTGTTTGGATGGCCAGCTTATGCTATGTTTATGGAACAGCCTTGTTATGTCTATCTGCAGCTCAAGATGCCGGGTCACAAGGGAACTATAACAGTGCATGGGGGCCACAAGATCGCTTTGGAGTGTGAAGAAGGTGGTGCGGCTTATGCTGAGTCGGTTTGTGCAACAGAAGAGTTGAAGTTTTACAAAGATAATGTTGATCCGGCAGATATGAATTCATTGAAGAAACCAACTACAGAGCATGATCCAGCCCTGAAGTTTAAATCGGCTGATGAGACTAAGCTTGTTGATTTCGTTCCCAGCGATTCATCCAAACAGTTTAGCATCAGCGCTAACTTGGATCCGAAATAGGAAAGCGCGCTCATCGAGTTCATCCATGAGAACTGGGACATCTTTGTGTGGAAGCCTTCTGACATGCCAGGTGTACCGAGAGAACTCGCTGAGCACACTCTCAATGTGGATCCCAAGTATAAACTGGTCAAGCAGTTTCTTCGCCGGTTCAATGAAGAAAGACGCAAGGCTATTGGTGAGGAGGTTGTCAGGCTTTTGGCAGCCGGGTTCATTGTTGAAGTATTTCATCCTGAGTGGTTGGCTAATCCGGTGCTGGTACTTAAGAAGAATGGCACTTGGCGTATGTGCGTGGACTACACAGATCTCAACAAAGCTTGTCCAGCAGATCCTTTTGCCCTCCCTCGTATTGATCAAATCATTGATGCTATAGTGGGTTGTAAGAGTTTGAGCTTTCTGGATGCGTATTCTGGTTATCATCATATCAAAATGGCAGTTAAGGACCAGGAGAAGACAGCCTTCATAACTCCTTTTGGAGCCTTCTGCTATGTGTCTATGCCCTTTGGGCTCAAGAGTGCCCAGGCGACTTATCAGCGCTATGTGCAGAATTGTCTTCATGATCAGATCGGCCACAATGTTCATGCTTATGTGGTTGATATTGTGGTAAAATCTAGACAGAAGGAGACATTGACAGATGACTTGAAGGAGACCTTTGGTAACCTGCGGGTTTATAAAATGATGCTTAATCCGGCCAAGTGTGTTTTTGTTGTACCGGCAGGCAAGCTCTTGGGCTTTCTGGTATCTAACAGAGGCATCGAAGCTAATCCGGAGAAGATCAAGGCTATAACTTCTTTGGCCAAACCGAAGTGTATTAATGATGTTCAACGCCTGGCAGGCCGGATTGCCGCGTTGAGCCGGTTTATCAGCCGCCTTGGGGAGAAGGCCATCCCTTTATATCAGATGCTGAAGAAAACGGATAACTTTGTCTGGAGTAATACCGCCAATGAAGCATTTGAGGATTTAAAGCGGCAGCTGGCAAATCCGCCGGTTCTCGCTGCTCCTGTTGATAAAGAGCCATTGTTGCTATATGTGGCAGCTAACGCCCGGGCTGTTAGCGTGGCTATTGTGGTGGAACGCAAGGAGGCCAGAAAGGAGTATCCGGTTCAACGGCCGGTTTATTATATCAGTGAGGTGCTTAATGAATCCAAGCAAAGGTACCCGCATTGGCAGAAGCTGGTATATGGGGTTTTCATGGCAAGCCGGAAGCTTAAGCAATATTTCCAAGGTCATCCCATCACGGCGGTCAGCTCCGCTCCTTTGGGGGATATAATCCAGAACAGGGAAGCAACTGGCCGGACTGCTAAGTGGGCTATTGAGCTTGGGCCTCACGGATTAAAATATATGCCCAGGACGGCGATAAAATCTCAGGCACTTGTGGATTTCATTAATGATTGGACAGAACTACAGGCGCAAGAAGAGAAGCCGGATCATACTTATTGGACCATTCATTTTGATGGGTCCAGGAAATTGGAGGGCTCGGGGGCTGGAGTCGTATTAACTTCCCCACGAGGTGATAAGTTTTGTTATGTTCTCCGTTTAATGTTCCCTTGCACTAACAGTGCAGCTGAATATGAGACTTTACTCCATGGTCTTCGGATGGCTGACGAGATGAATCTCAGCCGAGTTAAGTGCTTCGGTGATTCGGACCTGGTGCTCAACAAGTGTACGGCACTTGGGACTCCAAGGACCCACTCATGGCGGCTTATCGTCGTGAGGTGGATATTGTTGCAGGTCACTTCAAAGGTTATCAGGTGGATCATGTGGACCGGCGGAAGAATGAAGCGGCGGACGCTTTAAGCCGTTTGGGTTCCCAACGTAAACCGGTTCCACCTAATGTCTTCTTGGATGTTCTGCATAATCCGTCTGTCAAGCTCCTTGGTGAAGAGGATTTGGCTGTTCCTGATCCGGAGGCTCAGTTGGTGGCGGCTCTCCATGTTATTCCGGATTGGAAGGTTCCATATTTGGCGTATATGAACCGGGGCGAGTTACCTGAAGACGAAACTTTGGCCAGGCAGATAATCCGGCAGTCCTAGTCCATGACTATTATCAATGGAGTTACATCATTGCAGTGTGACAGGGGCGTTTCAACATTGTGTGTCCCCTGAAGAAGGCCGTGAAATTTTGCGTGAGGTCCACGAAGGAGACTGTGGTCACCACGCTGGTTCAAAATCGCTGGTTGCCAAGGCGTTTCGTCACGGTTTTTATTGGCTGACGGCTCATGCTGATGCCGAGGACTTGGTCAAAAGGTGTGATGGATGTCAAGAGTTGAGGATGATTCCAATTACTTGGCTGTTTGCGACTTGGCGGCTCGATATGGTTGGACCCTTTAAGAGATCCAAGGATAAAAAGACCCACCTTCTGGTGGAGGTTGATAAGTTCACTAAGTGGGTAGAGGCAGAGCCAGTCAGTAAGTGTGATGCAGCTATGTCGGGGAAGCTGATCGTAACCCACGAAAACCTATGGGACCGGCGGACCAGGTCCCTTTTGGTTGGGTGGGGGGCAGAGATTGCACGAAGAGCAGATCGAGGCGATGCACACGAGCAGTTTACCCAGCTTCGGAGCTCTCCGGAGAGATAATACTCCTACTGCTGCTTATCTGATTCTATTGTGTTCTTGCTAGGGAGCAATGAGAGCTACCAAACCTAGCTTGAGTGTGTGTAGTCTCGAATGAGCCGAACCGAACCCCCTCTACGTTGCACATGGGCCTCCTTTTATAGGCTCAAGGGGTCACCACAGGTGGCAACGTAACCAAGGGCAAAATGGGAAAGAAAAGAGTTGCGATTGGTACAGCTACTTTGTACAGTGTATTATACCTAACTCTGACGGCAAGGGACAAAGGCAATAAATGCCCGTCCATGTCGCCTAAACAATCTGCGAAAAGGGACCGTCGGGCGCCCGCTTGCCACGATGGCACCCCTGTCAGCGCCGCTTACCGCTGCTCTCCGCTGGCTACACAACCTCTTGACATGCACGCCTGGAATGGCCCCATGGCGACACGTTGGTGGATGAGCTGGAGCGGAGATGAAGAGAGGTTGCCTGCCGCGGCTGAATCCTTGTCGCGCCCGGAAGCTTGTCGCTCACCAAGCCTTCCTGGCAAGCTCCTCTTGCCGGGGTCTTGTCTTATGCGTGCCTTGAGTGGCCTCCCCGGCAAGCTCCTCTTGCCGAGGCCTTGTTTCGTTGGCTTAAATACTTTGTTTTTGAATGGCTCTAAAGGAACCACGGAGGACCTTGGCGGTCATTAGGCAGCCCTGCCGCGGGGTGCTGCAACTGCCCGTGCACGAGTTCGGGATACTAGGGTACCCCTACTCTAGTACACCGACAGGAGCCCCCGGGCCTGGGCCACACATGGTGTCGAGCGCTGTTGGGCCAGGCCCAAAAAAGTCTGCGGGCACGCAGTGCCCAGATCACGCCGTTCTCGGCTCCGGACCCACCACGCCCCCACAGGCAGCACGCCCGGACGTGGCGTCGTGGGAGAGATCGTGGGGTTTCTTTAATTGGAAAAGCGAAACGTCCGCCCCCTCTCCCTCCTTATAAACAGGGGAATCAGGGGCAGGTTGCCCACCTTGCCATTGCTGTCCCATCTCGAAAAACCACCGTCGCTCCCCCCTCCTTCTCTGGTCCGAAGAGAGCAACGCCCCCCCCCATCACCACCAGCGCCATCAACGCCGCCGGCCTCCTCCACCGCCTCCGCCATGGCTCAAAAGCCGACAAGGGAAGGGCGTGAAGTCGGCCGGCGCAGCGGCGGCTTCAAGGGCGCTGCGCAAGGAGCGGCCCTCTTCGACCCCCAGCTCGGCGCAAAGGAGCTGAGGGAGGGCTACTACCTCTTCGGTCGACGGAACGCAGGCGATCCGCGACGAGGGTAATCTCAGCCGCCCGATCGAGTCGGTTTCGCCGGGTACCCTTCTTCGCGCTCTTCTTCTCTGCGGGCTCTGCTCGCCTTTTCTCGAGTTCTTTGTGGCGTCATGAACACCTACGGTTTTGCCTCCTTGATTTCACCCCCAACGCTGTCCTGACCATGGCGGTTTTCGCACACCTCTGCGAGAACTTTGTCGGAGTCCACCCAAATGTAGCCCTTTTCCGCCAATTCTTCATGCCCCGCGTAGAGAGAGGAGAGCCACTTGTTGGAGGGATTGCTTGGATCTCCAGGATCGGCAAGAAGGAATCCTATCTGGAAGGAGAGCTTCGCAGCAAGTGGGAGGAGTGGAGAGCCGATTGGTGTTGGATCGTTGAGGAGAACCCGCAGCCCTTCACTGCCCAGCGCTAAACTCCCATAGTGCGCGGCAATGATTGGAGCAACTTGGCGCCGGAGGATGCTAGGTTGAAGATTGCCGTGACCCGGATCTTGCGCCTCAGGCATGCCGGACTCACTGTAGGCGCCGTTGGCGTAGATTTCCTTCGCCGCCGCATCGCCCCCCTGCAGGAGAGGAGGAGACCTGCTTGGGAGTTCCAAAACCCGGCGGATATTATGAGGCTGCGCCCGGGCCTCAACTGGAATTTCACCGTCTTGGAGCTGGATGCAATGCTGCTGGAGCTATTCAAGCATGACGCCGATCACCCCGAGTGGTTTATGTTGCCGAGGTGGGTCGTCCCATTGTGCAACAATTCTTCGCTCGACCGCATCCGCGCCATGATGCCGTTGTGTGACTCCCATGGAATCGTCCCAACCTGGCAAGAGTCCGCCGACAACGTCGTGCAGCAGTTCTTCGACAGTTTGGAATAAGTGCCGATCCGCCCCGACGAGCAGAAGTGGCTCACCCGCGATACCACCGACGTCGAGCTGCAGCGCATCGCCACCAGGCTGGAGGAGGCGGCAGCAGCTGCTGCCGCTGGCGAATTCGGGTTCACCTTGGAGGAGGCAGAGGCAGCGGAGGCGGCAAGCCTTGCCGATCGAGAAGAGCTTGCCGGCGAGGAGGTGCGGGTCGAGCCCGAAGTCGAGCCGAGCGAGCCTGTCGAGGGCGCCTCCTCCACGCCTTCAAGCAGCTTGCCGCGAGCGGAGCCCCCAGCTCCACCAAGAAGGCGCCTCCGCAAGGCCGGGGAAGTGACGGGACGGCAGACGGGCCATCAGCCGCAGCGCCGTGCGACGCGCTCCATCGCGGCAAGCCCTGTTGCCGCGGGAGCACCCCACACCGCTGCAACGACTGAGTCGGGATCCTCTCAGACCACCGCCGCCACCCCCGCCAAGCGTCCGAGGGAGCCTACTCCTCCACCTCTTCTCACCGGAGGCGAGCTGGATTTTGATCTCTCCGCGCTCAGCTCCGACGAGGCAGAAGAAGAAGAGTAAGCTTCTATGCTGTGCTTGTATTTCTTCAATCTGGTTGCTTTGTCTTGTATCTGACTTGCTTCATTCTGAACTCTTTCCTTTTTCAGGACGCTGGCCCAGAGAGCGTCGAAGAGAGCCAAGACCCCGGTGGTTGTCATCGAAGACGATCCCCCCGCGGCAACAGGAGGTGCGTCTGAGACTCCCTTGCCGGACCCGGCAACTCTTCCTTAGAGCAGCCCCCAGCACAGCCCCCAGCGTAAGTATTTGGTTTATTTCTTACGGTTAGGTGTGCATGGGTGCTCCTCCTTTGCTGATATCTGTCTTGTTGATTTGTGTAGGAGGAGAGCAGCCCCATCAGGAGGGCCCGGAAGTCGCTCCTGAAATTCTGTCTGCTTCGACTACGCCACCAAGGGAGAATTCTCCTGCAAGGGAGGCTTCTCCGACAAGGGAAGTTCCTCCGACAAGGAGCAGTACCGACGACCCTCCGGTGGTGGAGACCGCGGCTACAGATCCCATCGCAGGTAATCTTCTTACTCGAAAATTTCCCTTGGGTTCTTTTTCTTCTGTTTTTCTTTTTGAACATTTGCTTGACTGTTCTTTCTTTTTCTGATCGTCAGATCCATCTGCCGCAGATCCGATGGAGACTGAGGTCGTCGGCGAGGAGGTCGCGCGCGGCAGCACTCACGACGCCGCCACCATGGAGGAAGAGGCTGGCGCTGATGGGTCCGCCGGCGAAGAGGCCGCCAAGGCTGCCGCCGCAAAGGCTGGCGAGGGGTCTGGCGATCGTACTGACGATCCTGAGGCCGCAGGAGCGCCAGGCACTACACCGACCGCCAATCCCTCTGCCACCGATGCAGCGTCAGGCTCCGAAGAGCCCCAGCCCGGCGCCTATCTGAAGGCCGGCGACGGCGTCTTCATCAAGCTCCCATGGGCGTCGAGCTCCAGAGCGCCGGTCGAGGGAGAGACCTTCGACGAAGAGCTGCTCGCCTCCGCTGGGCTGTCGCTAGTTGACGCGCCAAGCAGCAGCAGCGGCGAGTCTGAGGAGGAGCAGCTGCTGAAGAAGCTGTTGTTGCTCTACCGCGCCCGACAAGCTAAGCTGGAGTCCCGGGAAGCACTTGTCGCAAGGGCGGGAGCAGACATGGAGAAGCGCGCAGAAGAGCTCCGGGGCGCCAATCAAGAAGCTCTCCGGAATGTAGCAGAAGCGCGGGAGCAACTCTCCGAAGAGCGCACAGCCTTCATCCTTGAGAAGGCTGAGGTCGAGGAGCAGCAAAGGCTTGCCGGTGAGAAGCTATCTACGCAAGAAGGCGAGCTGGCGCAGCGGAAGATCAACCTCGACAGCTATGAGGAAGAGCTTGCCGCGCGTGAGCAGTCACTTGGCGGAGTTCTCAAGGAAGCAAAGGACACTGCCGCAGCTGCCGAGGCCGCCAAGAAGGAGTTGGAGACAAAAGTGGCGCAGCTGGAAGCCAGTCTGCATAAGAGCGGCGAGGAGGTTGCCGCACTGAAGCACGAGCGCGAGAAGGACGCCTACACCCTTGGTGAGTTGCAGGGCCGTCTCGCTGAAAGGATCAAAGAGCTCGATGCCGCCAAGGACTCCAAGGCGGATCTTGAGCTGAAGCTGACCACCCTGATGGAGACGCTGGACGGCGCCAAGGAGCGAGAGGTGGGTCTGCTAGAAAAGATCAAGGCCAACGAGGAGCTGTTGGCGAATGCTCCCGCCGCCCGAGCACCTTCGGGGATAATGTGGAGCTCTCGATGAAGGTCTTGTGAATATCGCCGCCGCCATTGACAAGGAGCTGATGGAGCTGGGATGGTGGATCTCGGTACTCCTCGAAGCGCCTCCAACCCAGCGCCAAGCTCAGCCTGTTCCTCAAGGGCGTGGTGACGGCTCTCCAGCGGCTCCGGGAAGAGATCCCGAAGCAGCTGGCCGAGGAATCACGTCAGATCTGCGCAGGAGCCCTCCAGAAGGTGTTGATGAAGGTGGCCTTCCGCAATCCAGGCCTCAACCTCGACGGCGTCCTCAAATCTTTGCCGCCGAATGCCGATGTGGAGGCGCTCAAAGCCCTTGCCGCACCCATTGTGGACAGGGTGGGCAAAATCAAGCGGGTTGATGGCGACCGCGCAGACTAGGCCGCCAACTTTATCTTTCCCTTGTCGCTGCTGATCATGTTTAGGAGAACAATTTATTAGATCTGTGACAAGTTATTTTGTAATATACTCTATCTTAGGCAATGATTGCAATGTTATTTCCTTTACTTGATTCCTTCCTTTGTATATTTGTGCCCTACGCTTTTTAGGGAACTTGTCGGCGCGGGCACCCTTTCCGCGAGCGCTGAGTGCGGAACATCAGCAGCCTGCTGGCGGTGCCGCCTCCGACAAGCAACTTTGTCGCAACTAGTTGCAGCTCACTTAAGTTGTTGAGCGGACTCGAAACAAAGTAAGGGCGCAAACTAGATATGAGTTGGTTCCTCCGCGCACAGGTTTTCCATACAAAGTACTATCGTTCGAGGAATATAACTTAAAATTTTAAAAAATGATTGCTTGAACTTTAGCAACTTAGCTCTTTTTTTTTTGTCGTTTGCTTCCCGGTAAGGCGAAACTTCCTCGAGCGAGGCTTCGCGGCCCACACCATTTGGCGGCCCACACCATTATCTTCTCCTTCCCCGGCTAACTTGTGGACGAAGGAACCTTCCTTTCTTTTGAGAAGAAAGAAGAGAAAATAAAGTTATGGAGCCTTGTGGCTCGTCATTGCTTACCGGGTGTGGATGCTGCACAAAATGTCAGATAACACATGCAAAATGATGATGAGAGCATGAAATTGACAGGTTGTGCGCAACACACGAGCTTTACTGATGCACGGGGTCTGCGCTCGGCTTTGTACAAAGGATTACATGCAACATCGGCAAGACTTGTACAAAAGGTGGTTGCCGGAACAGGTTCCGGCAACCGCGCCATATGGGTAAAACTTACGAAGATGCTCAATGTTCCAGGAGTTGCTCACCGGAATGCCATCTTCGGTCTCAAGGCGGACAGCGCCAGGCCTAGTGACTCGTTTCACCCGATAAGGGCCTTCCCACTTCGGCGTCAACTTGTTGGAATTCTTGGCGGATTGAACTCGCCGAAGAACAAGGTCGCCTTCCTCGAAACTTCTGGCACTAACTTTGCGGCTATGGTAGCGGCGCAAAGCTGTCTGGTAACGAGCAGCTCGTACAGCAGCCTGAAGACGGTCCTCCTCAAGGAGCAGCGCGTCATCTTGTCGCAGCTGCTCTTGCTCAAGCTCATCATAAGCGAGTACTCGAGGTGACCCGTATACGAGTTCCGTGGGGAGAACTGCCTCTGCTCCATAGACTAGAGCGAAGGTGTCGGCGGTGGCTCGATTTGGTGTCGTCTGATCGACCAAAGAACCACCGGCAGCTCCTCAATCCAGTTTCTTCCGCACTTGTGCAGCCTGTCGAAAGTTCTGGTCTTGAGTCCTCGCAGCACTTCAGCATTTGCCCTCTCCGCTTGACCGTTGCTTCTCGGGTGAGCAACAGAAGCGAAGCAGACCTTGGCGCCAAGATCTTGGACGTACTGCATGAAGGTGCGACTCGTGAATTGGGTGCCGTTGTCGGTGATGATCCGGTTAGGAATCCCAAAACGGCAAACAATTGACCTGAAGAACTTGACTGCCGACGTGTTGTCACCTTCCTCATCGCTTCCACTTCCGCCACTTTGTGAACTTGTCGATTACAGCGCACAAGTACTCAAAGCCCCGACAACTCGGGAAAGGGGCCGAGAATGTCGAGCCCCTGCACCAAAATGGCCAGGATAAAGGGATCGTCTGGAGAGCTTGAGTTGGCTGGTGTATCTGCTTGGAATGGAACTGGCACGCTTCACACTTGGTTACTTCTGCAGTTGCATCCTGGAGGGCTGTCGGCCAGAAGAAACCTTGCCGGAAAGCTTTGCCGGAAAGTGCTCTTGCGCCAATGTGGTGACCACATATGCCTCCGTGTATCTCTGCCAACAGCTTCTGTCCATCTTCCCGGCGAATACACTTCAATTTCACACCGTTGAGTCTTCTTCTGTACAGCGTGTTGTCGACAAACTGGTACATACTTGACTGCCGGGCTACTCTTTCTGCTTCTTATTGTTCTTCGGGAAGTTCTCCTGTTTGAAGGAAGTGGACAATCTGCTGCGCCCATGTTGGAGCTTGCGGCTCGACAACAAGGACTAAAGGCACATCTGCTGCTGCAGGAACATCAGCTTCTACGACAAGAACCTGCGGCTCGGCCGGAGCTTGATGTTCCCCGACAAGCTTGCCGGAGCAAAACTTGTCGGGAGCATCTGCTTCAACGAAGCAAACCCTAGGGCTTGTCGGAGCAGACTGCTCCTCAGCATTTTTGGTGTTGAACTTGGGGACCTTCGCGGCGGCGACTTCGGGAAGCTCGGCCGGGAAGTAGTCACCAGAAATCAACTTCCTCTTCTTGTTTTGTCCTGTTGATGGTGTTACGGTTGGTTGAGTCAGCTTGAGCACGAAGATTCCTGGTTCCACAGGTAACTTGAGCGCGGCGCACTTTGACAGGCCATCAGCAATATCATTCTGAGCTCTTGGAACATGTTCCATTTGTAGGCCGTCAAAGTGTTCTTCTAGCTTTCTCACTTCATCAACGTAGGCTTCCATCAACGGACTCTGATAATCTTTGTTTACTTGGCGGACGACAAGCTGCGAGTCACCCCTGACAATGAGCTTCTTGATCCCAAGGTCTACCGCAATCCTGAGACCGGCAAGCAAACCTTCATACTCTGCAGTATTATTTGTTGCTTGCTCCTTGGGAAAGTGCATTTGGACTATGTACTTGAGGTGCTCTCTAGTGGGTGCGATAAGCAACACGCCGGCACCGGCGCCTTGCAGCGAGAAGGCACCGTCAAAGTACATCAGCCACTCTTTATTTGCCTCCTTGACGGGGATGCTCGTCTTTGGAATTTCTTCATCTTGCGTCGGCGTCCATTCTGCTATGAACTCTGCCAGTGCTCTGCTTTGGATAGTTGAAGTGCTTTCAAACTTGAGGCCAAAGCTTGACAGTTCCAGTGCCCACTCGACAACCCTGCCTGTTGCTTCTGGATTTTGCAGTATTCTCTTCAGCGGAAAGCGAGTGACAACTATGATCTCATGTGCTTGGAAGTAAAGGCGCAGCTTTCTCGAGGCCATGAGGAGGCCAAAAAGCAATTTCTGCACACCAGAGTACCTTGACCTAGCCCCCTGCAGGAGGGAACTGACAAAGTAGACCGGGCGCTGCACCATCCTTTTCTGCATCTTCTCACAATCCTGCGCAGATCCGTCCTTGTCAGAACCAGAGCACGTCAGTGAAGCCCCCTGCTTGTTGCTGGATGCATCTGCCTTAGTTGTCGGCTCATTATCTGCCTCCCTTTCCGCTACTAACGCAGCACTAACCACTTGATTGGTTGCCGCTATATACAGCAGCAACTTCTCTTGTGGTCTAGGTGCGACAAGTATTGGAGTGGAGGACAGGTACCTCTTTAAGTCTGTGGCGCAGCCTTAAGCCGAGAGTCCATTTCATTGGACCTGCCTTTTTCAAAATCTTGAAAATGGCGGTAGCGCTCAACAGAACCTAGAGATAAACCTGTTGAGAGCAGCCACGCAACCGCAAGTCTTCGTACATCCTTGATGCGCTTTGGTGCTTCAATCTGCTCAATGGCCTTGATCTTGTCGGGATTGGCTTCAATTCCCCCTCGAGACCACGAAGAACCCGAGAAACTTGCGGAAGGACTCGAACACGCACTTCTCGGGGTTGAGCTTGAGGTTGATCTTGCGCAGATTTGCAAAGGTCTCATCTAAATCTTGAACCAGAGTTGCTGTGTCCTTGCTCTTGACCACTATGTCATCCATGTAAGCTTCTACATTTCTGTGCATTTGCGGCTCAAAAGCGTCATGGACTACTCTTGCAAACGTTGAACCAGCATTCTTTAGCCCAAAAGGCATCCTTATAAAGCAGTATGTGCCACATGGGGTGATGAATGCGGTTTTCTCCTCATCCTCTTCTGCCATGAAGATCTGATGATATCCTGAATATGCATCAAGAAATGAAAGCAAATCACATCCAGCCGTGGAGTCAACAATCTGGTCGATGCGCGGCAAGGGAAATGGGTCTTTGGGACAAGCTTTATTAACATCTGTGAAGTCGATACAAAGCCTCCATTTCCCATTTTCCTTTCGTACAACTACTGGATTGGCCAACCACGTGGGATGGAGTACTCCTCTGACAAGGCCTGCTGCTTCCAACTTCTTGATTTCTTCTGCTATGAATTCTTGGCGCCCCACTGCCTGTTTTCTGAATTTTTGCTTGACGGGCCGCGCAGGAGGACAGACAGCTAGGTGATGCTCAATTACTTTCCTGGGAACACCGGGGATATCAGACGGTTGCCATGCAAACACGTCGACATTCGCCCGCAGGAAAGCAACGAGCGCGCCTTCCTATTTAGGGTCGAGAGTGGCACTGATGGTGAAGGTACCACCGGTCTGCCGTCCTCCTTGGCGGGCACCTTCTTGGTCTTCGGTGGAGCTGCCATCATCTTCTTGCACTTGCCGGTGGAGCTCGATGGTGTGTCCTCGACGGTAGCGCAGCACTCCGAAGAGGTGCGCTTGTCAGAGTGGGCATCAGAGCTCTTGCCGGACTTGGCCTTCTTCTTCCCCTTGGGAGCTTCAGCGGCAAGTGATTTGCTATCTGTTGCAGCTGCTGCCTCCCGATAGATCTTGTCGGCGCAGATAAGAGCATCCTTCTTGTCGCCATGGACAGAAATGACACTTATCGGGCCGGGCATCTTGAGCAAGTTGTATGCATAATGAGAGGCTTCCATGAACTTGGCGAGTGTCGGACGACCAAGTATTCCATTGTAAGGTAATGGAAAATCGGCGACGTTGAACGTGACCCTCTCAGTCCTGAAGTTTAGCTCACTGCCAAATGTTACCGCAACGTGATCTTCCCTTCGCTTGCTCCTTCCCGGTTGATTCCTTGGAATGTGCCGTCTCTTCAAGCTCGCTTCTCGAGGATTTGAAGCTTACGGAGCACTGCGGAGGAGATCAGGTTTAAGCCGGCCCGCCGTCAACTAGCATCTTGGTGACCTTGAGGTTGCGGATAGTTGGTGAGACCAACATCGGCAAGCACCGACCGCAGATTATGCGATCGGGTGGTCCTCAATATCAAAGATGATAGGCGTGCTGGACCACTTCGAGGCTCATGCGACTCTACGGATGGTTCTGCTGCATTAACCTCCCGCATCCATTGCTTGAGCTGGCGGTGTGAGGTATGCAGAGAAGAACCACCGTCAACGCAGAGGACCTCCGTGGCTTTCTGAAACTCCTGCTCATCAGCTTCATCGTCTTCCATATCTTCATCGTCATCGTCGTCTTCATCCTTGTCGCGGCCGCGGGGAGGTCTGTCTCCTTGCCGCTGCTTGGCCTTGCCGCGGCGTCCTCCCCGGCCGGGTCGCTTCTTGCTAGCTGCCCCAGCACCTTCCTGGGCCTTCTCCTTGTCTCGCCGCTCGTACTCAGCCTTCTGCTGTTCAACAAGCTGCTCAACTTTCTTGCAGCTCTGGAGATCATGGCCCTTGGTGCGGTGAATCTTGCAGTACTGTTTATTGGAGCTGTCCTGCTTGTCGGCGGCCTCCACAGGCTTGCAGTCGGCGCCAGCAGCAACCTCCTTGCCGGAGACACCAACCTTGACCTTCTTGGCGCCACCTCCGTTGCCGGACTGCTCGACAACTAGTACCTCTTTGCTCTTCTTCCTTCGATTGTTCCGCCGCCGACTCTTCTTCGCCGGGGCGGTCTCCTCACTGTCAGATCCTGCTTCTGCATTCTCCCCTGGGAGTCTTCTTCCTTCCTCAGCACGTGCACACTTGTAGGCCAAGGCATACAGCCTACTGACGTCCTTTACTTTGCACATCGCCATCTCTTCCCTCATCCTGCGGTTCCGCACGTTTTGATGAAACGCGTTGATCACCGCGGCAGGGTGGACATCTGGGATGTTGTAGTGCACACGGCTGAATCTTTGAATGAACTCACGCAGGGACTCTCCCTCCTTCTGGGCGAGCAGGTGAAGGTCACTCTCTTGGCCATGAGGCTTGTGGCCGCCTGTGAAGGCGCCGACAAACTGATGGCATAGATCTGCCCAAGAGGATATGGAGCTGTCCGGCAAGTGCATGAGCCAAGATCTGACATTTGGCTTGAGTACCAGCGGGAAGTAGTTGGCGAGGATCTTGTCGTCCCGTCCCCCCGCAGCTTGCACCGCGATGGTGTAGATGTTGAGGAACTCCGACGGATGCGTCCTGCCATCATACTTCTCTGGCACGTCGGCTAGAAATTTTCTTGTCGGACCACTTTGGACTTGCCGCAGCTCACGAGTGAGCGCAGGGCAACCTACCGCGTCTGACAAGTCACTGGTTCCCCTGGCGCATGCATCGTCGACAGAAGGGCCCAGCGCTGGTCGGATTGACGCCGCTTTCTCTTGGCGCTTCGATCGCGAGTTCGGCGTCTTCTTGTTGCCATTCTTGAAGAACTTGGCGCTGATCACGGCGAGCTCGTGGATCCGATGAAGCGGTGGAGTCGCTGTCGAGGTGGATCCGACGAGTCGGCGATCTTGGCCTTCGGGGTGGAGAGTGCATGGTGGTTGCACCCCCACAGGTCTCGTCGCCACCGGCTCTTGCCTTGTCGTCTCGCCGCGTTAGCGATGTGCTTGGTTGCCGCGGAACGTCGCCGTTGGCAAAGCCGATGAGACTTTGAATGGTGGCCCTCCATTCGTCGACCTTGTCAGCCGTTGGAGGGTAATCCAGGAGCAGTTGAGCCCGCGCCAAAGCATCCGCTTGAGTGGTGGGCGGTAATGGCGAACGGTGTGAGGAGCGGGATGTGCTCGGACTTTTAAATACATTAGAAGGAGCAGTATCCCGTCCAGGCGACCGTGCCCCGCTTGCACCAGCCTATTGGCGCGCGAGCTGCTCTTGAGCGTCTCTGGATCCACCAGCTCGATCTTGGCCTAACGAACGTATGGCGCTGCGAGCACCATGACGATGTCGGTCTCGCGCCTCCTGAGATGGACGCTGATGCGTATCCGGGCGCCGAGGTCTCGCCGCCTTGTCCTTGGACTTGGCAGCGTCGTGGGCTCCTCGGCGACGCCCGTTCCTCCGCCAGCGTCTTCCCCACCACTCGTCAGCTCCGGTGGTGGTGGGTTTGACGCGACGGCTCTTACCGCCAAGCTTTCTTCTTGGTGGTATGTTGATGAAGATGATGAAGATGTTGCTCGTGTGGACGCGGATCAGGTTCACACAGCATCGACGCCTTACCGGGCGCGCCAAAGATGTCGGGAAGCTGATCGTAACCCACGAACACCTATGGGACCGGCGGACCAGGTCCCTTTTGGTTCGGTGGGGGGCGGAGATTGCACGAAGAGCAGATCGAGGCGATGCACACGAGCAGTTTACCCAGCTTCGGAACTCTCCGGAGAAATAATACTCCTACTGCTGCTTATCTAATTCTATTGTGTTCTTGCTAGGGAGCAATGAGAGCTACCAAACCTAGCTTGAGTGTGTGTAGTCTCGAATGAGCCGAACCGAACCCCCTCTACGTTGCACATGGGCCTCCTTTTATAGGCTCAAGGGGTCACCACAGGTGGCAACGTAACCAAGGGAAAAATGGGAAAGAAAAGAGTTGCGGTTGGTACAGCTACTTTATGCGATGTATAATACCTAACTCGACGGCAAGGGACAAAGGCAATAAATGCCGTCCATGTCGCCTAAACAGTCTGAAAGGACCGTCGGGCGCCCCGCTTGCCACGATGGCACCCGATCAGCGCCGCTTACCGCTGCTCTCCGCTGGCTGCATAACCTCTTAACACGCACGCCTGGAATGGCCCCATGGCGACACGTTGGTGGATGAGCTGGAGCGGAGATGAAGAGAGGTTGCCTACCGCAGCAAGCCTCTTGTCGCGGCTGAATCCTTGTCGCGCCCGGAAGCTTGTCGCTCACCAAGCCTTCCCGGCAAGCTCCCTTGCCGGGGTCTTGTCTTCTGCGCGCCTTGAGTGGCCTTCCCGGCAAGCTCCTCTTGCCGGGGCCTTGTTTCCTTGGCTTAAATACTTTGTTTTTGAATGGCTCTAAAGGAACCACGGAGGACCTTGGCGGTCACTAGGCAGCCCTGCCGCGGGGTGCTGCAACTGCCCGTGCACGAGTTCGGGATACTAGGGTACCCCTACTCTAGTACACCGACAAGCTACGGCGGTTCAATTCATCAAAAAGGTGATCTTCCGGTTTGGCTTTCCACACAACATTATAACAGGTAATGGTACCAGTCTATCAGAGGGTGCCATGAAGGAGTTCTGTCAACGTGAGCACATCCGGCTTGATGTGTCATCAGTGGCTCACCCCCAGTCCAATGGTCAAGCGGAGAGGGCCAACCAAGAGATCTTGAGAGGCATAAAACCCCGGCTTATGGTTCCTTTGCAACGGACGCCGGGTTGTTGGGTTGAGGAGTTACCTTCTGTGTTATGGAGCATCAATACCACACCCAACAGATCGACGGGGTACACACCGTTCTTCATGGTTTATGGAGCGGAAACAGTTCTTCCTAGTGACATCCGTCATGACTCACCCCGTGTAGCGGCATATGTCGAAGCTGACAATGAGAAGGCATAGCAGGAAGCTCTTGACCTGTTAGATGACGAGCGTGACATGGCAGCAGCCTGTTCGGTGATTTATCAGCAAGATCTGCGTTGTTATCACAGCCACCGGGTTAGAACCATAACCTTTCAAGAATGCGATTTGGTGCTTCGACTCATCCAAGATCAGACGGATATGCACAAGTTATCCCCCTTGGGAAGGACCCTTTGTGGTCGACAGAATCTACTGTGGTTCATACTACCTAATCGATGTTCGAGAGCGCAAAGACTCATGTAAATCGGAGGAGAGACCCACCGTCAGAAATATAGCTCATCTTTGACCCTACTATACTTGAGCCATAGGCTCGCTTATATACATAGCTATGACAATGTATATATTATGATCAATATAATAAACGGAACCTCAGCTAAAGCGGGTATCATTGTTTTCTTACATCATGTGTGGTTACATGGAGCTTCTGTTTATAAAGTGGCATCCAGTTTACCCCTTGATTCAGCTTATCAAAGCTTTATACAATATCACTTGGGGGCTTGGTCGTATCCGAACCATAGCTACACCTCTTGATCGGCAATGCCACAATATCACTTGGGGGCTTGGTCGTATCCGAACCATAGTCACACCTCTTGATCGGCTCAAAGCCAAATCAATCTGGGGCCAAAGATAGTGTTGTAAAACAACAACTCAAACATAGGCACCCACTGAGCACAGCTCAAAATGTTACTTGGGGATTCTTTGTTGTCGAAATGAACAAAGAATCTACACTTGTAATAGGCTATCAAGCCATGGCTTGGAAGCCTGGTGTATACCCCTCAAACCCCGGGTTAGCCTGCCTCTTTAAGTAAGTCACTCCGCCCAGGTAAACCTGGTATGACCCATCGAACTTTGACAAGTTACTCTAATAAGACCCTGAACTTGTCAAGTTAAAATGATGATTGGTTAAGGACTGAGGACCATCTTAAAAGGCTTTGTAAAATGGTTTAACTCAGTGGCCTAGCAGCCCATCAAAAGCCTCGAATTTGGGGCCTGGCAGCCCGTGAAAAGCCTCGACTACAAGTGTTTCATTTGAATTATTTGCTAAGTTTTTCTCTTTGGATGAGATTTCTAATGTTTTGATGAACCGGCGTTCGTTAACCGGCTTGACTTTCAACTACAAGTTGTCAGTACATGATCAGTTATAATTCGGAGACTATCAGCCCGGTCTGGTTTCGACTCAAAGTCGCCAGTATTGAATAAACCTGTGTTTATCACAACCCGGAACGGTTTTATTGTAAACCGGCATCATATAACAGGAGTTACAGATACTCCGAGTTAGGGTTGTTACCCTTACTACAAAGTTGGTCAACCAACATTATGACTCAAGGTCACAGGTATCACGTATTTCCATATTTGGTTATCTTTTTATAACTTTGGTTATAAACCTAGGTTATATATATGTATTTGGGCATTATGACCCGCCCGGTGGTAAACCGCCAGGGCGCTTTAAGCTTCTTGTCTGCAGGGATAGCTTGAATAAATTGCTATGGATTATGAACATCATATCTTAAGCATGGCGGATTAGCAAGCATCAGTCGCAGATAAATATGCACGAAGACATAACAGACCAAGTGTTTTAACTAGCCTATTACAAGGCGTTTCAGTGCCCAAAAGGATAATTGTTTCTCAAATAAGTGTTGCAGCACGTGGAAGACTAAACCGGCCTCCAGATTATGGTTGGTCACCAGCTTGACCTGACGGCTGCGGATCATCTTGCACTGGTTCATCCTATTCGTCTCTACCCAGTGGCTGGAAGTCAACAGTTGTCCAGTCGATCCCAGATAATGCTTGGAACACAGCTTCGTCGCTTATAAGGGTGGATGGTTCAATCTCAGGGGCATAAGTGTGCTTACGGATTGGAGGGATCAGGTTTTGAGCCTCACGAGTCGATGCAGCAACCCGTTTGTTGTTGGTGTCGTAACTCGCCTGGTAAATGAAAGATCAGCCTCTTCAGCAAGTTGACAAGCCAGTGGACGTACTTCCCAGTTTATGGCGCGGAGATCTTCATTGCCAAATTCTGAACCGTCTTCTTTTAAACTTGGGTAGCCTTTAGCAACGTCCACCGGATCAAGATCAGGCACCCATGATTTTGCCCTGGTTAGTGCGGTCAGAGCGCCAGCCCTTGTAGCAGATATCTTTAGCTCTTCTACCCGGGCAGGCAGCATAGATAGCCGGCTTAAAGTATCCTTGATTAATGTCGGCGGCGGTTTATTATGAGAAGCGGTGCAGATAATTCGTTGAGCGCCGGTGTACAATTGATCTATCAGCATGTAAGTAGTCTTCAGCTTCTTCTGTACATCAGAGCCCAGATGACTAATGCGAGTTCCTGCATCATTATAAATGTCAGTAAAACGTAAACACATGGGAAGACATGTTGAAAGTATAGAGCAATGATGCTTACCAAACACAGCAGCAGTCATAGCATGTACTTGCCGCTTTATACCAGTCAGCTTGTCTACCACCGGTTTGAGAGCTGCTTCTACGTCCTCGGCTCTTATCTGCAAAGCAGATTTCTCTGTGTTCCAATCTGCCCGCTCCTTGTTGAAAGTCTCCTTTAGATTTTCCATAGCGGCTAAAGCGCTAGTCATCTCATCCTTTGCCTTGTAGGTTTCAGCTTGCTGGGATTTGATGTTCTCTTGCAGATCAGCGGTTTGAGCTTCCTTTTTGCTCAATTCAGCCTATAACAGACAGAAGTATAATGGGTTGATGCTATATGATCGAAGTACCAAGCACATGACAAGTTATGCACTTGATACTTGGGGGCTAATGCATATTTGCTTGTTCTCGTAAATTTTTACAAGTCCCAAGCACAATACAAGTATTACTCTTGGCACTTGGGGGCTAATGTATGTTTGCTCAAAGTACTGATTTAGGAAATCTTTTAATAGTCCCGGTTCATCTTTTACAAAGTTAAACCGGCCCTTGGGGGCTACACCAGTGAAAAATACAGTATTTCAATTATATAATGTCGGTTCATTTTAAAAGAGATAACTCGGTCCCTGGAGGCTAACCATGATAGGTTATTACTAAGTCCCAGTTCAGATTGGTATCATAAACCGTCACTTGGGGGCTACTGGAGTTGATAAATTGCAATTGGACGTAAGAGAGAACAGTTATGTAGTTACCTCATATCGCTCCTTCATCAAGTTTACGAAACCAGCTTCATAGTCACGGCTGGTGTACAGACGGTTCAAGAAGCCAGAATGAATGTCTTGAGCATTGAGATGGGCGTAGCTTGATAAATCGGCGTTCCATTTGCCTTTGTCGATAGCAGAAAGCTCGTCCTTAGCAGTATGCTTTGATAAAGCGACAGGATTGCCAGGAGTAGTGTGGCCAATGCCAGTAATCATAACATCATCCTCTTTATCATTAGCAGCCTTTACTGGAGTTGGCGGTTTGTCAGTATCCTTAATTAGACTGACCGGTTTGTCATCAGTTCGGACAGGCTGGTTGGCTGGTCTGCATGGCTTGTGGTGTCAACTTCCACTTGTTAAGCAAAGAAGTCATGGTCTTGAGGCGGCGGATCATTAAGCATGGCGTCAGCGCCGGTCTCTTCCGGATCTAGAGTTTTTTCCAGTTCAACAGCTACATTATCATCAGCCGGTTTATTTAGCTGAGCCTTTTTGCTGGGTCTTGGCTTGGCACTGAAAATAACAAATATAAAAGGTCAAGATGTTATGTCAAACATACATCATTTTAAATAAAAGTTTAAAGGTATGACTCACCTAGGAACTGTCTTGAGGGGTGGAAGCTTTGTGGTGATGACTCGCGGAAGATGAGTGGGAAGTACCACGATAATTTGAATCAGACGGGTTAAGAGGCTGAAGGAAACAACCCACTTTGGGGCATGAAGTTTCAAGGATATAAGAGAACTCTGATCGGCGTTTCTGAACCGGAGTGTTCGGTAAACCGGCGGAGGTAACTACCTGGCCGCTATGTCGGGCTGTGCGGCAAGCCTCGTGCTGCTGCGTCTTCAAAAGAAAGTTAAGGTCCAAGTAAGCAAGAGGGTGAGAAAATTTTACTTTCCAGTTTGCTCGACGGATTTCCGATGTTGGCAGAGGATCCGAATCGAAGGAGAGAATGATTACCTCTACGTCGCCAGCTTGACTGCCTTCAACGTCGTCCTGATAATAGTCATCATCAATAAGGTGTATGAAAAATTAACCAAGAGAGTCAAGTTCTACCTCTGAGTCCGGATTGACCACGTCGTCATCAGCATTTGGCTCAGAAGACGCAGTGGTCCTTTTCTTGGCAGGCTTTTTAACAACCTTGGTCTTTGGGCGAACGGCTTGGCGGTTTGTCTTCTTGGTTTTGCGGATTATCTTGTGGTTTTTTATTCCAGAACGGATCATCACCCTGTCAAAATCAGACAAACTTTCAGAGAATATTTTGAAATAAGCAACTTACGGTAAGGAGGTTATATAATTCTTACAGTTGGCGGTTTGTTGAAGGTGCAGAAAGGACTTAGTCCGGTTTGGCTGCAGACGGCCTCCGGTTCATTCAACATTTTATTGACAGCCTCAATAATTTCAGCTTCTATCAGTTGAATATTAATGTGTCGTTGACGGTAAATTTCCTGTGTATTCACACATCAAGCCGGGGCGCCGGCTTAAGGGTAGAACGCTCCAGCCGATCCAGCAACGAGCAAAATCAACACCTGTTAAACCGTTTGCCATAAAGGCTCTAAGCTTCGACAACTGTGGGGCATAGATGGCCCTTTCCTTTGTTGTTAACCTCTGAGGAAAAGGATGCGTATTGCTAAGGCGGTGAGGGCGGTAACCCGGCAGGGGGTTTTCATCAGTTGGAGATGTATCCTTGCAATAAAACCAGGTCTGGTTCCACTCTTTGGGGTGACTGTGGAGCTTGGGATGAGGGAAGGTGACTTCCTTCCTTTTCTGAACCGCCATTCCGCCCAATTCCGTATTGGGTCCATCCGTGAACTCTGTGCGACGGTTTAAGTGAAAGAAATCCCTAAACAGTTCAACTGTAGGTTCCTCTTGCAGATAAGCCTCACAGAAGACTTGGAAGTGGCAGATGTTGGTCACAGAATTTGGACCGATGTCCTGAGGGTGAAGTTGGAAACTAGCCAGCACATCTCAGAAGAATTTTGAACCGGGAGGGCTAAAGCCTCGGCCCAGATGGTCAACAAAAATGACTACCTCTCCGTCCTTGGGCGTAGGAGGATTTTCCAGGCCAGGGGCCCTCCAGTGGATTACATCTTTCTTGGCTAAAGCGCCTGTTGCGACGCATCTGTTTAACTGATCTTCCGTGACCCGAGAAGGAGCCCAGTTGCATTCATAGACTTGTTTGGCTATTTCAACGGAGGCTGAAACATGATTATTACCGGTTTAAGATTTAGAATGGACAGGTTAAAAGCGATGCAAGTTAAAACAGACATGTACACATATTGTTAAACCGGAGTCTGATATTGTTAAACCGGAATCAGACATGGGAGATGTACAAAGATAAAGCGGCTTGACGGTTCAATAGGGGACTAATGGTACCTACCGGATTATCATTTTTCTATGAGATTAAACCGTCAATTCTGGAATATAAGGTACAGAACTAAAGTACTTAAGTGAGGGGAAAACAAGTTTCGCAGAATGATGTGATAAATTTCAGATCTGCGGTATGACAGAAAACTAGGAAAACATCAGACCTAATTTCAAGTGCATAAACAGTTTGGCAAGTTCAGATGAGTTCTATGTAAAGGAGAAGATCTAATAAGGAAAAAGAGGACTATGGCTACGGCCGCATAATAAGTATCAGATCCAGCTAGTCGTTTGTGCTAATGGGAGGAACAAGGAAGAACAGCTCCAAGAGCTTCGACGAACACTGAACCCTAATGGCGGATCTGGAATAAGGAGAAGGGGAACTTACTGGTGATGAGGAAGCAGCGGAGGATCGTCACGTGTCTCTGGTACGGTCAGATTGATGCAGCGGCCGTTGTTGAGGCAGAGGCGAAGGACGACGGCGGCGGCAGAGCTCGAAGGTCGGTCGGCGCGAGGAAGAAGACGACGTAAAGATGCACGAGGGGGAAAAGTGAAAGGGACCCCTCGGCCTTATTTATAAGGTGAATGGATAAAAGGCATGTGCGAGAATCGAGGAGCCCGAAAAATGGGATATGTAACAACTCTGTTGCCTCGATTGCCGGAGGCCCATTAATGAAGGTGGGTTATATGCAATTTTTAATAACAGATGATGTCATGGCGATTTATCATGGTCCTGGAAGGTGATGTCACGACGGTTTACAAGACTATGTGAAGGTGCTGAAGAACAAATTTTCTTAAGTATTGAGGATTGACATGAACCAGTTCAAATCAATCTAGGGCCTAATGTTGGGGATATTACCGCTGGGCGTAAACCGGCCAGGAGAGGCCGGGTTAACCCCATAGTGGTTCACTATACCTGAAGCCCATGAAGACAAAGACGGTGACGCTTTATGAAGGCCCAGGGCCCAAAGCCGGTGTAAGGCCTGTAGACATAAACCGGCATGGATAAGTAAACTTGTGTTGTAAGATAGAAAGAGCAGAGACCGAGCCGGACACATTTATGAGCCGGCCTCGGGATTATGTAAACCGGCGGGCATCAACCCGTGTATATAAGGGGACGACCCGGCAGTGGTTTAGGACAATAGACAATAACTCGAGACTCAGGCAAAGCGTATTCGCTCCCTGGTCATCGAAACCCTAGCAATTCCACAACAACTGGATTATGCTTTTACCTTCACCGCAAGGGGCCGAACCAGTATAAAATCTCTGCGTCCCTTGTCCGCTTTAACCCCTTTAAGCTAACCCGCGCGATGGCTCCACGACTAACTCCTTTCCTTAGGACATCTGCCGTGACAAAACCACGACATAGGGTGACATAGAACTAGCTCCAGTTCATCAATGTAATGTAGGCATGTATTCCGAATGTAGTCATACGTGCTTATGGAAAAGAACTTGCATGGCATCTTTTGTCCTACCCTCCCGTGGCAGTGGGGTCCTATCGAAAACTAAGGGATAGGCCTCCTTTTAATAGAGTACCGGACCAAAGCATTAACACTTAGTGAATACATGAAATCCTCAAACTACGGTCATCACCGGTAATTATCCCGATTATTGTCACTTTGGGGTTAATGGATCATAACACATAATAGGTGACTGTAGACTTGAAAGATAGGATCAAGAACTCACATATATTCATGAAAACATAATAGATTCAGATATGAAATCATGGCACTCGGGCCCTAGTGACAAGCATTAAGCATAGCACAGTCATAGCAACATCAATCTCAGAACATAGTGGATACTAGGGATCAAACCCTAACAAAACTAACTCGATTACATGGTAAATCTCATCCAATCCATCACCGTCCAGCAAGCCTACGATGGAATTACTCACGCACAGCGGTGAGCATCATGAAATTGGTGATGGAGGAAGGTTGATGATGACGACGGTGACGGATTCCCCTCTCTGGAGCCCCGAACAGACTCCAGATCAGCCCTCCCGAGAGAGATTAGGGCTTGGCAGAGGCTCCGTATCGTAAAACGCGATGAATCCGTCTCTCTGATTTATTTCCTCCCCAAATGTGAATATATAGAGTTGGAATTGAGGTCGGTGGAGCGTCAGGGGGCCCATGAGGCAGGGGGCGCGCCCAGGGGGGAGATGCGCCCCCACCCTCGTGGACATGTGTGTAATTACAGGCCTTAAAGGCCCAGCAGACTCACAGGGCAGCGCGCAGAGTTTAGGCCCACAAGCCTGCTATATAGAGGAGTTCGATGGGGTAGCCGCGGCTGGGTTTATAAACTAGTGCGGCTGCCCTTCGCCCGGCGAGGTGGGACTAAACTTTGCGGTGGCAGCGCGAGGCCTTTAGTACCGGTTGGAGCCACCAACCGGTACTAAAGACCACCCTTTAGTACCGGTTGGAGCCACCAACCGGTACTAAAGGCCTGCTCTTCCCACCTCTTGGCCTGGCCAAAGTTGGCTTTTAGTACCGCTCGAGTCCCGTCATCGCCGGCCGCCGCGACCGTCGCCCGTCGTCCGCCTGTCGCCCGTCGCCCGCCGCCGTCGCCCGCTGCCCGCCGCCAGCGTGTCGTAGCCCGCCGTCATCGTCGCGCCGCAGTCCGGCCCCGTCGTACTCTCTCCTCTCGCGTACCACGCCGCTGGGCACCGCCCAGTCGACGCCGCCGCCCGCCCGTCGTCGGCGCCCGCTTATACGTCACAGGCGACGGCGTCTGAACCACGCACTGCAGTGTCACGATATCACGCACACACACACACACATATATACACACACACACACACACACACATACACACACACACACACACACACACACACACACACACACACACATTTTTTACTTATTTTCTGTTTTCTGTTTTTAGAAAATTTAATTAGATATTAATTAGCTAGGTATGTGAGATTTGAACTAGTTGAATAATTAATATATCTAGTTTATTTTAGTAAGAAAATTGTCGAACTAGTTTATTTAGGTATTTGAGATTTGAACTAGTTGAATAATTAATATAACTAGTTTATTTTAGTAAGAAAATTGTCGAACTAGTTTATTTAGGTATTTGAGATTTGAACTAGTTGAATAATTAATATAACTAGTTTATTTTAGTAAGAAAATTGTCGAACTAGTTTATTTAGGTATTTGAGATTTGAACTAGTTGAATAATTAATATAACTAGTTTATTTTAGTAAGAAAATTGTCGTATCTGAGATTTCATGATCTAATTAAAAATTATTTGTTAATGAGTTTTTCTGTTTATTTAATGTTTTTATATATTCTGAGTTTATATAAATGTTAGATTAATGTCGAATGTTAGATGAATATAGTTAGATATATATTTGAATTGGCTAGATATTAATTAATGTTAGATAGTAATAAGTGTTTAATGTTTCACCTATATGAACATATAGGAAATGTCATCTGACGATGAAAAAGATTTCATTATGTGCGAACACTGTGAAGACCAGCGCGGCCTGTGCGACAGAAATTTCCTAGTTGATGGTAGGCGCTTCAGCATCAAGCTGAATGAGACATTCGAAGTGGATACAGTAAGTCACAACGGCAATTATTATTTGAATGCAAAACTTATGCTTCATTTGCTTCAACTTATAATTTTAAAGCATGACTTCATTTGCTTCAACTTATAATTTTAAATTTTCACTATTCTACTAGCGCATCCCCTGCCATGCAAGAATTTTTGTCTTGGATAAGATAGGTTTTAGTGCTATAGATGATATGGAGGTAAAGAGAGTTTACTTGAAGACGGAGCATGGGTATACTTTCAACGTCAAATTATATAATGGAGACACATACACCCATTTTGAATGCAAAACTTGGCAAGCACTATGCAAGGCTTATGCATTTGAGCCTGATATGGTTATCACCTTTGATATTCGTCCGGAAGATGATATTGAAGGTAATATAGACATCTGGGTCAATGTGCAAACGCCTCCAGTTCTACCATTATGTGAGTTTTTCTCAACCATGCATGCATATGTTTATGTCTTTGATACAATTTATTCAAAAATAGTTGACAACTAATTTCTATTGTCAGCTTATTTCGTTTCAAGCAAACATGTCCGGCGCTTGGTAGACAGGACCTACTACTGCCCCGGGGCTCAACTAAACTGCGAGGAGATAAGTCATTATGTTTCATGGCTTGAGGATCTTAATACTGTCAAGACAAAAAAAAATCCTGAACTTAGAAATGTTAGTACTCAAAGCGTCGACCAATGGTGATCGTGTTGAACTACGGTCACATCTATAATCGAAAGATGGTAAGATTTTAACTATTTGTCCTTAATTAGTGCATCTTTTGCATACATTATTTTTGAAGCTAAACTTTCATTGCTTAGTATATTAATTACTATCGATGTTCTTTCATCAACAGGGACTTCCGATGACAGTTGTGCCTCGGTGGATCGAGACAAAAGGTCGCATGTCAATGGTTAGCTTACGACCAAGATTTCCTACATTACACATGAGTGCATTCAGGATTTCTGAAAGCGAAGAATGCTTAATAGTGAAAGATTGGAGCAAAATTATAAACGATCGCAGAGAAATACTAGGGGCAGCAAGGAGAAGCGCAACCCAAGATTAGGAGACAGATTCATCTGCATGCTCGATATGATGAATCGGAGAGCTATACATGTTCTATGCTATTCTACGAGAGGGAGCAGCAGGAGTAGCTAGTTCATGCTCTTAATTATTTAGTACTTGTCCTCTCTCATGCATGTCCGTATTGTCCTGAACTTGATGTTGGTGATGATTATGTTGAACTCGATGATATCTTTGCTACATTACAAAGTGAACTTCGATGATTATGTTGGTGATTAGATAGCTAAGCGGTAATGACTATGATGATTAAATAGTGGTAACTAATGACGACTATATGATGATTTTAGCTAGCTAAAGTTTATTTATTTATTAATATGGATGATGATGATGATGATGATGATGACCACTACAACTCACTATAACGTAAAACAATCCTAAATTAAATTGATAACACAAATTTAATTGAAAAATAAAAATAAAACAAAAATCCACAAACATTTAGTACGGTTGGTGTTACCAACCGGTACTAAAACTCCCTACCCCGGAGCTGCCTCGTGCCCGTGGTTGGCCTTTAGCACCGGTTCATGCTGAACCGGTACTAAAGGGGGGCCTTTAGTGACCACACTTTAGTGCGGTTGTGGAACCGGCACTAAAGGACCTCTGAACCGTGCTATTGCCCGGCTCTACACTAGTGGAGGGAGGCCCAATTAACTATAGAGGTACAATGGATGGTATATGTGTGGAGGAGGAGAGAGGCCTACCTCATGTATTAAGGAGATCGATCCGCCTCATGTATTAAGGGAGATCGATCGGCATCCATGCATATGTGCAGGAGAGGAATAAGGTTGGGAGAGAGACAGAGCTAGAGTGTTGGAGGGGGTGGTAGTGGAGTTGCTTCTAACAAATGGTGGGATAGGCTTGCTAGACAAGCGGAGGGCACGCCATAATATCAATAAGAGAGGACATGGCTGCTTGTTGTGCGTGCACGTGCGTTTGAGATACGGGTCAGGAGGCATGCACGAATGATGAGGGGGGACGATGTGGCTGTGGTAAGCAGACATAACTACATAGGAAGATCAATCGCCCTTTGCTAGAGAAAGGAGAGACATAACTTGTGAGGTACGTTGATCGATGGGGGGGTAGTTAAAGTCGATCCAGGTATATGTTGGGAGATCGATCGGTATACATGCATGTGTGTGTTAGAAGCAAACGAGGCACGAGGAGAAGGATAGAGATAGAGGGATGCATGTAGGAGGTGGTATGAGAGGCATACTATATCGGCGGGAGGAGTGTGCGATACGAGAACGATGAAAAGAGTGGTGGGAGTGAGGCATGGACGGTGACAAGAGAAGAGGGGAATCTTGTGTTTGTGCTAGGCACACCTGGCTAGAGAGGCATATCGATCAATGTGTGCCGTAAAGAAGGAGCTGGGGGGCCTACACACACCGTGGGTGAACGACCTAAAGTGAAACAGCAAATTTGTGATGGAGCTAGAGAATGCTGAGGGAGGGTGAGAGGATGCGGGCGTGTGCATGCACAAGAGAAAGTTAAGCGCTAGCTACAAAGATAAGAGGGTTGTGTGGGTGTAAAGATGAATAGAGATCATATATACTTCATTATAAAAAGCGAATTCGGATATTTGAAGAATTTATCATAGTGTTTTAAACCGACGCATGTGTGAATATATATAACGGTGATACACATGGTGTGTTTATGAACATGTTATACTACATTTGATATATTTTATCTCTACTCTTATAAAAAAACGGATTTGTTGATGATGGTGTGCCTGCCATCCTGCATTATAAGCCATCTGATTTATATCTGGCGGATAGCAAGGAAACTATGATGGTTGAAGTTGGCAACAATCATAATTGTAGATTCTTATTGAAATAGAGAAACGAATTCAAATTTAGTTCGAATTGCAGCTGTAGTATAGACATTGGGAATGCACTAAAATGTTGGTATGAGTAGGTTACATGCATTATACAGCAAGCGAAAAAAATTAATCGGACATAACATGAATTCATACTCCCTCCTTCCATCTATATAGGGCGTAATGAGATTTTTAAGACCGCCTTTGACTATCGACAAGATTAATAGTACATGACATGCACAATGTGAAAATTATATCATTGAAAGAACCTTTCACAAACGAAGTTAACGATGTGCTTTGTGTAAGTTGCATGTCATATATCATTGCTCTAATATTTGGTCAAAGTTAGCATCGAAAAACGCATTAGGCCCTATATAGATGGAAGGAGGGAGTAGCTTTGAATAACATTTGTATAGTAAAACGGGCAAGACTCTCTCTTTGTGTGGTGTGAATAGTTTTATTTTTTGTTTTCTTTTGGTTGAGGAAGTGCGAATTAATTTGGTGCGCACAAGTACAATATTACTACGTTAGGCTTGTCCCTAAAATTCAACCCGCGTCTTGTTATATCCCGAAAATTCAGATATCGTGCTCCCAAAACTGGCGCCTTCACAACCCGCACCTTGCTATCCCAAAATTACAACGCACGCGAAAACTCCCTCCAACTGCCAAATCCCGACACACGAAATCCCCCTTCTAACCCTGAGCCGAAAGGGCCGCTAGTTCAAATTGGTGGGGGGGTACTTTTGTAACACACCCTACATTTTGGACAAGCGCGTCCCTAAGTCATGCTTCACCCCCTTTTCGCCATTCGAAATCCCAGGCCGCCATAACCTCTCCGCTCCAGCCGCGAAACCCCACCCTCCTCCATCCGCCACGTCCCCGCTGCCCAGCCGGAGCCTCTTCCCCGACGACGTCGTCCACCGCAACAGCTCGACGTCCCTCGTCCACCTCCCCGGAAGAGGATATGTCGTCCATCTCGACGTCCCGTCGGTTCAGCCGCCCCATCCTCCACCTCCAAGGAGCTGCTCCGACGATCGCCTCGTCTATCGCGGCTGCTCCATCCCCACACCGCCGCCTTAACCTACTCCACCGGAACCGCAACATCCTCACCGACTCCTCGGACGAAGCCGAGGCCTACTCGGCGCCACCAAAGAGGTTGTACACTCATCGCATCGCACCTTCTCCTTAACTCGACCTCCCGGTGCCGACGGTGCTCCATCCTACACCCCCATGGAGCGGCTACCTTGAAGCCGGCTCCGCGGGCGACATCTCCACGGCGGCTCTCCCCCAGTGCGAGGCCCCTTCGGTGGCGGCGGCCATACCAGCCGGATCTGCTGCTGCTGCTCTGGCTCTCGCTCGATCGCTCGCTCGCCCAGCTGCTGCTGCTGCTCTCCCCCTCGCTCCTGTTGCTGCTCTGCTCCGATTAAGCCACACTTCAGTCGACTGAATCGACTTTTGGGTCAGTCGATTTTCAGGGGTTGAGGGGAGGGGCTCGCCGGAGTTAAGGAAGAACCACCTGCAGCGGGGACGGGGGCTCGCTGGAGAGGTACCCCACTATCTATCTTAGGGTTCAGGGTGGGGGCGGGGGGCCTAAAGGGCTGGCCGGGGCGGCGGTGGCGAGTTGTTTCGGGGCGGCGAGGCGGCGCTGGGGCCGGCGGTTAGGTCGGTGGTGGCCGGCGGCTCAGGGGGGTGCAGGTTGAAGATGAACTGCAGGCCCTCCCTAAACTACATGTCAAGTGCTTCTCTGCTACCATTGCGTTCAGTTTCGACAGTAGCATTCAGATTCCATAGTAAATTTCAGTTTCAACAGTTAAGTTCAGAGTCAACAGTTTTTACCTCATCTGTTGTAGTGAGGTGGTTTTTGGTGATGTTAATTTTACATCCATTTTACATCATCTATTCGAGATGCTATTAGAATCCCACTTGAGATTGACGATGTACATCTTGTGCTGCTTCAGCCTTGGCGTCTTCTGCTCACGGAGCTGCTCCAATGACGAACGATCCATCACAACAGAGCAAAGGCCTCGGACGCCGTCTCTGATTCCTCGAGATCTTCCTCCACACCTCCGGCGACAGCCACCTCTGCCTCAAGCTGCTTGACCAACCCAATGATCTTTGAGGTCGACACGGCTCTGACAAAGAGGTTGTACACTTGTTGCATCACTTATTACTATACATCACGTCGATCCACTAGGGCTATTTTGGTTCAATGGAAAAACGTCGATCCACTGGTTGTTACCATCACTCTAAATTTCTGCATGCTCTCCTTACATAATCTCACCATTTTTTTCCGTATGCATGTCGATATTGTACACATCATGTTGAACATGTAGAGAAAAGAGAAGAGTTTTATGCTGCAATACAATGTCATGCAGACATCGCTCCATGGTGGGTTTAATGGCAAACCCTCCCCACCCCTCTCAGTTGTAATCCAGAGGAAGATATCTGTTACGAGGCGTATTCGCAGACACACCGACCACTCCTATTTACCCCCAAGGTGTTTCCTCTACCTTGGCATGATGATGTTAGTCATATCATGCATATGTTGCCTTGCAAAGGCCTACTTTTGACATCATATATGTCATCTTCTTAGTTTAGACATGTTCTATAATGCCACCTGTTTAGTTTCTATATCATATATGGGAATTTATGCAGTCTCATGTCTTTAGCCAGCCATAATATATGTGAAATGTGCAATGTCATCCTATTTAACCAGGCATCATATATTTGAATGATATCTTGTCCATCCTTTTCTTCATTACATTTCCATTTGTCGACAATGTTTGTACATTAAACTACTCTTCCTGTGAATCAGCCATTTGGGTGGGAGATGGAAAAATCTGGAGTGAAAACAAGGCCTTCAGAGCAGACAATGCTACATGTCAAAGCAGATCTCTTGTTGGGTCGATAGCTCCTCGAGAGATGGATTCGAGAGACAGATGACCAGTCCTATTCCCCAGAGGTGTATGCTCTAACTTGGCACGGTTATACTGCTCATATCATGCATACGGTGTCTTGCATTGCATAGTTTAGACATCATATACACAATATTCAACACCATGTTCTTAGTTCAGACATCATATCGAATGCCCTCTGTTTAGCATATAAATCACATATGTGAATTGAATGATGCGATCCTGATTACTTATATAACATGTAGGTGAATTATGTCAGGTGATCCTATTTAGTTATTCATCATATCTTTGAATTATGTTATGCTATGCTATCCAGTTTAGATAGACATCATATATGTGAAATTATGTCATGCTATCCGTTTTAGTTAAACAATATACATGTCAACTATTTCATGCCCTCTTTTTTCCACACTATCTATTGCATCTGTCTCTCATACAATGTCTGTACATTCAACTATGTTTCCTGTTTATCAGGCATTTGAATTGGAGCGGTGATGCCAATATCTAGCGGAATAAAAACACGGTCTTCAAATAAAACAGTGCTACCTCTTGGTGGAGATAGCACCCCGGTTGTACATGCACAAGAACCAGCCCTACCACACATAACCCAAGCTCTCGCAGATTGTACCCCTACTGCGATGGACAGAGAACCAACGTCACCCAATCTAACCCCAACCCCAGCCGATAGTAACCCAGTTCCTGTTGACACAGCACCATCTCCACCACAGAACTCCCAAACAAGAGCAGTTAGTAAGGCAGCTCCAGTGCCCAAAGGGCCAGTACTATCACGGCGAACCCCAACTCCACCAGTTAGTACGCCTATTCCTGTGGAGGAAGCACAACCAGCCAGTCGTAGTTTAGCATCTATCGCATTTGATGTTGTTAAATCGTATGTGCGTATCTTCCCATCTTGGAAATATTATCTTGAAGATGGAGGAAAATGCCGATTCAGGTGTTTGTCCGGGAGTTATGTGTAAGTAATGTTATTCATGGCAATTACTTTGCTTCGTCCCATACATCCTACCTCCATGATGGTTATAATACAGCAAATTTTCCCATTTTTCTCTATAGAGAAGGACCGATTTGGAAACTCAGGATGAGGTAACCTATGCTAATACCTCTGATATCTTCAAGAATTCTTGGTGGCGATATCGGAACTACACGAAGAAAATGTACTTCACCGCAAAGAAACTCATCAAATTCCCTTACGTTCTCCCGAGACACATTTATTTGGACGATGATCGGGAACGCCTTGTTCATCTTGGTCCGTAACCAAGAATGTGGTAAGGTCTATGAGCTCATTTTCTATTTTAAGTATTTTATTCTTGCTTCTTACTGTACTCTGTTCATGTAGAACAAGTGCCTAAACCTGAAGAACAACTGTTCTAATTTAAGATTCCATTGCTATCATAGTTCAAAAAAGCACTAGGCGTTAATTATACGTTTTGCCACCGCCTTGCGCTTTATTGACCAAAGCGCATGCTTATGCGCAGATTATGCACTGATTATGCGTAGTTATGCGCAATGCGTTTTATAACGCCTAGAGCCTAAGCGCTTAAGCGCTTCGCTTAAGCGCCGCTTTTTTAACTATGATTGTTTTGCTCTTGTATCACTGTATTTACTCATACAAACTTATTTTTAAATTGAAGGATCCAATCGAAACTCCAATGGCACAGCAGGTATGTTCACGCATGTTTCTTTAATAGGTTTGCTCTTATCAATAGCTCTGTTGATTTCAATTTCAATTGTGTATACAGTTGACTTTCATATCATGCACATTACTAGCATCACAACAGAGCCAATAGTGTTGTTGTACATGTAAAAGCGTGGTACCCATCTGAAATCTTGTTGTGCCGTGTAGTTTCTCATGCTTTGTATTCTTTCACTGCTGCTTTGTCTTGAACTGATATGATTTGAACCGTGTCTCTATTTTGATTTGGCAAGACAATGCAGTGACCATAGGACATAGATATATGTTTGTTTGATGCTTTTATTATGTACTAGTACTTGGCAATAGAAGACTTGGTAATTTAATCTTGTCCACCTTACTAATGAACTGGTTCACCGAAATGAGTTTCATATACTAGTACATGCTAAACTTGTTATGTGTCTCCTTGTTTCTTCTTTTAGAATCTTGATGAATATTGGGGAAGAGTACCTTATTAAGCAATGGTAAAGGAAGTAATGCAGATAAGGTTCAGGATAGTGACACATCCTTGTTGGTCTCCAACAGAGCTGATAAAACAGCTAAGGAAGACTATCTTGAAGACAGCGAGACAACCCCAAAGTCCTGTCTTGGTTTATTGTTCGAGTTACTGGCCACTACCGCATGCACAACCTATTCAAACTCACTGTCTGAATCAGTTCGGTTTCTTGAGTCTCAACTACAAGCTGAAAGACATCGATCAGCAGTGCTGCGACAAGAAGCGGAAGGACTGCGAAAGTCCCTGCAGCATTCAGATGCATACTTTCTGGTGCAACAGCAAGCGTTGGAGGATTTTAGCGCCAAACAAGACAAAGCTAATCAGCTTGCTAAGCTTATTGCCAGCATGGTGGATACCCAGGATAACGTTTCTTGAGCTCTTCTAAAGTTGTTTCAGTTATGCTCTTATTTTGCTGCCGCGTTTATTTGCACTGGTGGCCAATTTTGACGGCCAGTGTATGTAATATGCTGCTTTGTTCCCTATATTTGCACTGGTGGCGAACTTTGATGCCAAGTGGATGTAATATGTGTAATAGCGGTAATAGGCTAGCCTTAATTGCTTGCTTATTTATTTCCTTATTGTCTTGTTTAGTTGTTTGCTTGTAGTCACTGCAGTTCTTTTTCTGTGTTTTTCTAGTGGCCACAATAGCCTATTTTTGGTAACTAGGACAAAATAATCATGGCAACACACGGACTGTTGTAACCATGGGCCTCCTGCAGGCCGTATGATCCATGGGCCTCCTGCAGGCCGTATGATCCATGGGCCTTCGTTCGGCCGTAGGACCATTGGCCTTCTATACGGGCCGTAGGATCCATCGGCCTTCTATACGGGCCTTAGGGATCAATGGGCCTTCTATGGGCCGTAGGGACCATGGGCCTTCTACGAGCTGTACGACCCATGGGCCTTCTACAGGCCGTACTATCCATGGGCCTCATACGGGCCGTAGGATCCATGGGCCTTCTACGGGGCATATCTTCATTTCGCCAATCATGGGCCGTACTATTCCTAGACCATAACGGGTCGTTAATAGGCCGTATTTGATAACTATATGAAAACAGCCCAACGGGTTTTTTTGACATGAAAACAGCCCAACGTATTAACGGTCCGCAAATGGGCCGACCGTAACGACGGGCTGAATTTGGCCCACAAGCAGAAAATGACAGTAACGGGCCGTATGTAACCGAATGCTGCAAATGAGCCCAAGAATCAATGGGCCCCGAGAAGGCCGAAGATAACTTGGGCTGAAAACGCCCAATGGAATAACGGGCCGTTAATGGGTATAAATGATACATTTGTTCATTACGGGCCGCCACCACGGCCGTTAATGGGCCAAGAGTTACAAAGGTCCTCATATGGGCCGAAAGAAGTCATGGGCCACACATGGGCCGGAAGTTAAAACGGGCTGAATCATATTGGATGGCCCAGATGACGCTACTAGGCCTAATTCGGATAGGGCGTAACGGGCCCTGGGTTAGCGGGCTGTAAATGGGCTATATGCGAACAGGCCGTTAACAGGCTTTCCGTGGGGCCGCCCGCCACCTTTTGACCAAGTCAAATGGGCCGGCCTTTTCACAGGAATGGGCCTCTGTTGGGCCGTGCCACATGTCGCCGTATCATAGGCGCCTTCGGTCCAATGAGCGGATGATATCTGTCCCAACGGTGAGCCGACACGTGTTTCCTCCAGCCAATGATGATTTTACACGTGAAAAATCCCCATTGGTCGGGGCTGTTAACGGGTTATCGGATGCAAAACCTGACCCAATAGCTTAACGGCATTCTGTTACGGTGGATGCCACGTGTCTGTCACCCTTGACGAAAGCACTTCTATGACGCGCGATTTATCGTCATGGAAGTGGACACTTCGTGATGATAATTTTGGTTATGTCATGGAACACTTCTCTGACAACACGGTATGACTATCTTGATTACATCATAAATTTTTCATGGATGTACATGCATGAAAAAACGCGACCTACTGTGACAAACATGTATCATCACGGAAGTGTATTTTTTTTGTAGTGACACATCGGTCATATCATCGTAGTGCTTAGGCGAAGCCCTGCGCTGGTAACTTCATCATCAACGTCGCCACACGGTCGTGCTGACGGAACTCTCCCTCGTCCTCAACTGGATCAAGAGCTCGAGGGACGTCATCGTGCTGAACGTGTGCTGAACACGGAGGTGACATACGTTCGTTACTTGGATTGGTTGGATCGTGAAGATGTTCGACTACATCAACCGCGTTACTAAACTCTTCCGCTTTCGGTCTACGAGGGCACATGGACACACTCTCCCGTCTCGTTGCTATGCTTCTCCTAGATAGATCTTGCGTGATCGTAGGATTTTTTTTTGAAATTGCATGCTACGTTCCCTAACAGCCTTGTGTGCTATCAAACATCACAACATAACTGGGTGATCATAAAGATGCTCTACAGGTATCTCCAAAGGTGTTTGTTGAGTTGGCATAGATCAAGATTAGGATGTGTCACTCCATGTATGGGAAAGGTATCTGTGGGCCCTCTCGGTAATGCGCATTATAGTAAGCCTTGCAAGCAATGTGACTAATGAGTTAGTTGTAGGATGATGCATTACGGAACGAGTAAAAAGACTTGCCGGTAACGAGATTGAACTAGGTATGAGATACCGACGATCGAATCTCGGGCAAGTAACATACCGCTGACAAAGGGAATACCGTATGTTGTCATTACGGTACGACCGTTAAAGATATTCGTAGAATATGTGGGAACCAATATGAGCATCCAGGTTTCGCTATTGGTTATTGACCAGAGAGGTGTCTCGGTCATGTCTACATAGTTCTCGAACCCGTAGGGTCCGCACGCTTAATGTTCGATGACGATTTTGTATTATATGAGTTCTGTGATTTGGTGACCGAATGTTGTTCGGAGTCCCGGATGAGATCACGGACATAACAAGGAGTCTTGAAATAGTCAAGAGGTAAAGATTCATATATAGGACGATAGTATTCGGACACCGGAAGCGGGTACGTATCGGGTCACCGGAAAGGGGTTCCGGGCACCGCCGGCAAAGATATGGGCCTAATGGGCCAAGAGGGGAAACGCAGCAGCCAGCATGGGCTGCTGCACCTATATAGGCGAACACGGAGGGAAGGAAAGGGGAAGAGAGAAGGAAGGGGAGGATTGGCCTCCCCTTCCTTCCCTCCTCCCTCCTCCTTCCTTCCCCCTCCGATAATTATGGTAAGGGGGGTGAATAGGACTAGGGCCCCAAGTAGGATTCCTCATACTTGGGCGCCCCCTTGGCTGCTCCCTCTCCCTCCCACCTATATATATGAAGGGGGGAGGCGCCTAGAAGACACACCAAAAATTGTTAGCCATGTGCGGCACCTCCCTCCACAGTTTATGCCACCGGTCATATTCACGTAGTGCTTAGGCGAAGCCCTGCGTGGATCACTTCACCATCACCGTCACCAAGCCGTCATGCTGACGGAACTCTCCCTCGACAATTTGCTGGATCAAGAGTTTGGGGGACGTCATCGAGCAGAACGTGTGCAGAACTCGGAGGTGCCGTACTTTCGGTGCTTCATAGGTCGGAACGAGAAGAAGTTCGACTACATCAACCGTGTTGTCCGCTTTCGGTCTATGAGAGTATGTGGACACACTCTCCCCCTCATGCATATCCTAGATAGATCTTGTGTGTGCGTAGGAAAGTTTTTGAAATTGCATTGCTACGTTTCCCAACAGTGGTATCAGAGCCAGGTCTATGTGTAGATGATATGCACGAGTAGAACACAAAGAGTTGTGGGTGGTGATAGTCATACTTCTTACCACCAACGTCTTATTTTGATTCGGCGGTATTGTTGGATGAAGCGGCCTGGACCAACCTTATATGACCATGTTCATGAGACCGGTTCCACCGATAGACATGCAACTAGTTTTGCATAAAGGTGGCTGATGGGTGTCTGTTTCTCCAATGTTAGTTGAATCGAATTTGACTACGTCCGGTCCTTGTTGAAGGTTAAAACAACAAACTTGACGAAACACCGTTTTGGTTTTGATGCATAGATAAGAACGATTCTTGCTAGAAGCTCGTAGTAGCCACGTACTTGTTTTTGCAGGGCATGTTGTGATGTGATATGGTCAAGACATCATATGATATACGTTGTTGTATGAGATGATCATGTTTAGTAAAAATTATCAGCAACTGGCATGAGCCTTATGGTTGTCATTTTATTGTATGAATTGCAAACGCCATGTAATTGCTTTACTTTATCACTATGCATTAGCGATAGTTGTAGAAGCAATAGTTGGCGAGACGACCACGACTACGATGGATATGAAGGTGTCAAGCCGGTGACGATGGAGATCATGACGGTGCTTTGGAGATGGAGATCAAAGGCACAAGATGATGATGGTCATATCATGTCACATATTTTGATTGCATGTGATGTTTATCTTTTATGCATCTTATTTTGCTTAGTACGGCGGTAGCATTATAAGATGATCCCTTACTAAAATTTCAAGATATAAGTGTTCTCCCTGAGTATGCACCGTTGCGACAACTCGTCGTGCTGAGACACCACGTGATGATCGGGTGTGATAGGCTCTACGTTCACATACAACCTGCAGAATACTCGGGTTAAACTTGACAGGCCTAGCATGTACAGACATGGCCTCGGAACACTTGAGATCGAAAGGTCGGACGTGAACCATATAGTAGATATGATCAACATAAAGATGTTCACCATTGATGACTACTCCATCTCACGTGATGAGCGGACATGGTTTAGTTGATTTGGATCACGTATCATTTAGATGACTTGAGGTATGTCTATCTAAGTGAGAGTTCTTAAGTAATTTTATTAATTGAACTTAATTTATCATGAAGTTAGTCCTGATAGTATTTGCAAATTGTGTCATAGATCAATAGCTTGTGATATAGCTCCTCTTTTATTTTCGATATGTTCCTAGAGAAAAATAAGTTGAAAGATGATAGTAGCAATGATGCGGACTTGGTTTGTGATCTGAGGATTATCCTCATTGTTGCACAGAAGAATTATGTCCTTGATGCACCGCTAGGTGACAAACCTATTGCAGGAGCAGATGCAGACGTTATGAACGTTTGTCAAGATCGTAATGATCACTAATTGATAGTTTAGTGCATCATGCTTTACGGCTTAGAACCGGGACTTCAAAAATCTTTTGAAACGCAACAGAGAGGTGTCTCGGTCATGTCTACATAGTTCTCGAACCCATAGGGTCCGCACGCTTAACGTTCGATGACGATTTTGTATTATATGAGTTATGTGATTTGGTGACCGAATGTTGTTCGCAGTCCCGGTTGAGATCACGGACATGGCGAGGAGCCTCGAAATGGTCGAGAGGTAAAGATTCATATAGCGGACGATAGTATTCAGACACCGGAAGTGTTCTGGGTGTACCAGGTACGTATCGGGTCAACAGAAAGGGGTTCCGGGCACCCTCGGCAAAGATATAGGCTTAATGGGCCAAGAGGGGAAAGCAACAACCAGCATGGGCTGTTGCGCCCCCCATATAGGTCGAACCTGGAGGGGAAGGAAAGAGGGGAAGAGAGAAAGGAAGGGGAGGGATTCGGCCACCCCCTTCCTTCCATCCTCCCTCCTTCTTCCTTCCCCCTCCGGTAATTATGTAGGGGGATAGGACTAGGGCCCCAAGTAGGATTCCTCCTACTTGTGCGCCCCCTTGGCTGCTCCCTTTCCCTCCCACCTATATATATGAAGGGGGCGCCTAGAAGACACACCAACAATTGTTAGCCGTGTGTGGCGCCTCCCTCCACAGTTTACGCCTCCGGACATATTCACGTAGTGCTTAGGCGAAGCCCTGCGCGGATCACTTCACCATCACCGTCACCAAGCCGTTGTGCTGACGGAACTCTCCCTCGACACTTTGCTGGATCAAGAGTTCGAGGGATGTCATCGAGCTGAACGTGTGCAGAACTCGAAGGTTCCATACTTTTGGTGCTTGATCGGTCGGAACGAGAAGAAGTTCGACTACATCAACCGTGTTGTCAAACGCTTCCGCTTTCGGTCTACGAGGGTACGTGAACACACTCTCCCCCCCCCCCTCATTGCTATGCATCTCCTAGATAGATCTTGCGTGAGCATAGGGATTTTTTTTTAAATTGAATGCTACATTTCCAAACATGTGATCTGTTCAATATCTCTATTTGTAGTTGTTGTTACATGTGTGATGTTGTTGTTCATGTTTTCCTATTCATCTAGTATGCTAGATTGTTTTTTTGCGGGGGTAAAGGAGTATGTATTACTCAAGAGAAAAGAAATTCTTCCCTACACAATCTAGGGATATGACATGGGCCGGAGCCAATCTAAACGACAAGTGCGATCCTCCATCCTACGAAAGTTTGCCAAAACATGGCTAACATTATTTTGCTATCTACCAATACGACTTAAATTGTTGCATGCTATTTTCTATTTTAGTTATGAATTATTTACTGGAATTAATCAGAAATTTTCCTAATATTCCAATCAGGGGTGGAGTTGGAGCAAAATGTTACCCGATGCACCACTTCAACAAAGCGGGGAAATTCAAGCATCAATTGTATTGAAATAAAGGTGTGTTTCACAACTTGTAGCACACATTATCAGACATAATAAAAGGCAACGTGTGAAAACAAAATGTAGCCATCCCAATTCTTATTGTAATGATAAAATAAAGGACAAATTATTTGAACAGGATGTCTTGCATTTCCAAATTCCAAAATATATTCCTTCGAGCCATGTACTTAAATGGCTCGATGAACATAATAAAATGCCCAACTAGAACATAATAAAATAGAATAGAATTAACTTCAAATAGAACATAATAAAATGCCCAAATGAATGTACTTAAATGTCTAAAAAATGAAAATTACCTTTAGTACATTATATTCCTTCGAGCCATGAAATACTCAAAAACATTGGTGACCTTTTTCATTTCTTCTTTCTCCACATAATTAATAACCTCATCACGCAAGTTGTCATTATTGAGGCAATTGTGCAGGAAAGTTTTGATCAATTTCAAATGATTGAAAATGCACCAGAAGACCACTCGCTGACTTGCATGATCATATTGAATCTCCTCTTTCCAGTTTATGCCTTCTAGAGTATCTTGTGATGTTCTTTTCTTTTGAGAAGAAACTTGTCCTCAATATCTGTATATTACAAATAGAATACAAATGAGAGATGGAAAATCAGGTAGAAAGTATACACTAAATGGAAGTTATAAATATAACCCTAGAAAATGCTCCAAGTTTTGCCAAAACATAGGGATTTAATCTATCGGCTACAAGTTTAATACATGTACTTGTTGCAACTTGCAATTTGTAAAATGATTTAGAAAAGGTAGGCCAAGCGCGCTACCAAAGCTTGGGTCGTTTCCAATCTCAATCTGTAGATGAAACAGATCAGACCAACTCCAATGGGGCGACCCATTTCGTCCGCGGCCGTCCATTTGGGTCGGCGCGGACAGAAAAGGCGGCCCAACGCACCGACCCAAACGGACGCGCGTCCATTTTTCGTCCGCGGGCGACCCATTCCCGGCCCATTTTTTAGCCTGATTTGCGTCGGCGCAGACATGCGACGGACACGTGCGCGCTCGCCCACTCCTGTCCCCGGGCCCGCTGGTCTGTGGCACATTGGCCTCCCCTCTCACCCCCTCCCCCCGGCCAACAAGAAACCCTCGCCCCGCCTCCTCCGTCACCGACGCCGCCGCCCATTTTTGCCAGCGACTCTTCCAGCTGCCGCCGCCTCCACATCCACCCAGCAACGCCGCCCCTGCCCCCCATCGCCCGCCGCCGCCGTTTTGCCGCCGGGGAGAAAACTGGTTCCCGCCGCCGCTTCCCCCACCGCACAGCCGCCCGCGACCAAGAAGACGCCTAGCCGCCCCGCCACATCCGACCGGCACGCTCATCGGACGCCGTCACACTCGTCGGACACCGACAGGGCAGCTAACTGGTCTGTGGGCGCCGCGTCTCCCCTCGCCGGCCTTCTCCTTCTTCGACGCCCGCAAGCTGTTCGACAGTTTGCCAAGGTATGAAAATGGACTCCGCCGACGAGTTCTATTTCCACAATTTCCTTTGCGACTCTGACGATTCGTCGCCCGATGATGAGAGGAGATATTGGCTGCCGTGTTGGTCCATCACCACCTCAACAACCAGCGGACGTTGTTCCATGGCTCCATTCCGGGCCACCTTCTGGCATTGAATCGCAACCGAGAGAGCGGGCATTTCCTTCTGTGGAAGGACTACTTTGATACAACAAACCCGTTGTTCAAACATCACAAATTCCGCCGCCGGTTCCGTATGAGTAGGCATGTTTTCAACCATATTAGAGAGAGAGTGGTCGACTATGATGACTACCTCGAGTGTAAAGAGGATGCCGTCGGCAAGGTTGGTTTCTCCTCTTATCAGAAATGCACTGCCACCATCCGAATGCTTGCATACGGAGTGCCCGGTGATCTCATTGACGAGTACGTCTGTATGAGCAAGTCTACATGCCTAGAGTCCCTGTATAAGTTCCGCAAGGCTGTGATTGCTGTGTTTGGCCCTGAGTACTTGAGAGAGCCGACAGCTGAAGATACAGCCCGTTTGTTGGCGATGAATGCCAGCAGGGGCTTCCCGGGGATGCTTGGCAGCATAGATTGCATGCACTGGGAGTGGAAGAATTGCCCTTCTGCTTGGCAAGGGAAGTATAAGGGACATGTCAGGGCTTGCACTGTCATACTAGAGGCCGTGGCGTCTCAAGATCTCTGAATCTGGCACTCTTTCTTTGGCATGGATGGATAACACGATGATATCAACGTGCTTCAGCGCTCGCCGGTGTTTGCTAGGCTTGCCGAAGGCAACAGCCCACTGGTGAACTTTACTGTCAATGGCCACAACTACGACAAAGGGTACTATTTGGGTGACGGTATCTATCCTCAGTGGACCACTATTGTCAAGACAATACCCAACCCTGTCGGAGAGAAAAGGAAAAGATTTTCCAAAGAGCAAGAGAGTGCTATGAAGGATGTCGAGCGTGCTTGGTGTTTTGCAACCTCGATGGGGCATCGTTCGGTATCCTGCTAATACTTGGAGCACGCAGAAACTATGGGAGGTGATGACTGCTTGTGTGGTCATGCACAATATGATCGTAGAAGACGAGCGCCCAGAACGTCTGTACAATCAAGGCTTTCGGTTTCAGGGTGAGAATGTTGTGCCTGAGCATGTAGTAGCGGCAACATTTGAGCAGTTCACTCAGTTTCATGAAGACATGCGTGATTGGGAAACTCACGTGCAACTGCAAAATGATTTGGTTGAGCATATGTGGACTCATGTTGGCAACCAATAAATGTATCTTCTTTTATTCGTTTGCAAAACTATGTGAAACATTTTATTTGTATTTGGCTTGTAAAACTATACTATTTATTTGTGCGGCTATACTATTTTGCTTGTTAACATTTTCATTTCACAATATGTTTGAATGCAAATCAATGTAAAATTGGGCGGCCAGCCGGCCACGCCTGCACATATGGGTCGGCACGTTGGGCGTGCTGCCGACTTATATGAAAAACAAGGCGGACGCCAGGCGGGCGGCCGACCCAAACAGACAAAAGGCGGACGAAATCGCCGTCCGTTTGGGTCGGCCCGTTTGAGTTGCTCTCAACAGAAGATAAGATAGGCCATCGAATTGAAGAGAAGCGGACCGGCTGGAGATGAAATTGCGGCATATGTCGTGGTCGCGTGGCCGTGTGGGCGTCCCTGCGTCAGAACTCAGGGGAAAAAGTCCAAAACAAACCTTGAATTTGTCAGCGAAAGCTAAATCAAACCCTGAACTCTCAATCCCTGAAAACAGCACACCAAACTCTATTATCCCGGTCTATTTTAAACCTTGAGAGGATTTAGCCGGTATTTGCTGAACTGGGCCGGCCCATTAGTAGTGTCGCTAGCGCGCGCCCACTGCTCCTGGTTTTCTTTGTTTTTGCCTTTTTGGTTTGTTATCTTTTTTCTTTTTTACACATGTCTATTTTTTCTTCGTACCCAATATACATTTTTAACGGATTTATTTTTTACACATAAAATATTTTTGGATAAACTTTGATATTTTAAAATACATCATGTACATTTTTAAATTAAATTTTTTCAATTTTTTTATACATAGTTATTATTTAAGTACATGTTTACATTTTCTTAATGATAATAAACATATTATAAAACTAAACAAACACTCTTTTGCATGGTTCAACATTTTCAAATTTGTAGACACTTTTTCAAACACAACCCAAGTATATTCTGTTAAGTGTAAGACACAATATTTTACAACACGCAAACTTTTGTTTACATTGTACACACAGTTTTGTTTGAAAATCTCACAAACACATTTTTTGAAACTTGTAAACATTATTGAAATGCTACATTTTTGAATGTATGAAACATTTTTTGAGTTACACAAATATTATTATACATTGTATAAACATTTGTTTGAATTTGTCCGTACATTTTTTAAACTTGCGATATTTTTAGATGTCACAAAATATTTTCTTACAGTTTTTTTAGATTTATAAATTTGTTCCTATTTTTAAAATTTTCAAGAAGCATTCACACTTTAAAATTATGTTCAGGTTTCAGAAAATGTTTATGTTTCAAAAAATGTTCACACATAAAAAAAATTGTTCAGCTTTCAAAAAATAAAAGCCCGCTTCATGTCTGGTGGGCTGACCCAGACGAGTCCTTAGCCAACGATCCGAAACAAAATTCTAAAAACATTACTTTAAAATGCGACACGATTTTTAAAAATCCGAAACATTTTCATAGGACGTGAAGAACTTTTGAAATTCTAAACATTTTTTAGAATTGTTTTCGGAATCACAAACAATTTTTAAAAATGCGAATATAATCTCAAAATTCCAGAAAAAATTAAAAACACCAAAGGAATTGAATTTTGTGTGAAAATAGAAAACAACAATGTTTTTTTAACTTCTGAATATTTTAGAAATGCGTGAATATATTTTAAAGTTCATGATTGTGTTGTTGTGTTATAGTGGGCCGGCCCAAATTCTGAGTAGCAGGTTATCCCCCGGGATTTTCTTATTCCTAGTGTGTCAAACAGGTCTAAGGTCCAAAATAGACCAGGATTACAAGTTCAGAGTGCCAATTTCCGGGATTCCAAGTTCAGGGTTTGATTTAGCTATCGTCTATAATTTCAAGGTTTGTTTTGGACTTTTTCCGAACTCAGGCGTGGGCGGTGGCCGTGGTGCTGCGGCGCGAGGGCGAGGCCGGTATGGATTGCAGGCTGGTTCGTTGCTGCCTGGGCATACGCCGGTACGTCTCCACGAGCATGTTTAATAGTATACCTAGTTGTTGGCTATATGATCTTGACATATCATCTATGTTCTGCCTCATAGTCAGAGAATACAATAGATGCAGATAAATTGGTACTACTTTGTTGATACATGGTCCACCTGTAACATCCCAAATTTTCAATTTGGGATGTTATACATAGGTCATCCATGCATATCATATTTTATTGCATTTTCGTTTGTAATCCTCGAAATCCTAAGCAGCTCAAGGACCCTCGGAGAGTGTTGGGGATTTTCCGATTTTCATATTTGAATTTTATCAAATAATGAAGACGAGGATTTTGATTTTTATTATTTTCTCTCCGAAAAAATATTTCATTTTAAAATAATAAATGAGGGGAGATAATATGACTTCTCCAAAATAAATGAAATATCGGAGGGAAAATGTTAAAATCATTATTTGGTTTTTATTTGATTTTATTTGCCCTAGAAAAATTTGCATGTTTTAACAATTGCATTTTAGGGGCCAAGAAAAGTTCATCTTGTTCTAAATATTTCATCTAGACGGAGAAAACTTGCTTTGGAATATTTTTAGATTTTTATTTATTTTTCTAGGATTTTTCTGAATTTCGACGGAACGTTTAAAAAAAAGGACCCGTGCCCGACTGGGCCTAGGGCCCAGCCGAGCAGGCCAGCCCAGCCGCCCGCCGCCGCCGCCGCACTCGGACCGGAGTCCGAGTGGGACTCCGCATCCGCCGCGTCTTGCCCCCTCCTCCAAGTCGCCGCCCCGACCCCTTTATATACGCCGCCCCCTCTAGCCACCACCACCACCGCCCGCCCGGAGCCCGGAGCCGCCCGAGCCCCGAGGCACCGCCTCTAGCCGCCGCCGCCCTCTCGCCACCACACCGCCCCTCGCCGAGCCCGCCGAACCGCCCGCCTCGCCGGACGACCTCGCCGGAGGTAGCCACCCCGCCGCCCGGTTTTTTTTAAGAAAACCCCTTCGTTTTTTTAGAAAAACCCTAGTTCGTTTTTATAGATCGGTTTTATTCTCGGTTTATTAAGCTTAGCGGCGTTACGCTCATTCGTTCGCTTTTAACGAACGTGTTCGTCGTTTAGTTTCTGCTAACGAACGTTCGTTCGTTAAGCCGTTCATCGTTTTTCTTTTTATCGGATTTATTCCGCGATTTTCCTAATCGCGATTTCTGATCCGATTTTCGTTCTAGTTTATCTTTTCGCTCGTTTATCGGAATCAGGCGATTCAAGCGCCTGGAGTTTCATCTCGAAACCCTCTTTCCGAATAGCCAACTCAAACAAGTTTTTGTCTCTGTAAAATTTGACCCTAGTTCAGATTAGTAAACGGATCTTATTTCTTCCGTCGTTTGAGTTTCGTTGCTTCGTTTGGTTTGATTCTTTTTGCGAACCGGAGTTCTTAATTTGAACTCTCCGGTCAACCTCTTTGAGTTGAAGTTTCGTTTGTGATCTTTTGCTTATTGCTTATGTATGTATTGTTTGCTTGCCATAGAATTCCCGGAGTGCGAAGCGTGTTACTACGAGTCTCTAGGATTCACGGATCATCAGCAAGGCAAGTAACACTTTGATCATACTCTTTTCATACCCAGTTTTTTTATGCATTAGCTTCAACCCTCAAACATTGCATGGTTAGGATGTCATTAATTTGTGGGTTGGGAAGTAGTAGTTGAGGTAGAACCTATTGTTGGAAATATGCCCTAGAGGCAATAATAAAAGCATTATTATTATATTTCCTTGTTCATGATAATTGTCTTTTATTCATGCTATAACTGTATTATCCGGAAATCGTAATACACGTGTGAATACATAGACTACAATACGTCCCTAGTAAGCCTCTAGTAGACTAGCTCGTTGGTCAACAGATAGTCATGGTTTCCTGACTATGGACATTAGATGTCGTTGACAACGGGATCACGTCATTAGGAGAATGACGTGATGGACAAGACCCAATCCTAAGCATAGCACAAAGATCGTGTAGTTCGTTTTGCTAGAGCTTTTCCAATGTCAAGTATCTCTTCCTTAGACCATGAGATCGTGCAATTCCCGGATACCGTAGGAGTGCTTTGGGTGTATCAAACGTCACAACGTAATCGGGTGACTATAAAGGTGCACTACAGGTATCTCCGAAAGTGACCATTGGGTTGACACGGATCGAGACGGGATTTGTCACCCATATTACGGAGAGGTATCACTGGGCCCACTCGGTGATGCATCATCATAATGAGCTCAAAGTGATCAAGTGTCCGGTCACGGATCATGCATTGCGATGCGATGTAAAGTGACTTGCGATAACGAGACTAAACGAGGTATTGGGATACCGACGATCGAGTCTCGGGCAAGTAACATATCGTCTGATAAAGGGAATAGAATACGGGGTTGCTTGAACCCTTGACATCGTGGTTCATCCGATGACAACATCGAGGAGCATGTGGGATCCAACATGGGTATCCAGATCCCGCTGTTGGTTATTGACTTGAGGTAGTCTCGGTCATGTTCATGATGTCTCCGAACCCGTAGGGTCTACACACTTAAGGTTCGGTGGCGCTAGGGTTAATAGGAAGACAAGTATGTGATTACGAATGTTGTTGAGTCCGGATGAGATCCCGGACGTCACGAGGAGTTCGGAATGGTCCGGAGGTAAAGATTTATATATGGAAAGTGGTTAAACGGACTCGGAAAGTTTGGGGTATACTGTAATGTACAGGGGCCACCGGAGAGTTCCGGAGGTCCACGGGAGGGCCACCCCTCGGGGGCCACATGGGCTAAGTGGGAGGGGCCAGCCCTGGTGGCTGGGCGCACCTCCCACCTAGGCCCATGCGGCTAGGGCATGGGAGGGAAACCCTAAAGGGGCGCCCCCTGCTTGGGGGCAAGCCACCTCCCTCCTTCCTTGGGCACCGCCCCATCTAGGGTTTCCCTAGATGGCCGGCCCCCTTGCCCTCTCCTCCTATAAATAGAGGGGTGGGGGAGGCTGCATGCACCATTGAAGGCGCAGCCCTCCCTCCCAACACCTCTCTTTCTCCACGCGTGCTTGGCGAAGCCCTGCCGGAGAACTGCCAGACCAACCGCACCACGCCGTCGTGCTGCCATTGGAGTTGTCTTCCTCAACCTCTCCTTCATCCTTGCTGGATCAAGACGGAGGAGACGCCATCGTCCCGTACGTGTGTTGAACACGGAGGTGCTGTCCTTTCAGCACTTTGGTCATCGGTGATCGGAATCACGTTGGGAACGTCTTCATCATCACCACTCCCTCGAACGCTTCCGTACTCGATCTACAAGTGGTATGTAGATGCAAACTCTCTCTCGTGACTCGTTGCTTAGATGAACTCATAGATAGATCTTGGTGAAACCGTAGGAAAATTTTAATTTTCTGCAACGTTCCCCAACAGTGGAATCAGAGCTAGGTCTATGCGTAGTTCTCTTTGCACGAGTAGAACACAATTTTGTTGTGGGCGTGGATCTTGTCAACTTACTTGCCGTTACTAGTCGTTTCTTGCTTCCGCGGTATTGTGGGATGAAGCGGCCCGGACCAACCTTACACGTACTCTTACGTGAGACCGGTTCCACCGACTAACATGCACTAGTTGCATAAGGTGGCTGGCGGGTGTCTGTCTCTCCCACTTTAGTTGGAGCGGATTCGATGAACAGGGTCCTTATGAAGGCTAAATAGAAGTTGACAAGATCACGTTGTGGTTATTCGTAGGTAAGAAAACGTTCTTGCTAGAACCCAATTGCAGCCACGTAAAAGATGCAACAACAATAAGAGGACGTCTAACTTGTTTTTGCAGCAATTGTCATGTGACGTGATATGGCCAAGTTGTGATGAATGATGATATATTGTGATGTATGAGATCATGTTCTTGTAATAGGAATCACGACTTGCATGTCGATGAGTATGACAACCGCAGGAGCCATAGGAGTTGTCTTTATTTTGTATGACCTGCGTGTCATTGAAGTGCGCCATGTAACTCACTTTACTTTATTGCTAAACGCGTTAGCCATAGAAGTAGAAGTAGTCGTTGGCGTGACAACTTCATGAAGACACGATGATGGAGATCATGATGATGGAGATCATGGTGTCATGCGGTGACAGGATGATCATGGAGCCCGAAGATGAAGATCAAGGAGCTATATGATATTGGCCATATCATGTCACTACTTTATAATTGCATGTGATGTTTATTATGATTATACATCTTGTTTACTTAGAACGACGGTAGTAAATAAGATGATCCTTGAAACAATTTCAAGAAGTGTTCTCCCTAATCGTGCACCGTTGCTACAGTTCGTCGCTCTAAGCACCACGTGTTGATCGGGTGTGATGGATTCTTACGTTCACATACAACGGGTGTAAGAAAGATTTACACACGAAACACTTAGGGTTAACTTGACGAGCCTAGCATGTACGCACATGGCCTCGAACACGGAGACCGAAAGGTCGAACACGAGTCGTATGGAAGATACGATCAACATGAGAATGTTCACCGACGCAGACTAGTCCGTCTCACGTGTTGATCGGACACGGCCTAGTCGACTCGGATCGTGTAACACTTAGATGACTAGAGGATGTCTAATCTAAGTGGGAGTTCATTAATAATTTGATTAGATGAACTTTATTATCATAAACAATAGTCTAAAATCTTTTAAATGATATGTCTTGTAGATCAAATGGCCAACGCCATGTCAACTTGAACTTCAACGCGTTCCTAGAAAACCAAGCTGAAAGATGACGGCAACAACTATACGGACTGGGTCCGGAACCCGAGGATCATCCTCATAGCTGCCAGAAACAATACGTCCTAGAAGGACCGCTAGGTGACGCTCCGTCGAAGAACCAAGACATTATGAATGCTTGGCAGTCTCGTCTTGATGATTACTCCCTCGTTCGATGCGGCATGCTTTACAGCTTAGAACCGGGCTCCAAAAGCGTTTTGAGCATCACGGAGCATATGAGATGTTCAAGAGCTGAAACTGGTTTTCAAGCTCACGCCGGGTCGAGAGATATGACATCTCCGACAAGTTCTATAGTTGTAAGATGGAGGAAAACAGTTACACAAGTGAGCACATTACGAAGATGTGCAGGTTGCTGGCCGTATGACCCAGCTGAATATTAACTTCCACGATGAGGCGGTCATTGACAGAATCCTCGATCGCTCCCACCAAGCTACAAGAGCTTTGTGATGAACTACAACATGCAGGGATGGTAAAGACCATTCTGAAGTGTTCTCTATGCTGAAGTCAGCCGAGGTTGAAATCAAGAAAGAACATCAAGTGTTGATGGTCAATAAGACCACTAAGTTCAAGAAGGGCAAGGGTAAGAAAAACTTCAAGAAGGACGGCAAGGAGATTGCCGCCCGATAAGAAAGTTGCCGGAAGAAGTCAAAGAATGGACCCAAACCGAGACCGAGTGCTTTTATTGCAAGGGAGGGGTCACTTTGAAGCGGAACTGCCCCAAGTACTTAGCGGATAAGAAGGCCGGCAACACCAAAGGTATATTTGATATACATGTAATTGATGTGTACCTTACCATGTCGTAGTAACTCCCAGGTATTTGATACCGTGCCATTGCTCATATTTGTAACTCACAGCAGAGCTGCGGAATAAGCGGAGATGGCGAAGGGCGAGGTGACGATGCGCGTCGGAATGGTTCCAAAGTCGATGTGATCGCCGTCGCACGCTACCTCTTCATTTACCCACGGGATTAGTTATAAACCTTAATAATTGTTATTTGGTGCCAAGTTTGAGCATGAATATTGTATCTGGATCTCGTTTAATGCGAGATGGCTACTCATTTAAATCCGAGAATAATGGTTGTTCTATTTATATGAGAGATGTGTTTTATGGTCATGCTACGATGGTCAATGGTTTATTCTTAATGAATCTCGAGCGTAGTATTACACATGTTCATAGCGTGAATACCAAAAGATGTAAAGTTGATAATGATAGTCCCACATACTTGTGGCACTGCCGCCTTGGTCACATTGGTGTCAAGCGCATGAAGAAGCTCCATGCTGATGGACTTTTGGAGTCTCTTGATTATGAATCATTTGACACATGCGAACCATGCCTCATGGGCAAGATGACCAAGACTCCATTCTCTAGAACAATGGAGCGAGCAACCAACTTGTTGGAAATCATACATACCGATGTGTGCGGTCCAATGAGCGTTGAGGCTCATGGAGGATATCGTTATGTTCTCACTCTCACGATGACTTGAGTAGATATGGGTATGTCTACTTGATGAAACACAAGTCCGAGACCTTTGAAAAGTTCAAGGAATTTCAGAATGAAGTAGAGAATCAACGTGACCGAAAGATAAAATTCTTCGATCGGATCGTGGAGGAGAATATTTAAGTCACGAATTTGGTACACACTTAAGAAAATGTGGAATCGTTTCACAACTAACGCCGCTGGAACACCTCAACAGAACGGTGTGTCCGAACGTCGTGTCGCACTCTATTGGATATGGTGCGGTCTATGATGTCTCTTACCGATTTACCGCTATCATTTTGGGGATACGCTCTAGAGACAGCTACATTCACTTTAAATAGGGCACCGTCTAAATCCGTTGAGACGACACCGTATGAATTATGGTTTGGGAAGAAACCTAAGCTGTCGTTTCTAAAAGTTTGGGGATGCGATGCTTATGTCAAGAAACTTCAACCTGAAAAGCTCGAACCCAAGTCGGAAAATGTGTCTTCGTAGGATACCCTAAGGAAACCTTTGGGTATACCTTCTACCTTAGATCCAAGGCAAGATCTTTGTTGCCAGAACGGAACCTTTCGGAAAAGAGTTTCTCTCGAAAGGAGTAAGTGGGAGGAAAGTAGAACTCGATGAAGTACTACCTCTTGAACAGGATAGTAGTGCAGCTCGGAAAATGTTCTGTGATGCCTACACCAACCAAGAGGAAATTCATGATGATGATCAAGGTACTTGGATCAAGTTGCTACTTGAACTCAGAGGTCCACTAGGACACGCCCGCACTGAGTGGTACGGCAACCCTGTCACGGAAATCATGTTGTTAGACAACAATGAACCTTCAACTATGAAGAAGCAATGGCGGGCCCGATTCCAACAAATGGCTAGAAGCCATGAAGTCCGAGATAGAATCCATGTATGAAAACAAAGTGTGGACTTTGACCGACTTGCCGATGATCGGCGAGCGATAGAAAACAAATGGATCTTTAAGAAGAAGACGGACGCGGATGGTAATGTCACCATCTATAAAGCTCGACTTGTCGCTAAGGGTTATCGGCAAGTTCAAGGGATTGACTACGATGAGACTTTCTCTCCGTGGCGAAGCTTAAGTCCGTCCGAATCATGTTAGCAATTGCCGCATACTATGATTATGAGATATGGCAGATGGACGTCAAAACAGCGTTCATAACGGCTATCTTAAGGAAGAGCTGTATATGATACAGCCGGAAGGTTTTGTCGATCCTAAGAATGCTCGACAAAGTATGCAAGCTCCAGCGATCCATTTATGGGCTGGTGCAAGCATCTCGAGTTGGAACATTCGCTTTGATGAGATGATCAAAGCGTTTGGGTTTATGCGACTTATGGAGAAGCCTGCGTTTACAAGAAAGTGAGTGGGAGCTCAGTAGCATTTCTCATATTATATGTAGATGACATACTTGATGGGAAATGATATAGAATTCTTGGACAGCATTAAGGCCTACTTGAATAAGTGTTTTCCAATGAAGGACCTTGGAGAAGCTGCTTATATATTAGGCATCAAGATCTATAGAGATAGATCGAGACGCCTCATAGGTCTTTCACAAAGCACATACCTTGATAAGATTTTGAAGAAGTTCAAAATGGATCAGTCCAAGAAAGGGTTCTTGCCTGTATTGCAAGGTGTGAGATTGAGCTCAGCTCAATGCCCGACCACGGCAAAAGATAAAGAAGAGATGAGTGTCATCCCCTATGCCTCAGCCATAGGATCTATTATGTATGCCATGCTGTGTACCGGACCTGATGTAAACCTTGCCGTAAGTTTGGTAGGAAGGTACCAAAGTAATCCCGCAAGGAACACCGGACAGCGGTCAAGAATATCCTAAAGTACCGAAAAGGACAAAGGACATGTTTCTCCTTTATGGAGGTGACGAAGAGCTCGTCAGAATAACAGGTTACGCCGACGCTTAGCTTCGACACGATCTGATGACTCTAAGTCACAAACCGGATCGTGTATATGTTGAATGGTGGAGCGATGGCTGGTGCAGCTGCAAGCGAGCGTCGTGGCGGGATCTACATGTGAAGCGGAGTACATGGCAGCCTCGGAGGCAGCGCATGAAGCAATTTGGGTGAAGGAGTTCATCACCGACCTAGGAGTCATACCCAATGCGTCGGGGCCGATCAAACTCTTCGTGACAACACCGGAGCTATTGCACTTGCCAAGGAGCCCAGGTTTCACAAGAAGACCAGGCACATCAAGCGTCGCTTCAACTCCATCCGTGAAAATGTTCAGGATGGAGACATAGAAATTTGTAAAGTGCATACGGATCTGAATGTCGCAGATCCGCTGACTAAACCTCTTCCATGGGCAAAACATGATCAACACCGAACTCTATGGGTGTTCGATTCATCACAATGTAAACTAGATTATTGACTCTAGTGCAAGTGGGAGACTGTTGGAAATATGCCCTAGAGGCAATAATAAAAGCATTATTATTATATTTCCTTGTTCATGATAATTGTCTTTATTCATGCTATAACTGTATTATCCGGAAATCGTAATACACGTGTGAATACATAGACTACAATCGTCCCTAGTAAGCCTCTAGTAGACTAGCTCGTTGGTTAACAGATAGTCATGGTTTCTGACTATGGACATTAGATGTCGTTGATAACGGGATCACGACATTAGGAGAATGACGTGATGGACAAGACCCAATCCTAAGCATAGCACAAAGATCGTAGTTCGCTTTTGCTAGAGCTTTTCCAATGTCAAGTATCTCTTCCTTAGACCATGAGATCGTGCAATTCCGGATACCGTAGGAGTGCTTTGGGTGTATCAAACGTCACAACGTAATCGGGTGACTATAAAGGTGCACTACAGGTATCTCGAAAGTGACCATTGGGTTGACACGGATCGAGATGGATTTGTCACTCCGTACACGGAGAGGTATCACTGGGCCCACTCGGTGATGCATCATCATAATGAGCTCAAAGTGATCAAGTGTCCGTCACGGGATCATGCATTGCGGTACGAGTAAAGTGACTTGCCGTAACGAGACTAAACGAGGTATTGGGATACCGACGATCGAGTCTCGGGCAAGTAACATACCGTCTGATAAAGGGAATAGAATACGGGGTTGCTTGAACCCTTGACATCGTGGTTCATCCGATGACAACATCGAGGAGCATGTGGGAGCCAACATGGGTATCCAGATCCCGCTGTTGGTTATTGACTTGAGGTAGTCTCGGTCATGTCTGCATGTCTCCCGAACCCGTAGGGTCTACACACTTAAGGTTCGGTGACGCTAGGGTTAATAGGAAGACAAGTATGTGATTACGAATGTTGTTCGAGTCCGGATGAGATCCCTGACGTCACGAGGAGTTCGGAATGGTCCGAGGTAAAGATTTATATATGGAAAGTGGTTAAACGGACTCGGAAAGTTTGGGGTATACTGTAATGTACCGGGCCACCGGAGAGTTCCGGAGGTCCACCGGAGGGGCCACCTCCGGGGCCACATGGGCTAAGTGGGAGGGGCCAGCCCCGGTGGCTGGGCGCACCTCCCACCTAGGCCCATGCGGCTAGGGCATGGGAGGAAACCCTAAAGGGGCGCCTCAGCTTGGGGGCAAGCCACCCTCCCTCCTTCCTTGGGCCGCCCCATCTAGGGTTTCCCTAGATGGCCGCCCCCTTGCCCTCTCCTCCTATAAATAGAGGGGTGGGGGAGGCTGCATGCACCATTGAAGGCGCAGCCCTCCCTCCCAACACCTCTCTTTCTCCACGCGAGCTTGGCGAAGCCTGCCGAGAACTGCCAGACCAACCGCACCACGCCGTCGTGCTGCCATTGGAGTTGTCTTCCTCAACCTCTCCTTCATCCTTGCTGGATCAAGACGGAGGAGACGCCATCGTCCCGTACGTGTGTTGAACACGGAGGTGCTGTCCTTTCAGCACTTTGGTCATCGGTGATCGGAATCACATTGGGAACGTCTTCATCATCACCACTCCCTCGAACGCTTCCGTACTCGATCTACAAGTGGTATGTAGATGCAAACTCTCTCTCGTGACTGTTGCTTAGATGAACTCATAGATAGATCTTGGTGAAACCGTAGGAAAATTTTAATTTTCTGCAATGTTCCCCAACACCTATTGCCCTATTACTATTAAACCCTTGGGAGTTACTTCTACGTGTTGCTTATATTGCTATGCTATGCTCGTAGACGTGGTTTGGGTTTGAGTGTATTCCATGACAGATGTGAGATTATTAATTAATGTTTCAACTTAAGGTGGCAACTTTAATACACATCTGGGTGGACTGAGGCACCTGGGGAACCCAGTGTTGTCTGTTTTTTTTTTGGAAATCCCGGGGTACCCGTGTGATCTTCCTATGGACCGCCACCCAGGCTCAAAGGGAACTGAGATTATTCATGCTAGAAACTTCCATGTGCAGCCAAAAGCTATTATGGGCTCTAGCATAATTGAGTAAGTTACGTGAAGCTCTTGAAGAGGTGGATCAGCAGGTAGTGGGTTTTGTAGGTTTGGTATGATCTACCCGGAGTAGAGAGTTAATGTTTCTGAAAGATCGTGTCTCGGTCATCCGCTTTCTCAAACACCATGCAGTGCGAGGAATCAACGGAGGCGATCGAGTCTTGTGGGGAAAAGTGCGCAAACCTCTGCAGAGTGTACAATCTAATCATGGTTAGCCGTGTCCCCGGTTATGGACAATTCTGAGTATCTAGTACTTGAGTATTCGCATGTATATCATCACTCTTAACTAATATTGTTGGGATGATAATTACCTTAATTGGGATTGAGTTGGGGTTATACCTTCTCAATGATGTTTCAACCACCATGATAGTTAAATTAAAATGTATTCCTTTTTTGTAGGGAAAAATTGGCTTTTCGCAAAAACTTTAACCGTAGAGCTTTCCACCAGCCAAATATGCATGTAGTGGTAGCATTATTCTGTTATTGCTCTATTGTGTTACATTGCCAGCATATTACATGTGCTGACCCGTTCTCGGGCTGCAACATATTATGTTGCAGACTTTTCAGACGAGGAGTAAGGTTCGATAGGTCGTTGCCGTGCAGCTCAGCTATGTCGTCGGAGTTGATGGACTCACTTTATCTTCCAAGACTTCCGCTGTTATCGTATTAGATGGCCTTAAGCCATATTATTGTAATAAGTTCTCTTTTGAGACATTCGATGTAATAAGTGTGTGATTGCTACTCTGTTATAAATCCTTCGAGTACTGTGTGTGTCAGCATTACTGATCCAGGGATGGCACGGAAACACAGAGACTTGACCATCTGAGATCGGGTCGCTACAAGATGGTAACAGAGCACACGCTGAGTGTAGGACACGACCACTAAGATAAACCATAGGTCACTCTTCTCTACTCATTTCCGACTCCTCTCCATTTTTCCACTCTTTAGGATGACGGAGATGAAGAACAAGTTTGCACAACCGGATGAGGACACACCTTTTGGACGCCACTTGAAGGAAGTCACTAGGTACTTGAACATTGGAATACCAGGCTTCACCGGGACGTACAATGCCACTTTACCTGAAGAAGATCGCTGGATGATTCAAGTACAAGTTCCAGGAAGGACATTCTCGCCAACTTCCAAGCCCATAGAGTTTTCTTTCGAAGCACCCACCTGGAGCCTTGGCAAGAGTATGGCAGCTCACATTACCATGGGACGCATTGGAGAAGTCTACAACAGGGAGCTTAAGGACAACATCTACCAAATATGTGGGCGCCGAGACGAGCAATGGGAAGTAATCAGCACTAAGAAGGATAGATCTATTGCAGCTTACATCCAGGAGCTAAACCAGCACATTCGACGTCAGGAGAACCAGATGTGCGCAGACATGATGGATTTGAAGAAGGCAAAAACTAGGATCATCGAGCTGGAGGAAGAACTCAAGTTTACACGTGATGGATATGAGGAGGAAATCAAGACACTACAGGAGAAGAATGACGACCTAGTCAAGAAGATCGGAGTCTTCATGGGAGGATCGGCACCGGAAGAAGAGGAAGAAGATCCCACTTGTCTGGACAACTACATCATCATCGACGACACCGATTCCGATCCAAGTGATGATGACTATGAAGACGAAGCTGGAGCAGACATCATGGAGTCTTCCACCGATCAAAATTTCTAGATGACCACCATATAATAGTAGTATTCCCCCATGTAACTAGTAGTAGTTGAGCACTTTTGTGATAGTCCTAGACAGTTTGTATGCCCTTGCTTGATTGATTGAATGAATGTTTGTGTTTGCCTCATGTGCATATGGGTAGTGTTTTCTCACTAGACCTCTTTCTATTCTAATCTCTTCCATCTAAACCCACCAAATGCCTCCGAGACGTGACCCCGGTTTTGTTTTCCCACCGGAGCTCACCCAGTTGATCCGGCAGCAGAATGCCTTGATGCAATTGCTAGTTCAGAACCAGGGCCAATATCCAAGAGACCCTATTGGATGCCCGCAAATGATCTGGAGGAAATCAAAAAGCAGATCAAGGAGTTATTGGAGAAAGGTTACATTCGTAGAAGCTCATCACCTTGGGGAGCCCCGGTACTTTTGGTGGAGAAGAAGGATAAACCCCTAAGGATGGTTGTTGATTACCGAGCTCTAAATGAAGTAACGATAAAGAACAAGTATCCCTTACCGATGATTAATGATCTGTTTGATCAGTTGCAAGGAGCTAAGGTGTTTTCGAAGATTGATCTACGATCAGGATACCATCAGTTGAAGATCCGAGAGAAGGATATACCCAAGACAGCGTTTACCACACGGTATGGATTATATGAGTATACGGTCATGTCATTTGGACTGACTAACGCCCCTGCCTATTTCATGAGTATGATGAACAAGGTGTTCATGGAGTATTTGGACAAGTTTGTTGTGGTGTTTATTGATGATATTATGGTATACTCGGAGAACGAAGAGGAGCACGCGAACACTTGCATTTGGTTCTCGAGAAACTCGTGGAACACCGCTTATACGCCAAATTCAGCAAGTGCGAGTTTTGGTTGAAGGAAGTTGGATTTCATGGGCATGTTATATCGGGAGAGGTATAGCAAGAGATCCCATGAAGGTTCAGTCAGTCATTGAATGGTTGGCACCCACTTCAGTTGGCGAGATCCGCAGTTTCCTTGGACTGGCAGGATATTATCGGAGATTCATAGAGAATTTTTCCAAGATTGCTAAGCCAATGACTGAATTGCTAAAGAAGGATACTAAGTTTAAATGGACAGAAGATTGCGAGGCTAGTTTTCAGGAGTTGAAGAAACGGTTGACTACAGCCCCAATGGCTTGACATTGCCGATATACATAAGGAGTTTCAAGTGTATTGTGACGCCTCACGCTTGGGACTTGGATGTGTGCTTATGCAGGACGGAAAGGTTGTTTCATATGCCTCACGACAACTGAAGCCTCATGAGTTGAACTATGCCACGCATGATTTGGAGTTAGCAGCCGTAGTGCATGCATTAAAGACTCGGAGACATTATCTCATTGGAAACCGTTGTGATGTGTACACGGATCATAAGAGTTTGAAGTACATTTTCACACGTAGGAGTTGAACCTCGGGCATGGAGGAGATGGCTGGAACTTATAAAGGATTACGATATGAAGCTACATTATCATCCAGAAAGGCCAACGTCAGAAAGCGCACGCTTTGAGCGGAAGAGTTATGCTAATATCCTTGAAAGTAAAGGATTGCCAAAGGAGTTAGCTGAGGATATCATGGAACTTCGCTTGGAAATTGTTCCGAGAGGTTTCATTGCAACCCTGGAGGTTCAGTCGACATTGTTGGACATGATTCGAGAAGCTCAAAAGGAGGACAAAGAGATTGCTGAGATAAGAGAGAAGATGGGCGAAGGTAAAGCCAAGGGTTTTCGCAAGGATGAGCACGATACCTTGTGGTTTGAGGACCGAATTTACGTGCCCAACAATTCGGAGATCAGGAAGTTAATACTTCAGGAGGCCCATGACTCACCATACTCGATTCACCCCGGAAACACCAAGATGTATTTGGATTTGAAGGAACGTTTCTGGTGGACTGGTATGAAAAAGGATATTGCCGAGTATGTAGCCGTATGTGATGTATGTCAGAGAGTGAAGGCAGAGCATCAGAAGCTAGTAGGACTGTTACAACCTATGCCGATACCCGAATGGAAGTGGGATAAACTTGGCATGGACTTTATTACCGGATTACCCAGAACCAAGGTAGGACATGATTCAATATGGGTAGTTGTGGATCGTTTGACCAAAGTAGCTCACTTCATCCCAGTGAAAACAACTTATACAAGTGCCAAGTTGGCCAAGATATATATGTCCAGGATCGTATGTTTGCATGGAGTTCCGAGGAGCATCGTATCAGATAGAGGAACGCAGTTTACTTCAAAGTTTTGGCATCAACTACACTAGACCTTGGGTACTAGATTGGAGTTCAGTACCGCTTTCCACCCACAGACGGATGGATAGACCGAGAGAGTCAATCAGATTCTGGAAGACATGTTGAGAGCATGTGCTCTAGATTATGGATCTAGTTGGGATGACAATTTCTTTGACTGAGTTCTCATATAACAACAGCTATCGTGACAGTTTGAAGATGGCACCGTATGAAGCTCTGTATAGACGCAGATGTAGAACACCATTGATGTGGGATGAGGTAGGAGACCGTCAGTTGTTTGGACCAGATTTGATCAAGGAATCAGAGGAGAAGGTTAAACTGATCGAGATGACTAAAGATTGCTCACCTGCATGTAAGAGTTATGCGATTCAAAACGCAAGGAAGTAACCTATGAAATTGGAGATGAGCCTATCTGCGAGTATCACCCTTGAGGGGAGGAAACGTTTTGGAGTTAAGGAAAATTAGCCCCAAGATTTGTAGGACCGTATCGTGTTTTGGAACGGATGGGAGAAGTTGCCTACAAGCTGGAGTTACGAAGGATTGTCGGGGAGTTCACGATGAGTTTCACGTATCACAACCAAGAAGTGCCATGCTTTGAGATGGCCGATATCTTTGTTAAATGATACAATGCCCTTGGAGGCGATTCAGCTGGATAGTAATCGACCTATGAGGAAAAGCCAAGAAAGATTCTTGACTTTGACAGCCGAGTCACCCGCAGAAGGTTATCAAGTTTTGCAAAGTTCGATTGGAGCCACCATACCGAGGAGGAAGCCACCAGTAACGAGAGGATGATATTCGCAAGGACCACCCGCACCTATTTTCTAGCCAACCCGAATCTCGAGGGCGAGATTCATCTTAAGGGGGGGGGGGGGGGTAGGTTTGTAACATCCCAAATTTTCAATTTGGAATGTTATACATAGGTCATGCATGCATATCATATTTTATTGCATTTTCGTTTGGAATCCTCGAAATCCTAAGCAGCTCAAGGACCCTTGGAGAGAGTTGGGGATTTTCCAATTTTCATATTTGAATTTTATCAAATAATGAAGACGAGGATTTTGATTTTTATTATTTTCTCTCCGGAAAAATATTTCATTTTAAAATAATAAATGAGGGGAGATAATATGACTTCTCCAAAATAAATGAAATATCGGAGGGAAAATGTTAAAATCATTATTTGGTTTTTATTTGATTTTATTTGCCCTAGAAAAATTTGCATGTTTTAAAAATTGCATTTTAGGGGCCAAGAAAAGTTCATCTTGTTCTAAATATTTCATTTAGACGGAGAAAACTTGTTTTGGAATTTTTTTAGATTTTTATTTATTTTTATAGGATTTTTCTGAATTTCAACGGAACATTTTAAAAAAAGGAACATTTTAAGCTTTCCGCAAGATGTCATGGTGCTTCTCCATGCATCCCGGCCAACCACTGGTTTCTCCAGGGTGCCCGTCAACCGTCCTTCACCCAGTAGTGTGTATTGAATTCTTGTCTCGAGTCTTGAAGTCTTGAGGCCTTGAAGATGCAGTCCTTGCAGATTCCATCATGGAGTTGTCGTCATTGACGTAGATCCTCCATTCTCACACCACTCCCGAGCACTCATACCAACCCCGTCTACTATAGCCTAGCATTAAAATAAATAACGTCCCGGGCTTGGTAACAGGGTGATGGGTTCCTACCTCATGCATACTAATCAACTACAAGAATTCAATATCACTACTGGAGGGTTTGTTGCGAAGATGACACTAGATGCAATAAAACACATAGGTATGAAAAACATGGTCAAAGTGAACTTGCCTGGTATTACTTGATGAACATAATAACGCTCTCAGAATAAAGACTTGGTAGAACTATTCGTCACTCCGTTGAAAATCTATATTAAACAGACAATCATATAAGCAATCATCCTAGCAATCAATTCTATCAATCATAACAATACTCAATCACAATAAAAGCAACAAAGAAAACCAAGTCGAAAACCAAAAGAAAAACTTCGAAAGAAAAATTCAAGGAAAAACTAGTGGTGACCAACTCACACAAATCTTAACATAACATCACTAAATTACTCTAATATTTTTTTCTACAGCAAAGAAAATATAAATCTAATAAAATAACAGAAAATAAATTACTAATTTACTAACTAACAAAAAGAACTAATATAAAACTACTATAACCATCTAGTGAATACTAGAACAAATATAGCAACTAGCAAAACACTAAGACAACTATAACAACAAATCATTTATTAAAACATTAATAAACTATACTAAATAAATATAACAACTAATGTGTTCACAAATAACAGAAACAAAAACAATATAACTTGAAGTGGAAAAGAATTACTTTTAAAACTAATAAAACTATTTTTATCCACTATCACTATGAACTAAACAAGCAAACACAAAACCAGTAGCTAAACACTAATAAATAACTACCAAAATTTATCTACTGTAGTATAACAGAAACATATAACAACATGTAAAAATTTACAAAAAGAATTAACTAAAATAATTAAAACACTAATTATATAACTAAAATAACTATATAAGCAAAACAGTACTGTTTTTACTAAAAATCTAATTTAAAATACTCCAAAATTACCAAACTAAATCCTACAGCTAAAAAATATCACAAGTGACCAGGAGCAAAAAGAATTAATTAAAAACCTATTTTTAAACTCAAGTTATGGCCAAAATACTAATCTGAACAAAATTTATCAAATTCAAATTTAAACTACTCAAATTTGAAATCCAGAGACGCTAGCAGAAACTTCATCAAATTTGTGACACATAGCAATTGGAATCACTCAAAAATACTAAAAACTCTAAAAGATATGAATTTTCTAAGATTGCTATTTTTTGAAAAAAATGAATTACGGGATTTCGCTGATCTCACCGGAATTGTCGTCGGAGTTGGGGAAGAAGATCGGATCCGATGTTGCGGTTGATCCTAGAGGAAAGGAGATCACGGGACGGTGGAGAGACGATCATATAAACCTCAGGAGAGGTCGAGGGCGCGGCGGCGGCACTTGGCGGCGGCGGTGGTGCTGCACGGCTGCTGCTGCGGAGAGGAGAGGAGAGGTGTTGGTTTGATGTGTTGGAGGGGGTGCTTGGGTATTTATAGTGGGAGGGAGGGTTTTGCTTGGGGTAGGGGACAAGAAATAGACTAGGATTAGGAAACAAAAGGGAAAAGATCTAGAAACAAATCGGAATAAACGGAAGTAGGAAAAGAGTCCTACTAGGAAAAGGAAAAAGAGCGGCGGCTCCCTGGTGCGCGCGATGGCCTTGGCCTTGGCCGGCCGGCCGCTGGCTTGGCCTTGGGCCTTGGCCCTTGGCCCGGCGGGGCGCAGCGAATTTTTTTTTTTTAACAAACAGAGAGGAAAACAAAATGATAAAACAAAATAAAATGAAAATATTATATAGGCATATAATATATCAAAATTTTCAGAAAAAGATTTCCTACATGATGAACATTATTCTAGCATTAAATAAAATACACACAAATTAAAATAGAGCGAAGAGTGCTTTTGGTCCAATAAAATCCAACAAAAATCATTTTTAAAATACCAAAATGACTTCAAATTAATTTCTCTCCAATTTTCTGATGTAAGGAATCATGTTGCCCTATTTTCCATATATTTTGTTTTTGGAGAAAATATTTTGAATAAAACTCAAATAACTCCAAATTGGAAATAAATTCAAAGAACTTTGGATTTAATTCTTTAAAACTCCCAACTCATATTTCATTTTATTTGAAGAAGTCATTTTATCTTCTCTCGTGAAAATCATTGAGTTGCATAAAGTTTCAGAATTGAAATATTTCCAAATGGAATTCAAATCTTTTCAAAACCCTTTTCATTTATTTAAATGGAAGAAGTCATATCATCTTCTCTCTAGGGTTTTGTGTTTGAATTGAATTTGAATTCATGGAGATCATAAATGCAAGGTGAAAGTTTGGGAATGTCATTTCATTCCTCTCAAGAACTTTCAAAAGTTTCAAATTTCACTCAATTTCACACAATCAGTTACACAAAAATCAAACAAACAAGCATAATTATTTATTTAATATAACATTCCAAAATTTAGAATTTTGGGATGTTACAACATACAACCTTTCCTCAAGAATAACGTCGAGGAAACAATGTTTTGACATCCTATCTGCAAGATTTCATAAATCATGCATTAATTGCTAATATAATTCCAACAGACTCTTAGCATCGCTACGAGTGAGAAATTCTCTTCGTATTCAACTCCTTGAACTTGTCGGAAAACATCTTAACGACAAGTCGAGCTTTCTTAATGGTGATACATACCACCATTGTCCGTCTTCCTTTTAAATCCATCTGTACCCAATATCCTTACGACCATCAAGTAGTTCTTCCAAAGTCTACACTTTGTTTTCATACATGGATCCTCTCTCGGATTTTATGGCCTCGAGCCATTTGCCGGAATCCAGGCCCACCATTGCTTCTCCATAGCTCGTAGGTTCATTGTTGTCTAGCAACATGACCTCCAAGACAGGAGTACGTACCACTCTGAAGTAGTAAGCATCCTTGTCGACCTATGAGGTTTGGTAGTGACTTGATCCGAAGTTTCATGATCACTATCATAAGCTTCTACTTCAATCGGTGTAGGCGCCATAGGAACAACTTCATGTGCCCTGCTACACACTAGATGAAGTGACGGTTCAGTAACCTCATCAAGTCTCCACCATCCTCCCATTCAACTTTCCGAGACAAACTTTTCCTCGAGAAAGGACCCGATTCAAGAAACAATCCATATTGCTTTCGGATCTGAATTAGGAGGTATACCCAACTGTTTTGGGTGTCCTATGAAGATGCATTTTATCCGCTTTGGGTTCAAGCTTATCAACCTGAAACTTTTTCACATAAGCGTCGCAGCCCCAAACTTTTAAGAAACGACAACTTAGGTTTCTCCAAATCATAGTTCAAACGGTGTCGTCTCAACGGAATTACGTGGTGCCCTATTAAAGTGAGTGCGGTTGTCTCTAATGCCTAACCCATGAACGATAGTGGTAATTCGATAAGAGACATCATGGTACGCACCATACCCAATAGGGTGCAACTATGATGTTCGGACACACCATCACACTATGGTGTTCCAGGCGGTATTAATTGTGAAATAATTTCCACAATGTCTTAATTATGCGTGCCAAAGCTCAGAACTCGACACTCATCTCTATGATCATATCATAGACATTTTATCCTCTTGTCACGATGATCTTCAACTTCACTCTGAAATTACTTGAACCATTCAATAATTCAGATTTGTGTTTCATCAAGTAAATATACTCAGATTCACTCAAATCATCCGTGAAGTAAGAACATAACGATATCCATCAAGGCCTCAAAGACTCATTGGACTTCACACATCAAAATGTATTACTTTCAAAAAGTTGCTTTCTTGTTCCATTTTACTGAAAACGAGGCTTTCAGTCATCTTGCCCATGTGGTATGATTTGCATGTCTCAAGTTTTTCAAAACGAGTGAGTCCAAAGATCCATTAGCATGGAGCTTCTTCATGCGTTTTATACCCTTTTCATCGAATCCGCTCCAACTAAAGTGGGAGAGACAGACACCCGCTAGCCACCTTATGCAACTAGTGCATGTTAGTCGGTGGAACCGGTCTCACGTAAGCGTACGTGTAAGGTTGGTCCGGGCCGCTTCATCCCACAATACCGCGGAAGCAAGATAATACTAGTAGCGGCAAGTAAGTTGACAAGATCCACGCCCACAACAAAATTGTGTTCTACTCGTGCAATAGAGAACTACGCATAGACCTAGCTCATGATGCCACTGTTGGGGAACGTTGCGGAAAATTAAAATTTTTCCTACAGTTTCACCAAGATCCATCTATGAGTTCATCTAAGCAACGAGTCAAGGGAGTGAGTTTGCATCTACATACCACTTGTGGATCGCGTGCGGAAGCTTTCGAGGGGATGGTGATGATGGAGTCGTACTCGGACCACCGATGACCAAGTGTTGAACGGACAGCACCTCCGCGTTCAACACACGTGACAGTGCGGGCAACGCCTCCTCCGTCTTGATCCAGCAAGGAGGAAGGAGAGGTTGAGGAAGATGGCTCCAACAGCAGCACGACGGCGTGATGATGATGGAGTGACAGTTCTCCCAGGGCTTCGCCAAGCGCCGCGAGGAGGAGAGGTGTTGGGAGGGAGGGCTGCGCCTTCAAGTTGTGTATGCAGCCCTCCCTCACCCCTCTATTTATAGGGGAAGGAGGAGGGGGCGGCCCTCTAGATGCATCTAGAGGGGGCGGCCAAGGGAGGGGGCTTGCCCCCCAAGCAAGGGGGCGTGCCCCCCTTAGGGTTCCCCCTCAACCCTAGGCGCATGGGCCCAAGTGGAGGGGTTGCGCCCAGCCCACCAGGGGCTGGCTGCCTCCCACGCAGCCCAAGTGGCCCCCCGGGAGGGGTGGCCCCCTCCCGGTGGTCCTCCGAAACTTTTCCCGTGGACCCGGTACAATACCGATATATCCCGAAACTTTTCCGGTGTCCGTTTGACAACTTCCCATATATAAATATTTACCTCCGGACCATTCCGGAACTCCTCGTGACGTCCGGGATCTCATCCGGGACTCCGAACAACATTCGGTAATCACATACAAGTCTTCCTAATAACCCTAGCGTCACTAAACCTTAAGTGTGTAGACCCTACGTGTTCGGGAGACATGCAGACATGACCGAGACGCTCTCAGGTCAATAACCAACAGCGGGATCTGGATACCCATGTTGGCTCCCACATGCTCCTCGATGATGTCATCGGATGAACCACGATGTCGAGGATTCAAACAACCCCATATACTATTCCCTTTGTCAGACGGTATGTTACTTGCCCGAGACTCGATCGTCGGTATCCCAATACCTCGTTCAGTCTCGTTACGCAAGTCACTTTACTCGCATCGTAATGCATGATCCCGTGACCGACACTTGATCACTTTGAGCTCATTATGATGATGCACTACCGAGTGGGCCCAGTGATACCTCTCCGTCATACGGAGTGACAAATCCCTGTCTCGATCCGTGTCAACCCAACAGACACTTTCGGAGATACCTGTAGTGCACCTTTATAGTCACCTAGTTACGTTGTGACGTTTGGTACACCCAAAGCACTCCTACGTTATCCGGGAGTTACACGATCTCGGTCTAAGGAAGAGATACTTGACATTGGAAAAAGCTCTAGCAAAACGAACTACACGATCTTTGTGCTATGCTTAGGATTGGGTCTTGTCCATCACGTCATTCTCCTAATGACGTGATCCCGTTGTCAATGACATATGATGTCCATAGTGAGGAAACCATGACTATCTGTTGACCAACGAGCTAGTCAACTAGAGGCTTACTAGGGACGTATTGTAGTCTATGTATTCACACGTGTATTACGATTTCCGGATAATACAGTTATAGCATGAATAAAAGACAATTATCATGAACAAGGAAATATAATAATAATGCTTTTATTATTGCCTCTAGGGCATATTTCCAACAGTCTCCCACTTGCACTAGAGTCAATAATCCAGTTACATTGTGATGAATCGAACACCCATAGAGTTCTGGTGTTGATCATGTTTTGCCCGCGGAAGAGGTTTAGTCAACGGATCTGCGACATTCAGATCCGTATGCACTTTACAAATTTCTATGTCTCCATCCTGAATATTTTCACGGATGGAGTTGAAGCAACGCTTGATGTACCTGGTCTTCTTGTGAAACCTGGGCTCCTTGGCAAGTGCAATAGCTCCAGTGTTGTCATAGAAGAGTTTGATCGGCCCCGACGCATTGGGTATGACTCCTAGGTCGGTGATGAACTCCTTCACCCAAATTGCTTCATGCGCTGCCTCCGAGGCTGCCATGTACTCCGCTTCACATGTAGATCCCGCCACGACGCTCTCGCTTGCAGCTGCACCAGCTTCTGCTCCACCATTCAACATATACACGATCCGGTTTGTGACTTAGAGTCATCGGATCTGTGTCGAAGCTAGCGCCGACGTAACCCTTTACTGACGAGCTCTTCGTCACCTCCATAAACGAGAAACATGTCCTTTGTCCTTTTCGTACTTCAGGATATTCTTGACCGCTGTCCAGTGTTCCTTGCGGGATTACTTTGGTACCTTCCTACCAAACTTACGGCAAGGTTTACATCAGGTCCGGTACACAGATGGCATACATAATAGATCCTATGGCTGAAGCATAGGGATGACACTCATCTCTTCTTTATCTTTTGTCGTGGTCGGGCATTGAGCTGAGCTCAATCTCACACCTTGCAATACAGGCAAGAACCCTTCTTGACTGATCCATTTTGAACTTCTTCAAAATCTTATCAAGGTATGTGCTTTGTGAAAGACCTATGAGGCGTTGATCTATCTCTATAGATCTTGATGCCTAATATATAAGCAGCTTCTCCAAGGTCCTTCATTGAAAAACATTTATTCAAGTAGGCCTTAATGCTGTCCAAGAATTCTATATCATTTCCCATCAAAAGTATGTCATCTACATATAATATGAGAAATGCTACTGAGCTCCCACTCACTTTCTTGTAAACGCAGGCTTCTCCATAAGTCTCAATAAACCCAAACGCTTTGATCATCTCATCAAAGCGAATGTTCCAACTCCGAGATGCTTGCACCAGCCCATAAATGGATCGCTGGAGCTTGCATACTTTGTCAGCATTCTTAGGATCGACAAAACCCTCCGGCTGCATCATATACAGCTCTTCCTTAAGATAACCGTTAAGGAATGCTGTTTTGACGCCCATCTGCCATATCTCATAATCATAGTATGCGGCAATTGCTAACATGATTCGGACGGACTTAAGCTTCGCTACGGGAGAGAAAGTCTCATCGTAGTCAATCCCTTGAACTTGCCGATAACCCTTAGCGACAAGTCGAGCTTTATAGATGGTGACATTACCATCCGCGTCCGTCTTCTTCTTAAATATCCATTTGTTTTCTATCGCTCGCCGATCATCGGCAAGTCACCAAAGTCCACACTTTGTTTTCATACATGGATTCTATCTCGGATTTCATGGCTTCTAGCCATTTGTTGGAATCTGGGCCCGCCATCGCTTCTTCATAGTTCAAGGTTCACCGTTGTCTAACAACATGATTTCCGTGACAGGGTTGTCGTACCACTCAGTGCGGAACGTGTCCTTGTGGACCTCTGAAGTTCAGTAGCAACTTTATCCAAGTACCTTGATCATCATCATTATTTTCCTCTTCGCTTGGTGTAGACATCACAGAACATTTTCCCGAGCTGCACTACTATCTCGCTCAAGAGGTAGTACTTCATCGAAGTTCTACTTTCCTCCCACTTACTTCTTTCGAGAGAAACTTTTTTCCGAAAGGATCCGTTCTTGGCAACAAAGATCTTGCCCTCGGATCTTAAGTAGAAGGTATACCCAATGGTTTCTTTAGGGTATCCTATGAAGACGATTTTTCCGACTTGGGTTCGAGCTTTTCAGGTTGAAGTTTCTTGACATAAGCATCGCATCCCCAAACTTTTAGAAACAACAGCTTAGGTTTCTTCCCAAACCATAATTCATACGGTGTCGTCTCAACGGATTTAGACGGTGCCCTATTTAAAGTGAATGTAGCTGTCTCTAGAGCGTATCCCCAAAATGATAGCGGTAAATCGGTAAGAGACATCATAGATAGCACCATATCCAATAGAGTGCGATTACGACGTTCGGACACACCGTTACGCTGAGGTGTTCCTGGCGGCGTGAGTTGTGAAATGATTCCACATTTTCTTAAGTGTGTACCAAATTCGTGACTCAAATATTCTCCTCCATGATCCGATCGTAAGAATTTTATCTTTCGGTCACGTTGATTCTCTACTTCATTCTGAAATTCCTTGAACCTTTCAAAGGTCTCAGACTTGTGTTTCATCAAGTAGATATACCCATATCTACTCAAGTCATCTGTGAGAGTGAGAACATAACGATATCCTCCGCGAGCCTCAACGCCATTGGACCGCACACATCGGTATGTATGATTTCCAACAAGTTGGTTGCTCGCCCATTGTTCCGAGAACGGAGTCTTGGTCATCTTGCCCATGAGGCATGGTTCGCATGTGTCAAATGATTCATAATCGAGAGACTCTAAAAGTCCATCAGCATGGAGCTTCTTCATGCTCTTGACACCAATGTGACCAAGGCGGCAGTGCCACAAGTATGTGGGACTATCGTTATCAACTTTACATCTTTTGGTATTCACGCTATGAATATGTGTAACACTACGCTCGAGATTCATTAAGAATAAACCATTGACCATTGGAGCATGACCATAAAACAAATCTCTCATATAAATAGAACAACCATTATTCTCGGATTTAAATGAGTAGCCATCTCGCATTAAACGAGATCCAGATACAATGTTCATGCTCAAACTTGGCACCAAATAACAATTATTAAGGTTCAAAACTAATCCCGTAGGTAAATGAAGAGGTAGCGGCGACGGCGCGATCACATCGACTCTGAACCATTCCCGACGCGCGATCGTCACCTCGCCCTTCGCCGCCTCCGCTTATTCCGCAGCTCTGCTGTGAGTTACAAATATGAGCAACGGCACCGTATCAAATACCGGGAGTTACTATGAGTACTGGTAAGGTACACATCAATTACATGTATATCAAATATACCTTTGGTGTTGCCGGCCTTCTTATCCGCTAAGTATTTGGGGCAGTTCCGCTTCTAGTGACCCTTCCCCTTGCAATAAAAGCACTCAGTCTCAGGCTTGGGTCCATTCTTTGACTTCTTCCCGGCAACTTGCTTACCGGGCGCGGCAACCTCCTTGCCATCCTTCTTGAAGTTCTTCTTGCCCTTGCCCTTCTTGAACTTAGTGGTCTTATTGACCATCAACACTTGATGTTCTTTCCTTATTTCAACCTCTGCTGACTTCAGATAGAGAATACTTCAGAATGGTCTTTACCATCCCCTGCATATTGTAGTTCATCACAAAGCTCTTGTAGCTTGGTGGGAGCGATCAAGGATTCTGTCAATGACCGCCTCATCGTGGAGGTTAATATTCAGCTTGGTCATACGGTTGTGCAACCTGACATCTTGAGTATGTGCTCACCGACGAACTATTTTCCTCCATCTTACAACTATAGAACTTGTCGGAGATGTCATATCTCTCGACCGAGGCGTGAGCTTGGAAAACTAGTTTCAACTCCTCGAACATCTCATATGCTCCGTGATGCTCAAAACGCTTTTGGAGCCCCGGTTCTAAGTCTGTAAAGCATGCCGCACCGAACGAGGGAGTAATCATCAAGACGAGACTGCCAAGCATTCATAATGTCTTGGTTCTCTCGGACGGAGCGTCACCTAGCGGTCCTTCTAGGACATATTGTTTCTGGCAGCTATGAGGATGATCCTCAAGTTCCGGACCAGTCCGATAGTTGCTGCTGTCATCTTTCAGCTTGGTTTTCTAGGAACGCATTGAAGTTCAAGTTGACATGAGCGTTGGCCATTTGATCTACAAGACATATTATGCAAAAGTTTTAGACTAAGTTCATGATAATTAAGTTCATCTAATCAAATTATTTCAATGAACTCCCACTCAGATTAGACATCCCTCTAGTCATCTAAGTGTTACACGATCCGAGTCGACTAGGCCGTGTCCGATCATCACGTGAGAGGGACTAGTCATCGTCGGTGAACATTCTCATGTTGATCGTATCTTCCATACGACTCGTGTTCGACCTTTCGGTCTCCGTGTTCCGAGGCCATGTCTGTACATGCTAGGCTCGCTGGTTAACCCTAAGTGTTTTGCGTGTAAATCTGTCTTACACCCGTTGTATGTGAACGTAAGAATCCATCACACCCGATCATCACGTGGTGCTTAGAAGCGACGAACTTTAGCAACGGTGCACGCTTAGGGAGAACACTTCTTGAAATTGTTGTAAGGATCATCTTATTTACTACCGTCGTTCTAAGTAAACAAGATGCATAAACATAATAAACATCACATGCAATTATATAGTAGTGACATGATATGGCCAATATCATATAGCTCCATTGATCTCCATCTTCGGGCTCCATGATCATCTTGTCACCGCATGACACCATGATCTCCATCATCATGATCTCCATCATTGTGCCTCCATGAAGTTGTCACGCCAACGACTACTTCTACTTCTATGGCTAACGCGTTTAGCAATAAAGTAAAGTAATTTACATGGCGTTCTTCAATGACACGCAGGTCATACAAAAATAAAGACAACTCCTATGGCTCCTGCCGGTTGTCATACTCATCGACATGTAAATCGTGATTCCTATTACAAGAACATGATCTCATACATCACAATATGTCATTCATCATTCATCACAACTTGGCCATATCACATCACATGACAATTGCTGCAAAAACAAGTTAGACGTCCTCTAATTGTCGTTGCATCTTTTACGTGGCTGCAATTGGGTTCTAGCAAGAACGTTTTCTTACCTACGAATAACCACAGCGTGATTTTGTCAACTTCTATTTACCCTTCATAAGGACCCTTTTCATCGAATCCGCTCCAACTAAAGTGGAGAGACAGACACCGCTAGCCACCTTATGCAACTAGTGCATGTTAGTCGGTGGAACCGGTCTCACGTAAGCGTACGTGTAAGGTTGGTCCGGGCCGCTTCATCCCACAATACCGCTGAAGCAAGATAAGACTAGTAGCGGCAAGTAAGTTGACAAGATCCACGCCCACAACAAAATTGTGTTCTACTCGTGCAATAGAGAACTACGCATAGACCTAGCTCATGATGCCACTGTTGGGGAACGTTGCGAAAAATTAAAATTTTTCCTACGGTTTCACCAAGATCCATCTATGAGTTCATCTAAGCAACGAGTCAAGGGAGTGAGTTTCATCTACATACCACTTGTAGATCGCGTGCGGAAGCTTTCGAGGGGATGGTGATGATGGAGTCGTACTCGGACCACCGATGACCAAGTGCTGAACGGACAGCACCTCCGCGTTCAACACACGTACGGTACGGGCAACATCTCCTCCGTCTTGATCCAGCAAGGAGGAAGGAGAGGTTGAGGAAGATGGCTCCAACAGCAGCACGACGGCGTGATGATGATGGAGTGACAGTTCTCCGCAGGGGCTTCGCCAAGCGCCTTGCGAGGAGGAGAGGTGTTGGGGAGGGAGGGTTGCGCCTTCAAGTTGTGTATGCAGCCTCCCTCACCCCTCTATTTATAGGGGAAGGGAGGAGGCGGCCTCTAGATGCATCTAGAGGGGGGGCGGCGGCCAAGGGGAGGGGGGCTTTTCCCCCAAGCAAGGGGGGGGGCGCCCCCCTTAGGGTTCCCCCTCAACCCTAGGCGCATGGGCCCAAGGGAAGGGGTTGCGCCCAGCCCACCAGGGGTTGGCTGCCTCCCACGCAGCCCAAGTGGCCCCCCGGGAGGGGTGGCCCCCTCCCGGTGGTCCTCCGGAACTTTTCCCGTGGACCCGGTACAATACCGATATATCCCGAAACTTTTCCGGTGTCCGTTTGACAACTTCCCATATATAAATCTTTACCTCCGGACCATTCCAGAACTCCTCGTGACGTCCGGGATCTCATCCGGGACTCCGAACAACATTCGGTAATCACATACAAGTCTTCCTAATAACCCTAGCGCCACCGAACCTTAAGTGTGTAGACCCTACGGGTTCGGGAGACATGCAGACATGACCGAGACGCTCTCAGGTCAATAACCAACAGCGGGATCTGGATACCCATGTTGGCTCCCACATGCTCCTCGATGATGTCATCGGATGAACCACGATGTCGAGGATTCAAACAACCCCGTATACTATTCCCTTTGTCATACGGTATGTTACTTGCCCGAGACTCGATTGTCGGTATCCCAATACCTCGTTCAGTCTCGTTACCGTCAAGTCACTTTACTCGTACCGTAATGCATGATCCCATGACCAGACACTTGATCACTTTGAGCTCATTATGATGATGCACTACCGAGTGGGCCCAGTGATACCTCTCCGTCATACGGAGTGACAAATCCCTGTCTCGATCCGTGTCAACCCAATGACACTTTCGGAGATACCGTAGTGCACCTTTATAGTCACCCGATTACGTTGTGGCGCTTGGTACACCCAAAGCACTCCTACGGTATCCGGAGTTACACGATCTCATGGTCTAAGGAAGAGATACTTGACATTGGAAAAAGCTCTAGCAAAACGAACTACATGATCTTTGTGCTATGCTTAGGATTGGGTCTTGTCCATCACGTCATTCTCCTAATGACGTGATCCCGTTGTCAATGACATCTGATGTCCATAGTTAGGAAACCATGACTATCTGTTGACCAACGAGCTAGTCAACTAGAGGCTTACTAGGGACGTATTGTATTCTATGTATTCACACGTGTATTACGATTTCCGGATAATACAGTTATAGCATGAATAAAAGACAATTATCATGAACAAGGAAATATAATAATAATGCTTTTATTATTGCCTCTAGGGCATATTTCCAACAAGAGGGAGCGTGCGATGCTTGATCACATCAAGCTTGGAAACACTTCCAACACATATCGTCAGCTCACCTTTAGTTAGTCTCCGTTTATTCCGTAGCCTTTATTTCGAGTTACTAACGCTTAGCAACCGAATCGGTATCTAATACCCTGGTGCTACTAGGAGTACTAGTAAAGTACACATTAACATAATGTATATCCAATATACTTCTATCGACCTTGTCAGCCTTCTCATCTACCAAGTATCTAGGGTAGTTCTGCTTCAGTGTCTGTTCCCTCATTACAGAAGCACTTAGTCTTGGGTTTGGGTTCAACCCTGGGTTTCTTTACTGGAGCAGCAACTGATTTGTCGTTTCATGAAGTACCCCTTCTTGCCCTTGCCCTTCTTGAAACTAGTGGTTTCACTAACCATCAACAATTGATGCTCCTTCTTGATTTCTACATTCGCGGTGTCAAACATCGTGAATATTTCAAGGATCATCATATCTATCCCTGATATGTTATAGTTCATCACGAAGCTCTAGTAGCTTGGTGGCAATGACTTTGGAGAAACATCACTATCTCATCTGGAAGATTAACTCCCACTCGATTCAAGTGATTGTTGTACTCAGACAATCTGAGCACAAGCTCAACGATTGAGCTTTTTTCCCTTAGTTTGCAGGATAAGAGACTCGTCGGAGGTCTTATACCTCTTGACATGGGCACGAGCCTGAAATCCCAATTTCAGCCCTTGAAACATCTCATATGTTTCGCGACGTTTAGAAATCGTCTTCGGTGCCTCAACTCTAAACCGTTTAACATTACTGAACTATCACGTAGTTATCAAAATGTGTATGTCAGATGTTCGCAACATCCACAGACGACGTTCGAGGGTCAGCACACGAGCGGTGCATTAAGGACATAAGCCTTCTACGAAGCAACAAGGACAATCCTCAGTTTACGGACCTAGTCCGCATAATCGCTACTATCAACTTTCAACTAAATTTTATCTAGGAACATATATAAATAGTAGAACTAAAGCGCGAGCTTACGACATAATTTGCAAAGGGTTTTTTGACTATGTTCAGGATAATTAAGTTCATCTCATGAACTCCCACTCAGATAGACATCCCTCTAGTCATCTAAGTGATTACATGATCCGAATCAACTAGGCCGTGTCGAATCATCACGTGAGACGGACTAGTTATCATCGGTGAACATCTTCATGTTGATCGTATCTACCACACGACTCATGCTCGACCTTTCGGTCTCTTGTGTTCCGAGGCCATGTCTGTACATGATAGGCTCGTCAAGTCAACCTAAGTGTTTCGCGTGTGTAAATCTGGCTTACACCCGTTGTATGTGAACGTTAGAATCTATCACACCCGATCATCACGTGGTGCTTCGAAACAACGAACTTTCGCAACGGTGCACAGTTAGGGGGAACACTTTCTTGAAATTTTAATGAGGGATCATCTTATTTACTACCGTCTATCTAAGCAAATAAGATGTATCAACATGATATGGCCAATATCATTTTGCTCCTTTTGATCTCCACCTTCAGGGCTCCATGATCATCATCGTCACCGGCATGACACCATGATCTCCATCATCGTGTCTCCATGAAGTTGTCTCGCCAACTATTACTTATACTACTATGGCTAACGGTTTAGCAATGAAGTAAAGTAATTACATGGCGTTATTCAGTGACACGCAGGTCATACGATAAATAAAGACAACTCCTATGGCTCCTGCCGGTTGTCATACTCATCGACATGCAAGTCGTGATTCCTATTACAAGAACATGATCAATCTCATACATCACATATCATTCATCACATTCTTTTTGGCCATATCACATCACATAGCATACCCTGCAAAAACAAGTTAGACGTCCTCTAATTGTTGTTTGCATGTTTTACGTGGCTGCTATGGGTTTCTTGCAAGAACGTTTCTTACCTACGCAAAAACCACAACGTGATATGTCAATTGCTATTTACCCTTCATAAGGACCCTTTTCATCAAATCCGATCCGACTAAAGTGGGAGAGACTGGCACCCGCTAGCCACCTTATGCAACAAGTGCATGTCAGTCGGTGGAACCAGTCTCACGTAAGTGTACGTGTAAGTTCGGTCCGGGCCCCTTCATCCCACAATACCGTCGAAACAAGATTGGACTAGTAACGGTAAGCATATTGAACAAATCAACGTCCACAACAACTTGTGTTCTACTCGTGCATAGAAACTACACATAGACCTAGCTCATGATGCCACTGTTGGGGAACATAGCAGAAATTCAAAATTTTCTACGCATCACCAAGATCAATCTATGGAGATTCTAGCAACAAGAGAGGGAGAGGATGAGCATCTTCGTACCCTTGAAGATCGCTAAGCGGAAGCATTACAAGAACGCGGATGAAGGCGTCGTACTCGCAGCGATTCAGATCGCGGTTGATTTCGATCTAAGCACCGAACAACGGTGCCTCCGCGTTCAACACATGTACAGCCGGGGCGTCTCCTCCTTCTTGATCCAGCAAGGGAGAGGAGAAGTTGAGGAGAACTCCGACAAGACGACGGCATGGTGGTGATGGAGCTCGTGGTTCTCCCAGGGCTTCGCCAAGCACTACGGAGGAGGAGGAGGTGTTGGAGGAGGAGAGGGCTGCGCCAGGAAAGGTGCGGCTGCCCTCTCTCGCTCTCTCACTATATATAGGGGGAAGGAAGGAGGGGGAGGCGTCCTAGGGTTCCCTAGGGGAGGGGCGGCGGCCATAGGGGAAACCCTAGATGGGTTTTGGCGCCCCCACCCCCTAGGAAACTTGCCCCCCAAGCCGGGAGGGGTGGCTGCCCTCGGGTGGCGCCCCCACCTCTCCAGTTACGTGAGATGGGGTGGGGGCGCCAGCCCCTTAGTGGGCTGATGTGCCCTCCCTTGGCCCATAAGGCCCCCAAAGCTTGCCAGGCCTCCAAACCCCTTTCGCACACGCTGGTCATCACCTGGTACCCCCGGAACAATTCCGGACTCCAATACCCTTCGTCCAATATACCGATCTTCACCTCCGGACCATTCCGGAGCTCCTCGTCATGTCCGGGATCTCATCCGGGACTCAGAACAACCTTCGGTAACCACATACTATTTCCCATAACAACTCTAGCGTCACCGAACCTTAAGTGTGTAGACCCTATGGGTTCGGGAACCATGCAGACATGACCGAGACGTTCTCCGGTCAATAACCAACAGCGGGATCTGGATACTCACGTTGGCTCCCACATGTTCCACGATGATCTCATCGGATGAACCACGATGTCAAGGATTCAAGCAATCCCGTATGCAATTCCCTTTGTCTAGCGGTATTGTACTTGCCCGAGATTCGATCGTCGCTATGCCGATACCTTGTTCAATGTCGTTACCGCAAGTCTCTTTACTCGTTCCGTAACACATCATCCCGTGATCAACCCCTTTTTCACATTGTGCACATTATGATGATGTCCTATCGAGTGGGCCCAGAGATACCTCTCCGTCACACGGAGTGACAAATCCCAGTCTCGATTCGTGCCAACCCAACAGACACTTTCGGAGATACCCTTAGTGCACCTTTATAGCCACCCAGTTACGTTGTGACGTTTGGTACACCCAAAAGCATTCCTAAGGTATCCGGGAGTTGCACAATCTCTGTTGGAAATATGCCCTAGAGGCAATAATAAAAGCATTATTATTATATTTCCTTGTTCATGATAATTGTCTTTTATTCATGCTATAACTGTATTATCCGGAAATCGTAATACACGTGAATACATAGACTACAATACGTCCCTAGTAAGCCTCTAGTAGACTAGCTCGTTGGTCAACAGATAGTCATGGTTTCCGACTATGGACATTGGATGTCATTGATAACGGGATCACGTCATTAGGAGAATGACGTGATGGACAAGACCCAATCCTAAGCATAGCACAAGATCGTGTAGTTCGCTTTGCTAGAGCTTTTCCAATGTCAAGTATCTCTTCCTTAGACCATGAGATCGTGCAATTCCGGATACCGTAGGAGTGCTTTGGGTGTATCAAACGTCACAACGTAATCGGGTGACTATAAAGGTGCACTACAGGTATCTCGAAAGTGACCATTGGGTTGACACGGATCGAGATCGGGATTTGTCACTCCGTGTTACGGAGAGGTATCACTGGGCCCACTCGGTAATGCATCATCATAATGAGCTCAAAGTGATCAAGTGTTTGGTCACGGATCATGCATTACGGTGCGAGTAAAGTGACTTGCCGATAACGAGACTAAACGAGGTATTGGGATACCGACGATCGAGTCTCGGGCAAGTAACATACCGTCCGCAAAGGGAATAGAATACGGGGTTGCTTGAACCCTTGACATCGTGGTTCATCCGATGACAACATCGAGGAGCATGTGGGAGCCAACATGGGTATCCAGATCCCGCTGTTGGTTATTGACTTGAGGTAGTCTCGGTCATGTTCAGATGTCTCCGAACCCGTAGGGTCTACACACTTAAGGTTCGGTGACGCTTAGGGTTAATAGGAAGACAAGTATGTGATTACCGAATGTTGTTCGAGTCCGGATGAGATCCCGGACGTCACGAGGAGTTCGGAATGGTCCGGAGGTAAAGATTTATATATGGAAAGTGGTTAAGCGGACTCCGGAAAGTTTGGGGTATGCTGGTAAAGTACAGGGGCCACCGGGAGGGTTCGGAGGTCCACGGGAGGGGCCACCTCCGGGGGCCACATGGGCTAAGTGGGAGAGGAGCCAGCCCCGGTGGGCTGGGCGCGCCCCACCTAGGCCCATGCGGCTAGGGTTTGGGAGGGGAACCCCAAGGGGCGCCCCAGCTTGGGGGCAAGCCACCCCCCCTCCCCCTTGGGCCGCCGCCCCATCTAGGGTTTCCCTAGATGGCCGCCCCCTGCCCTCTCCTCCTATAAATAGAGGGTGGGGGAGGGCTGCCAACACCATTGAAGGCGCAGCCCTCCCTCCCAACACCTCTCTTTCTCCACGCGAGCTTGGCGAAGCCTCGCCGAGAACTGCCGTGCCAACTGCACCACGCCGTCGTGCTGCCATTGGAGTTGTCTTCCTCAACCTCTCCTTCATTCTTGCTGGATCAAGACGGAGGATCGCCATCGTCCCGTCGTGTGTTGAACACGGAGGTGCTGTCCTTTCAGCACTTTGGTCATCGGTGATCGGAATCACGTTGGGAACGTCTTCATCATCACCACTCCCTCGAACGCTTCCGCACTCGATCTACAAGTGGTATGTAGATGCAAACTCTCTCTCGTGACTCGTTGCTTAGATGAACTCATAGATAGATCTTGGTGAAACCGTAGGAAAATTTTAATTTTCTGCAACGCTCCCCAACAAAGGCATCATGAGCTAGGTCTATGCGTAGTTCTCTTTGCACGAGTAGAACACAATTTTGTTGTGGGCGTGGATCTTGTCAACTTACTTGCCGTTACTAGTTGTTTCTTGCTTCCGCGGTATTGTGGGATGAAGCGGCCCGACCAACCTTACACGCATTTCGTGAGACCGGTTCCACCGACTAACATGCACTAGTTGCATAAGGTGGCTGGCGGGTGTCTGTCTCTCCTACTTTAGTGGGAGCGGATTCGATGAACAGGGTCCTTATGAAGGGTAAATAGAAGTTGACAAGATCACGCCAGGTTATTCGTAGGTAAGAAAACGTTCTTGCTAGAACCCAATTGCAGCCACGTAAAAGATGCAACAACAATTAGAGGACGCCTAACTTGTTTTTGCAGCAATTGTCATGTGACGGATATGGCCAAGTTGTGATGAATGATGATATATTGTGATGTATGAGATCATGTTCTTGTAATAGGAATCACGACTTGCATGTCGATGAGTATGACAACCGCAGGAGCCATAGGAGTTGTCTTTATTTTGTATGACCTGCGTGTCATTGAAGAACGCCATGTAATTTACTTTACTTTATTGCTAAACGCGTTAGCCATAGAAGTAGAAGTAGTCGTTGGCGTGACAACTTCATGGAGGCACGATGATGGAGATCATGATGATGGAGATCATGGTGTCATGCCGGTGACAGGATGATCATGGAGCCCCGAAGATGAAGATCAAAGGAGCTATATGATATTGGCCATATCATGTCACTACTTTATAATTGCATGTGATGTTTATTATGATTATGCATCTTGTTTACTTAGAACGACGGTAGTAAATAAGATGATCCCTTAGAACAATTTCAAGAAGTGTTCTCCCCTAACTGTGCACCGTTGCTACAGTTCGTCGCTTCTAAGCACCACGTGTTAATCGGGTGTGATGGATTCTTACGTTCACATACAACGGGTGTAAGCAAGACTTACACACGCAGAAACACTTAGGGTTAACTTGACGAGCCTAAGCATGTGAAGACATGGCCTCGGAACACGGAGACCGAAAGGTCGAACACGAGTCGTATGGAAGATACGATCAACATGAGAATGTTCACCGACGCAGACTAGTCCGTCTCACGTGTTGATCGGACACGGCCTAGTTCACTCGGATCGTGTAACACTTAGATGACTAGAGGGATGTCTAATCTAAGTGGGAGTTCTTTGTAATAATTTGATTAGATGAACTTAATTATCATGAACTTAGTCTAAAACTTTTGAATGATATGTCTTGTAGATCAAATGGCCAACGCCATGTCAACTTGAACTTCAACGCGCTCCTAGAGAAACCAAGCTGAAAGATGACGGCAGCAACTATACGGACTGGGTCCGAACCCGAGGATCATCCTCATAGCTGCCAGAAACAATACGTCCTAGAAGGACCGCTAGGTGACGCCCCGTCGAAGAACCAAGACATTATGAATGCTTGGCAGTCTCGTCTTGATGATTACTCCCTCGTTCAAGGCGGCATGCTTTACAGCTTAGAACCGGGCTCCAAAAGCGTTTTGAGCACCACGGAGCATATGAGATGTTCGAGGAGCTGAAACTTGTTTTCAAGCTCACGCCGGTCGAGAGATATGACATCTCCGACAAGTTCTATAGTTGTAAGATGGAGGAAAACAGTTACAAGGAGCACATTCTCAAGATGTCCAGGTTGCACAACCGTATGACCCAGCTGAATATTAACCTCCCCGATGAGGCGGTCATTGATGAGAATCCTCGATCCTCCCACCAAGCTACAAGAGCTTTGTGATGAACTACAACATGCAGGGGATGGTAAAGACCATTCCTGAAGTGTTCTCTATGTTGAAGTCACCGAGGTTGAAATCAAGAAAGAACATCAAGTGTTGATGGTCAATAAGACCACTAAGTTCAAGAAGGGCAAGGGTAAGAAGAACTTCAAGAAGGACGGCAAGGAGGTTGCCGCGCCCTGCAAGCAAGTTGCCGGGAAGAAGTCAAAGAATGGACCCAAGCCCGAGACTGAGTGCTTTTATTGCAAGGGGAGGGGTCACTGGAAGCGGAACTGCCCCAAATACTTAGCGGATAAGAAGGCCGGCAACACCAAAGGTATATTTGATATACATGTAATTGATGTGTACCTTACCAGTAATCGTAGTAACTCCCGGTATTTGATACCGTGTCGTTGCTCATATTTGTAACTCACAGCAGGAGCTGCGGAATAAGTGGAGACTGGCGAAGGACGAGGTGACGATGCGCGTCGGGAATGGTTCCAGAGTCGATGTGATCGCCGTCGGCACGCTACCTCTTCATTTACCCACGGGATTAGTTATAAACCTTAATAATTGTTATTTGGTGCCAAGTTTGAGCATGAATATTGTATCTGGATCTCGTTTAATGCGAGATGGCTACTCATTTAAATCCGAGAATAATGGTTGTTCTATTTATATGAGAGATATGTTTTATGGTCATGCTCCGATGGTCAATGGTTTATTCTTAATGAATCTCGGCGTAGTATTACACATGTTCATAGCGTGAATACCAAAAGATGTAAAGTTGATAACGATAGTCCCACATACTTGTGGCACTCGCCGCCTTTGGTCACATTGGTGTCAAGCGCATGAAGAAGCTCCATGCTGATGGACTTTTGGAGTCTCTTGATTATGAATCATTTGACACATGCGAACCATGCCTCATGGGCAAGATGACCAAGACTCCATTCTCTCGAACAATGGAGCGAGCAACCAACTTGTTGGAAATCATACATACCGATGTATGCGGTCCAATGAGCGTTGAGGCTCATGGAGGATATCGTTATGTTCTCACTCTCACAGATGACTTGAGTAGATATGGGTATGTCTACTTGATGAAACACAAGTCCGAGACCTTTGAAAAGTTCAAGGAATTTCAGAATGAAGTAGAGAATCAACGTGACCGAAAGATAAAATTCTTACGATCAGATCGTGGAGGAGAATATTTAAGTCACGAATTTGGTACACACTTAAGAAAATGTGGAATCGTTTCACAACTAACGCCGCTGGAACACCTCAACAGAACGGTGTGTCCGAACGTCGAATCGCACTCTATTAGATATGGTGCGATCTATGATGTCTCTTACCGATTTACCGCTATCATTTTGGGGATACGCCTAGAGACAGCTACATTCACTTTAAATAGGGCACCGCCTAAATCCGCTGAGACGACACCGTATGAATTATGGTTTGGGAAGAAACCTAAGCTGTCGCTTCTAAAAGTTTGGGGATGCGATGCTTATGTCAAGAAACTTCAACCTGAAAAGCTCGAACCCAAGTCGGAAAAATGCGTCTTCATAGGATACCCTAAGGAAACCTTTGGGTATACCTTCTACCTTAGATCCGAAGGCAAGATCTTTGTTGCCAGAACGGAACCTTTCGGAAAAGAGTTTCTCTCGAAAGAAGTAAGTGGGAGGAAAGTAGAACTCGATGAAGTACTACCTCTTGAACAGGAAAGTAGTGCAGCTCAGAAAATGTTCTGTGATGCCTACACCAACCAAGAGGAAATTCATGATGATGATCAAGGTACTTGGATCAAGTTGCTCTTGAACTTCGTGAGGTCCACTAGGACACGCCCGCACTGCAGTGGTACGGCAACCCTGTCACGGAAATCATGTTGTTAGACAACGGCGAACCTTCAACTATGAAGAAGCGATGGCGGGCCCAGATTCCAATAAATGGCTAGAAGCCATGAAGTCCGAGATAGAATCCATGTATGAAAACAAAGTGTGGACTTTGACTGACTTGCCCGATGATCGGCGAGCGATAGAAAACAAATGGATCTTTAAGAAGAAGACGGACGCGATGGTAATGTCACCATCTATAAAGCTCGACTTGTCGCTAAGGGTTATCGACAAGTTCAAGGGATTGACTACGATGAGACTTTCTCTCCGTGGCGAAGCTTAAGTCCGTCCGAATCATGTTAGCAATTGCCGCATACTATGATTATGAGATATGGCGATGGACGCCAAAACAGCGTTCCTTAACGGCTATCTTAAGGAAGAGCTATATATGATACAGCCGGAAGGTTTTGTCGATCCTAAGAATGTCGACAAAGTATGCAAGCTCCAGCGATCCATTTATGGGCTGGTGCAAGCATCTCGAGTTGGAACATTCGCTTTGATGAGATGATCAAAGCGTTTGTTTATGCGACTTATGGAGAAGCCTGCGTTTACAAGAAAGTGAGTGGGAGCTCAGAGCATTTCTCATATTATATGTAGATGACATACTTGATGGGAAATGATATAGAATTCTTGGACAGCATTAAGGCCTACTTGAATAAGTGTTTTTCAATGAAGGACCTTGGAGAAGCTGCTTATATATTAGGCATCAAGATCTATAGAGATAGATCGAGACGCCTCATAGGTCTTTCACAAAGCACATACCTTGATAAGATTTTGAAGAAGTTCAAAATGGATCAGTCCAAGAAAGGGTTCTTGCTCAGTATTGCAAGGTGTGAAATTGAGCTCGGCTCAATGCCCGACCACGACAAAAGATAAAGAAGAGATGAGTGTCATCCCTATGCTTCAGCCATAGGATCTATTATGTATGCCATGCTGTGTACCAGGCCTGATGTAAACCTTGCCGTAAGTTTGGTAGGAAGGTACCAAAGTAATCCCGCAAGGAACACCGGACAGCGGTCAAGAATATCCTGAAATACCGAAAAGGACAAAGGACATGTTTCTCGTTTATGGAGGTGACGAAGAGCTCGTCAGAAGGGTTACGTCGACGCTAGCTTCGACACGATCTGAATGACTCTAAGTCACAAACCGGATACGTGTATATGTTGAATGGTGGAGCAATGGCTGGTGCAGCTGCAAGCAAAGCGCCGTGGCGGGATCTACATGTGAAGCGGAGTACATGGCAGCCTCGGAGGCAGCGCATGAAGCAATTTGGGTGAAGGAGTTCATCACCGACCTAGGAGTCATACCCAATGCGTCGGGGCCGATCAAACTCTTCTCGTGACAACACCGGAGCTATTGCACTTGCCAAGGAGCCCAGGTTTCACAAGAAGACCAGGCACATCAAGCGTCGCTTCAACTCCATCCGTGAAAATGTTCAGGATGGAGACATAGAAATTTGTAAAGTGCATACGGATCTGAATGTCGCAGATCCGCTGACTAAACCTCTTCATGGGCAAAACATGATCAACACCGAACTCTATGGGTGTTTGATTCATCACAATGTAAACTAGATTATTGACTCTAGTGCAAGTGGGAGACTGTTGGAAATATGCCCTAGAGGCAATAATAAAAGCATTATTATTATATTTCCTTGTTCATGATAATTGTCTTTTATTCATGCTATAAGCTGTATTATCCGGAAATCGTAATACACGTGTGAATACATAGACTACAATACGTCCTAGTAAGCCTCTAGTAGACTAGCTCGTTGGTCAACAGATAGTCATGGTTTCTGACTATGGACATTGGATGTCATTGACAACGGGATCACGCCATTAGGAGAATGACGTGATGGACAAGACCCAATCCTAAGCATAGCACAAAGATCGTGTAGTTCGCTTTGCTAGAGCTTTTCCAATGTCAAGTATCTCTTCCTTAGACCATGAGATCGTGCAATTCCGGATACCGTAGGAGTGCTTTGGGTGTATCAAACGTCACAACGTAATCGGGTGACTATAAAGGTGCACTACAGGTATCTCCGAAAGTGACCATTGGGTTGACACGGATCGAGATGGATTTGTCACTCCGTGTTACGGAGAGGTATCACTGGGCCCACTCGGTAATGCATCATCATAATGAGCTCAAAGTGATCAAGTGTCCGTCACGGATCATGCATTACGGTACGAGTAAAGTGACTTGCCGGTAACGAGACTAAACGAGGTATTGGGATACCGACGATCGAGTCTCGGGCAAGTAACATACCGTCTGGCAAAGGGAATAGAATACGGGGTTGCTTGAACCCTTGACATCGTGGTTCATCCGATGACAACATCGAGGAGCATGTAGGAGCCAACATGGGTATCCAGATCCCGCTGTTGGTTATTGACTTGAGGTAGTCTCGGTCATGTCGCATGTCTCCCGAACCCGTAGGGTCTACACACTTAAGGTTCGGTGGCGCTAGGGTTAATAGGAAGACAAGTATGTTATTACGAATGTTGTTCGAGTCCGGATGAGATCCCTGACGTCACGAGGAGTTCGGAATGGTCCGGAGGTAAAGATTTATATATGGAAAGTGGTTAAACGGACTCGAAAGTTTGGGGTATGCGGTAAAGTACCGGGGCCACGGGAGGGTTCCGGAGGTCCACCGGAGGGGCCACCTCTCGGGGGCCACATGGGCTAAGTGGGAGGGAGCCAGCCCCGGTGGCTGGGCGCGCCCCCACCTAGGCCCATCGGCTAGGGTTTGGGAGGGGAAACCCTAAGGGGCGCCCCTGGCTTGGGGGCAAACCACCTCCCTCCTCCCTTGGGCCGCCCCATCTAGGGTTTCCCTAGATGGCCGGCCCCTGCCCTCTCCTCCTATAAATAGAGGGGTGGGGGAGGCTGCCAACACCATTGAAGGCGCAGCCCTCCCTCCCAACACCTCTCTTTCTCCACGCGAGCTTGGCGAAGCCCTGCCGAGAACTGCCAGACCAACCGCACCACGCCGTCGTGCTGCCATTGGAGTTGTCTTCCTCAACCTCTCCTTCATTCTTGCTGGATCAAGGCGGAGGAGACGCCATCGTCCCGTACGTGTGTTGAACACGGAGGTGCTGTCCTTTCAGCACTTTGGTCATCGGTGATCGGAATCACGTTGGGAACGTCTTCATCATCACCACTCCCTCGAACGCTTCCGCACTCGATCTACAAGTGGTATGTAGATGCAAACTCTCTCTCGTGACTCGTTGCTTAGATGAACTCATAGATAGATCTTGGTGAAACCGTAGGAAAATTTTAATTTTCTGCAACGTTCCCCAACAATCTCATGGTCTAAGGAAATGATACTTAACATTAGAAAAGCTTTAGCATACGAACTACATGATCTTTGTGCTAGGCTTAGGATTGGGTCTTGTCCATCACATAATTCTCCTAATGATGTGATCCCATTATCAACGACATCCAATGTCCATGGTCAGGAAACCATAACCATCTATTGATCAACGAGCTAGTCAACTAGAGGCTTACTAGGGACATGGTGTTGTCTATGTACCCACACATGTATCTGAGTTTCCTATCAATACAATTATAGCATGGATAATAAACGATTATCATGAACAAGGAAATATAATAATAATAATAACTAATTTATTATTGCCTCTAGGGCATATTTCCAACAGTAAATGCATCTCCAGCCCTTGCAATTGTGGTGACTGTGATGTTGGAACCTGTGAGAGTTGTGTTGCTTTGCTCGCATAATAATCCATGCCACGGCAACTCCTTCCTTCAGCATACCGTCCTACATCAATTATGTAAAACAAAAAGAGTTATAAGAATCAGCGAAAAAACATTTGGGCCCAATTAATTTAATAATTTGAAGCTCACCATCATATAGAGCGAAGAGATCTTCGTAGTATGGAAATGATTTTTCTCGCCATATGAGGGCGTCCTTGTTTTTACGTGCCTCTAGTGCAGCCCAAACATTATCTGGAGCCACCACCATCTTTCGGTCACGATCCCAACCAAAACCACTTTCAGATACTAAGCCTTTTACAACTTTGAAATCTCTCTTTAGATCCTGCTCCTTTTGCTTCACTTGAACTACTGTGAAGGATACATTAAATCTTTGATTGAATTTACCAACAATATTTGTCCAAGCCTCTTTACTCCATGCATTTTGCGTCCGATATTTGGGAACATCATGATCTTTTAAGAGTTCAGTGAGATATGCCTTCATCTGATGATTCCACCTGGCTCTAGCACAATTCTTAGAGGTACCTAGCAATATGAAAAGTGCAGCTTTATAAGTCTGCTCTTTTTAAATATATTTTTCTCGACCTTGACGATGCAGCCATCAAGTACTTTCCGACAGTGTGCTCGTACAAGCTAGTTACGGCCGATTCCTTCCGGCCCCGATTGAGCATATACACAGGACGTATACGTACACAACTAGCAGCGCCTTGGATTGATACTGTGAGCACAAATACAAAAAACAGTTCAAAAAATGGATATGCCGTAGTAGTAGTACATGTTAGCAGGAAGTTCGGGCTATTTTATTTTTTTAGAACATAGACGTCAGGGACGTCCGGCTTTAAATTAATAAAGCCCACAACTTAGGCAGAGTATCACAACCACAGGACCAACACACGGCGCCAGAAGAGGCAATTAAGTTAAGGAAACGGCCGCGAAACGAGCGAAAATGTGCGGTACAAGGCAATATCAGCCAAAACAGACGAGCACGCAGGCTCGGAGGTGCTAGGACCAAAAGGGGCTGCCCATCCCTATGCGGCAGCCAACGGATCGGGCGACGGGGCTCGGGCCTCGGAGTAGACGGAGCGCAGACGACAGATAGCTTGGCGGTGTAGATCAGAGTCCTGTTGTCTTCCCAACGGAGCCCATTGCTGCAAGAACATGATGCATTTGAAGATAACGTCAGCTGGATGCGAGGGAAACACACCCTCAATAGTAAACTTGTTACGGATATTCCAAATAGCCCATAGCATAGCCGCCGCACAAGTTCACATGATCCTACGAGACGTGCCTTGAACCAGAGACAAGGAAGACACGAGCTCAGCTCGGGAGCATGGATCCCAATCCACTCCCGCGGCCGCACGGACCGCGCTCCAAGCAAAACGAGCCAAAGAGCACCGGAAGAAAGCATAGTCAGCATCTTCCGGGGCCCCACACAACGCACAGGGGCCGGAGGCGGGGCCATTGCGTTTAGCAAGGTTAATAGAGGTAGGAAGGCGATCTTGGCAAAGTTGCCAGAGGAAGACCTTGATCTTGAGGGGAATTTTAGCCTTCCAAAGCCCCGTGGCCACCGACGGGATCTGGCCGCGGGAAAGCTCTCTGTAAAGGGAGTTGACAGAGAATTTGCCAGATCCCGAAAGCCTCCACGAGATCGTGTCCGCGGAATCCAACAAGCGGACGTCCGCAAGCAAAGCCCGAAGGCGATCCCAATCCGCCAACTCCGGCCCCGTTAGTTCGTGCCTGAAATTAATGCAGGGAAGGGAGGCGCTAAGAGCCGAAGCAACCCGTTGGTCGGGCTCGACTGCTATGGAGTAGAGTTGGCGAAACTCCGACCATAAAGGTCGCTGGCCAATCCAAAGATCAAGCTAGAAGCGCGTGGAGCGCCCGTTGTTAACCCCAAACTTCGCACCCCTGGAAAAGAAGGGTTCGAGGGATTGAATGGAGTTCCAAAAAGGTGACCCTCGAGAAGCCGCGTCGAAGAAGTTCCCATGCGGGAAATATTTCGCACGGAGGAGGTCGATCAAAGGCCGCTCTCCACGAGACATTTTCCGATCCACTTGCACATTAGTGCGATGTTCATCAACTTTGAGTTGATGATCCCAAGGCCCCCCTGGGCTTTAGGACGGCACACGGCCTGCCATTTAACCATATGGTATTTCCGTTTCGGTCCCGCTCCTTCCCAAAAGAAACGGGACCGTGGGGTATCCAACTTAGAGTGCACCCCATCCGCCAGCAAGAGCAAGCCCATGGAAAACATGGGAAGGGAAGAGAGGCTGGAGTTGGTTAGGATTAGTCTTGCCCCTGAAGACATAAAACGACCCCTCCACGGACAAACCCTGTCCGCAACCTTGGAGGAGAGAGGTTCCCAATCAGCGATAGAACACTTCTTCGCCGCAATGGGGAGACCGAGGTAGGTGAACGGGAACTGACCAAGTTTGCAGTTAAGCAAGTTGGCGACCCACTGACTTTCGATCGCGTCCATCCCTATGGACACCACTTCACTTTTGTGGAAGTTGATTTTAAGTCCCGACATGAGTTCAAAACACAGCAGAATTGCCTTGACCAAAGCGATACTGTGTGTATCGGGCTCGAATAGGAGAAGTGTGTCGTCTGCATATTGCAAGTGTGACACTCCGCCCGGGATCAGATTGTCCACCACTCCCCTGATGTGGCCGGCCAAACGAGCTCTGTCGAGCATGGCGCCTATGGCGTCCGCCACAAAGTTAAACAACAATGACGAGGCTGGGTCCCCTTGACGCAGCCCGCGTTTGTTGCGGAAGAAGTTCCCTACTTCTCCGTTCACCGCAATCGCCGTTTGGCCTCCCGAGACCAGCTGCATCATGCGATGAACCCAAACCGACGAGAATCCTCGATCCAGGACGACTTGTCGGAGAAACTCCCAGTTCACACGGTCGTACGCCTTCTCAAAATCAAGTTTGAGGAGAATCGCGGGCTGTCGAGCGTGTTTTAGGGAGTGGACAATTTCTTGGAGGACCAACGGCCCCTCCAGGATGTTACGGCCATGAATGAAAGCCGACTGGTTCCTACTAATAATGCGATGAGCTATCGGAGACAAGCGAGTCGAACAAGCCTTAGCACAATTTTTAAACGGAACATTAATCAAAGCGATAGGGCGGAAAAGCCTAATATGATCCGCACCCGGGACCTTGGGGATCAGAGAGAGAACCCCAAAGTTCAGGCGAGAGATATCTACCGTACCCCGCATAAAACCATTGCAAACGTCAAAAATAGGACCTTTAAGCACTTGCCAAAACTGCTTAAACATCACCACCGGCCACCCATCCGGCCCGGGCGCAGTATCGGATTTCATACCCAACGTCACCTTGTCAATCTCCTCAGGGAGGAAGGCCAATCCCAGGCCCTCGTTTTCCTCGTCCGTGACCCGCAACGCAGGGTCCCACACATCCGCCCTAAGCCAGGCCCGGGATTCCTCCCTGGAACCCATAAGTTGGATGTAAAATTCATAAATGTGGCGGACGATATCCTGTTGCCGCAAAAGGAGCCCCTGCTCCGATTGTAGTCTCAGGATGGCGCACTTACGACGTCGGCCATTAGCGTAGGCATGGAAGTATTTAGTATTCGCGTCGCCCTTGAGCGTCCAATTAATACCACCACGCCTGCGCCAGTACTCCTCCTCGGCTCTAAGGAGGGACTCGACTTGTGCTTCAAGCGCGTAGCGCTGAGCCCAGTCATGCTCGGAGAAGACCTGCACGTCCGCCGTTGCGTCCAACTGGGCGAGCTCCTCGGTCAGGCGCGATCGTAGCAGCTTATCCTCACGCCCCTGGTTAACTCCCCACCCTTTGAGAGCCGCACGCAAGCCGCCCGGTGCGGCAATCCAAACTCCATCAGCCAGCAAGACGCCTCCGACCAGGCGACGCAATTCTCCCATTTCGAAAGGAAGATTTTCTCAAAGTCCGGAGACTCAAGCCACGCGGTTTCAAAGAAAAAGCGCGGGCTGCGTTTTAGCCTTTCCTCCCCCAAGGAAAGAATGAGGGGGACGTGGTCCGACCCAATCCTTGTTTCGGCATGAAGAGAGCACAAGGGAAACAACACCTCCCATTCCGAGGACATGAAAACCATGTCCAAGACCGATCGCACCGGCATTAGCTGTTTGTTGGTCCAGGTGTATCGTGCCCCCACGCGAGCCACTTCCCTTAGGGCCATGGATGCAATTGCATTATTAAACATGGACACCCTTGTCCAGTTAATAATACCATTATTTTTGTCCGCGCCCGAACGGATCAAGTTGAAATCCCCTGTAGCGACCTGACCCAAAATCGGTCAAATCTACGTATGCATACCATCCCAAGATCATCTTTGGTACTCACGAAGACATCGATAAAGTAATCAAAGTTCAATCACACCTGAATATTATTACACGATTCTCATATAGAGTCTTTATTACAAGGGAATAAATTCGGCTCAAGGCCAACTCATGAGAAATAAACTACTAATGCTGCGGAAACGTAGAAGATAAGCGAGTCCATCCGACTCCAAGGGCAATCGCCAAGCGGAGCGTAGCCTCACTCCCGATCGAATATACCTCGCAACATAAGGCGTTGCAGCCATGTAGGTCAGCTTTTGAATAAGCTAGCAAGTCATGAAGAGAATAACAATAATAAACATTACTATCACTATATGCAATTTGGCTGTGGGGCTCTAAGTTTCATCATTTTGCGAAAAGCAAATTTTTCTCCTACTACAGTGGACTTGCTTGCAAATTACTACAATTGTTGGTAGTTATTGAGATGGTTCCGCCAACCAATATCTCATTCCCAAATTATTAAGTCATAAACCCTCAAATTAATTCATTAGTTTTAGTGTTGAGATTTCGAATACTTCCAAGTTCGAGGCTCAAATGTCCGTAACGGGGACACGGCTAATCGATTAGATCTTTAACTCTGCAGAGGTTTATGACTTTCCCGCAAGAATCATTCCCTCCTTTAAAGTCTTCGCACTTCATGGTGTTTGAAGACGGACGAATGAAACAGGTCTTCCAAAGAGTTCTTACAGCTCTGCGGTACCCATCAATCCTACCGTTCTTCTACATCTCGTAGTACCGTCCAGCCAGCGTCACTACTAGGGTCAACCCAGCGAGCCCATAATGGCTTGCGGTTGCAGAGTAAGCTTCGGTCATGGGGCATCCATCCTTCTCTTCGTGGCTGGGTGAAGCTTTCCGCAAGATGTCATGGCACTTCTCCATGCATCCCGCCACCACTGGGTTCTCCAGGTGCCCGTCAACAAATCCTCCACCCAAGTGAATTTCCAAGTCCATCTTGATCATTGTAGTTCATGGGGTTGTCATCATCATTGACTCTCACATCTTGCTTATGAATTTCACTCAACCCAAAACCCGTCTACGAGCATAGCAAAGTAAACTACTTCGTCCCATGGGTCATGGTAACAAGGGGATTGGTTCATCCTACCACATGATACTACTCAAGATTATTAACTTCAAAATTTCAACTACTGCATGCATGGTGGGGTGGTGACAATTCTAATGCACAAAAACATAGGTATAGAAAATAACATGATCAAAACTTGCCTTGCTGATGATCCTCGTAAGCTAAAGATTCGTAGTAGCAAGCTTCGCACTCCGGAAACTCTACCGAGGCAAACAATGATCACAATAAGCATATAGCATAGGATCAAATAACACAATGGCATAACAAAAGTAACATAACCCACCAAAACAACCAAATCAAAATCAAAAAGGAAAACTCAAGGAAAAACCAACTCAAGTTTTCCTACTTCAAACAATAGCTAGAATAGTTTTATATAACAAAAATTTCTTAAACCTAATCATGGTTTTAAGTTATCTTAACAGAAAAGATTTCATTAAACAACTAGGAGCAAAAAGAATTAATTTAAAATTTATTAAGAAACTCCTATTAGGCCTAATTCAATTTCTATTAAGAAAAATAAAATAAAACTTTTATTAATTATAAATAAAAGTTCATCCTATAAAGTGACAGAAACTATCCTAGAATAATCAATCACATGTTAAAAATAAATTTATTTACTAATTAAATTAATAGGAAAACAGTAGCTAGTTAATTAATTGGGATTAATGAGATTCTGCTTAAAACTAATTATTTGTTAATCCTAAAATGCCCAAGTTAATTTCTATGGTTTGGCAATGTCAAAATAAAGTTGGGACAAAAGAATCATCCAAAAATAATTTTTCTAACTCAAGTTATAGCAGATTTACTATTCTGACTAAAACTAAATTAAAGCAATTTTAATTAATTTTAACATAGCTAAATATATATTCTACAGAAACTACATAAAATTTGCAAACCAACAAAAAAATAATCACCTAAAAATATTAAACAGAATAAAAGATATGAAATTTTCAAAACAGAAACTATTCTGTTAAAACAGAAAAACAAAAATAAAAGAAAAAGGCCTAATGGGCCTAAACTACGCACTGTGCGTCAAATAGCCTAAACGGGCCTAGGGTTAAACTAAAACGGGCCGGCTAAATAAAAAAATAAACCTAACTAAAATAAACCGGACGAACCGGGCCGGCTTTTTTAATAAAAACATACCCCTTCGGGGTCTAATCTTAGCCGTTCATGGGGATCGGACGGCGGAGGGGGTTTCCGGCGACCTACCGGAGTTCGGTGACGGCGGCGGCGGCGGCGAGGAGTGCGGCGAGGGCTCCGGTCGTCGGGGAGGTCGGGGAAGTAGCCGGCCGGGTCTTGAGAGCTCGGGAAGCTTGGAGGGTCGGGGAGGTCGGGGTGGCTAGGGCGGCGACGGCGACGAGAATGGCGGCGGCAAGAGCTTGAGCTCCGGTGAGCTCGAGCGAGAGGAGAGGGGTTCAGCGAGGCTAGGGGAATGGGGTGCGGGCGACGGGTTTTATAGGTGGGGCCTCGGCACCTGGGGCGATCGGGGCGGATCGGGATCCGGATCCTTCGGATCCGCGATCTGTGGCGGCGCGTGGCGTGGGGCGGGGGTTGTGAAGGGGGGGGGGTCATTGTCGGTGAGAGAGAGAGAGGCGAGGCGAGGGGCGACCGTCGCGGAGGAGTTCGGGCGCTGGGCGAGTGAGAGGAGCTGGGCAGCTCGGTGGCCTGGTGGGCAGCTGGCTCTCTTTGGCCTTGAGGTTTGTCGGCGCTGGCTGGGCCAGGGGGCCTGGCTGGCGCCTGGGGTGGGTTTCTCTTTTTTTAAAATTTATTTTTTTTAAAATAAAACAAAACAGAGTATAACTTTTAAAATATAAATATTTTATATAGGGTATATATATACCAAAATGATCAGGGGAATATTCCCTTTCATTTGAACATTTTTCCAAAGGCAAAATCCAAACTTTATAAAAATCCATTTTTTTCAAATTCAAATAAAATTCAGATTTGAATCCAAATCTTTTGGCAATGTTTTCCTCTGATATTTTTGGAGTGTCATGTTTACTCCTCTCATACTTTTGATCAAGTATTTATCAGGCTTAGTTTTTGAAATGTTTCCCACTTGCCAAAGTTTGAATTCAAATTCAAAACTCAAAATTCTCTGAAACTCCAAATGGCATTCAAATCAAACAGGATGCATAGGATGCTTAGCTATAATTGTAAAACATTCCAAATAGGAAATTTGGGATGTTACAAACCTACCCACCTTAAGATGAATCTCGCCCTCGAGATTCGGGTTGGCTAGCAAATAGGTGCGGGTGGTCTCGAAGAAGATCTTCTTCGCGCTCCCAGGTGGCTTCTTCCTCGGTGTGGTGACTCCACAACACCTTGCAAAACTTGATGACCTTGCTGCGGGTGACTCTGCTTGCAGTCTCGAGAATTCGGACTGGTTTCTCCTTGTAAGTCAGTTCACTGTCAAGCTGTATGGCCTCTAGGGGCACTGTGTCTCTCAATGGAACATCGGCCATGTCGGCATGACACTTCTTCAGCTGAGAAACATGGAAGACATCATGAACTCCGGACAATCCTTCCGGCAATTCCAACTTGTAAGCAACCTCTCCACGACGTTCGAGGATTTTGTAGGGGCCAATGAATCGGGGTGCTAACTTTCCCTTGACACCAAACCTCTTGATTCCATGAAGTGGAGACACACGAAGATATGCTCGGTCTCCCGCTTCGTAAGTCACTTCCTTGCGCTTACTGTCGGCATAACTCTTCTGTCTTGACTGTGCTATCTTGAGCCTGTCTCGAATCAGCTTGACTTTCTCTTCGGAATCCCTGATAAGATCGGAACCGAAAAGTGATCGATCTCAACACTATCCCACAAAGAATGGTGTTCGCACCTCCTTCCGTATAGAGCTTGAAAGGGCCATCTTTAGACCGGATTGATAACTGTTGTTGTATGAGAAGTCTGCGTCGGCAAATTATCATCCCAGCTAGACCCATAGTCTAGCACACAAGCTCTCAACATGTCCTCCGAATCTGATTGACTCTCTCGGTCCGTCCATCTGTCTGCGGATGAAAAGTTGTCTTGAATTCCAGCCTCGTACCCAAAGTTTCATGCAACTGCTTCCAAAACTTTGAGGTAAACTGTGTTCCTCTATCGACACGATTTTCCTCGGAACTCCATGCGGACATCGATCCTGGTCATGTATATCTTGGCCAACTTAGCACCGGTATAGGTAGTCTTCACGGGAATGAAGTGAGCTACCTTCAAAGCGATCAACCACTACCCAGATAGAATCATAACCTGAGCGGGTCTGGGTAATCCCGTGATGAAATCCATACCAAGTTTCTCCCATTTCCAATCGGGAATCGGCAAAGGTTGAAGTAACCCTGCTGGCTTCGATGTTCTGCCTTAACACGTTAACAAACATCGATCTTGCTACGTACTCGGCAATATCCTTCTTCATACCGTCCACGAAACTTCCCTTCAAATCCAGGTACATCTTGGTGTTGCGGGGTGAATCGAGTACGGTGAATCATGAGCCTCCTGAAGAATTAGCTTCCTGAGTTCGGGATCATTGGGCACATAGATACGATCCTCGAACCATATAGTTCCGTGTTCATCCTTACGGAATCCTTTAGCTTTTCCTTCATCCATCTTTTGCTTTATCTCATCAATTTCCTTGTCGACTTCGGGCTTCACGAATCCTTTCGCCAAAGTGGACTGTACTTCGAGTTGCAACAAACCCTCTGAAACTATCTCCAGTCGGAGATCTCTGAGGTCATCGACCAACTCCTGGGGTAATCCTCCTGCTGTAAGAGTATTCACATAACTCTTACGGCTCAAAGCATCTGCTACAACATTAGCTTTACCTGGGTGGTAGTGTAATCTCATGTCGTAGTCCTTTATCAACTCTAGCCATCTCCTCTGCCTGAGGTTCAATTCCTTCTGCGTGAAAATATACTTCAAACTCTTGTGATCTGTGTAAACATCACAACGGTTTCCGATGAGGAAATGTCTCCAGGTCTTGAGTGCATGCACTAGGCTGCTAACTCCAAATCATGAGTGGCATAATTCATCTCGTGAGGTCGTAGCTGTCTGGAGGCATACGCTACAACTTTTCCTTACTGCATTAGTACTCCTCCGAGTCCTTGACGAGAAGCGTCTAATAAACCTGGTATTCCTTGTGTATGTCCGCAAAATCAATCTTTGGGCTGTGACCAACCGTTTCTTCAATTCTGGAAAACTGGCTTCACATTCCTCGGTCCAAACATACTTGGTTTCCTTCTTCAACAGCTCAGTCATGGGTTTGGCAATCTTGAGAAGTTCTCAATGAACCTCCGATAATATCCTGCGAGTCCGAGAAAACTGCGGATCTCCTTGATCGAGGTGGGTGACGCCATTCGGTGACCGATTCAACCTTGGCGGGATCAACTGCTATTCCTTCTCCTGAAATAACATGTCCGAGGAATCCAACTTCCTTCAGCCAAAATTCACATTTGCTGAACTTGGCATACAACTGATGTTCTCGGCGTTTCTCGTAACTAGACGCAAATGTTCCTTATGCTCTTCCTCGCTCTTGGAAAATCAATATATCATCGATGAACACCACGACAAACTTGTCCAGATATTCCATAAATACCTTGTTCATCAAATTCATGAAGTACGTAGGAGCATTAGTCAATCCAAATGACATGACGGTATACTCATATAAACCATACACGTAGTGAATGCTGTTTTGGGTATATCCTTTTCACGGATCTTCAATCGATGATACCACGATCAAGATCGATCTTAGAGAATACCTTGGCTCCAACTAACTGATCAAACAAGTCATTGATCATCGGCGGAGGGTATTTGTTCTTGATGGTCACTTCGTTCAGTATACGATAATCCACAACCATCCTCAAACTTCCATCCTTCTTCTCTACCAAAAGAACTGGGCTCCCCAAGGTGATGAGCTTGGGCGAATATATCCTTTCTCCAATAACTCATTAATTTGATCCTTGATCTCTTTCAACTCATTCGGTGGCATCCGATAAGGTCTCTTGGATATTGGGGCTGTGCCGCAATAGCTCAATCGAAACTCAATGTCCCCGTCCGGTGGCATTCTGGTAATTCCTCCGAAATACATCGGAAAATCTTGCACTCTGGCACTTCCTCTGAACAACTCCGTGAGGGAATGCACCGATTCTTCATCCGGCTGTGCTGGCTACATACTTGATCCTCTTCGCCCGGTGGTGAGCGAGAATAGACTTCTTGCGCGCATCTATGTTCCTTCAAACTTTGACAACCAATCCATGCCTAGGATTACATCCAAGGTCAGGTTTCCAACACTATGAGGTCTGCGGGAAATTTATGGTTCCCGATGTTGAGGGTTGCATGACAGCCTAAACCTGCCATCATTTCTCCTCTGCGAACCCGACGAAGGGGCTTCTAAGGGTTTTAGTGGGCAACCCGTACTTTTCCACAACTACCCTTGATATGAATGAATCGTTGCACCGAATCAAAGAGTACCAAAACTGAACGTGAATTCAATAAAACTTACCAACCACGATTATCGGCTGATCATAGACGTCCTCCACGTCGATGTGGTTCACCTGAGCACGAGGGAATGGATTGGGCTTCTTCGCTGAGCCTCCATTGCCATTTCCATTCCTCTGCTTAGCCTCCGGGCAGTCGGTGGCATAGTGCCCTGTCTTCTGGCACTTGAAGCGGTGATGTGGCTCAGATCCTTGAAGCCGGGCAGAACGGTGCTGATTGCCATTACCATTACCATTGCCATTGCTATGGCCTGACTTGTTGTCCTGGCTACGGTTGTTCCCATTTCCTCCATGGTTATGACCTCCATGGTTATGATGGGTGTGCCCTCCTGAGTATGGTGCATAGCGGGGCTTCTGCTGAGCTCCCGAGTTGTGCTTCCCAGGCTGTACTTCCGCTTGCGGCTTTCTATCTGCTGCTGCTTGCCTTCAAGAATGGTGGCCTTGTCTACCAGCTCCCGGTAGTTGTTGAAGGTAGCCACAATAAGCTGCATGCTCGGTTCATCATTGAGTCCCTCAAGGAACTTCTCCGCTTATGCATCTGTGGCCACATCATCCGGGGCATAGCGAGCGAGCTTGCTGAATTCATCCACGTCTTGTGCCACAAGACGGTTCCCTGGCGTAAGTTGCGGAACTCACGCTTCTTGCACTCATGGCTCCAGGTGAGACATGAGCGGTGCGAAAGGCCTGCTGGAATTGATCCCATGTGATGGCACCAATGGGATAAGCGGCGTGTAGTTCTCCCACCAAGAAGCTGCAGGTCCATCAAGTTGATGCTTGTGACAAAGCGCACCTTCTCAAAGATCGCAGCATCCCACGGTGATTAGCTCTCTTCCGACTTTATGGAGCCAATCATCACCACAATCGGCTCGGTGCTACTAGAGAACATGGCGGATTCAGCCTCAAGAATCGAGTCAAGTTATCCACGAGGGGTGGTGGCGGTGGATTGTTGGCGTTGTTGTTCGATTCGGATGAGAAGCTGCATAAGTGCATTCTCTGCTTTGGAGCAGTGGGGTGAGCTCGGCGGGAAACCAAAGGTCACGTCTCGGAGGCATCTGGTGTTTTGGAGTGGATGAGAAGATTAGAATAGAACAATGGTCTATGAGAAATAACACTACCCATATGAATGCACAATCATAACACACCAATCATTTATTCATACCACTCCAACATGGTTCAAACTCGATTACAAAAACTCAAGACTAATCGAAGGGAAAACATCGGCCTAACTGATCGACGAAAAGGAAAAAAAATAACATGGGGGTCGACTAAAAAGTCTTCATCAGTGGCGCCTCCTCTTGTGGCTTCCTTCAGTGGTACTCCCTTCATAATCCTGATCATTACTCACGAGGGGTCCTTCATCTCCACTCGGATAAAGGTCCTCTCCCAAGTCCATCCTTTCCTCTATCGCGGCAAGCTTCATCTTCAGGTCGTCGACTGTCTCCATGAAGTCCGCGACTTCTTCCTCATGGCCAAGGAAGTCTGCGCGTGCCTTCTCCTCCAGCCCAGTTCACGGAACAAAAGCTTCCGTGTGTCTTGAGTTACGGCGAGTCTGAATCTCCGTTTCTGAGAAGACACTCCAAGTCCCGGATGTAAGAGAGTGGAATCGTCCTCCACGGTGCGGATGATATCTCCATTCCTTGCCTGCGAGAAACCATGGCGAGTCCGAGAGATCGAGCTCGCCCTGTACTCCTCTCGGAGATGTCCAAGTGCTCGATAGATCGCCACGTCCCTTCCGATGATCCAGTTGAACTCGGTGAACTCAAAGTCAATAGGCTCCGTGTGACCTCTGAAGGTTCTCCACGGATATGCACTTCAATCTCAGGCGGGTGTCCGTCGGAAGTGCATTGGTTGGCTTCCGGTGATCGAGGGTAGAGCGATCTTCAGCTTCTTCACCATCTGGACCAGCTTTCTTCGAAGGGCATCGTCTCATCGGGCTGGCAAAACTCCGTAGCAAAGCGGGGTGAACTCGACGCCATCTAGAATGTTGAAAATAGGAGAAGAGTCGAAATTGAACAGGGAGAATTACGGAATGATAAGGATAAAAGTAAATGGTCTCTGCTATGGCTTTCCGATCCTAGGGGTTACGATCCTCACGGTCAGCGTGTGCTCGATACCATCTCTCAGAGCGACCTGACCCAAAATCGGTCAAATCTCGTGTATGTATTCATCCCAAGATCATCTTTGGTACTCACGAGACATCGATAAAGTAATCAAAGTTCAATCACACCTGAATATTATTACACGATTCTCATATAGAGTCTTTATTACAAGGGAATAAATTCGGCTCAAGGCCAACTCATGAGAAATAAACTACTAATGCTGCGGAAACATAGAAGATAAGCGAGTCCATCCGACTCCAAAGGGCAATCGCCAAGCGCGGAGCGTAGCCTCACTCCTGATCGGAATATACCTCTGCAACATAAGACGTTGCAGCCATGTAGGTCAGCTTTTTGAATAAGCTGGCAAGTCATGAAGAGAATAACAATAATAAACATTACTATCACTATATGCAATTTGGCTGTGGGGCTCTAAGTTTCATCATTTTGCGAAAAGCAAATTTTTCTCCTACTACAGTGGACTTGCTTGCAAATTACTACAATTGTTGGTAGTTATTGAGATGGTTCCGCCAACCAATATCTCATTCCCAAATTATTAAGTCATAAACCCCTCAAATTAATTCATTAGTTTTAGTGTTGAGATTTCCGAATACTTCCAAGTTCCAGAGGCTCAAATGTCCGTAACCGGGGACACGGCTAATCGATTAGATCTTTAACTCTGCGAGAGGTTTGCGACTTTCCCGCAAGAATCATTCCCTCCTTTAAAGTCTTCGCACTTCATGGTGTTTGAAGACGGACGAATGAAACAGGGTCTTCCAAAGAGTTCTTACAGCTCTGCGGTACCCATCCAATCCTACCGTTCTTCTACATCTCGTAGTACCGTCCAGCCAGCGTCACTACTAGGGTCAACCCAGCCAGAGCCCATAATGGCTTGCGGTTGCACAGGTAAGCTTCCGGTCATGGGGCATCCATCCTTCTCTTCGTGGCTGGGTGAAGATTTCCGCAAGATGTCATGGCACTTCTCCATGCATCCCGCCACCACTGGGTTCTCGGGTGCCCGTCAACCGCCCTCCACCCAAGAGTGAATTTCCAAGTCCATCTTGATCATTGTAGTTCATGGGGTTGTCATCATCATTGACTCTCACATCTTGCTTATGAATTTCACTCAACCCAAAACCCGTCTACGAGCATAGCAAAGTAAACTACTTCGTCCCGGGGGTCATGGTAACAAGGGGATTGGTTCATCCTACCACATGATACTACTCAAGATTATTAACTTCAAATTTTCAACTACTGCATGCATGGTGGGGTGGTGACAATTCTAATGCACAAAAACATAGGTATAGAAAATAACATGATCAAAACTTGCCTTGCTGATGATCCTCGTAAGCTAAAGATTCGTAGTAGCAAGCTTCGCACTCTGGAAACTCTACCGAGACAAACAATGATCACAATAAGCATATAGCATAGGATCACATAACACAATGGCATAACAAAAGTAACATAACCCACCAAAACAACCAAATCAAAATCAAAAAGGAAAACTCAAGGAAAAACCAACTCAAGTTTTCCTACTTCAAACAATAGCTAGAATAGTTTTTATATAACAAAAATTTCTTAATATAACCTAATCATGGTTTTAAGTTATCTTAACATAAAAGATTTCATTAAACAACTAGGAGCAAAAAGAATTAATTTAAAATTTATTAAGAAACTCCTATTAGGCCTAATTCAATTTCTATTAAGAAAAATAAAATAAAACTTTTATTAATTATAAATAAAAGTTCATCCTATAAAGTGACAGAAACTATCCTAGAATAATCAATCACATGTTAAAAATAAATTTATTTACTAATTAAATTAATAGGAAAACAGTAGCTAGTTAATTAATTGGGATTACTGAGATTCTGCTTAAAACTAATTATTTATTAATCCTAAAATGCCCAAGTTAATTTCTATGGTTTGGCAATGTCAAAATAAAGTTGGGACAAAAAGAATCATCCAAAAATAATTTTTCTAACTCAAGTTATAGCAGATTTACTATTCTGACTAAAACTAAATTAAAGCAATTTTAATTAATTTTAACATAGCTAAATATATATTCTACAGAAACTACATAAAATTTTCAAACCAACAAAAAAAGAATCACCGAAAAATATTAAACAGAATAAAAGATATGAATTTTTCAAAACAGAAACTATTCTGTTAAAACAGAAAAACAAAAATAAAAGAAAAAGGCCTAATGGGCCTAAACTACGCACTGTGCGTCAAATAGCCTAAACGGGCCTAGGGTTAAACTAAAACGGGCCGGCTAAATAAAAAAATAAACCTAACTAAAATAAACCGACGAACCGGGCGGCTTTTTAATAAAACATACCCCTTGGGGTCTAATCTTAGCCGTTCATGGGGATCGGACGGCGGAGGGGGTTTCCGGCGACCTACCGGAGTTCGGCGATGGCGGCGGCGGCGGCGAGGAGTGCGGCGAGGGCTCCGGTCGTCGGGGAGGTCGGGAAAGTAGCCACCGGGTCTTGAGGAGCTCGGGAAGCTTGGAGGGTCGGGAGGTCGGGGTGGCTAGGGAGGCGACGGCGACGAGAATGGCGGCGGCGAGCTTGGCTCCGTGAGCTCGAACGAGAGGAGAGGGGTTCAGCGAGGCTAGGGGGAATGGGGTGGGCGACGGGTTTTATAGGTGGGGCCTCGGCACCAACCGGGGGCGATCGGGGCGGATCGGGATCCGGATCCTTCGGGATCCGGCGATCTGCGGCGCGACAGCGTGGCGTGGGGCGGGGTTGACGAAGGGGTGGGGTCCATTGTCGGTGAGAGAGAGAGAGGGCGAGGCGAAGCGGCGGCCGTCTGGAGGATTTCGGCGCGGCGAGTGAGAGGAGCTGGGCAGCTCGGTGGCCTGGTGGGCTATTGGCTGCGCTGGCCTGGGGGTTTGTCGGCGCTAGCTGGGCAGAGGGCTGGTGGCGCTGGGGTGGGTTTCTCTTTTTAAAATTTATTTTTTTTAAAATAAAACAAAAGAGAGTATAACTTTTAAAATATAAATATTTTATATAGGGTATATATATACCAAAATGATCAGGGAATATTCCTTTCATTTGAACATTTTTCCAAAGGCAAAATCCAAACTTTATAAAATCCATTTTTCAAATTCAAATAAAATTCAGATTTGAATCCAAATCTTTTGGCAATGTTTTCCTCTGATATTTTTGGAGTGTCATGTTTACTCCTCTCATACTTTTGATCAAGTATTTATCAGGCTTAGTTTTTGAAATGTTTCCCACTTGCCAAAGTTTGAATTCAAATTCAGAACTCAAAATTCTCTGAAACTCCAAATGGCATTCAAATCAAACAGGATGCATAGGATGCTTAGCTATAATTGTAAAACATTCCAAATAAGAAATTTGGGATGTTACATCCCCGCCCACGAGCAGAGGAAGGTTGTGCGCGCTCAAAGACATCATCTTGGTCTGGTGTTCTCCCAAGAACTCGAGCGAAAGCGAGTGATCGGCCGGGCCATACACGACGATCACCTCCCAATCTTGGAGAGTGGCACGGTGGCGCGCGTGGGCTGATAGGAAGAAACGGCCGGCGTCCCATGCCACCACCTCAAAGCAAACTAGGTTAACGCCTAGCAGCAAGCCCCCCGAGTGTCCTACCGCAGGCACCCAATGCCAAACAAAACGCTCCAACGGGTCAACGGCTAAAAGGTCTCGATGATTAAAATCGGCCTTGATAGTCTCCTGCAAGCCAACCACGTCGATTTCTTCGTTCCTAATGAACTCTTTTAACTGGGCCCGCCTCCCAGCGTGGCCGAAGCCTCGGATGTTCCAGAAAATGAAACGCATTAGATGATGTGATTGCGGAGGCGAATACCGCGAGCGGTAACCGCTTTGGCCACGCGCTGTGTCTTAGCAGGACGACAGTTGGAGGAGGACGGCGCAACCCCTGCTACTATGTCCTCCTGATCGGGCCGCGCGACAGGCACCAGAGAAGCCCCTGCTTCGTCTGCTGCTGGCGCAACGCGGGACAGCGCTGCCTGAGCAAATGCAAAACCATCGTATATGTTTAGTCAAGCCTTGTACAGATACATTGTTTAGCTACCCAGGCACTTACCTAACAGTCTAGCATCACTTCCTGCTAGCATATGTCATACATGAAGAAGTAGAATTAGCTCTTTCTATGCGTAACAACTTAAACAGCGAAGAATTAATCACTATTTATTTACGCATCTAAACATTCTCAATTTGTGTGGCCTATTTCGTTTTTTTTATATTTCCTACAAATCTGAAGTTAGAAGTAATTTCTAGGAGGAGAAATGAACAAGGACTAGTACGAGAAGAAATCAACAAGGTTTGGAAGCTTACCTTCTTGGGAGATTTCTTGACTTTCCCCGAATTTCTGGTCGTCAAACCCTTGTGTCGATGGAGGTGCTGGAGGGGGATATGGGGAGGCGGAGGAGGGTGGATTCGCCAGCCGACGGCGCTCCGTTGGTTCTCCATCCTGATTTTGCGGCAAAATAGTCTAGGGTTCCTTCTTCTCCATGGGGGATTTGGGGGAGTGGCGGGAGGGCTGGAGATGGGAGGCGGGAGTGCGAGAGAGAGAGACGAGCGGCGACTCTGTTTCCGTGCCTTTCCCTTAGGTCCGGGTGGATGTTCCGTTTCCTATGAAATCGCTGGAACTTTTGCCTTCCCTAAGGAAAGTGTAGCCCTCTTTCCTTTGTCCCGAACGCCTCAAAAGAAAAAATATCCACAGGAAACGAAACATGTACTATTCCTGTAAAATTCCTTCGTCCCGAACAGGGCCTTAAAGAAGTAAACCACACAGGCAAAACTTAAACACCCGGTAGCGCAAATTCGAGGTCATCTTACTAGTGAACAGCGTCGCTAGCCACCATCTTTACTGCGATTAGGTGTCTAGAATGGAAGCCCAGTGTGTATGAATAATAAGCCGCAAACAGATTAAACATATTTTGAAATTTTAAACGTGATTTTCTTTTTGAAAAAGTAAATATTTTTGAAACACGAATATTTTCTGATTTATGTACAAATTTATAAAAATTTGAACATTTTGTGAAACCCAATTGTTTTTTAAAGACACAAATTTCAAAGTGAGAACATTTTTTTAATTAAGAACAATTTTTGAAAGTGCAAACATTTTTTAAAAACAAGAACAAAAATAATAATGCAACATTTTTAGAAATTCCCTGAACAATATTTGACTTCATGAACACATTTTGAAAACATGATTTTTTTTATTCATGAACATATTTGAAAAGTGAAATTCCAGAAACATTCTTTAAATTTGTGAACACAAATTCAATGCCACACATTTTTTATATCCACGGAACATTTTTTGAATTTTTGAACAAATTTTGAAAGCCGGAACATCTTTTGAAAGTCCAACACATTTTCTGAATTTTTGAAAAAAAAACTAAAATGTAAACTTGTGAACTTTTCATGAAAAAATCACGAACATATTTCGAATTTTTGAACAAAATTGAAAAAAGGGGAACTTTTTTGAAATTCTCAACAGTTCTTCAAACCTAAACAATATTTGAAACAAGTGAATACTTTTTCAAACTTGCAAACTATTTATGAAAATGACGAAAATTTTATGAAAATTATGAACAGAATTGAAAAAACATGAACATTTTTCTTAATATCAAAAGAACTTTTGAAATATCAAAAAAAGTTGGAAAAGGCGAACAATTTTTCATATATGCGAACAATTTTGAAAATCACAAACATTTTTTGAATTGTTGAACAAGAACTTTAAATAGGAACATATTTCGAAATTCTGAACAATTTTGAAATTTGTGAACATTATTTAAATTTGAAACAAATTTTGAAAACAAGAACACTTGTGTAAAGTTTGAAAATTTATGAGAAACACAAACATTTTTAAAAATTTCAATGGAAAAATGCAAAAATGTTAAGTAAAGAAAATAAACTTGAAACAAAAAGGAAAGGAAATAAGATGGAAAGAAAAGAAACATAAAAAAGAAAAAGGAGAGAAAATAAAAAAATGGAAAATAGAAATAGAAATACAAATAGAAGTAGAAGAAGAAGAAGAAGAAGAAAAAGAAAAATAAAAAATGAAATAGAAAATACGAAAAAGGAAGAAAAGAAGAAAAAAATAGAAAAAGAAAAAACCTCAAATGAAAAACCAAAAACCATAAAAAAAGGCCAGGAACCTTCTAGAAGCTTCCAAAAACTGAGCTAGAACCTTCTAGGAGGTTCCCAAAACCGGAAACTGTAGCCCGTGCTTTATCTCATAATTGGTCCGGCCCATATTGTTCGCGAGCACGCCTGCTTGTGCGAAGCACCGGCAATTTGCGGCAACGCGCGGCGAATACGATTTCGCTGCGCAGAGTCATGCGTCTGGAAAGACAAAGACCCTGATGCACATGGCCCTTTTAGTTGGTAGGTAGCACTAAAATAAATTTTGGACTCGTATTCCTGTGCATTAAGGATCGGCCCAATGGGATCCGCCCCTGATTCCAGTTTTTCCCAGACATGGTTCCAGGGGAAAGCCACATAGAAAAGCATCCCAGAAGAAAGAATTGGCTTGAAATCTCTGTAGAGCAGCCGGAATGGGTCCACTAGGGTTATTGTAGCTCAAATTCAAATACCTCAGTTTTGGGAGGTGAAGATCAGGGATGGGTCCAGAAAGGGAGTTCTTTCGGAGGGACCACTGGTGTCGGAGATCCAGCACATCAAACTCTTCATCAACGGTGAGTTGTCGATGCCGCCTCGGGTATGCCGTCATGAATAATTCGTTTGGGCATGTGAAAAGATTCACATGTACAATACTAATACTGGCTATGCTCTAATTTGGTGGATACATACGCACTAGCTACCTTCCCTTTGCCGTCTTCGCCAACGAAACATATGTGTTTGTTGTAGACTTGTAGTTAGGATGCATCTCGATAAGATTGATAGATCGCCTATTCATTTGAGTTCTAGCAACCAATACATCCCAATCCAAATGCACGTTTAGGGCATCTCCAATGCCCGGCGCTTAGCACGGGCGCCAGGTGTTGGAGTTGTGTCGAATATAGTGTACGAGGTAGGTTACAGTTGGACTTGTAGTTGTATTATATTTAGATAGGATATGGAGTCGTGTCCTAGTAGGACACTTATATCCTAGGCCTCTCTAATATAGCGAGGGTAGACACACGATGTAACCTATGCCAACATAATAGCACCGGAACGCAGGGGAAGCCGGCGGCATGTGCTGGTGTCCAGGGCGACCGGGTGCGATATTGTGACAGTGTCATGGGGAGGAGCGCCCATAGTCAGGCCCCGGGGATGTAGCCATATCGGTGAACCTCGTTAACAAATCTTGGTGTCGTGCTCATGCGATTGCTTGGTCCTCGGATGATCGACAATATGCCTCGGATTTATTCTAACAGGTGGTATCATGAGCTAGGTTGTTCGGAGGTTGTGGATGATTGATCTAAAGGAAGCGATCGGAAGGCGCGTGTTCGTGTAGCAGCATCAGGCGAGACATGTGGCGATCGGATCGGTCGGGTAAGCTTATTGCAGCGGTGGAGTTGGATTAATCGGGGCATGTACGAGCAAGCGGCGACGGCGCACGCGGCCTAGCGGGCAGCAAGGAGAAAATCGGCTATTTGCCACTTTCAATACGGGGCTTCGCAGAATTGCCACTCTCAACATTGGCTTCGTAAAAATGCCACCCAGCTCATGTGCACTTTGATTAACATGCAATTTTTCCATTTTCCATTGCTTTTGTTTTTCTTTTTCATTTTCTAGCACATGAAAGGGCCAAAGTACCCCTGATGTTGTCTACCGCTATCTACACGTATTTGGAATCAGATCAGAACGCTTGAAGCAGACGAGTGGATGCTGCCCGCCAAGAATATCGTGCTGGGCGCATCCCTGATTGCTTGGACGTCTTGCTTCAATCGTTGGACGCTGCCCATTTCCTGTCTTCTTGCATTCTCCATCTTCACAACTTGGGCACGCATCCGTCTCCTCCAACAGCTGCTGCTGCCAACGCGCGAAGGGGAGGGCGAGCTGCGCTGGCGAGGCGTAGGAGTGGGCGAGCACTGGCTGCAAGCTGCGGTGGCTCGCGTAGGCATCCGCGAGGCTGTGCCGGTCCATGCAGACATGGACGAGCACCACCGGCGAGCTGCAGGCATCGGCACGGCAAGGGCGAGCACCGGCGTCGACCTGCGGTTACTCACACGGACATGGTCAAGCTAGGGCGGCGAGCCGCGGTGGTGCGCACAGCGTGGAGTAGCAACTTCGGCGACCTGCCGTTGCTCACACGGGAGTGGTCCTGCTAAGGCGGCGAGCCACGGTGGCGCGCGCAGGTGTAGGCTAGCAACGGCGACGACCTGCGATTGCTCACCCTGGCGTGGTTCAGCTAAGGCAGAGCATCGCTGGCTCGGGCAAGCATCAACGAAGTACAGCGGCGAGCAACTTGACAAGGATGAGCTAGTCGAGCAATCCCCATCCAACCTGTACACAAACACATCGGATCAGGTTGAAATATCCAAGGGCACTTTGATCCTTTCTGTTGCTAGAAAAAGAAAAGGAAAAAAGAAAAGCAATAGAAACTGGGAAAATGGCATGTTAATCAAAATGCACACCAGCTAGGTGGCATTTTTACGAAGTCAATGTTGAGAATGGAAATTTTGCGAAACCCTGTATTAAAAGTGGCAAATAGCCGATTTTCTCGGCGGCAAGGGGCGAAGCCCAGGTAGTGCGTAGCACGGAAAGAGGCAGCAGCAGATCACTTGGGAACGTAAAATTTCATCACGTTGGACATCCATTGAAATAGCAAGGCTGTGGCAAAGCAATTACTAGCATTGGAAGTTATCCCTGGGAGCTAATACACGTGAGTACAAGAGAAGGATTTTTGGTACGAATTTGCTACTGGTGCATCTTGTGTACTTGAGCACGTGTTGGAAGCTCGGTTATTTTTTCACAAGGTCAGCTGTACGAAGAATCATGATGTCATCGGGCATCGGGTTTGAGGTGGAGAAGTTCACGAAACAGAAAACCTTGGGTTATGGCAGACAATGGGTGAAAGATTTGTTGGCACAATAGGAATGTTTGAAGGTGTTGCCGGAAGTCATGTCAGCTGAGATGGAAGTATCATGTGATGGATGCGAATTCGCGGAAGACGATTTGGGAGCCTTGAGCGTGTCGTACAGCCGGAATAGTTCGGCTGGGTTGGACTGGACAGTCTGACGGATCGGCATGAGTCGGTTGGTACAAAAGACGGTGGTGGGATCGGCGACAACGACATAGAAGCGTGATGGTGATGGTGACCGACTTCTGGGCGTGGAAACACGTGGCACGGGCCTGAGTGCTTGTGTGGCTTCGACAAGACTATGGCGCGGGGTTGATTCAAGATGGTGTACACATGGAGCTTGGAGTCAACGGGGCGCGGGGTGGCACGTACAACCACCATGGAGTCATGTTGAAGGTGGAGCTGGAGTCTGTAAGACTTCACTCGGTGTTGATTGAGGGGCTACGGCATAAGCCTATTCAGCAGGAAAAACGAGTGACACGCAATTCGGACTGGAGCCCAATGGTTTGATGGAAGCGTGAAACTCGTCATCGGTCGGTGATGATCGGTGGTACTCTACGGTGGGGGTTGAGTGGTGTGGGTTTGCGACCCTTGAGACTCGATCGGACAGCGGAGGCTCGACGCGGTAATAGCGGCGAGGCGTGCGGTACGAGGCGTGCAGTACACACGGGACATGGAGACGGGCCAGGGCTCTGGTGGTCATACATGTGGTGAGGCAACTGCGAATTTGACTCGGGATGACTACAAGTAATGGTGAAATTCCTTCAAGTTTTAGACAGGCGGTCAAGAATGGAGCGGTGATGTTGAGTTCAGGTAATTCTTTGTGTGACACCAAATATGTGAGTTGTTCACTTTCACGCAGGTCAGTGGTCAGTGTGTGATGGCATTGGATGGGTACTCTGGAAGTTGGGAGCACAAGCTAGAGTAACAAGGAACTTTTTGCTCGAGTGTTGACCGTGGTCAAGAAAAGAAGGGACTACAAGTTGCAGGTGGAGTCGCATGGAGTCTTTGGAGTAGCAGCGGTACTCATGGGATAAGCTCAAGTCCAATGTACATGGAAGTTTGACGCATGGACAAATCCAAGATGGTGGAGTATATTCGCCAAGGTGGAGTTTGTTGGAGTTGTGTCGAATATAGTGTACGAGGTAGGTTACAGTTGAACTTGTAGTTGTATTGTGTTTAGATAGGATATGGAGTCATGTCCTAGTAGGAGACTTATATCCTAGGCTTCTCTTATATAGCGACGGTAGACACACGATGTAACCTATGCCAACATAATACCACCGGAACGCAGGGGAAGCCGGCGGCATGTGTCGGTGTCTAGGGAGACCGGATGCGGTATTGTGACGGTGTCATGGGGAGGAGCGCCCATAATCAGGCCCTGGGGATGTAGTCATATCAGTGAACCTCGTTAACAAATCTCGGTGTCATGCTCATGCAGTTGTTTAGTTTTTGGATGATCGACGATATGCCTCGGATTTATTCTAACACAAAGATTAGATTCCTGGCTAAGAGGGTGGTTAGCACTTGAATCCCAGTTTTAGGTGTGGCGTCGGCGCAAGACCATGAGTCGAGCGCTTGGGCGTTTTTCTTCGTGCACGAAGCTCCTGGTAGTTCAGTTTGGGTCATGTAGTTAGCGCTTGCCGTTGGAAACTAGGGCGCTTAGACACTTTTCTAATTTTGTAATATTTATTCTCTTCTCCGTTAGCGCCTTCATAGGTGTCTAGCATTGTAGATGCCCTTAGGTGCTAAAAATTCAGTATTCTTTGTCAGTTCGAACTGCTCAACTTGGTATCGATAAAACATCTATATATGCTCTCCCAGCTCCATGAAATATCTTCTTTTCATTCTTTACGAGATTATGGTACAAAATCTACATGACTCGGTATTGTGTGCTCACCTTAAGTCTCGATATATTTTTCTGGCAAGAACTCTGTAGATATATAGTTCATGCAAGTACCTACCAGCATATTGCCTCCCAAATGGAGAAAATTACACGATAGTACCATAATTGAAGCGGTGGTGGTGGATTGGTACCAGTTTTCGTAATTTTTACATGTCAGTATCATGTTTAAAGTTGTCTGTTACAAAATAGTCTAAACCGCGTATAACAGTGTGTTGCCTGTCAGGTGCTGACGTGGCATATTTTTTTTCAGAAAAGACCCTTACCTCTTATTTAATCACACATCCATCCCTGGTTTCCTAAAAAGGGCCCTGCCAGGAATTTTTTTTTTAAAACAACACGCGCCCAGCGCGATGCCAGGAATCGAACTAGCGACGTTGCGCTGCGCTGCCATTGCGCTACAGCATCCTTACCATCTCAGTGTACGCGTACTTCTTTTTATAGTTTGGATCATTTCGTTTTTTTTCTGTACTTTTTTTTGTGTTTTTTTTGCGTGTCTCTTTTATCTTTTCTCAAATTTTGGGTATTCTTCGGGCCGTATGCAGTGTGCGTATCATATATAGAAAAAAATGTACACATATATATACATTGTGTATTAAAAATGTATGTGTGGGATGAACATTTTTATAGTATGGAAAAAGGTCATCGATATTTAAATGTTCAGCTTATATTTAAATAAGATCATTGTATTTTAAAATATATTCTACATATATATATTGAACAATGTGACAAACATTTTATTTAAATATGATACACTTTTGTAATATATGATGCAATGAACATATTCTTAATTATATGATGTGATGATCGCTTTTTAATATCGTATAACCATTTTCAGTATTGTATAACATTTAATAAGAAAATTTTAATAGACACATATTTTCAATATACTCTGAACTTTTTGTAAATAGGGAAACACAAACAAACATATATGTTCACACATTTTATTAATATATGGTGTACATTTTGTAACATATGTTGAACAATTTTCGTACTATACGATGAACATTTTGTAATTTATGTTAAACATTTTCTTAATAAATGATGGGTTTTTCTAGTGCATTTCTAAATTTATTATGATAACATTTTTCTTTTTAATACATGTTATCAAATTTTTAATAATAATGTGTTTACAAAAATATAATCAATATACGAGTAAGTAAAAAAACTGTGTGTTGGGTATATAATTTTGTAATAGTTGTGTATTTGAATAATATAGTGAGGTTACATAATAATTGTGCATGTTTGTGGTCCTAGCAAAGAAACATAACATTTGGGCCGTCCATGATATAGTATCTTCTAAAAAAGGCCACTTAATAATAGTAATATGTAATCGGAGAAAAATGTATTAATATTATGATGAAAAAAGGAAAAAGAGTAATTATCGGCACGCTGCCGCGATGAGCCCAACAGCCGGCCCAGCAGCACCAAGTTTGTATAAAAGAATGATCGCATGTACTGGAACACATGTGTCCATGTGGCCAGCAGGTTAGCCCGCGTCGGCTTTTATGCGGGGTCTTAGGTTCGAAACCTGCCGGTGCTATATTCTATGTTCATTTTTTATATTTGTCCAGTTTGACGGGAACTTTCAAACAAGTCCGAAAGAAAAAAAAGTCTCCCACAGGAACCTTTTTCATGCAAAAAAAATGGGCCTTTACATGATTACATATAAAGTAAAGGGGTTTTCTGCAAAAGAACATGCCACGTCAGCACCTGACAGGCGGGCCCAACGGCCACACACACCGTCAATACACTGTTAGACGCGGTTTAGACTATTTTGTAACAGACTGCCCCAAACATGGTTTAGACTATTCTATGTTCATTTTTTATATTTGTCCAGTTTGACAGGAACTTTCAAACAAGTCCGAAAGAAAAAAAAGTCTCCCACAGGAACCTTTTTCATGCAAAAAAAATGGGCCTTTACATGATTACATATAAAGTAAAGGGGTTTTCTGCAAAAGAACATGCCACGTCAACACCTGACAGGCGGGCCCAACGGCCACACACACCGTCAATACACTGTTAGACGCGGTTTAGACTATTTTGTAACAGACTGCCCCAAACATGGTACTGACATGTAAAAATTACGAAAAAAAATAATGGGCCAGTTCGACGGGAACACATGTGTCCGTGTGGCCAGCAGGTTAGCCCGCGTCGGCTTTTATGCGGGGTCTTAGGTTTGAAACCTGCCGGTGCTATATTCTATGTTCATTTTTTATATTTGTCCAGTTTGACGGGAACTTTCAAACAAGTCCGAAAGAAAAAAAAGTCTCCCACAGGAACCTTTTTCATGCAAAAAAAATGGGCCTTTACATGATTACATATAAAGTAAAGGGGTTTTCTGCAAAAGAACATGCCACGTCAGCACTGACAAAGCGGGCCTAACGACCACACACACCGTCAATACACTGTTAGACGCGGTTTAGACTATTTTGTAACAGACTGCCCCAAACATGGTTTAGACTATTCTATGTTCATTTTTTATATTTGTCCAGTTTGACAGGAACTTTCAAACAAGTCCGAAAGAAAAAAAAGTCTCCCACAGGAACCTTTTTCATGCAAAAAAAATGGGCCTTTACATGATTACATATAAAGTAAAGGGGTTTTCTGCAAAAGAACATGCCACGTCAACACCTGACAGACGGGCCCAACGGCCACACACACCGTCAATACACTGTTAGACGCGGTTTAGACTATTTTGTAACAGACTGCCCCAAACATGGTACTGACATGTAAAAATTACGAAAAAAAATAATGGGCCAGTTCGACGGGAACACATGTGTCCGTGTGGCCAGCAGGTTAGCCCGCGTCGGCTGTGTATGCGGGGTCTTAGGTTCGAAACCTGCCGATGCTATATTCTACGTTCATTTTTTATATTTGTCCAGTTTGACGGGAACTTTCAAACAAGTCCGAAAGAAAAAAAAGTCTCACACAGAAACCTTTTTCATGCAAAAAAAAAGGGCCTTTACATGATTACATATAAAGTAAAGGAACACATGTGTCCGTGTGGCCAGCAGGTTAGCCCGCGTCGGCTGTGTATGCAGGGTCTTAGGTTCGAAACCTGCCGGTGCTATATTCTACATTCATTTTTTATATTTATCCAGTTTGACGAGAACTTTCAAACAATCCGAAAGAAAAAGAGTCTCCCACATGAACCTTTTTCATGCAAAAAAATGGGCCTTTACATGATTACATATAAAGTAAAGGGGTTTTCTGCAAAAGAACATGCCACGTCAGCACCTGACAGGCGGGGCCAACGGCCAGACACACCGTCAAACACAGTTAGACACGGTTTAGACTATTTTGTAACAGACTGCCCCAAACATGGTACTGACATGTAAAAATTACGAAAAAAAAATAATAGGCCAGTTCGACGGGAACACATGTGTCCGTGTGGCCAGCAGGTTAGCCCGCGTCGGCTGTGTATGCGGGGTCTTAGGTTCGAAACCTGCCGCTGCTATATTCTACGTTCATTTTTATATTTGTCTAGTTCGACGGGAACTTTTAAACAAATCCGAAAGAAAAAAAAGTCTCCCACAGGAACCTTTTTCATGCAAAAAAATAGGCCTTTACGTGATTACATATAAAGTAAAGGGGTTTTCCGCAAAAGAACATGCCACGTCAGCACCTGACAGGCGGGCCCAACGGCCAGACACACCGTCAACACACTGTTAGACGCGGTTTAGACTATTTTGTAACAGACTGCCCCAAACATGGTACTGACATGTAAAAATTACGAAAAAAAATAATGGGCCAGTTCGACGGGAGCACATGTGTACGTGTGGCCAGCAGGTTAGCCCGCGTCGGCTGTGTATGCGGGGTCTTAGGTTCGAAACCTGCCGGTGCTATATTCTACGTTCATTTTTTATATTTGTCCAGTTCGACGGGAACTTTCAAACAAGTCCGAAAGAAAAAAAAAGTCTCCCACAGAAACCTTTTTCATGCAAAAAATAGGCCTTTACGTGATTACATATAAAGTAAAGGGGTTTTCTGCAAAATAACATGCCACGTCAGCACCTGACAGGCGGGCCCAACGGCCAGACACACCATCAATACACTATTAGATGCGGTTTAGACTATTTTGTAACTGACTGTCCCAAACATGGTACTGACGTGTAAAAATTACGAAAAAAAATAATGGGCCAGTTCGACGGGAACACATGTGTCCGTGTGGCCAGCAGGTTAGCCCGCGTCGGCTGTGTATGCGGGGTCTTAGGTTCGAAACCTGCAGGTGCTATATTCTACGTTCATTTTTTATATTTGTCCAGTTCGATGGGAACTTTCAAACAAGTCCGAAAGAAAAAAAAGTCTCCCACAGGAACCTTTTCATGCAAAAAAATGGGCCTTTACGTGATTACATATAAAGTAAAGGGGTTTTCTGCAAAAAAACATGCCACGTCAGCACCTGACAGGCGGGCCCAACGGCCAGACACACCGTCAATACACTGTTAGACGCGGTTTAGACTATTTTGTAACAGACTGTCCCAAACATGGTACTGACATGTAAAAATTACGAAAAAAAATAATGGGCCAGTTCGATGGGAACTTTCAAACAAATCCGAAAGAAAAAAAAAGTCTCCCACATGAACCTTTTTCACGCAAAAATAATGGGCCTTTACGTCATTACATATAAAGGTTCCTGCCTATGCTATATTTTACGTTCATTTTTTATATTTGTCCAGTTCGACGGGAACTTTCAAACAAGTCCGAAAGAAAAAAAAAAGTCTCCCAGAGGAACCTTTTTCATGCAAAAATAATGGGCCTTTACGTGATTACATATAAAGTAAGAGGGTTTTCTGCAAAAGAACATGCCACGTCAGCACCTGACAGGCGGGCCCCAACGGTCAGACACACCGTCAATACACTATTAGGCGCGGTTTAGACTATTTTGTAAAAGACTGTCCCAAACATGGTACTGACATGTAAAAATTACGAAAAAAGTGGTATTAATCCGTCACCATCGCCCCAAATGTGGTACTATCGTGTAATTTTCTCCCCCAAATGTAGGGTGTGGATGTAAAATGGATGTTGTGCTAATTTAAATGTCTCCTGGCAACAAAAATTTCGAAACAAAGGAAGTACTAGCTAGATTTCGTGAATGTTTTGTAGCCACTTTTTGGACTAGTAAGGGCATGTCCAATGCAAGGACACCTGCATGGATGCTTAGACTATTAAAATTAATAATTACTCAATTAGCATTGATGGAAGAGTCGCTAGCCATAGCGGCGTCTATCTGAGTGCTTACAATACTTTTTTCGTTAAAAAGATACTTGTAGCCCGAGCACAGAATAGTAGTTTCACGTCGTTTGTCACTTTTCCCTTTTCTTCCTCGAGTGCTTTCACCTTTTGATCTCAAGGCATCTACTGACCAGAGGAACCCCGACCTGACCATGGACCATCGTGTCTTTGCATCGATCCAGGTAACTAGGAGATGTATCTAGGACTGCATGTGCAAGGTGACAATCAAGACCCGCGGCGCCCGCCCCTGCCATCGCCGGCAGCCATCGGCCACCGCGCCTCGCTCCTCTCTTCCCCCGTAGAAGGACATGTAGGCCCTGCCCTCTCTGTATCCCCCGTGATTATTTGCTGGTGTCGCCGCCGTCCCCGTCCACCGCGTTCGATCGAGCAACCGTAGGTCCTGCTGAGATTACTGTTTTGCCCCTTAAGTGAAGGTACTCCGAGTGTTTTTAAGTAAGTACTCTGTAGGATTAGCAATGGAGTACGAGATCATATGAGCCACAGGATCGGAAGAAATGGACGGACTATATTAGTTTGGGGTACAGTAAAAGAGCTCTCCTCCAATCATTTAGAATTCCTACAAAATTCTTCTAAACCAAAGGGGTCCTAAGTTTGTTTGAGCTAGCTAGGCTCGGGTGATGGCAATCTGGTCTAGCACCGACTCTGGCGTCACGTGCCACGAACCAACCAGCCTGGTCGGGCCCTTATCGAGTCGTAAGCAATGGCGGGCTCGACGAGGCTATCTCGATTGGAGGCTGGAACTACTGAGCAGACGATACTTAGCAGCCGAACACTGGACGACGCTTGATCCAGCGGCCGGCCTCCACTTTGTGCGACGCATGCACGGTTTGATCTGCAGAATCGTCCAAATATCGGCTGCACACCGTCGTGTGTATAGCAGCATCACGAAGGCGTGCAACCTCCCTCGACAGCGTGCAGTGGAGATCATGCGTCCGTTAGATCCGTTAGTGGCACAGTACTTGGCCGTGGCGCCGTGTGGCAAAACATGACGAAGGCCGACGCAAGGTTTTTTTTTTTTGAGAGAAAGGCCGACGCAAGGTTGTGGCATTGTGCCGGTGACAGCTAGCCTCTTGGGTACGATATTTTAATTGGGGCCGAATCTATGCCGCAACACGTTGACCCGTTCTCAGCTGGGCATGGTTGAGCTGGGATCGTATGGAGGTGCAGCGACGACCCTCTCAGGTGGATTTATCTCCAGCGGCATGTGGGTCCTTGGCCTCTCCTAAGAGCATGGTTAATAATATAGCCAGCTGCTGACTATAAGCCAGTGCCATGTTATCTACAGTCTATCTTATAGCCAGCGTGTACAATAGTAGATCAAAAGAGTGTCTACTTTTTTTATTATGTGGCACCTTTCATTCTCACAAAGTCTTGTGAGAACGTCTTAGAATTGGCTCTTCACGAAGAGCCCGCTTACCTTCTCTCTCCTCTTCTCTTTCCTCCACCTAAGCAGAAATATACTAGTTTATTACTTATAGCCCGCTGACTCAGCTCTATTGTACTTGCTCTAACACCAAGATCCGGCTACCAAGGAGTCATCAGCTGGTAGCGAGGTTGTTAAGTGACGGTTCGACGACAAGTATGCATTCTCTTCGGGTGAAACCCACGATCTTACATCCCAAGTAGATGTGGTACTATTGACACACGTATGCCATGACCTTGTTGAAGGTGTTGGCTCTAGCTTTTCTTCAAGGATGAAAATTGTATGTTTGACTTTTGGTTGAACCAGTCAACATCAATGCACGTGTGATAATTTCTTCTTGAAAGTTTTATCTAGGCGTGAGGTAATTACACAAAACCATCATATTTTCCAAATAATTTTCTAGGCGTGCACGTGTGATAATTTTCTTCAAGGATGAAAGCTTTGCGCTGCAACCAGTAACCACTTGCCGGTCCACGCCGCCGGGCAAAGTCCGCTAGGTGTTGGCGGCGGCAGGGCCCCATATCCTCCTCGCGCGAGGGCTCGGCGCGGGCAGGCGTCCTCGGCGGCGGCGTCGCGTTCATCCAGCGCGCGACGGCGCTGCAGGTCCGGCGGCGGTGCTGCGGTGCCTCGTCCTGAGCGTGGAGGGCTGGACATGGCGGGGGCTGCGGGATCATCCGGAGGCGTGCGACTCCGGTGTTGGATCCGCGAGCAGCAGGTAGGGCGGCGTCCCTTGCCTATGCGGTGGCGGCCAGATCCATGGCCGGCATGGTGCTCTTCCCTTCGGTGGAGTTTATGCCAGGAGATGGGTGACGGAAGCCGCGGATCTGGCGTCCCGTACAGATCCGCCCCGGCGTGGCAATCGGTGGCGCGTGGAGGAACGGTGAGGGGTGGCTGGAGGCTCCCTTCCGGCGTGCCGACGGCTGTTTGGTCTTCACTATGAAGCTCCGTTCGGTTCCAGTCAGCTGCGAGATCGGGGGCCGTGATTTCCTGTGAAAATCGCGCCGACTACGGTCATGGCGGATGATGGCGGCGTCTATGACGTCGTTCCCTTCTTGAGGTATCGTTGTTGTAGGTCATGACGCCCCACTCGTGATGCTCCGGGGGAAACCCTAGATCTGGGTCTACCGAATCGGACGATGATGGCACCTTCGTTGTCGTTGTCCCTCCTGGGGGCATCATTTTGGAGCACGTGCTGGCTGAAGGGGACAAGAGGAGGAGCGGTGTTACATCTACCGCAAGGCCGACGGCGGACCCCGGTGGCATGGCGCCTTGGAGGTTCGGCGATGGGCACGTATTGGAGATGGACTCGCGCAGGAGGAGGAAGCTGTCTGGCGTCATGGTGGCGTCGATGGCAGAGAGGCCTCGCAAGGTCGGTGCATCATTCTGCTCTGGGGATGGACCGAGGGAAGATGGAGGTGACGGCCCTTGCAGCGTGCAGTGCTCACTGGGAGTGTGCCAGACCAGTGTAGGACTCGATCTAGGTAGTGGCTTGGACGGGACACCCGGCTTTAGATGTTAGGCTTTGATGCGATGTCTGTTTGGTATTAGGCCCGGACATTCGGCATGCCTTCATCAAGGAGATAGAAGTAGCAACAGCGTTGCCAATATGATGGCTTCAGACTTATTGATGTATCACTTTATATGGTCTTCATGAATAATTAATAATATGGCCGCATGCATCATTCAGATGCAGAGGCCGGGGGTACATCCTCCTTTTCTAAAAAAGCTCGACGGTTCCATCCATCACATGCATCCACCTCATCCATAGCAACAAAGCTACAGTGCAAAACCAAAGTCAGAGCCATTGGATCATCTTTTCTATCTCTCTCTCTCTCTGTTGACTTTCTCTTGTACGTACACGCGCTACAGAGCATCGGCTATTGAGAGAATTTCTTATTTAGCACTCTCTTAAAATTGTGTTCCTTATTTGACACTGAAGAAAAATTTTCTTCCCTATATAATCTCTTGTCTTAATTTTTCCCCTATATGACACTCTAGTGCATTTTGTACATGTGAAAAGACCATTTTATCCATATGTGTAATGTGGCCACAAATATGTACAAGGTAATAGTTGTTCGAAAAAAAAATTAGTCAAGTTATCTATATATGACATCATATATGTTGGTATTGTCATGCCAATTTGCTACTGTTCTGGTTAGATTGTATACCTGCAGTAGCATATCTGTGGAAATGATCCATGCTACATTTTGTTAAATATAGAAGCACATCACCATGCAACTATGCAACACAAGGAGCACGAGGTGCGTACGTGCAAGGTCACGTAAACATTTGACCTCAAGAAACAGGGGCAATTTCACCGTCCGGGCACCCTGGGCACATGCCCGGGCTCGAGCGCTGCAGATTTTTCGACTGGCCGGAGTCATAATCGCTGAATACGTACGATATACGCGCAAAAATATAACAGCTTGGTCAATTTACCTAGTTTGGGCGTTGTTTTGCCTTTTGGGCTTACTCACGCCAAACCAAAACGCCTAAGGCCCATCCATTAATTTCTTTACATGGGCCACGCTAGGCTAGTCAGATCGATCTCGAGCCTGCTGGCTGGTTCGCTCGCCTAGCTCGCCTGTTTGGCTGCCTCGCACGCTGTTCGGCTGTGCGCCGCGCCGCAAGATTGTGCCCTAGCAATTCCGGCATTGGAGGTGGTGGCGGGCGAGATGGACATGTTCAGCTGTGCTCACTCTCATAAACGAATTTCCCCTAATTAGGCTCAATGCTACATATTTTTGGTCACATTATGTACAGGGGTAAAAAGCTCTTTTCACGTCTACAAAATGAACTAGACTGTCATATAGGGAAAGAAATTAAGACTATAGGTCATATAGGGAAGAAATTTTTTCCAGTGTCAAATAAAGAACATGGTTTTAAGGGAGTGTCAAATAAGGAATTCTCTCTCGGCTATTTGGTAGGTAGTAAAAGGCAGGCAACAACGCCCGAAGCTGAATCTGGAAAAGTGGTAAGACAGACTGACAGACTGATTAATCTAGTCGTAGTTAGTCACCATGCATGAGTGTGATCCAACTTTGGATGATGGGGTCGTAAAGCTCCTGTGGTAGCTCGAATCAATATGAATATAACTATTTATATTTTAAATATAATTTATTTATGAAACGATCATAAGGTTACCTCGGGCAAAGAATAACATATTCAATGATGAATAGTATTACTATATATTTGTTTGTGTTAGGGGGGGCATTGGCCCCTCATCTTAACACATACCTCAACCTCTGCTAATATGTTAGTATGCCGTATTTGTGATGTAAATATATTTTTATATCAATTGGACCACCCTGAGCTCCAGTTGACCTTCTGTGGATGAGGAAGGGATGCAGAAAAATCTAGAAGGGTTTTCTTGTCAGTGTTCATATCAGCTCCTTTGGCACAAGGAAGAAGCAGACCAGCAGAAGGAGAAGCTAGGAGCAGAAGATGTTGCATTGTTAGGATGTCCAGAGAACAAGCAGAACCTGAACTATAATCCGAGGGCCATCAATGTTTCACTCCTGCTGCACAAAGGAAAAGAGTACATTACTGTCTAAAATCACAAACCCTACCTACACATCACTGTCTCAAACTTAGACCAAAATCACGAAACTTCCGCTGCAAATCGATGGTGGCAGAGCATAAAACCACTGATAGCAGAAACTTGGGGGCAGGTTACTGCACAGAATGCACCTTTGATGCCAAACGAGGTTTGGCGGTCAACTGCTGTGAGCGCGTGTTCAATCTGCACAAGCTTCCCCGATTGGCTAAACGAAATCAGGGAGGAAAAGTCAGGGCAGGTAGAAATAAGAAACCCAAGCACATTAGTTGTCGAACATGGAAATGAACAACAAGCCACACTAAACATAGGTGCAAAGCAAGAAGAGACCTGAGACCGAGGAGGGAGAAGCATCATGGGAGAAGGAGGATCCCGGTGTGTCTCTATGAAGACATCACGGGAGGCCGAGGAGGGAGAACCATCACGGAAGAAATCCTTGGCCGCTCCCCTGGTGTCGTCTCCTCCCTCCCTCCTTTGAGGTGTAGTAGTGGAGTACAGTGTGCGATCGTGTGTGTGTGTGTGTGTGTGTGTGTGTGTGTGTGTGTGTGTGTGTGTGTGTGTGTGTGTGTGTGTGTGTGTGTGTGTGTGTGTGTGTGTGTGTGTGTGTGTGTGTGTGTGTGATGTCTATAACAACTCTTATTGATATCTACTTCCAACGCTGAAAACCTTCTAGTATCTGTGCAGAGACTGATATGTATATACAACAACTCTTACTGATATCTATAATCCTACAATATTTCAGACTATTTCCAAGTTTTAACTGAAAATGATTTAGCAAAAGTTTCAGTAAACTGCTATTCAGACTAGTAGTTTTGAACACTGTTTTCCAAGCACAAGCAGAGTAGCGATCACTCACCAGGCGTCCCGGGTGTGACGAGGACGATGTGGAAGAGCAGACCGCTGTTGGGCAGGAGGTCGACGAGGAGTGGAAAAATCCTACCATCACGTGTGGGGAAGCACATGACGAGGTTGGGGACACCCAGCTGCGTGAACAGCTTCTTCCTCAGGCGGAATACGGACCTCCCCTTCAAATCGAACGCGCCGTGGCTGATGCGGGTCCTGTCGAGGATATACCCCGCGGGGGCCTCAATCGGTTGAAGCATGTGGGGGCCTTTCTGAATGTCATTTTCTTTTCCTTGCATCTCAAATGCAAGTAAGCACGCTTCTATCAAGGCATAGAAGAAGCCAATGAGTATGTTCCACAACCTCTTTTATAATATTTCATCATAAAAAGTTACTGCAATATTTGCTTTTTTCCTAAATACACATGAAAGACTTAATGACTTCCAATTATATTGCATGATGCCCTATTGGTGTGATCATAATAATTCTTTTTTAATCACTGGTTGGTTTCATATAGCAGAGCCTATTTTGTGGATGGATGCATTGGTTTATGTTTGCAGCCTTGTAGATTTTCCCTAATGATTACGACGAGTGTGTGCTCCACTGGGAAAATGTTTTCAGTGTTCTTTGCCAATTTTTAATTTCTGTAATTACAAAAAGTCGGTTCTCATCATTACCTATTTGATAGGAAAACTTGAATACAAGGATTTGCCAATATGTTCACTAGGGATTTAGTCCGAGTAATTTTCGTATGTTGCAATATTGCCTTTCTTATGTTGGTACATCAATATATTTTCTTCATTTTGTTCATATATATTCTTCCTACGATGAATGTTGATTGTTTTCACATGATAATACGTGTGTGCACGAGCAAGCTGTCACATCCCTAGAATTTGTTTGTAATTAGTTGCATCAGCACCCAAGCATCAAGTCTAAAATTTATTTGAAACTTGAAATGGGGATTGATCCAAACCCTAGCACAAATGAATCCAACTAGGTTCAAATAAAAATCATTTTCAATGAACCCAAAATGCCTTTGGAAAAGTTCATCACTTTTGAATTGGTCTAGAACCTCTCGCAAAAATGATGAACATATTTCTAGGTCATTTCTGGATTATTGAATTAATCCCTAAATATTTGCATTTGGACATTAAGATACTATAAATATTTTTTACATGTCCAAATAATTCTGAAAGTACTTGAGGGCTGTTAGAAATAATTTAACAAGTGCCCACAATTATATTCAGCATTTTATCAAATGGTTTAGTATTTTTTTACCAAATCAAAACATACAAAGAAAATAGAAAAACAAAAACAGAAAGGCAGAGAGGAGAGAAACCTCACCTAGCCTCACCTGACGCAGCCCAGCTGGCCAGCCCACCTGGCCGGCCTAGCCCAGCGCCGCTGCCAGTCATCGCCTACCTCTGCCAGTAGGCAGAGGAGGGACACCGTGACGCCGCCGAGCTCGCCACGCCACCACCCTGCCTGCCTGCCCCTCCCCCTCGACGCCCGGACGCTCTGGACGTCGCCACGCACTCCGCCTCGACCCCCTGCACCTCTCCCCTCTCTCCCTGGATCTCTCCCTCGTCCTCCCCCGCTATGACCGACGCGCTCGTCGCCGCCGTTCGCTGCCATGCGGCCACAGCCACCGCCTCGCCTGACCGAACTGCTCCCGAGCTCCGCCGCGACGTCGTCGTCCTCCCCACCTACTCACGCGACGCCGGACGCCTCGACGCATCGTCCCCGACGTCTTCTTCTTCCTCGCGCCACCGAGATCGCCGGCGACCTGCCGTTGTCACCAGCCCCTCCCCGAGCTCGCCGTTCGCTCCCCTGCACTCGCAGTGACCCACTGACCCTTCTCCCCCTCTCCGTTCTAGCTCTCGTGCATCGTACGCGCCACCTCGAGTTCGCCCGCATGCACCGCCGCCTGTGCTCGTCGCCGACGAGTCTTTGGCCATACAATGGTCCGGCCGACGTGCCCAGCTTCCTCCCCGCGCCGCGTAGAGCACGTACGTGCCCCGCATGAGCCACCTCGACCGCCACAACGACGAACCCGAGCTCACCCGAGCTCCGGCGACCGCCAAGGTCGATGCCGGCGACAACTCTGGCCACCCCAGGCCCAACCACCTACACCACTCGACGCGGACGAGTGCCTGCGTCACGTAGATGCCCTCCGCCGGCCATTTGGTCGCCAGAGGAGGAAACCCGCACCCCTCCGCCGTCCCTGGCCTTGCCGGTGATGAGCCGTTGACCGGGTCCGGCGGGTTTGACCCCGCTTGACCGTGGTTTGACTTCCCCCCTGACTCACTGACGTGTGGGCCCCAGGCCACTAACTAAACTAGGTTAGTATTAGTTTAACGCTAACTAAACTTAGTTAGTTTAACTAACTGCTGACACATGGGACACACTGGTCAGTTTGACCTGGACCGCCCCGTTGACCTGGTGACGTCACAGTGACGCTATGCTGATGCAATAAGTATTTTCTTGATTTAATTATTTATAGGAAATTCCAGAAAATGTTGCAAACTTCTAAAATTCATAGAAATTAATCTGTAACTCCAAATGAAATAAATTATATATGAAAAATTATCAGAAAAATTCAAGGAATCTGTTTATGGCATTTGCATGCATGTTTGAACAACCTAAGGTTGCTGTACATGGCAATTTGCATAAATGGCATTTAAATAACCACATGTGGAGTTTGAATTTGAATCTTAGATTCAAACCAACTTCATTTAACCTGCTGCTAGTTGCATTAGGCCAAATCACATCATATTGCCATGTCATGTTCATGCATCATATTGTTGCATTGCATTGATTGTGTTCTTCCTTGTTTGTCGGTGTTTGTCCCCTATCGATAGACGTGGTTCCGACGATGTGATCAATGACACTGATGAAGAACTATACTATCTTCAGAAGTGCCAGGCAAGCAAAACCCCCTTGTTTATTCCGATACAATCCCACTCTCTCGCTCCTGCTCTCTTTTAATGCATTAGGACAACAACAATTCATCTGTTACTTGCTGCGGTAGTTGAACCCCTTTATCCTCTGCATGACCTGTCATTGCCACAGTAAATAGATGAAACCCACTAGCATGAGTAGGAGTTGTTTGAGCCCTGATGTGCCTACTCATTCATGCTTGTTTGTCATGCCTGCTATTGCTTAGAGTTGTGTCAGGTCTGATTCATCAGGGATGAATTGGAGGTGTGTGAACATGTCCTACTGTGTGTGAGCTAAGTGTGTGAACATGATTTGGTAAAGGTAGCGGTGAGAGGCCATGTAGGAGTACATGGTGGGTTGTCTCATTGCAGCCGTCCTCAGGAATTGAGTTTTGTGTTTGGGACAGACTAGGCACCATGGCACGGTGTACCAAGCATAGAACCACCCGTCGAGGTGGGCTTGGGAACCCTACTCACATCGTTTGGGGCCGTGAGCGACACCCCGGACGGATCTCCTTGCGGATGGAACCCGAATAGGCGATAAACCTGGACTAGAGACTTGTGTGGTTAGTCAGGTCGTGGCCGACTCCTCGCCAAGGCTTCCGCTTGAAGGTTGCCGAGATACACGAGGTGTACATGGCGGTAAGTGGCGAGAGCGTGTGTGAATAAGTACACCCTGCAGGTTAATATGATCTATTCAATAGCCGTGTCCGCGAAAAGGACTTCGGGTTGCCTATAACAGTTCATAGACAAGTGAAAGTGGATACTCTAAAACTCGCAAGATAAGCGTGAGTGCTATGGATGGCGTTCTCGTAGGGAGGCGGAGCGGATCCATAGTGGTGTATTGATATGGTGAATATGTGGACTCGTGCGCCACCTCAAAAGAGTTACTTGCAGTCGTAGCTTAGGATAGCCACCGAGTCAAAGCTGGCTTGCTGCAGTTAAACTCCACCACCCCCTTTGTTGATACCGATGCATATGTAGTTAGATCTGATGTAAGTCTTGCTGGGTACATTTGTACTCACGTTTGCCTATTTTATGTTTTTGCAGAGAGACTTCCGTCTCGCTAGTAGTTCCGCGTGGACTTCGACGTTTAGCTTGCTACCTGAGCTATGATCTTGTGCCCTCGGCAGATCTGGTAGATAGTCGCTTCTCGGCCTTTTTCATTTGTAGATGTCGTACTCGGACATGTTAAGCTTCCGCGTGTGCTTTGTTTTGTATGCTTCAATGTTGGGTCATGAGACCCATCTTTGTAATATCTCGCTCCTCGGAGCCTAATGAATAAATACTTGAGTCGTAGAGTTATGTTGTGATGCCATGTTGTATTTACACATATCGAGCATATTGTGTGTATGTTTGAAATGCTTGGTATGTGTGGGATCCGACAATCTAGTTGTTTATCCTTGGCAGCCTCTCTTATGGGGAAATGTAGTCTAGTGCTTCCATGAGCCATAGTAGTCCGCTATAGCCCGGTTCACCGGAGTCCTGCTAGCCCAGCACTACTGCTCTGGAGCACTTGACTGGCCGGCATGTGTTTCACTTCGTTCCTGTGTCTGTCCCTTCGGGGAAATGTCATGCGGTGACATCCGGAGCCCTGCCTAGCCTGCTATAGCCTGGGTTCCCGAAGTCCTGTTAGCCCTGTGCTACAGCCCGGATTCACACGCTGCTGGCCGACATGCTCGAAGTTGATTCATGTATGCCTGTCCCCATGGGTTAGTGCCGCTTTGGGTTCGCGACTAGCCATGTCGGCCCGGGTTCTCTGTCATATGGATGCTAGCGACACTATCATATACGTGAGCCAAAAGGCGCAAACGGTCCCGGGCCATGGTAAGGCGACACCCGTGGGAATACCGTGTGTATCGATGTGACTTGGAATCGGGGTCCTGACAGCTTTGGTATCAGAGCCTGACTGCCTATAGGATTACCAAGCCAAACTGGTCGAAGTTGAGTCTAGAAATGCTTTAGTTATATAAGGTAATTGATTGTGGGAGGGAACGTAAGGCTCTTTTTACTCCTTATACCTTATGCCCTTCTGATCTGAGTCATCTTATCTTTCCTACGGGGTTAAGGAACTAGGCTTTCTCCTCTTTCTATCAGGATCACGTGTTACTAATCCATAGACTCATATGATTGTTGGTTTCAAGCTTCATTTCAGTTCCTACTACTTCCGTATGATAACTGTTGATCTCGAACCCTTGATATTGTGCTTCTGAGTGGTTATGCCACCATTTTTGTAGCATGTCTCAAATCTTTGAGCATTTACAACCGTTATGCTGTCCGAGTCATCCCAGGTTTCTAAACAGGCTGATGCATTTGCAAATCCCTTCCTCCCGTTCCTGATGTCCTTTTGGGCCAGATTAAGCACATTAATCGGTGAGTTGAGGTACTCTATTGCCTCGACATATATGTTGGAGTTAGTATTATGACCCTAGCTATTTTAGGGAGTCATCTAGCCATGTTTTGTGTTCCCAGTGTGATGATTCTGGCCACCAATCTCGAAAGCATCCCGTGATGTTATTAGTTAGTAGGCATTCTATTCCTGGGTTCTTGAACCAGAGATTCACCCCACTTCTTGTTGATAGTGTTGCTAGTTCCTTTAGGATATTAGTAACCTTTGCGATAGTCCTCGAGGTCCGTGGTATTTCCTTCTTCGAAATACCATGAACTTCTTATGGCAGAAGTTCTTCTGAACCAAAAGATCACAATCAGAGTGCTCTTAATGGGTTCTCCATTCTACATTGTGATTCTGCCGGTTCTACCTTTCTGCATGGGTTATCTGGAAGAAATGTTGAGTTTTGCTCGACATACTAATCTGTGCATCCACAACTCAGAAAATTAGATGTTCTGTTGAGTTGTCCCTCTTTAGTTGTTTTCTGGCCCTCGTCTATCAATTGATAGTCAAGAGTAGGTGTGCATTCGTTCATCGATACCTATTACTCTAGTGGTCCGTCAAGCCATTCTATTTTCAGAATGACTAGGAGAAACAAACTCCAGTACGTCATCCATATCTAGGATTGGGTCAAAGCAATTGTACTTCGCAGATCATAATGCCAATCCAGCTTTTGTTCTGTTCCACCTTGGAGTATTACCCCCTTTATGTCAGGATTGTCATGAGAATTGCACCATCTCTCAAGAATTTTTGACGCAGTGATACTTCTCGCCATCATTATTCATTCCTCGGTTTCCTGTTGTCGCAACCGGAATGCCGACAAGTGAATCGTGATGTGTGAAATCTATGCTCCTAGCAACCTTGTTGCTTGGTAGTTAAAGGACAATACTCATTCATAGCGTGTTGATTACTGAATCATCACCCTAAGGTTGATAGTGCTACCTAGTCCTTATTCCCGGTGCACTCTTCGATCAATGAGTTAGGATTGTGTCAATCCCTCGCTCCCTTGATCATATCATCTTGCCCGGAAAAGCAAGGTTGTTCTCGAGCTTAGTAACATATCGGTGGTTCGTGATTTTCCGAATATCTTCTCGGAAGTATTACCAGGTTGTCCCCTGACTGTTATGTTGAGCTCATGATCAAGTTGGTTTTCCTCTAAACCACCCCTTCTCCAAGAATCCGTGTTGGATACCCCTGAGCTAGTTGGTTAAGCTAAACGACAACTTGGAGAGTTGGAAGATAAAAGCTTACCTAACTTAGTTCGTTTCAAAGGGATATCCTGGTGTTGGTGTGTTAGTTGAAGAAACATGATATCTTCATCGATTGGTCCCTGTGATCAGTTGTTGGACCTGTTGTCTTATAAAAACTCTGATTTGAGTATGGGCTATCACCAAATCAAATCAGTACCATCGATGTTCGTAATGTTGTCTTACTCGTGGTTGATCCCTCAAGCATACACCATTACATCTTTTGGTCTGACCAACGCTATCACCATGTTCACATGATGGCGGAAGTCCAGTGATATGGAAATTCTGATGAGTTGCTGTTGGGCCCATCCGCAGCATTTTGTCTCCCCCATGATTCATGTTGAACATCAACCTAGTGTTGAAAATTTTGTAAGCAATGCCTTCGTGTTCCATTCATGAAGCTTATGCTTGGATGGAAGAAGCGACTTCCTTGAATTCACGTGCATTTGATGTAAGTTGCCGCCATGAATTCGAGACATATTGTTTTTGTTTTCTCTGGAACCATCCCAAGTCAGTCATGCATGTGCGAAGTATGCTATGGTTTGACAGGCTCGCTACCTCCATTCCATATGTGTCCCTAGCACACCAAGCCACTGATTGAGTTGTTCAAGGAGAAGAAGTTCCTTCTTAAAGACCACGGCTTATACAAGGACTTCGATATCCTCGATGATGGTTCCCCACCTGAACTCGGTAGTGTTTCATTATAAGACTACTACGTGGGCTTGATTGTCTGGGACATCATGTTCACATGTTAGTAGCAGAACCAGCTCATGTTTTGGAGCTTGCTATCGTAGTTCATTCCCCGAGAATCTCGCAACGTCTTCTCGTCGATTTGTGTTGCAAACTTTATTTTCTTCTTCTTTCTAGACTTGATGAGTCTGGAATACCCTGACACCAACCAGATCTGAATCTCAGGCAGATATGATGGTTGGAACATTCCCAAGATTTGCATTTTGTTCCCAGCTTGCACCCCTATTGCCAATTTTCCATGGGCTTCCCTTCTCGTGATGGTTGTCCAGGTTCATCTTCAAAGGTGGACTTACCATGAATCCCATCCATTTCGATGATAAGCGAAATCATCCATTTCGTTGTCTTCAACAAGGTAGTCCATATCATTCATTCTAGCCCGAGTGTGTCGTTCTTCCGAACTCCTTCAAGCAGTCGTTTGTGATTTTCCTTAGGCTGGTATAGAGAGTTCCAATGATCTCTATATCAAAAGTAATTCTTTTTGCCATTTAGGGAATAACTCTCGAGTCACCTCCCCAAGGTGCCCCATTGTGGAATCATGGCAGTTAACTCCTCGCTACGTCGTGATCGAGCGTGGATTTGTTGCCTACCTAGTGGACCTTCGCCATCTGTTACACCCCTTCCCCCTGAATGTATGTTTCGTGTCTCAGCTCAAGAGATGTTTTATATCTCACCCAAGAGTTGATCTTGAGTTGCCCGATCTTCGAGAAGATCGATTCCTGTAGAGTTCCTGTCCGTCGCCAACGTGTTGGATGAAGATCTCGAAAAGAAGGCCGCCAAGATCGATCTGAAGCAATTGGATCATGAAGATTGTGCTAGCTTTGTGTCCCCTCTGTCTTCTTACCTCACGTCTTGAATCTCGGGACGAGATTCTTGTTTAGTGGGGGTGAGTTGTCACAACCCTAGAATTTGTTTGTAATTAGTTGCATCAGCACCCATGCATCATGTCTAAAATTTATTTGAAACTTGAAATGGGTATTGATCCAAACCCTAGCACAAATGAATCCAACTAGGTTCAATTAAAAATCATTTTCAATGAACCCAAAATGCCTTTGGAAAAGTTCATCACTTTTGAATTGGTCTAGAACCTCTCGCAAAAATGATGAACATATTTCTAGGTCATTTCGGATTATTGAATTAATCCTAAATATTTGCATTTGGACATTAAGATACTATAAATATTTTTACATGTCCAAATAATTACGAAAGTACTTGAGGGCTGTTAGAAATAATTTAACAAGTGCCCACAATTATATTCAGCATTTTATCAAATGGTTTAGTATTTTTTACCAAATCAAAACATACAAAGAAAATAGAAAAACAAAAACAGAAAGGCGAGAGGAGAGAACCTCACCTAGCCTCACTGACGCAGCCCACCGGCCAGCCCATCTGGCCGCCCAGCCAGCCTTGCCGCCAGTCATCGCCTACCTCTGCCAGTAGGAAGAGGAGGGACACCGCGACGCCGCCGAGCTCGCCACGCCACCACCCTGCCTGCCTGCCCCTCCCCCTCGACGCCCAGACGCTCTGGACGTCGCCACACACTCCTCCTCGACCCCCTGCACCTCTCCTCTCTCTCCCTGGATCTCTCCCTCGTCCTTCCCCGCTATGGCCGACACGCTCGTCGCTGCCGTTCGCTGCCACGCGGCCACAGCCACCGCCTCGCCTGACCGAGCTGCTCCCGAGCTCCGCTGCGACGTCGTCGTCCTCCCCACCTACTCACGCGACGCCGTACACCCCGACGCATCGTCCCCGACGTCTTCTTCTTCCTCGCGCCACCGAGATCGCCGGCGACCTCCCGTCGTCACCAGCCTCTCCCGAGCTCGCCGTTCGCTCCCCTGCACTCGCAGTGAGCCACTGACCCTTCTCCCCCTCTCCGTTCTAGCTCTCGTGCATCGTACGCGCCGCCTCGAGTTTGCCCGCACGCACCGCCGCCTGTGCTCGCCGCCGACGAGTCTCCGGCCATCTATTGGTCCGGCCGTCGTGCCCAGCTTCCTCCCCGCACCGCGTAGAGCACGTACGTGCCCCGCATGAGCCACCTCGACCGCCACAACAACGACCCCGAGCTCACCCGAGCTCTGGCGACCGCCAAGGTCGACGCCGGCGACGACTCCGGCCACCCCAGGCCCAACCACCTACACCACTCAACACGGACGAGTGCCTGCGTCACGTAGATGCCCTCCGCCGGCCATTTGGTTGCCGGAGGAGGAAACCCGCACCCCTCCGCCGTCCCTGGCCTTGCCGGCGATGAGCCATTGACCGGGTCCGGCGGGTTTGACCCCGCTTGACCGTGGTTTGACTCACTGACGTGTGGGCCCCAGGCCACTAACTAAACTAGGTTAGTATTAGTTTAACACTAACTAAACTTAGTTAGTTTAACTAACTGCTGACACATGTGACCCACTGGTCAGTTTGACCTAGACCGCCCCGTTGACCTGGTGATGTCACAGTGACGCTATGCTGACGCAATAAGTATTTTCTGGATTTAATTTTTTATAGGAAATTCCAGAAAATGTTGCAAACTTCTAAAATTCATAGAAATTAATCTGTAACTCCAAATGAAATAAATTATATATGAAAAATTATCAGAAAAAATCAAGGAATCTGTTTATGGCATTTGCATGCATGTTTGAACAACCTAAGGTTGCTGTACATGGAAATTTGCATAAATGGCATTTAAATAACCACATGTGGAGTTTGAATTTGAATCTTAGATTCAAACCAACTTCATTTAACCTGCTGCTAGTTGCATTAGGCAAAATCACATCATATTGCCATGTCATGTTCATGCATCATATTGTTGCATTGCATTAATTGTGTTCTTCCTTGTTTGTCGGTGTTTGTCCCCTCTCGATAGACGTGGTTCCGACAATGTGATCGATGACACCGATGAAGAACTATACTATCTTCAGAAGTGCCAGGCAAGCAAAACCCCCTTGTTCATTCCGATACAATCCCACTCTCTTGCTCCTGCTCTCTTTTAATGCATTAGGACAACAACGATTCATCTGTTACTTGCTGCGGTAGTTGAACCCCTTTATCCTCTGCATGACTTATCATTGCCACAGTAAATAGATGAAACCCACTAGCATGAGTAGGAGTTGTTTGAGCCCTGATGTGCCTACTCATTCATGCTTGTTTGTCATGCCTGCTATTGCTTAGAGTTGTGTCAGGTCTGATTCATCGGGGATGAATTGGAGGTGTGTGAACATGTCCTACTGTGTGTGAGCTAAGTGTGTGAACACGATTTGGTAAAGGTAGCGGTGAGAGGCCATGTAGGAGTACATGGTGGGTTGTCTCATTGCAGCCGTCCTCAGGAATTGAGTTTTGTGTTTGTGATCCATGAACAGTTACTACCACACATTGGGTTCCGGTAACTCGGCCCCTCTCGGCTTATTAATCAACTTGATCTCTGTCCAGGAGTTGCAACTAGTTTCTGGTGTTTGTAGGTAGTGTTAGTAGTCTACCAAGTGGCACCCGGTACAGGTGGGCTTGGGACAGACTAGGCACCATGGCACGGTGTACCAAGCATAGAACCACCCGTCGAGGTGGGCTTGGGAACCCTGCTCACATCGTTTGGGGCCGTGAGCGACACCCCGGCCGGATCTCCTTGCGGATGGAACCCAAATAGGCGATAAACCTGGACTACAGACTTGTGTGGTTAGTTAGGTCGTGGCCGACTCCCTCGCCAGGCTTCCGCTTGAAGGTTGCCGAGATACACGAGGTGTACATGGCGGTAAGTGGCGAGAGCTTGTGTGAAGAAGTACACCCCTGCAGGGTTAATATGATCTATTCGAATAGCCGTGTCCGCGGAAAAGGACTTCTGGGTTGCCTATAACAGTTCATAGACAAGTGAAAGTGGATACTCTAAAACTCGCAAGATAAGCGCGAGTGCTATGGATGGCGTTCTCGTAGGGAGACGGGAGCGGATCCATAGTGGTGTATTGATATGGTGAATATGTGGACTCGTGCGCGCCACCTCAAAAGAGTTACTTGCAGTCGTAGCTTAGGATAGCCACCGAGTCAAAGCTGGCTTGCTGCAGTTAAACTCCACCACCCCCTTTGTTGATACCGATGCATATGTAGTTAGATCTGATGTAAGTCTTGCTGGGTACATTTGTACTCACGTTTGCCTATTTTATGTTTTTGCAGAGAGACTTCCGTCTCGCTAGTAGTTCTGCATGGACTTCGACGTTTAGCTTGTTACCTCAGCTACGATCTTGTGCCCTCGGCAGGATCTGGTAGATAGTCAGGCTTCTCAGCCTTTTTCATTTGTAGATGTCTGTACTCAGACATGTTAAGCTTCCGCGTGTGCTTTGTTTTATATGCTCTGAATGTTGGGTCATGAGACCCATGTTTGTATTATCTCGCTCCTCAGAGCCTAATGAATAAATACTTGAGTCGTAGAGTTATGTTGTGATGCCATGTTGTATTTACACATATCGAGCATATTGTGTGTATGTTTGAAATGCTTGGTATGTGTGGGATCCGACAATCTAGTTGTTTATCCTTGGCAGCCTCTCTTATGGGGAAATGTAGTCTAGTGCTTCCATGAGCCATAGTAGTCCGCTACAGCCCGGTTCACCGGAGTCCTGCTAGCCCAGCACTACTGCTCCGGAACACTTGACTGGCCGGCATGTGTTTCACTTTGTTCCTGTGTCTGTCCCTTCGGGGAAATGTCACACGGTGACATCCGGAGCCCTGCCTAGCCTGCTACAGCCCGGGTTCCCGGAGTCCTGTTAGCCCAGTGCTACAGCCCGGATTCACACGCTGCTGACCGACATGCTCGAAGTTGATTCATGTATGCCTGTCCCCATGGGTTAGTGCCGCTTTGGGTTCACGACTAGCCATGTCGGCCCGGGTTCTCTGTCATTTGGATGCTAGCGACACTATCATATACATGAGTCAAAAGGCGCAAACGGTCCCGGGCCATGGTAAGGCGACACCCGTGGGAATACCGTGCGTGAGGCCGCAAAGTGATATGAGGTGTTACCGGCTAGATCGATGTGACTTGGAATCGGGGTCCTGACACAAGCTTACTAGTTTTTAATAAAAATGGGACAGGAGTAACCCCTTTCCATGAGAGAGAGAGAGAGAGAGAGAGAGAGAGAGAGAGAGAGAGAATGGCTTCACTAAGCTAGCCTTGAATGTGCTCGATTTGTGCAGTTAAGTTTGTATATAAAGGCATCTCCAACGTCGACTCTCAAACCGCCCGCATACATCCGGATGTGTTGTGTCATCGAACGCGAGACTATATCGGTCCGTCGAGCGGTCCAGACGTGTTTTTCCCTGCAAATTGAAGTAAAGTTAGGGGGCTTTACATGAGCGCGGCACCCATGATTTCGCCGTGATCGGTGCCAAGGCACGGAGCTTTCGCGTAACAACTTACCCGTGCCACCGCGAGGCAACCAGGAGGAGCGCGGCGATGTCAAATCCCCATATTCGGATCAGGACGCCGCCTCTTAAAAAGAGAGGGCATGTTCGAGGTACCCGCCGCAACACCTCCCGTTGCCCACACAAAGAGTCACCACCATCGTAATGATGCCCATCGAAGAGCAATGACGCGGACCGTCATCCGGAGACACCGCCCCCACATCCCTGTCACGAGATACCGTACGCCGCTTACATCATAGCACAAACAACCACAGTATGAAGAGCGATGACACTCCATCTACTCCTAATACGACATCTGTCCCCGAGTCTGGGTAGGCGCCTCCAACTTCCTAGACCAACTAGCATTTTACTTTGGTCACAACGTTGTGCCATGAAAATTGCAAGAGCCAACGGGCTAGTGCAAAATCACCCACTTGCCAAGTCAAATCGTGTGACCCAGTTACTAGAACTTTGGCAAACTAGAATTTCATTGCAGACACATTTCCCCACCGCCCTTTCATTCCCCGGCCCATCTACTAAATAGGGGATCCCCACTACCTGATTTCTCTGAGCTCTAATGCATCCACGTCACCTTAAAAAAATCCAGCCGTTTGATTGACCACAAGTGGCTCAGATCTATAGTGCAAGCGTTGATCCCCCTGTGCTCCAGGACCCGCCTGTTGACTCCCTCTTCATTGTCTCCTCGCCTCCCAAAAACGCGCGCCTACCCTTTCCTCTTCAGATTCCCAATTGATGCGTTCTCTTCTCCTTCCATCCCTCCCTGCCAATATTTCAATCTCCCGATCTCCCAATCACAAGCACACATGGAACGGATGGCGGCATGCACCCATCTTCATCACCCATCGAGGGATTGTATTGCCCATCTCCTTCTTGTGATGGGAAGAATTGGAGTCCTCGCCGCGACAGCGAGGCGGCTGCATCTTCTTCTTCCCTAGCGCCGGCGACGTGCTGGAACAACACCTCAGCAAACACCATGGATGGCATCTCCACCACCTCCCTTATGGTGAGGCACTGGCCGTGGAGGTGGACTTGCAGGCGCTCCTCCACGCCGACGACGGCGATCTGACCCACCTCAACCATGCGGGGCATCATCGGCATCCGGCCGTGCGGCCGAGGTGAAGATGACCCGTCGCCGTTCGCAATAAAAAGACCATGGTACCTTCTCCTACTTCCTCTCCTTCCTTCCTCCTACCTAATTAGGATTAATTAGGATTGTTCAGCAAGAAATTGAAATTAGTTCATTGACTGCAAGCTAGGTTATATGTTATCTGTAAATAAGAAATAACCCATTTCGTTTTGTAGTTGAGAATCACATGGTGACCGCTCGGAATATACCACTCCAACTGGCATCTTTTCAACGGGTTCCTGTTCTACTAAATCAACGATAGTAAGGCCATCCAGACATAAAAAAGCTTCTACAAGGAGATGATGTGCTGTTATTTTGTTCCAGTTAATCTATCTTATCCTGGAGTATGTGTGTGTGAATTTTGTTTGCAGTTTATGGACGCCCATGGGCAAGTATACGGTATACCTGAACATGAGGTCTGCTTTGAGATTAGGAAGGGCCGCAGAGGAATAGCATAATTAACAAGAGTCGGTACTACTTTAGGTTCTACAGTGTGCGGTATGTATGGCTAGGTGGTCGTAAGAATGGTCTTGGTAAACAATGATCTGATGATCTTGATGTAAGTCGATCTCTGATCCTTTTTTCTTTAAATCTCTTAATTTCCATGTTATTGTCTCTGAACAATGAACCTACCTGCCTTATCAGTTGCCACACGCTGCACTATGTCCTCCCTGTTGAACTGGGGAGTGAGCAGCCATCGTTCGTGTCGTAGGCGTTGTCACACACTAATATTTTTCTGGTTGGATATAAAGATTTGTTTGTGCTGTTGCTTCTTATTTAAAATTTGATTATTCTTTGACTATTTGTTTTGATTTGAGTAGTAATACCAACATCTTTGGGCTGCATTAGTCTACTAAAATTAAGTCTCCGACCCATGTTTGTGCAGATCTTTGTTGTGTCATGTCTACAAGGTAGTTGATGAAGATTTAAACTGACTGCAAGTTAGGTGGGCCAATGTAATCTTTATAATGTAATCAAAGAATAATCCCATCTCCCTCATGTTTTTTCTACATATGATATTTTTTGTCACTTTTTTACTCTCCGAATTGTTGATCATGTAAGAAAGCTAAAAACTATTTTACGAGTGATTTCTGTAACCATACATGTTAATATACATAAAATATTAGAGATGTCCTTCTTTCTCATTGTCAAGTTATTTTATACACACTAGAAGTTAGTACAATATGTAGCCTTCCAATCAGAGATTTATTAATTTTATGCCAAGTGAGGCTCTTTCAATCTCCATACTTGAGTCCTGAGATTGCTTTCTTCTTTGAGAGCTTTAAGAGATAGGTTTGCAAAAACCATTATCATAACAAACAGCTTCCGAGTACAGTAGTAGATACAGACATCATGAAGTTAGTTCTATATGTTATATGTTCTAGATTATACTTGCATTTTACGCGCCCTTTATTATCAATGTCATGTTACGCATTTCCCATGGTATCACCATTATTGAATGCCATGTTCAATCCGTAACTAACTGACATAGTAATTCTGTTTTTTTTTCTTGCCATGCTGCTGATTGGTCATAAAACATTCATAGGTGAGGTAAAGGAGATGACACATGTAGCAGTCATGATAACAATTGCAGAATGTCACTAAAGATTGTACGAAACTAGAAAAGCAATGACAGGGCAGGCAACATCCGAGGAACAACTAACTAACGTTCAAGTAATCTATTGGCCAGAGCAATATGTAGGTCCGTGTTTCTCATGTAACAAGCTGTCTTAACTATCTTATAAGTTTGTACTGTTTCTTGATTGTTTTTATTGGCTTGAATTGCTTGCAGTATAAATATTTTGGCCTATTTAGATATAGTATATTGGTGCTTGGAATTGAACTCCACGACAATGATACATTATCAATGTCATTTGTTTTCACATTGATAGGATCTATACGGTTGTTCACTTATTATTCCTGCTGCCATCCGCAACCATGAACTATCCATTTTGATATTATATAGCCATATGTTAATTTTTATTTTAATAAATTTATAATCATAATTTGCCGCAGCAACGTGCGGGGTATCATCTAGTTCAAGAAACACGGTGGCGCCATGGAGCAGAGAGAGGATTGGAAGGGGGAGGCTGTGCGGGTGGAGACGGCGGCGGGGGCGACAACGACAGCGCCCTAGGGCATGATTTGGGGAAGGAGACGATTAACAGGTCGGCCGCTGGCAACGTGGATGTCCACCAACGCCATTTGGGCTTTTTTTTGGACGGCATATGTGGGACACCAACGCCACTTACATCCTGAGGTATGTACCCCTCGAAAGAAAATCCTGAGACATGTCACAAAAAAGAAACATATATTTCTAAGGTGTGATCGACCTCCGAGGTGAAAAGTATACGCCCACTCCATCTAGAGTCAAAAGCACCCCTCTGACGTACTTCTCTTGTTCCCTTCACCAATCTGAGCACAAGGAGCAGGAGGTAGGCTGGCAGATTGCAACTTGGATTGGGTAGCGATATTCTAACTGACATAAAACGTTGCCACCCTTGGGTTAGGTCAACTTTTCTCGGTTTTGACCAAGCAAGCGCTTGCATGCAACGCCACCGTTTGCCCCGTACCGGATCCGTTGAGAGCGTCAGTGCAGAAGCCAACGTTTTGGTTCCGGAGACCGCCTCTCTCAACAAAGGCAGCGGCAACTTGACTTGATTTGCAATATCAGCAACTGCCACCAGATGCTCTTTCTTTCTGCCTAAATAACCAACCCCAGGGATACTATAACTGAACCAAACATAGTTTCAGTTGGAAAAAATATCAGCAACAGACAAGAGACAAGTGACAGACCAGTTTGCTCGTTCAGTGAATCAACATCAACCATTCTCTAATGAAAAATCTATAAATACACCATGCTCCTTAATTTCATAGCTCTCACGGTATGAAAGTCTCCAATTTAGAATTGGGTCACGCATTTTAACCGGCTATTGTTTTCTCACGGAGCTGTTTTGTTCGATTCTTTTAATCCACTATGCTTCCTATTAAATACACTATGCTCCTTAATTTCAGAGCTCTCACGGTCAATGGAGGTCTCCAATTTGGAATTGGGTCACGCATTTTAACCGGGTCAATAATTTTGTTTTCTCATGGAGCTGTTTTGTTCGATTCGTTTAATCCACTACGCTTCATATTAAATACACTATGCTGCTTAATTTCAAAGCTCTCACGGTCAATGGAGGTCTTCAGTTTAGAATTGGGTCACGCATTTTAACCGGGTCAATAATTTTGTTTTCTCAAAGAGTTGTTTTGTTCGATTCTTTTAATCCACTATGTTTTTTATTTTGGAGCTCTCATAATCAACTGAGGTCTCCAATTTAGAATTGGGTCACCCAATTTTGACCGGGTCAATATTTTTTCCCAAGGAGCTCTCTATTCAATTTTTTTATTAATGATAAATCCCGAAAGTTAGGGATTTGACAATTGCAAATCGAACATTTTTATGACAATTTTAGTTGACGTGAGGATGCCAAGTTTAGTTGGCAAGCACAACAATTTCCTGGCAAAAAATAAACTGAGGACGGAATTGGCGTGCTTACCAACTAAACTTGTCGTGGTCAACAAATATAAATTGCCACAAAAAAGCGTTCGATTTGCCATGGTTAAATCTCGAACTTTTCGGACTTATCAGTGTCCTTCTTTTAATCCATTATATTCTCTAGGAGCTCCCCCATTCATTTGAGGTATTCAATTTTATATCTTGTTCATGATTTTCACTGGGTCAACAATTTTTCAAATCAATCGACAACCAAAAACATCGACATCCACTATACAAAATAAATAAAATATGGAAATTCCTTTCATGATGAATCTAATGATAGCAATTTGATATTATGGATATTGATATATGTCTCTACATTTGGTCAAACTTAAAAAGGTTTGACTTAAAAAAAACCAACACACCTTACACTTTGAAACAGCAGGAGTAGAAAAATTATAAAAACCCAAGACACCAACGACGCAACAAAGCGCACGTAACCCTTCAAGTATCAACTATACTCCATACTCTAAAGAGTCACACCACAAAACCCTACAAATGATTAGCAGAGCTACCACGGAGAAGATGAAACCAAGAACGGGAAACAAATTTACTGCTAGTAAGAATGATCAGAAACCACCGGAGAAGATTCAGTAAAGAAAATGGCTATCAACTTAGTTTGCAGGTAGGCAAAGCGATGCTATCAGTATCAGATCTATTGTTTGTCGCCTCAGGTGATCTGGATGGACCTATTCTCATCTAAGCTCTCCCATTATTTTTTCATAAATTCGTTGGAAGCTGGGGCGGGGGCATTGGCCCCCTCATCTTAACACATATGGTATGATGTGTTTGTGATATAAATATATTATATATTTTTTGCTCTTCCACCCGCAACACCCTATCCTTTGCATAGTCAAAATTTTAAAAACATAGTAAAAACACCCTTTCCTTTGGAGACGCCTTTGGATGATGTTGAAGCTGTGCGACCCTCTCGGGCCTTCCGTATCTTAAAGCAGCATACAAGGATTATGGCAAGTAAAATCAACAATAATACCCCTCCCGTAACCGGGATAGGTTTGTGATGCTTTGCCAAGAGTCTTTGTGCGAGGGAGATGGTGCATCCGGAGAAGGGGAAGGTGGTTGTTCCTGTTAGAAATAATGGGCCTATCCCATGTAGAATTTCTGAAATCTCAAACTAGGCCCATGAATAAATGGCAAGTGATGGTTCTAAAGTTTAGTACCATCCCGGAAGTTCAGGAGGTGTGAGACATCTTTATGTAGTGGGTTCTCTAGACCACACTTAGTGATGTGTGAAGGAGAGAAATAGAAGACCACACACGCGCTTGCTTGGCCGGGCTCGGGCCCGGGACGGGGCGCAACATGCGCGTGAATGGTCAGCCGAAATCTGGTCGAGCGGCACACCTTCTTTTTGCCGTTTTAGTTTTTGATGTCTTGGCAGACAAGCTAAGGACGCGACGTTTTGGCTTTGAGCCCGGGAGTGAACAATAAATTCATTTAAATTTTTTAAAAATTTAAAAAAATTCCGATCTTTTGTTGTGCATGATACTTGAGTGCATAACATTCGTGCCAAATTTCAGAGCATTTGAACATCTGAGTAGTTTTCAGCAAAAAAAGACAAATTTGAGGTATGTGAATTTTTTTACTATTTGTACCATTTCGACCTGATTTTGATTTTTTGCCGAGGGCTACTTATATGTCTGAATGTGCTGAAATTTGTCACGGACATGAGGCACTCAAGCATCTTTCACCAGAAAAAAATTTGAATTTTTTATTTTTCTAGTATTTATTTTGATTTTACTGTTCATAGGGTAGATGGGCGTGGCATCCCGGTTGGATATTCGACAAGTTAATTATTTCTTGTCCAAAAAGTATACTACTTAGAAACCAAGTCGGTTTGAGATCTTGATTGCGGCACGATAGCGCCTCTAGTCCTATTATATATTGTTCTATCACCTAGGGTTTTGCCTCATCTCGCAACTTGCACCGTCACCGTAGTCAACTCCATCCCGAACACCGGCGTGCATCAGCATGCAGGAGAGCAGGTTTCCGAAACCATTCGTCCCTTCGATCCTGCACCAGGAGAAGACGAATTGAATTTTCGGGAAGCGCTCTGCGCGACCGCTCAAGTTCGTCATCACAGGTCGTCTTCCATCCAAGTTAGGCAACACCACTCATCATCGTCTACAACACCGTCAGTAAAAGATCGATGCCAACATTGTCATCAACAACGCCGCTTGCTCCTGCAACAGCTAACAGACAATACATTCATTATGATGAAGGAAATATGCCCTAAAGGCTATAATAAAGTTGTTATTTTATATTTCCTTATATCATGATAAATGTTTATTATTCATGCTAGAATTGTATTAACCGGGAATTTGATACATGTGTAGATACATAGACAAAACACCATCTCCCTAGTAAGCCTCTACTAGACTAGCTCATTAATCAAAGATGGTTAAATTTTCTAACCATAGACATGTGTTGTCATTTGGTGAATGGGATCACATCATTCGAAGAATGATGTGATGGACAAGACCCATCCGTTAGCATAGCATATTAATTGTTTGATTTTATTGCTATTACTTTCTTCATGTCAAATACATATTCCTTTGACTATGAGATTATGCAACTCCCGGATACCGGAGGAATGCCTTGTGTGCTATCAAACGTCACAACATAACTGGGTGATCATAAAGATGCTCTACAGATATCTCCGAAGGTGTTTGTTGAGTTAGCATAGATCAAGATTAGGATTTGTCACTCTGTGTATCGGAGAGGTATCTCTGGGCCCTCTCGGTAATGCACATCATAATAAGCCTTGCAAGCAATGTGACTAATGAGTTAGTTGCAGGATGATGCATTACGGAACGAGTAAAAAGACTTGGCGGTAACGAGATTGAACTAGGTATGAAGATACCGACGATCGAATCTCAGGCAAGTAACATACCGATGACAAAGGGAATAATGTATGTTGTCATTACAGTAAGACTGATAAAGATCTTCGTAGAATATGTGGGAACCAATATGAGCATCCAGGTTCTGCTATACCGGAGACGTGTCTCGGTCATGTCTACATAGTTCTCGAACTCGTAGGGTCCGCACGCTTAACGTTCGATGACGATTTTGTATTATATGAGTTATGTGATTTGGTGACCGAACACTAGTAGAAAAGGGGCCTATTGACCCGGTTGGTGAGGGCCTTTAGTCCCGGTTCATGAACCGAGACTAAAGGGTTGGTACTAATACCCTGGCCCTTTAGTCCCGGTTCAATTCAGAACCGGGACTGATGGGCCTCCACGTGGCCTGTGCGCTGAGCTCGAGCGGGGAGGCCTTTGGTCCCGGTTGGTAGCACCAACCGGGACCAATAGTCATCCACGTCAACATTTCGTGGCTGGGTTTTTGTTTTTTTGAAAAGGGGGGGTTGGGGTTTTGGTGGGTTAATTTAGGTGTTTCATATATTGTGTTAGCTAGCTAATTAATAGAGAGAAGTGTCCTCTCTTTTATCCGTGCTTGGTCGACGCTCGTACTATACATACATATAGAGAGGACTAGCTAGACACGCTAGCTAGCTAGTAAGCAAACGAAGGAAATGTAAGATCGTCATGAACATATATGCATACAGAGGAAGTGATATCGACCACCTCTCCTTCTCCGAGATTGGTCGAACAACAAGTTCTCGTATATCTATCCGACACTACCGCTACATATATACAATAATTATCTTTTACAAAAATAATCTCCTAACATACGGACGCGTGGTCCACATAGTATTCTCCGTCTTCAGTGATCACGTGGTCAAGAAAGAATGCCGCCAATTCCTCTTGAATTGCTCGCATGCGATCTGGTGCTAGTATTTCATCCCGCATCCGAAAAATCTAATTTTAAGAAGGGGGTCAATACATATATATATATGAATGAATGAAACTCAACACAAATGATGGTAATAAAATAAAATTGTGAATATTGTTATTTACGCACTTCATATTGTTTGTCATAGTAGCCCCGCTCACATGTCGTGTGGCGGATGGACTCGCAAACGTAGTATCCACAGAAATCATTCCCTTGTTCCTGCCACAACCACTTCACAAAAAATAGAGGTCAATCAAACTGATAATTAGCAAGCATGTTAAATGGTATTGATGAAACTAGCGCTTGAATCACTAGGAGATGCGTGGAATATGCTACTATAGTACTTACTTTCGGGTGTCTAAATTGCAGCTTCTTCGGCAGTCCCGGGGCTTTTTTGGTGAATTTTCTCCAAACCCTGCCATACAAAGAAAACAATTACTTGATATCAGAAATGAACAAAGTTGCTGATATGGTGGATAATGATCGATTTAACTTACTTCTCGAGCATTTCAGTCATGTCCGCATACTCCTTGGGATCTTTTCATCTCGAGTGCGAGACAGCTACTACTCCTGCTCAAGCTTAATCTCTAGGAGAATATAGTGGTACTGCGCACGCATGCATAACTCATCAATATTACATTACTATAACCTGGACTAATAAGGAAACCGAATATGCCACAAGACAAGAACACTCACTTGAAGTTGTAAGGAAAGAGTATTATATCCTCGTGTTCATTTATTACTTAACGATTGTAGCAAGTTGGCCTCGGTATTTTCGGCATGAAATTCAACTTCAGTTGCATCTATGAGATATGTGTTAATGAACCCAATGGAACCCACTTGTCTTTTCTTCAATTCGCGATCTTCAATCTGCATAATATAGTGAGGATAATTATAAATACATGCAATGAAAGAGCTGAGTTATATAGAGACTTAATGACGAAGTAGTACTACTTACGAGACGTAGCAGGTGACCGTTGCTTTATCGAGGGCCAATTGATTGAAAAACTGATAGAACTCCTCAAATGGAATAGGCAACAGTTCAATTCCAACGAGGTCATGCTCCTTTTTAACTCTCACATACAAAGTACTCCTCCCCTCAGACTCTCTGCAGGTTTTCATGTACCAATCATGCAATCTTCGCATCATCATTGATAGAGAGCTTTCATCTTTGACGAGAGGCTTCCCGTACTCGTATCTTTGTATCTGCATCTCCAAGAAATCATAATGTACATCGTCAAGCAGGTAATCTTCAGGATTGCCATAACCGGCACCATCCTCGGATCGACGATGTCGCTAGCAGGCACCTTGAGCGGGGGGCACGATTGCTTCGCTTGTTCGCCGAGTTGGGCAATTTGTTTCCCAGCTCGTCGTTCTTTCATTCTTTGATCACTTTTAGTACTTCCCGACCTCTCCGCTTTGGCAAATGCCTTTCCAATAATGCGCTCATAGTTGCCTTTCGGCGGAGACTTGAGTGGTTTTGTCAGGGCAGCCAGAGTGCGCTTCGCTTTCACCGGATCTACCTTCTCCTCTGGAGGTGGATGTCTCTTTGCTTTCAACCCTTCAAACCAGTCATGCACTTCGGTCTGCGCGATCTTCTCGTTTTCCTCGTCGGTCTTCTCGTACGTAACTTCTCTGAATTCTTCAGAGAAGGACCGAATCTGTATCTCCTCCCGCCTTTGGTTGTACTGCTAGACGCCGGCAGAGCAGACGGAGCGGATGTCTTCTTTCCTTGCTTACGAGGCGGAGGAGAAGGACTACGACGCGCTGGAGCAGCCGGAGCGGCGGCGGGTCTCTTCCGCCCTTGCTGACGAGGCAGAGAAGGAGGAGGCTGGCTGCTCGGGCGCGCCGGTGCAGGCGAAGAAGGAGGCGGAGTGCCGCCACGCGCCGGAGAAGGAGCCGGTCGAGTGCCCTGATCGTCACTCGCCAGAGGAGGAGGCGGTGGAGGAGGCGGAGTGCCCTGACTCGGCCGGTACTCCCCTTCACCGGTAGGGTGGTCAAGCCGGAGGTCCTCAAATCCCTCCGTTATTTCATCCACCATCACCTTAGCATAACCTTCTGGAATCGGCCGGCAATGAGAAGTTGAGTCGGGTTTAGTAGGATAAACAGAGCCAATAGCCGCCTTGACCTTCAAATTGCTCCATTGCGCCATAAGGTGGCAATTTTGAGACTCCGTGATAGCATCCACGTGATAGCTGGCAGGAGCCGTCAAGGCATGCTCCGGCTGTAGCAGCTCGGTGGAAGCCACGCTGCTTCTCCGCTGAGATGGCGGGGTAGCTTCAGGGGAAGCTTCGGCAGGTCGTTTGCTGCGATCTGCTGCTTCTCGTTCCTCTAGCCCCATTACCCTTTCGTGCAGCGCCTGCATTTGGCTCTGCTCCAGTTTCTTCCTCCTTTCATGGGTTTTGTAACCCTCTGCGTCCGGAAATCCAGCCTTCCACGAAAGGGAGCCTGGCGTGCCTCGTGTCCGTCCAGGGTGCTCAGGATTCCCGAGGGCCATTATGAGCTCGTCCTTCTCCCTGTCTGGAACAAACTTCCCTTGTTGCGCTACTTCGATATATTGTTTTAGCCTCTTGACTGGTATGTCCAATTACTCGTCCGTCCAAATGCACTTCCACGATCAGGGTCCAAGGTTCCGCCAGCCCGAAGAACCAAGTCCGCAACGGTCTGCCAGATTCATTGTCTCTGGTTCGATCCCTTTATCAAGCAGATCATTCTCAGCCTTGGCCCACTTAGGCGGGCTATGAGGTAGCCACGACCCGTGCGATGGTGAAGCTTCTTCTTTGCAGCATTTTGCTTGTTTGTCGCCGACATCTTTTACTCTTTTCCGATGTCCTGTGGGCCACAAATGCGGGCCACCATCTTTGATCTTCTCATATTTGCCCTTGAATTCTGGTGTCTCTTTTTATCGACAAACTTATTCAGGTCTTTCTTCCAATGCCTGAATAGGTCTGCCATCTTCTTAAGAGCAAAAGACTTGATTAATGGCTCTATCACTGGCTTCTTCGGATCATCCTCTGGCGGTAGGGTGAAATTTCACTTCAGCTCAGTCCAAAGATCATTTTTCTGCAGATCATTGACATAAGACACTTCAGGGTCTTCGTTCTTAGGCTTATACCATTGCTGGATGCTGATTGAGATCTTGTCCCTAACCAGAACCCCGCACTGAGCAACAAATGCCTTCTTTGTCTGGATGGGTTCAATCGATTGGCCGTCGCGCGCGATTTCTATGATCTCAAACCTTTCATCCGAGCTCAACTTTTTCTTCGGGCATCGTCTCCTTACCGAAGTTGTGCTCGATCCGGAGGGCTAGAAAAAGGAAGAAAGACGAGAGTTAATTAATATGTGTACATACCAAAACAATGAATGCATCAATTAGCTAGTCAAGACAGCTTAACTAATATATATACCTGGCGGACTCAGTTCGGTGATCACCGGAGCAGTCCTCACGGTCTACTTCTTCACCCTCTCCTTCTTCCACGGCATTGGGTCATCGGAGCCATCATAAGCATAGCCAGCTGCTTCTTCACCCTCTCCTTCCGGACCATCGGTGTCGTTGAGAAACATCATCGAGTTGACGACATCACTTCCTTCTGCGATTATGTGCCTCAACAACGCTTCTTGTGCTTCATCTCGGGCGGGTGTCCATAGTTTCTACAAATATTTACAACATGGCAATTATTATTCAAACATGACAGATATGGATATATTAGTGGTAAACGAGAACTAGCTAGCTAATCACAATAAGGAATCATATTAATTAGTGGCCTCGACGCTGCTTCTCTAGGGTTTCGTGGCCTCGATAACGCTTCAAGGGTTAGGGGTGGCCTCGAGAACGCTTCAAGGAGGGGTAATATCGACCCCCCACGTGTTGAAGCTATCGGGAGGGTATATCGACAACAACAACGACGACACTACATCTATGTCCCACAAGTGGCGTGGGCATCGGCGCCCGCGTCACTTGTGGGACGTGATGTAGTGTCCGACACCGACGGCCACATGTATCTCACACCGACGATACTTGCTATTTAATTAGGGTTTCCTCTACCGCTCGGCGACCCTCGACCCTCGTTCTGATAAAAAAAGAGGAAGAAGAAGAAAAAAGAGGAGAAGAAAGAATAGAGGAGAAGTCCTCTATTCTTTCTTCTCCTCTTTTTTTTCTTCATCTTCTTTTTTTTATCAAGGGTCGAGTATCGCCGAGGGTCGAGGTCAAGGGTCGTGGATCGCCGGCGGTCGAGGTCAAGGGTCGAGGATCGCCGAGGGTCGGGAGGTTGCCTAGTGTCAAAGGATTCAACAAAACCATGTCTTCATCATTAGGCGAAAATAACAGGTGCATGATGGTGCGAAGCTCTCTAAAGTTATTTTGGAGCGGAGTCCCAGATAGGATAATTAAGCTTTTGGTACAAAGTTCAGCAAGAACCTTCCAATATCGTTATTTGGAAGGCCTTTGCTGAAATTGCACAAAAAGGCAAATTATCCTATCCGGACTCCATTCCGTAATAACTTTGAGGACTTCGCACCATCATGCCCTGTTACTTCCGCCAATGATGAAGCCATGGATTTCTTCAATACTTTGACACTAGGAAACCTCTCTCGACCCCTCGAACCCTCGACGACCCTGGAACCCTCGGCCGCTAGACGACCCTGGAACCCTCGACCCTCGATCCCTCGACCCTATAGAACCCTCGAACCCTAGACCCTAAAACCCTCGACCCTTGACCCCTTAACGACCCTCGACCCTCTACCCTAGTTCCCGACCCTCGACCCCTCGGCGATCCTCGACACCCTCGTTCCCGATAAAAATTAAGAAGAAGAAGAAGAAGAAAAAAGAGGAGAAGAAGAAAGGAATAGCTAGAGGATAAGTAAGAAGAAAAAAAAGAAGAAAAAGAGGAGAAGAAGAAAGGAATAGTGGTCTCTCCACTATTCCTTTCTTCTTCTCCTCTCTTTTTCTTCTTTTTTCTTCTTCTTACTTATTTCTCCTCTTCTTTTCCTCTCCTCTTCTTCTTTCTTTCCTCTTCTTATTTTCTTCTTTCCTATCCTTCTTTTCTAAAATTGTAACTTTTGTATATATAAATTTTTCTAAAATTGTAACTTTCTATATATGAACAAAAACTTTCTATGAACCAAAAAACACTTTTAACATATATATTTAGCAAATTCTAGCCACATACATCACATACACATATACATTATAGCCACATACACATATACATCACATATGAACAAAAAAATAAACTAATAAAATAAAAAACATATTGCAACATATGAACAAAAACATATAGCCACATGCATACACATACATTATATATATATATATATATATATATATATGAAAAAAATTAAACTAAAAAAACAGGGGCGTGGCGGCAGCGGTGGCACGGGCGGGGCAGGCAGGCAGGGCGCGGGCAGGGCAGGCAGGCAGGTGCTCACAGGAGGCGGCGGGCGCGGAGGCGCGCGCCAGCGCCGAGGGCGGCGACGGCGCCGAGCGAAGCGGACGGCGTCGGGCGTGGCGCAGGGCGCGGCCGGCGACGGCGTGGCTCGAGGGCGGCGGACGGCGTCGGCGTGGGCTCGAGGCACGGGCGATGGCAACGGCGGGCGGGCAGCCTGGCGGCGTCGAGGAGGTCCATGGCGTCGTCGGGTGGCAACTGGCGATGAAATCTGAAAAAAATGCTAAGTGCTGGCTTATATAAAAAAGGCTTTAGTCGGTTAGTGGCACCAACCGGGACCATTGCTACTTAGTCCCGGTTGGTGCCACGAACGGGACCAATGCTCTTTAGTCCCGGTTGGTGCCACCAACCGGGACCAAAGGCCTTGTGCTGCCTCACGCCCAAAGTTTAGTCCCGCCTCGCTAGTTGGGAGGAGCCGCACTGTTTATAAGGTGCGGTGCGCCTTCCTCTCGAGCCCTCTCTAAAGCAGCTTTGGGCCTAATTGTGCAATCAGTGCACAGGGCCCATGGGCCTTCCGCGGGCCTGAATCCTGGCCCATGGTAGGGTTTCTAGTCGTATTCAGGCCGTGGGGCCCGATGGGTGGCACTTTTTTGTTTTTTGCTTTATTTTTATTTCTTTTTGCTTTTCGTTTTAGAAAAATATAAACTTTCTGTTAGTGCTATTAGTTTTCAAATTTGAAAACACTTTTTTGTTTTCTTTGTTGCTTTATTCATTTTATTTTGTTTTTACTTACAACAAAATACTTATTGTTGCTATTTTATTTTTTTTCAAGTTTTTTGTTTTGTTTTCTGCATTATTTATTTTCTTTTGGTTTTTGCTTTATTTTTTAATTCCTTTTGCTTTTAGGTCAGCAAAATTATAAACTTTCTGTTAGTGCTTTTAGTTTTAGAAAAATATAAACTTTCTGTTAGTGCCATTAGTTTTAAAATTTGAAAACACTTTTTTTGTTTTCTTTGTTACTTTATTTATTTTATTTTGTTTGTACTTACAACAAAATACTTATTGTTGCTATTTTTATTTTGATTTCAATTTTTTTGTTTTGTTTTCTGCATTATTTATTTTCTTTTGGTTTTTGCTTTATTTTTTAATTTTTTTTGCTTTTAGGTCAGCAAAATTATAAACTTTCTGTTAGTGCAATTAGTTTTAGAACAATTATAAACTTTCTGTTTGTGCCATTAGTTTTCAAATTTGAATAGTTAAAATTTGAATTCTTTGAAATTTGTGTGAATCACAAGTTTGTGAGCTCAACAAGGCGTAGAGGGACGGGCTTATAAACCGGTGTGAGCGCCCTTCGGTTGGCGAGGTTTTCAAATTTATAGTTTTCAAATGAACTCTGAAAAAGTTGGCATAGCATGTGCATGCACAAAACGGACAATGGTATCATACTCGTCTCTTACAAAGTTGACATGGTATCATCATAATAGTTGCGGGAGAAAGTCTTCACTTTTTCTTCGCTTGTGTCGTTTGCTTATTGCGCCGTAACCATGGATAATCTTCATCGCTTATCGGGATGCTTGGGTCAGCCTTGACTTTGAAGGGTGGAATTTCATGAAACTTTTCATACTCTTCGACATGTCATCTTGCCCTCCACTCTCGGGATGTCCCTTTTTCTGAAAGAACTATATGGCGCTTTGGCTCATCGTATGATGTATTCGCTTCCTTATATTTTCTTTTCCTCGATCCGTAGACATGTCCTTCACATAGATAACCTGTGCCACATCATTGGCTAGGACGAACGGTTCGTCGATGTACCCAAGATTTTTCAGATCCATTGTTGTCATTCTGCATCGTGGGTCTACCTGCCCCCGCCTCCCGACAGATTGACCCACTTGCACTTTGAAACAAAGGGACCTTAAAATCTACTCCGTAGTCAAGTTCCCATATGTCTACTATGTAACCATAATATGTGTCCTTTCCCCGTCGGTTGTTGCATCAAAGCGGACACCGCTGTTTTGGTTGGTGCTCTTTTGATCTTGGTCAATCGTGTAAAATGTATTCCCATTTATCTCATATCCTTTCCAAATCATTACAATCGAAGATGGTCCCTCGGACAACAAGTACAACTCATCACAAACAGTCTGTCACCTCCGAGACGTGTTTCCAACCAACTGCTGAAAGTCCCGATGTGTTCACATGTAATCCAATCGTCGACCGCCTCGGTGTTTGGAGCGCAGATCGTTCTTGTGTTCATCGACATCGGGTCACCAAGGTAGAGTTTTGTAGAACTGTGTAGTGTGCTTGAGACCAAGAATATCCGTCCCTGCATATTATTGAGTCCCTTCCAAGCGTGCCTTTTTCAATCAGTCTCCCCTCATACCGCGATTTAGGGAGACCTATTTTAAGGCCAGGAATGAAGTCAACACAAAACCCGATGACATCCTCTGTTTGATGGCTCATGGAGATGCTTCCTTCTGGCCTAGCGCGGTTATGAACATATTTCTTTAGGACTCCCATGAACCTCTTAAAGGGGTACATATTGTGTAGAAATACGGGCCCCAGAATGACAATCTCGTCGACTAGATGAACTAGGACGTGCGTCATGATATTGAAGAAGGATGGTGGGAACACCAGCTCGAAACCGACAAGACATTGCGCCACATCACTCCTTAGCGTTGGTACGATTTCTGGATCGATCACCTTCGAGATATTGCATTGAGGAATGCACATAGCTTCACAATGGCTAATCGGACGTTTTCGGTAGAAGCCCCTCAATGCAACCGAAGCGCTTGCGTCATAATCACGTGGCAGTCATGAGACTTTAGGTTCGGAACTTTTCTCGGCATATTTATTATTCCTTTATATTCGACGAGAAGCCAGTCGGGACCTTCATACTGAGCAGGCATTCAAAGAAGATTTCTTTCTCTTCTTTCGTAAGAGCGTAGCTGGCAGGACCTTCATACTGCTTCGTGTTGGGGAACGTTGCAGAAAATTAAAATTTTTTCTACGGTTTCACCAAGATCTATCTATGAGTTCATCTAAGCAACGAGTTACGAGAGAGAGTTTGCATCTACATACCACTTGTAGATCGAGTACGGAAGCGTTCGAGGGAGTGGTGATGATGAAGACGTTCCCAACGTGATTCCGATCACCGATTACCAAGTGCTGAACGGACAGCACCTCCGCGTTCAACACACGTGCGGGATTTACGGCGTCTCCTTCGCCTTGATCCAGCAAAGAGGAAGGAGAGGTTGAGGAAGACCACTCAATGGCAGCACGACGGCGTGATGCGATGGAGTGACTGATCTCCGGCAGGCTTCGCCAAGCTCACGCGGAGGAGGAGAGGTGTTGGGAGGGAGGGCTGCGCCTTCAATGGTGTGTGCAGCCTCCCTCCACCCCTCTATTTATAGGGAAGGAGGAGGGCGGCCCCTCTAGATGCATCTAGAGGGGGGCGGCCAAGGGAGGGGGCTTGCCCCCAAGCAAGGGCCCCCTTAGGGTTCCCCCTCAACCCTAGGCGCATGGGCCAAGGGAGGGTGCGCCCAGCCCACCAGGGGCTGGCTGCCTCCCACGCAGCCCAAGTGGCCCCCGAAGGGGTGGCCCTCCCGTGGTCCTCCGGAACCTTCCGTGGACCCTCCATAAACCGATATGACCAAACTTTTCCTGTCCGCTTGACGACTTCCCATATATAAATCTTTACCTCCGGACCATTCCGAACTCCTCGTGACATCCGGATCTCATCCGGACTCCGAACAACATTCGTAATCACATACAAGTCTTCCTATTAACCCTAGCGTCACCGAACCTTAAGTGTGTGGACCCTACGGGTTCGGGAGACATGTAGACATGACCGAGACGCTCTCCGGTCAATAACCAACAGCGGGATCTGGATACCCATGTTGGTTCCCACACACTCCTCGATGTTGTCATCGGATGAACCACGATGTCGAGGGTTCAAGCAACCCCGTATGCTATTCCCTTTGTCAGACGGTATGTTACTTGCCCGAGACTCGATCGTCGGTATCCCAATACCTCGTTTAGTCTCGTTACCGGCAAGTCACTTTACTCACTCATAATGCATGATCCCGTGACCAGACACTTGATCACTTTGAGCTCATTATGATGATGCATTACCGAGTGGGCCCAAGGATACCTCTCCGTCATACGGAGTGACAAATCCTGTCTCGATCCGTGTCAACCCAAGACACTTTCGGAGATACCGCAATGCACCTTTATAGTCACCCGATTACGTTGTGACGCTTTGGTACACCCAAAGCATTCCTACGGTATCCGAGAGTTACACGATCTCACGGTCTAAGGAAGAGATACTTGACATTGGAAAAGCTCTAGCAAAACGAACTACACGATCTTTGAGCTATGCTTAGGATTGTCTTGTCCATCACGTCATTCTCCTAATGACGTGATCCCGTTGTCAATGACATCGATGTCCATAGTCGAAACCATGACTATCTGTTGACCAACGAGCTAGTCAACTAGAGGCTTACTAGGGACGTATTGTAGTCTATGTATTCACACGTATTACGATTTCCGGATAATACAGTTGTAGCATGAATAAAAGACAATTATCATGAACAAGGAAATATAATAATAATGCTTTTATTATTGCCTCTAGGGCATATTTCCAACAGTCTCCCACTTGCACTAGAGTCAATAATCTAGTTACATTGTGATGAATCGAACACCCATAGAGTTCGGTGTTGATCATGTTTTGCCCATGAGAGAGAGTTTAGTCAACGGATCTGCGACATTCAGATCCGTGTGCACTTTACAAATTTCTATGTCTCCATCTTGAACATTTTCATGGATGGAGTTGAAGCGACGCTTGATGTGCTCGGTCTTCTTGTGAAACCTGGGCTCCTTGGCAAGGGCAATAGCTCCAAAGTTGTCACGAGAAGAGTTTGATCGGCCCCGACGCATTGGGTATGACTCCTAGGTCGGTGATGAACTCCTTCACCCAAATTGCTTCATGCGCTGCCTCCGAGGCTGCCATGTATTCCGCTTCACATGTAGATCCCGCCACGACGCTCTGCTTGCAGCTGCACCAGCTTACTGCTCCACCATTCAACATATACACGTATCCGGTTTGTGACTTAGAGTCATCGGATCGTGTCGAAGCTAGCGCCGACGTAACTTTATTACGACGAGCTCTTCGTCACCTCCATAAACGAAAACATGTCCTTTGTCCTTTTCGGTACTTCAGGATATTCTTGACCGCTGTCCGTGTTCCTTGCGGGATTACTTTGGTACCTTCCTACCAAACTTACGGCAAGGTTTACATCAGGTCCGGTACATAGCATGGCATACATAATAGATCCTATGGCTGAGGCATAGGGATGACACTCATCTCTTCTTTATCTTTTGCCATGGTCGGGCATTGAGCTGTGCTCAATCTCACACCTTGCAATACAGCAAGAACCCTTTCTTGGACTGATCCATTTTGAACTTCTTCAAAATCTTATCAAGGTATGTGCTTTGTGAAAGACCTATGAGCGTCTCGATCTATCTCTATAGATCTTGATGCCTAATATATAAGCAGCTTCTCCAAGGTCCTTCATTGAAAAACACTTGTTCAAGTAGGCCTTAATGCTGTCCAAGAATTCTATATCATTTCCCATCAAAAGTATGTCATCTACATATAATATGAGAAATGCTACAGAGCTCCCACTCACTTTCTTGTAAACGCAGGCTTCTCCATAAGTCTGCATAAACCCAAACGCTTTGATCATTTCATCAAAGCGAATGTTTCAACTCCGAGATGCTTGCACCAGTCCATAAATGGATCATTGGAGCTTGCATACTTTGTCGAGATTCTTAGGATCGACAAAACCCTCCGGCTGCATCATATACAGCTCTTCCTTAAGATATCCGTTAAGAACGCTGTTTTGACGTCCATCTGCCATATCTCATAATCATAGTATGCGGCAATTGCTAACATGATTCGGACGGACTTAAGCTTCGCTACGGGAGAGAAAGTCTCATCGTAGTCAATCCCTTGAACTTGCCGATAACCCTTAGCGACAAGTCGAGCTTTATAGATGGCGACATTACCATCCGCGTCCGTCTTCTTCTTAAAGATCCATTTGTTTTCTATCGCTCGCCGATCATCGGGCAAGTCAGTCAAAGTCCACACTTTGTTTTCATACATGGATTCTATCTCGGTTTCATGGCTTCTAGCCATTTGTTGGAATCTGGGCCGCCATCGCTTCTTCATAGTTCAAGGTTCACCGTTGTCTAACAACATGATTTCCGGGACAGGGTTGCTGCACCACTCAGTGCGGAACGTGTCCTTGTGGACCTCACGAGGTTCAAGAGCAACTTGATCCAAGTACCTTGATCATCATCATTAATTTCCTCTTCGGTTTGTGTAGGCATCACAGAACACTTTCTGAGCTGCACTACTATCCTGTTCAAGAGGTAGTACTTCATCGAGTTCTACTTTCCTCCCACTTACTTCTTTCGAGAGAAACTCTTTTCCGAGAAGGTTCCGTTCTTGGCAACAAAGATCTTGCCCTCGGATCTTAAGTAGAAGGTATACCCAATGGTTTCTTTAGGGTATCCTATGAAGACGCATTTTCCGACTTGGGTTCGAGCTTTTCAGGTTGAAGTTTCTTGACATAAGCATCGCATCCCCAAACTTTTAGAAACGACGACTTAGGTTTCTTCCCAAACCATAATTCATACGGTGTCGTCTCAACGGACTTAGACGGTGCCCTATTTAAAGTGAATGTAGCTGTCTCTAGAGCGTATCCCCAAAATGATAGCGTAAATCAGTAAGAGACATCATAGACCGCACCATATCCAATAGAGTGCGATTCACGACGCTCGGACACACCGTTCGCTGAGGTGTTCCAGTGGCGTTAGTTGTGAAACGATTCCACATTTTCTTAAGTGTGTACCAAATTCGTGACTTAAATATTCTCCTCCACGATCTGATCGTAAGAATTTTATCTTTCGGTCACGTTGATTCTCTACTTCATTCTGAAATTCCTTGAACTTTTCAAAGGTCTCAGACTTGTGTTTCATCAAGTAGACATACCCATATCTACTCAAGTCATCTGTGAGAGTGAGAACATAACGATATCCTCCATGAGCCTCAACGCTCATTGGACCGCACACATCGGTATGTATGATTTCCAACAAGTTGGTTGCTCGCCCATTGTTCCGAGAACGGAGTCTTGGTCATCTTGCCCATGAGGCATGGTTCGCATGTGTCAAATGATTCATAATCTAAAGACTCCAAAAGTCCATCAAGATGGAGCTTCTTCATGCGCTTGACACCAATGTGACCAAGGCGGCGAGTACCACAAGTATGTGGGACTATCGTTATCAACTTTACATCTTTTGGTATTCACGCTATAAACATGTGTAATACTACGCCGAGATTCATTAAGAATAAACCATTGACCATCGGAGCATGACCATAAAACATATCTCTCATATAAATAGAACAACCATTATTCTCGGATTTAAATGAGTAGCCATCTCGTATTAAACGAGATCCAGATACAATATTCATGCTCAAACTTGGCACCAAATAACAATTATTAAGGTTCATAACTAATCCCGTAGGTAAATGAAGAGGTAGCGTGCCGACGGCGATCACATCGACTCTGAACCATTCCCGACGCGCATCGTCACCTCGCCCTTTGCCGCCTCCGCTTATTCCGCAGCTCCTGCTGTGAGTTACAAATATGAGCAACGGCACCGTATCAAATACCCATGAGTTATTACGAGTCTCGGTAAAGTACACATCAATTACATGTATATCAAATATACCTTTGGTGTTGCCGGCCTTCTTGTCCGCTAAGTATTTGGGGCAGTTCCGCTTCGGGACCCTCCCTTGCAACAAAAGCACTCGGTCTCGGGTTTGGGTCCATTCTTTGACTTCTTCCCGCAACTTGCTTACGGGCGCGGCAACCTCCTTGCCGTCCTTCTTGAAGTTCTTCTTGCCCTTGCCCTTCTTGAACTTAGTGGTCTTATTGACCATCAACACTTGATGTTCTTTCTTGATTTCAACCTCGCTGACTTCAGATAGAGAACACTTCAGAATGGTCTTTACCATCCCCTGCATGTTGTAGTTCATCACAAAGCTCTTGTAGCTTGGTGGGAGCGACTGGAGGATTCTGTCAATGACCGCCTCATCAGGGAGGTTAATATTCAGCTGGGTCATACGGTTGTGCAACCCAGACATCTTCAGAATGTGCTCACTGACAGAACTGTTTTCCTCCATCTTACAACTATAGAACTTGTCGGAGATGTCATATCTCTCGACCCGGGCGTGAGCTTGGAAAACAAGTTTCAGCTCCTCGAACATCTCATATGCTCCGTGATGCTCAAAACGCTTTTGGAGCCCCGGTTCTAAGCTGTAAAGCATGCCGCACTGAACGAGGGAGTAATCATCAGCACGAGACTGCCAAGCATTCATAATGTCTTGGTTCTGCGGGACGGAGCGTCACCTAGCGGTCCTTCTAGGACATATTGTTTCTGGCAGCTATGAGGATGATCTCAAGTTCGGACCCATCCGTATAGTTGCTGCCGTCATCTTTCAGCTTGGTTTTCTCTAGGAACGCGTTGAAGTTCAAGTTGACATGAGCGTTGGCCATTTGATCTACAAGACATATTATTCAAAAGTTTTAGACTAAGTTCATGGTAATTAAGTTCATCTAATCAAATTATTTAAATGAACTCCCACTCAGATTAGACATCCCTCTAGTCATCTAAGTGTTACACGATCCGAGTCGACTAGGCCGTGTCCGATCATCACGTGAGACGGACTAGTCATCATCGGTGAACATTCTCATGTTGATCGTATCTTCTATATGACTCGTGTTCGACCTTTTGGTCTCCGTGTTCCGAGGCAATGTCTGTACATGCTAGGCTCGTCAAGTAAACCCTAAGTGTTTTCGCGTGTGTAAATCTGTCTTACACCCGTTGTATGTGAACGTAAGAATCCATCACACCCGATCATCACGTGGTGCTTAGAAGCGACGAACTTTAGCAACGGTGCACAGTTAGGGGAAACACTTCTTGAAATTGTTGTAAGGGATCATCTTATTTACTACCGTCGTTCTAAGTAAACAAGATGTATTAACATAATAAACATCACATGCAATTATATAGTAGTGACATGATATGGCCAATATCATAAAGCTCCATTGATCTCCATCTTGAGGCTCCATGATCATCTTGTCACCGCATGACACCATGATCTCCATCATCATGATCTCCATCATTGTGCCTCCATGAAGTTGTCACGCCAACGACTACTTCTACTTCTATGGCTAACGTTTAGCAATAAAGTAAAGTAAGTTACATGGCGTTCTTCAATGACACGCAGGTCATACAAAATAAAGACAACTCCTATGGCTCCTGCCGTTGTCATACTCATCGACATGCAAGTCGTGATTCCTATTACAAGAACATGATCTCATACATCACAATATGTCATTCATCATTCATCACAACTTGGCCATATCACATCACATGACAATTGCTGCAAAAACAAGTTAGGCGTCCTCTAATTGTTGTTGCATCTTTTACGTGGCTGCAATTGGGTTCTAGCAAGAATGTTTTCTTACCTCGAATAACCACAACGTGATCTTGTCAACTTCTATTTACCCTTCATAAGGACCCTTTTCATCGAATCCGCTCCAACTAAAGTAGGAGAGACAGACACCCGCCAGCCACCTTATGCAACTAGTGCATGTTAATCGGTGGAACCGGTCTCACGTAAGTGTACGTAAGGTTGGTCCGGCCGCTTCATCCCACAATACCGCGGAAGCAAGATAAGACTAGTAGCGGCAAGTAAATTGACAAGATCCACGCCCACAACTAAATTGTGTTCTACTCGTGTAAAGAGAACTACGCATAGACCTAGCTCATGATGCCACTGTTGGAGAACGTTGCAGAAAATTAAAAAATTTCTACGGTTTCACCAAGATCTATCTATGAGTTCATCTAAGCAACGAGTTACGAAAGAGAGTTTGCATCTACATACCACTTGTAGATCGAGTACGGAAGCGTTCGAGGGAGTGGTGATGATGAAGACGTTCCCAACGTGATTCCGATCACCGATGACCAAGTGCTGAACGGACAGCACCTCCGCGTTCAACACACGTGCGGGATTTACGGCGTCTCCTTCGTCTTGATCCAGCAAGGAGGAAGGAGAGGTTGAGGAAGACCACTCCAATGGCAGCACGACGGCGTGATGCGGATGGAGTGATGATCTCCGCAGGGCTTCGCCAAGCTCACGCGGAGGAGGAGAGGTGTTGGGAGGGAGGGCTGCGCCTTCAATGGTGTGTGCAGCCTCCCTCCACCCCTCTATTTATAGGGAAGGGAGGAGGGCGGCCCCCAGATGCATCTAGAGGGGGCGGCGGTTAAGGGAGGGGCTTGCCCCCAAGCAAGGGGCGCCCTTAGGGTTCCCCCTCAACCCTAGGCGCATGGGCCAAGGGAGGGTGCGCCCAGCCCACCAGGGGCTGGCTGCCTCCCACGCAGCCCAAGTGGCCCCCGAAGGGGTGGCCCCTCCCGTGGTCCTCCGGAACCTTTCCGTGGACCCTCCATAAACCGATATGACCAAACTTTTCCGGTGTCCGCTTGACGACTTCCCATATATAAATCTTTACCTCCGGACCATTCCGAACTCCTCGTGACGTCCGGGATCTCATCCGGACTCGAACAACATTCAGTAATCACATACAAGTCTTCCTATTAACCCTAGCGCCACCGAACCTTAAGTGTGTAGACCCTATGGGTTCGGGAGACATGTAGACATGACCGAGACGCTCTCCGGTCAATAACCAACAGCGGATCTGGATACCCATGTTGGTTCCTACACGCCTCGATGTTGTCATCGGATGAACCACGATGTCGAGGGTTCAAGCAACCCCGTATGCTATTCCCTTTGTCGACGGTATGTTACTTGCCCGAGACTCGATCGTCGGTATCCCAATACCTCGTTTAGTCTCGTTACCGCAAGTCACTTTACTCGTATCAGAATGCATGATCCCGTGACCAGACACTTGATCACTTTGAGCTCATTATGATGATGCATTACCGAGTGGGCCCAGTGATACCTCTCCGTCATACGGAGTGACAAATCCCTGTCTCGATCCGTGTCAACCCAACAGATACTTTCGGAGATACCTGTAATGCACCTTTATAGTCACCCAGTTACGTGGTGACGTTTGGTACACCCAAAGCATTCCTATGGTATCCGGGAGTTACACGATCTCACGGTCTAAGGAAGAGATACTTGACATTTGAAAAGCTCTAGCAAAACGAACTACACGATCTTTGTTCTCCTAATGACGTGATCCCGTTGTCAATGACATCTGATGTCCATAGTCAGGAAACCATGACTATCTGTTGACCAACGAGCTAGTCAACTAGAGGCTTACTAGGGACGTATTGTAGTCTATGTATTCACACGTGTATTACGATTTCCGGATAATACAGTTGTAGCATGAATAAAAGACAATTATCATGAACAGGGAAATATAATAATAATGCTTTTATTATTGCCTCTAGGGCATATTTCCAACACTTCGGAGGCATGCCCTCTTTTTCGTGCAAGCGTTGCAAGTCCTCCCGTGCCTCAGGTGTATCTTTTGTCTTCCCATACACGCCCAAGAAGCCTAGCAGGTTCACGCAAAGGTTCTTCGTCACGTGCATCACGTCGATCAAGAGCGGACCTCTAGGTCTTTCCAGAGGGTAGGTCCCAAAATATAGATTTCTTCTTCCACATGGGTGCGTGATTGTCAGCGTCATTCGGAACAGCTAGTCCGCCGGGACCCTTTCCAAAGATTACGTGTAAATCATTGACCATAGCAAGTACGTGATCACCGGTACGTATGGTGGGCTTCTTCCGGTGATCTTCCTCGCCTTTGAAATGCTTGCCTTTCTTTCGACATTGATGGTTGGTCGGAAGAAATCGACGATGGCCAAGGTACACATTCTTCCTGCCGCTTCCTAGGTATATACTATCGGTGTCAAGTAAACAGTGCGTGCATCGTGGTATCCCTTGTTTGTCTGTCACGAAAGGTTATCGAGAGCGGGCCAATCGTTGATGGTCACGAACATCAACGCCTTTAGGTGAAATTCTCCTTTTGCGCTCATCCCACGTACGTACACCGTTTCCATTCCACAGCTGTAAAAGTTCTTCAACTAATGGCCTTAGGTACACATCAATGTCGTTGCCGGGTTGCTTAGGGCCTTGGATGAGAACTGGCATCATAATGAACTTCCGCTTCATGCACATCCAAGGAGGAAGGTTATAGATACATAGAGTCATGGGCCAGGTGTTGTGATTGCTGCTCTGCTCCCTGAAAGGATTAATGCCATCCGCGCTTAAAGCAAACCATACGTTCCTTGGGTCCTTTGCAAACTCATCCCAATACTTTCTCTCGATTTTCTCCATGCGACCCGTCGCGGTGCTCTCAACTTCCGTCTTTCTTACGGTCCTCACTGTGCCATCGCATCAACTTGGCATGCTCTCCGTTTCGAATGCAGACATTTCAACCGTGGTATTATAGGAGCATACCACATCACCTCGCAGAACCCTCTTCTGGAGGCTCGCCATCAACATCACCAAGGTCATCTCGTCGATCTTATACAAGCAATGCACCGCATACCGGGCATGCGTTCAGATCCTTGTATGCACCGCGTAGAGGATGCAGATCATTAGGGCATGCATGTATCTTCTCCACCTCCAATCCTAGAGGGCATACGACCTTCTTTGCTGCGTATGTACCGTCGGGCAATTCGTTATCCTTTGAAACTTCTTCTTCATTATTTTCAGAGCTTCTCAAATCCTTTATCGGCACAACATTCTCTCGCCTTCCATCGCAGCAATTCCATGACGGTACCGAGCTTTGTGTTGCCATCTTCGCAATTTGGGTACAATCCTTTTTTTGTGATCCTCTAACATGCGATCGAACTTCAGCTTCTCCTTTTGACTTTCGCATTGCGTCCTTGCATCAACAATGACCCAGCGGAGATCATCATCATCGGGCACATCGTCTGGTTCCTCTTGATCTTCAGCAGCTTCGCCCGTTGCAGCACCATCGTGCACATCGTCTATTTCCTCTTGATGTTCAGTAGCATCAGCGTATTCAGGGGGCACATAGTTGTCATCGTACTCTTCTTCTTCGCCGTCTTCCATCATAACCCCTATTTCTCCATGCCTCATCCAAACATTATAGTGTGGCATGAAACCCTTGTAAAGTAGGTGGGTGTGAAGGATTTTCCGGTCATAGTAAGACTTCGTATTCCCACATATAGGGCATGAACAACACATAAAACCATTCTGCTTGTTTGCCTCAGCCACTTCGAGAAAATCATGCACGCCCTTAGTGTACTCGGAGGTGTGTCTGTCACCGTACATCCATTGCCGGTTCATCTGCGTGCATTATATATAATTAAGTGTGTCAAAAATCATTACAGAACATCATGAATAGATAATTAAGTGACCAAATTAATAGAAGTTCATCATCACATAAAAACCAAAGTACATACATAGTTCTCATCTAACAACATAAAGCTCTGCAGAGCATCTAAATTAATTAAACCATACATTGAAACTATGTAAAACATTTCAATGCGAAAACAAATGTGATCATAATCGCAACCAAGGTAACAACTGATCCAACGGCATAATGATACCAAGCCTCAGTATGAATGGCATATTTTCTAATCTTTCTAATCTTCAAGCACATTGCATCCATCTTGATCTTGTGATCATCGACGACATCCGCAACATGCAACTCCAATATCATCTTCTCCTTCTCAAGTTTTTTTATCTTTTCTTCAAGAAATTGTTTTCTTCTTCAACTAAATTTAACCTCTCGACAATAGGGTCGGTTGGAATTTCCGGTTCAACAACCTCCTAGATAAATAAAATCTATGTCACGTTGGTTGGCGTAATTTTTATAAACAATAAATGAACCAATAGTTATGAAAAGATAATATATACCACATCCGAATCATAGACAGGACGAGGGCCGACGGGGGCGGATACCAAAACCATCGCACTATATAAGATGCAATAATAAAAGTAAGAAAATAATACAAGTATCTATCTAAACATACAAGTAAGAATATTTTTCCTTTCAGAAAGAAGATAAGAACAAGAGGCTCACCACGGTGGTGCCGGTGATGAGATCGACGCGGGTGATCGACGGTGATGAAGACGGGGACGGGGCGTGACGGATCGCTAAACCTAGATAAATATTGAGGAAAATGGAGCTTGGCGGTCGAGCTTGGAGAGGAGAAACCTTAAGTAGTGTGGCTCGGGCATTTCATCGAACACCTTGTGTGCATAGGAGGTGAGCTAGAGCACCACCAAGCCCTCTCCCCCTCGGCCAGAAAAAACAGAGCAAAGGTGCTTTGCTCTTGCGAGGGGCTATATATAGGCACCACCATTAGCCCGGTTGGTGGCATGAACCGGGACTAAAGGAAGCCTTTGGTCCCGGTTCAAGCCACCAACCGGGATCAATAGTGGTGGGCCAGAGCCGAGCCCATTGGTCCCGGTTCGTCCCACCAACCGGGACCAAAAGGTCCGGACGAACCGGGACCAATGGCCCACGTGGCCCGGCCGGCCCCCTGGGCTCACGAACCGGGGCAAATAGCTCCATTGGTACCGGTTCTGGATTGAACCGGGACTAATGGGCTGAACCGGCCTGGGCCATTGCCCCCTTTTCTACTAGTGGAATGTTGTTCGGAGTCCCGGATGAGATCACGGACATGACGAGGAGTCTCGAAATGGTCGAGAGGTAAAGATTCATATATAGGACGATAGTATTCGGACACCGGAAGTGTTCCGGGGGTACCAAGTACGTATCGGGTCACCGGAAAGGGGTTTCGGGAATCCCCGGCAAAGATATGGGCCTAATGGGCCAAGAGGGGAAACGCAGCAGCCAGCATGGGCTGCTGCGCCCCCCATATAGGCCGAACCTGGAGGGGAATGAAAGAGCGGAAGAGAGAAAGGAAGGGGAGGGATTCTGCCTCCCCCTTCCTTCCCTCCTCCCTCCTTCTTCCTTCCCCCTTCGGTAATTATGGTAGGGGGCGAATAGGACTAGGGCCCCAAGTAGGATTCCTCCTACTTGGGCACCCCCTTGGCTGCTCCCTCTCCCTCTCACCTATATATATATATGAAGGGGGGAGGCACCTAGAAGACACACCAACAATTGTTAGCCGTGTGCGGCGCCTCCCTCCACAGTTTACGCCTCCAGTCATATTCACGTAGTGCTTAGGCGAAGCCCTGCATGGATCACTTCACCATCACCGTCACCAAGCCGTCGTGCTGACGGAACTCTCTCTCGACACTTTGCTGGATCAAGAGTTCGAGGGACGTCATCGAGCTGAACATGTGCAGAACTCGGAGGTGCCGTACTTGTGGTGCTTGATCGGTCGGAACGAGAAGAAGTTCGACTAAATCATCCGTCTTGTCAAACGCTTCCGCTTTCGGTCTACGAGGGTACGTGGAGACACTCTCCCCCTCTCGTTGCTATGCATCTCCTAGATAGATCTTGCATGAGAGTAGGATTTTTTTTTGAAATTGCATGCTATGTTTCCCAACATGTGATCTGTTCAATATCTCTATTTGTAGTTGTTGTTACATGTGTGATGTTGCTGTTCATGTTTTCCTATTCATCTAGTATGCTAGATTGTTTTTTTTTTGCCGAGGTAAAGGAGTATGTATTACTCAAGAGCAAAGAAATTCTTCCCTACACAGTCTAGGGATATTACATGGGCCGGAGCCAATCTAAACGACAAGTGCGATCCTCCATTCTACGAAAGTTTGCCAAAACATGGCTAACATTATTTTGCTCTCTACTAATACGAGTAACATTGTTGTATGCTATTTTCTATTTTAGTTATGAATTATTTACTGGAATTAATCAGAAATTTGCCTAATATTCCAATCAGGGGTGGAGCTGGAGCAAAATGTTACCCGATGCACCACTTCAACAAAGCGGGGAAAATTCAAGCATCAATTGTATTGAAATAAAGGTGTGTTTCACAACTTCTAGCACACATTATCGGACATAATAAAAGGCAACGTGTGAAAACAAAATGTAGCCATCCCAATTCTTATTGTAATGATAACATAAAGGACAAAATTATTTGAAAAGGATGTCTTGCATTTCCAAATTCCAAAATATATTCCTTCGAGCCATGTACTTAAATGCCTCGAATGAACATAATAAAATGCCCAACTAGAACATAATAAAATAGAATAGAATTAACTTCAAGTAGAACATAATAAAATGCCCAAATGAATGTACTTAAATGTCTAAAAAATGAAAATTACCTTTAGTACATTATATTCCTTCGAGCCATGAAATACTCAAAAACATTGGTGATCTTTTTCATTTCTTCTTTCTCCACATAATAAATAACCTCATCACGCATGTTCTCATTATTGAGGCAATTGTGCAGGCAAGTTTTGATCAATTTCAAATGATTGAAAATATACCAGAAGACCACTCGCTGACTTGCATGATCATACTGAATCTCCTCTTTCCAGTTTATGCCTTCTAGAGTATCTTGTGATGTGCTTTTCTTTTGAGAAGAAACTTGTCCTCAATATCTGTATATTACAAATAGAATACAAATGAGAGATAGAAAATCAGGTAGAAAGTGTACACTAAATGGAAGCTATAACTTATAACCCTACAAAATGCTCCAAGTTTTGCCAAAACATAGATATTTAATCTATCGGCTACAAGTTTAATACATGTACTTGTTGCAACTTGCAATTTGTAAAATGATTTAGAAAAGGTAGGGCAAGGGCGCTACCAGAGCTTGGGTCATTTTCAATCTCAATCTGTAGATGAAACAGATCAACAGAAGATAAGATAGGCCGCCGAATTGAAGAGAAGCGGACCGGCCGGAGATGAAATTGCGGCATACGTCGTGGTCGCGTGGCCGCGTGGGCGTCCCTACATCAGAACTCAGGCGTGGGCGGTGGCCGTGGTGCTGCGGCAAGCGGCGGCCGGCGTCTGAGTACGCGAGGGCGAGGCCGGTATGGATTGCAAGCTGGTTCGCTGCTGCATGGGCATGCGCAGCTACGTCTCTACGAGCATGCTTGATAGTATACCCAGCTGCTGGCTATATGATCTTGTTATATCATTTATGTTCAGCCTCATAGTCAGCAAGTACAATAGATGTATATAAATTTATACTACTTTGTTGATACATAGTACATCTCTCTCTCACATCAAGTGTCTAGAGCATGTGCTACATCCGGCTGTTAGTGAGTAGTCCGCTTCTTTTCTCTCTCATCTTCTCTCTCCGTCAATTCATCAAAAATATAATATTTAAAGGTTGTAAGTCTATATCATCCTATTATACTTGATCTACGCGAAAGGCCGGTCGATCGATCCATTAACATGGGAAAACGTGAGCACGTGACGCGACGTGGGCTGGGAAGCGAGCGAACAGCAGTGACACGTCGCTTGCGTTGGCCCATTACATAAAGGAGAGCTCCTATGTGACGCGTTCTGCGTCAAGTTGCCGGGGTTTCGCATAGAGAGCCTAGTTCGTGGGCTTAGTGGGCCGCGCTCGTGCTTCTGCTCTTTCGACTGTTTCGCTAGCGCGAGTTTTTTTTAAACGAGCAGAATCAACGCGCGTTCACGGGATCGCCCCTTAGCGGTGCACATGTTTTTGTGTGTGTATTATATACTATATGTACTATCGAGAGCACTAACAACTAGCGGCAGTGGCGGACCTAGGAAAAAGTCAGCCCCCTGGCCGACCCAGGCATCCTTCGGAGCACTGTAGCTACAGTGGTGTACTGTAGCTACAGTCAACGAAGTAAGTCGCCGTCACGCCCCAGGCAGGGCTGCCCTGCCTGGGGCCTAAATCCGCCTCTGGCTAGCGGTGCACGTACTTGAACGAATTGATTCGTTTTGGCTATGCGTGCACGTTAATTTGGGCGAGATAATCTAAATGAGATTGTTTCTATTGTTTGCACTGTTTCGTCCGGTTGAATGTAAAACTAATTCTTTCACGAATAACATAAATTGGACTGTCTTAAAAACTTAGACTAGACTGTTTTGAGAACTGTGCAGTGCAAAAAGAACCTTCTCTTTCACAAAGACCAAATTATTTGCAACTAAAAAAGGAGCACGGGGCAAATGGGACTCGAACAAGCGATTACGAAGCAGGTTGCGCACCGAGGTAGCCACTGTGACAACCAAAGTTCTAGTCTCCGATTGGTAGCACAATGCTTAAAGAAGTAAACCACACAGGCAAAACTTAAACACCCGGTAGCGCAAATTCGAGGTCATCTTACTAGTGAACAACGTCGCTAGCCACCATCTTTAATGCGATTAGGTGTCTAGAATGGAAACCCAGTGTGTATGAATAATAAGCCGCAAACAGATTAAACATATTTTGAAATTGTAAATGTGATTTTCTTTTTGAAAAAGTAAATATTTTTTAAAACAGGAACGTTTTCTAATTTCTGTAAAAATTTATAAAAAGTAGAACGTTTTGTGAAACCCAATTGTTTTTTTAAGGAACAAATTTCACAGTGAGAACATTTTTTAAAATTATGAACAATTTTTTGAAAGTGCAAACATTTTTTTTGAAAAAAAGAACAAAAAATAATAATGCAACCATTTTAGAAATTCACTGAACAATATTTGACTTCGTGAACACATATTGAAAACATGATTTTTTTAATCAGGAACATATATGAAATGTGAAAATCCAGAAACATTCTTTAAATTTGTGAACACAAATTCAATGCCACACATTTTTCTATCCCCGGAACATTTTTTGAATTTGTGAACAAATTTTGAAAGCCAGAACATTTTTTGAAAGTCCAACACAATTTCTGAATTTGTGAAAAAAAATTAAAATGTAAACTTGTGAAATTTTCATGAAAAATCCACGAACATATTTCAAATTTTTGAACAAAATTGAAAAAAGGGGAAATTTTTTGAACTTCTCAACAGTTGTTCAAACCTGAACAATATTTGCAACAAGCGAATACTTTTTCAAATTTGCAAACTATTTATGAATATGATGAACATTTTATAAAAATTATGAACAAAATTGAAAAAACATGAACATTTTTTAATATAAGAAGAACTTTTGAAATACCAAAAAAAGTTGGAAAAGGCGAACAATTTTTCATATATGCGAACAATTTTGAAAATAACAAACATTTTTGAATTTTGAACTAGAACTTTAAATAGGAACATATTTCGAAATTCAGAACAATTTTTGAAATATGTGAACATTATTTAAATTTGGAAACAAATTTTGAAAACAAGAACACTTGTGTAAAATTTCAAGAACTTATGAGAAACACAAACATTTTTAATTTTTAAATATTTGGAAAAATCACAAACATCCTTAAATAAAGAAAATAAACTTGAAACAAAAATGAAATAAAATAAGATGGAAAGAAAAGAAACATAAAAAAAGAAAAAGGAGAGAAAATAAAAAATGAAAAATAGAAATAGAAATAGAAGAAGAAGAAGAAAAAGGAAAAGAAAAAGAAAAAATGAAACAGAAAAAATGAAAAAGGAAGAAAAGAACAAAAAAAAGAAAAAGAAAAAACCTCAAATGAAAAACCAAAAACCATAAAAAATGGCCAGGAACCTTCTAGAAGCTTCCAAAAACTGAGCTGGAACCTTCTAGGAGGTTCTGAGAACCGGAAACTGTAGCCCGTGCTTTATCTCATAATTGGTCCGACCCATATTGTTCACGAGCATGCCTGCTTGTGCGAAGCGCCGGCAATTTGCCGCAACGCGCGGCGAATAGGATTTCGCTGCGCGGAGACGTGCGTCTGGGAAGACAAAGACCCTGATGCACATGGCCTTTTTAGTTGGTATGTAGCACTAAAATAAATTTTAGACCCGTATTCTTGTGCATCAAGGATCTGCCCAATGGGCTCCGCCCCTGATTCCAGTTGTTCCCAGACATGGTTGGGGAAAGCCACATAGAAAAGCATTCCCGAAGAAAGAATTGGCTTGAAATCTTTGTAGCGCAACCGGAATGGGTCATTAGGGTTATTGTAGCTCAAATTCAAATACCTCAGTTTTGGGAGGTGAAGATCGAGGATGGGTCCAGAAAGGGAGTTGTTTCGAAGGGACCACTGGTGTCGGAGATCCAGCACACCAAACTCTTCATCAACGGTGAGTTGCCGATGCCGCCTCAGGTATGCCGTCATGAATAATTCGTTTGGGCATGTGAAAAGATTCACATGTACAATACTAATACCGGCTATGCTCTAATTTGGTGGATACATACGCACTAGCTACCTTCCCTTTGCCGTCTTCGCCAATGAAACATATGTGTTTGTTGTAGACCTGTAGTTAGGATGCATCTCGATAAGATTGATAGATCGCCTATTCATTTGAGTTCTAGCAACCAATACATCCCAATCCAATTGCACGTTTAGGTGCTAAAAATCAGTATTCTTTGTCAGTTCAAACTGCTCAACTTGGTATCGATAAAACACCTATATATGCTCTCCCAGCTATATGAAATAGCTTCTTTTCATTCTTTACGAGATTATGGTACAAAATCTACATGACTCGGTATTGTGTGCTCACCTCAAGTTTCAATATATTTTTCTGGCAAAAACACTGTAGATATACAATTCATGCAAGTACCTACCGACATACTGCCCCCAAATGTAGGGTGTGGATGTAAAATGGATGCTCTGCTAATTTAAATGTCTCCTGGCGACAAAAAATTCGAAACAAAGGGTACTAGCTAGATTTCGAGAATGTTTTGTAGCCACTTTTTGGACTAGTAAGGGCATGTCCAATGCAAGGACACCTGCATGGATGCTTAGACTATTAAAATTAATAATTACTCAATTAGCATTGATGGAAGAGTCGCTAGCCACAGCGCAGGGCCGTCTATTTGAGCGCTTACAATATTTTTCCCGCAAAAAAGATACTTGTAGCTTGAGCTCAGAATAGTAGTTTCGCATCGTGTGTCACTTTAACCTTTTCTTCCTCGGGTGCTTTCACCTTTTGATCTCCAGGCATCTACTGACCAGAGGAACCGCGACCTGAGCATGGACCATCGTGTCTTTGAATCGATCCAGGTAACTAGGAGATGTATCTAGGACTGCATGTGCAAAGTGACAATCAAGACCTGCATGCATGGGAAAGTGTTTTTTAAAACTAGCAAAAGGGCCCGTGCGTTGCAATGGGAGAAAAAAATAATCGTAATCTCCACTGGCCGTGACTACATTTTGATGCACACCAAGATACACTATCTCTCGCAATTTCCTGAAATCATGAACATTTTTTAAAACTCGTGCACATATATGAAATCGTGAATAGTTTTCAAATTCGTAAACACTTTTAGAAATTTTCAAACATTTTCTAGAATCAAGAGCATTTTCTGATTTTCTGAATGTTTTATACAATCTGCAAACTTTTTTTTATAAAAGGGAACATTTTCTAAACAATTTTCTTGAAACAGCGAAAATTTCTAGAATCAACGAATACTTTTTTAGAAATTGGTGGAACAATTTATAAAGTTCACGAACATTTTTTTGATTTAGCAAAAGGGCACGTGCGTTGCAACGGGAGAAAAAAATCATAATATCCCATGGTCATGATCACATTTTGCTGCATCACCGAGATACACTATCTCTCTCATTTTCTTGAAATCATGAACAACTTTTCAAAATCATGGACATTTTATTAAACTCATGAACATATTTACAGAATTTCTAAATTTTCTAAAATCATGAACATTTACAATATCTGCAAATATCTTTTTAATTCTAAACATTTTGAAAAATATTTTTCTTGAATAGGCAAACATTTCTAGAATCGAAGAACATATTTTTGGGAATAGTTTGCTGGACTAAATTTTGAAATTCATGAACATTTTTGATTTAACGAACATTATTTGAAATGCGTTATCATTTTTGAATCAGCGTACATTTTATGAAACAATAAATTATTTATAAGTAATTAGCTGTTTCTGAATTTTAAGGTTATTTTCAAAACATGAACTGTTTCTGTGGTTTCAATTCATCAGTATTTTGAATACAACAATTTTTATTAAAAATCATGAACATTTTTTTGGTTTCCCGAACATTTGTTTTCAATACTGTGCATTTTTTAGGGGGATGGAGTTTTTTTTGGAGGAAAAAATGTTATAATTCTCCTTTTTTAAAATTCGGTAATTTTTTGAATTCCCATGTTTTTTAAATAGGAAAAAAGACGGAAAATAAAAACGAAAAATAAAGTACGAAATTATAAAACAGGCCGCCCGGACATTGGCCGGCCGAACTGGCGTGTTGGTTCTTGTCCCAGCGAGCAGGGCACATTATAGAAGGTTCCTGCTGGGCCGGCCCAGGCGACGAGTCCCTCTATGTGAAACGTTTTTCTGTCCCTCTATGTGAAACGTTTTTCTTCAGTTATAGGTGGCATCGGTGGGTAATATTTTACAACTTCAAGGTTAATTTTGTTGATGTACCGCCAGAAGCAAATGCCCGTGCCCTACACTAATATGAGTGAAAAAAAATTATATATATCATTTCTTATTTATTTTGCACTTTGTTTTAGTCTGGTCCAATGAGAGTGGATAGGGTTTATTTGTAGTAGCAGCTAGCTCAGAGTCGTAGCTGTGCATGTAGCCAACAATTAGAGTGAAAAAAAAATCATCATCTCGTACCTCTCACTCAGATTCCAAATGAATCCCCATTCTCCAACCATGGCGTTCCCGGCGCCGAATGTTTCAGTTGATTTTATTTTATTTTCACCGACGAAGAAGTGTTATCCCATATGACATGAAAATTGTCAAGCTCACTTGCTACACTAATATGAATATATATATATATATATATATATATATATATATATATATATATATATATATATATAATATTCAGAATGTTTAAAATCTACTAATATGAAATATGTCCGTGCGTTGCTACGGGGTGGAGGGGCAGTGGTTGGAGAGAGAGGGGTGCCCGAAGGACTTTCACGGAGTGCATTTTTCTCGACTTTGAAGCACATTTTCCAAGAGTTCGGTTACTAATTCAAATATTTTTGAAGTAAGAGCACACATGATGTTTTTCGTCTGACTTCAAGATGACATTGTAGATTAGACTGTCAATATATAGTGACAACGCATATCTAAAACAAATCAACACTTATGTTGAGTTACTAATATCGCACAATAAAAATGTTGTATATTTCGCCTAGCGCCCAACCATGTTGTGTGTGTGCTAACCGTGAAGTCCTTCTCGTAAGCTGATATAAGATTTGCATAATAAATATAGCCTATGTAGCTAATTATATATAAATTTAATTACGTTAGAGATTAGCATGAGAATATATGTCTTGTTTTTATGCTAGGGTATCAGGTTTTTCCTTGAAGCAATTTAGAAAGCAGAAAAATGATAACACAAACACATGCAAATCCAACTTCTAGAAGGAAAAGGGTAGAACCAAATCCCTGTGTGCATGCACGGCGAGAAACAAATGGAGAAGCTCAAGAGGGACGCGTGCATGCATTTGTTTATTCCTCCAACCTTATGTTCAGCTGTAGACGACAACGATTCCATCAACCGTCTCGCGCTGGCGACGCGTGCGTATCATTTGGCAGCCCGAAACCCACATGCACTGCTGTCTCCTTCAATCTTATCTTCTTCAGCCGGCCCCCCAACATCGGGCCAATAGCTCCTGTGCGACGTTTTTCATGCGAATTGGTAGGAATGCGATGTAGTTCGAATGAATGGCTGTGGTGCGACACATTTTAGCGTGTAAATAGCCCAGGGCCACATGGGGTGTTAAATGGGGTTAAATTGGTCGTCAACCAAGCCCGTTTATGTTAGGACATGTGGGTCCAACTTAATTGATCCTCAAAACAGCTGACCGTGCCCTGCCACCCCCGTCCGCCCCCACTGCCACTCTGCCCCCCACCCCACTTCTTCTCCGGCGGCGGCGGCGGAGCCCTCGTTCTCACCGGGCGTCCGTTCCCTTCGTCCTCAGAAAATGGTGAGTGAATTCGAACCCTAGTCCCATTCCTCTCTCGGGCCCGTAGATCTCAGCTCGTTTGCTCAGTTTTCGCTTGTTGAACCGATAGGTTGTGAGGGGAGCCCGTGGGCATACTGAGATGGAGGGGCAAGATTCAACTTCAAATAGGTAATACGCCTCTCTCTGATCCAATTTCGTCTACTCTTTCTCATGGGCTCACATTGTCTGCCACTGACAGAGGGGATGCTGCCGCTCGGGCGTTCGAATTGACTGTCAATTTCTTTCCATCAAAGGAAAAATTAGTTGATGGTAGCATACAGAACATTGAGAGAGACACAATTGTTAAATGGAAGGTTGAGTTTACAGAGATTGATCCACAAGTTCTACAGATCATGGGAGAGAAGGCAGTGAAGAAATGGGTGGAAAAAATTGGGGAGAATATTGTTTGGGGTCCAGAGCAAGAAGTATCACTGTTGTGGTTTGATGATTGGAAAGGAGAGTATGTGAGAATAGAAGATGGTGAACAAATTGTTGAAGAAATCGATCGGCAAAACGGCTGGACAAGCAAACAGGCTAATTTTTTTGCTGAGCTCGTTGATCTGGATATTTTTTCGAAGGTTGGATATGTATAGGGCTGGAATTCGAGCTGAGTCGAGCCAACTCGGCTCGACTCGCTAGAGCTCGTTTCGTTAACGAGCTAGCTCGACTCGACTCAATACTATATCGAGCTCAAACCCAAGATTGGCTCGACTCGTATAACTCGCGAGCTGGCTCGTTTAGCTTGTTAAGCTCGTTAAAGATATGAACATAAAGCCCTCAAATATGATAAAAATGATTATGTATATATTAAACATATATATCACTAAGTAATTGTAACTTCCTTGTAACACATGAGTCTCCTAGGCGGCTGGGCCTTCAAAGGGTGGCCTTGTGTTGTGCGCCTGGGACGTAGGGTGCTCAGTGGCTGATCTTCTTTTTTTTTGTATTGGGAGTGGCTGATCTATGTACCGAGCCTAACGAGTTACACGAGTACTCGTGAGATTGGCTTGTTTAACTTGGTCTATAAACGATCTTAAACTAAAGCTCGGCTCGACTCGTTATTCTTCGAGTTCGAGTCGATTCGAGCCCAGTCACGAGCTACTCGTTTAGCTCGCGAGCTTCGAGCTTTTTTTCCAGCCCTAGATATGTATCATCATCACACTTCGCTGCGCAGATGGTAGATGATGATTGGGCTTCACAAAGGCCATTGATTCCCATGTGTACTGAATTCTGATAATAGCGAAGAGGGACGGTGACTGCAATCGAAACTGCGATTCTTGTTGATTGGAATGTAGTTGAATTAGATGAGCCTACTGATTTGGTCATTGCACCAATGCACGACATTGAGATGGCCAAACTTTTTGGCATTCGATCGATGACGTAGATAAGCGAGGAGAGGGGCGAATCTAGTTTGCTGCTAATGCCGATGAAGATGTAGATGGACAATTGATGGAACAAGCTACAGATGAAGTAGATGATGCACATGATGATGAGCTGGTGCATGTGTATGACAAAGAAAACCCTGTCATTGAAGTGGGGGAGTTGTGGCCAAACATGGATGAATTTAGAATGTGTTTCAAGACTTATGCAGTGAAACATGAGTTTGATGCCAAGACTGTTTGGACTGATAGAAAGAAGTTTCATGCGAGGTGCAGATGATTTAATGGTAGTGTCAAGCCTTGCAAGTGGTACATATCTGCTATCTTATCGCAACTTTGATGGAAATCTTGTCGTGGTTAACCAAATCCCCAATCAACATACTTGTATTACAAGTTCACAGAGAGTATCAACCATGACATCACAACTTTGGGTTGCAGAAAAGATCACCCCAATTTTAGCCAAAACACCAAACACTACTGCCAAGAAACTCAAAGTAGACTTGGAAAAGATGTACCCCATTAAACTGAAATATACCACAGTGTGGAAAGCAAAACAAAGGGCAATGCAAAATTTATATGGTGATTGGGCAAATACATTTAGGATGCTTTACAACTTCAAAACAGAGGTGGAAAAGAGGTCACCTGGCAGTGTTGTGGAGATAGATACTGAGGTATCGGCCAAGGTGAACTCAAGTTCTCCAAGTTTTTATGGCTTTGAAGCCTTGCATCGATGGCTTCAAAGCAGGTGCCGCCCATATTTGAGCATAGACTCATCATTTTTGACAGCAGGTGGAATGGTCAGTTGGCAGCATGCAATGCTCTAGATGGACACAACTGGATGTTTCCTATTGCTGTTGGCTTGTTTGATCGAAGCAGAGGCTTCATGGACATGGTTCATGATCCAGTTGAAAAGATGCCTATGGCCAGTGTCACCTTTGGCTATACACACAGATGCATGTAAGGGGCTGGGAAATTCAGTGAAAAATGTTTTCCCACATGCTGAGCAGAGGGAGTGCTTCGGTCATTTGTGGATGAATTTGATCAAAAAAAAATTAGAGGAGAAAATTTGGGCGCATGTGGCCAGCAGCAAGATCTTACACTAGACAGACACACAAATATCATCTTGATAAGATAATGGCAACATGCGATGAGTTTGGTCCATGGCTGAACACCTACCATTTTTTGTTATGGTACATCTCAGGATTCAACACTACCATCAAGTGTGACCACATCAACAACAATTTGGCAGAGAGTTTCAACAACAAGGTGAAGGAGTTAAAAGATTTGCCTGTGCATGACATGGTTGACCAAATCAGGATCATGCTCATGAGGTTGTGGGAATTGAGAAGAAGGATAGGTGATTGTCTGCAAGGTGATAAGCTGCCAGCAGTGGTACAACAGGTGGTCAATAGGAGCAGAAGTCTTTCACATTTGTTTGTTGAAAAATCTTCACCTTGGGGTGCTGAAGTTAGAGATAACAAAACTGGAAGGAGACATGTTGTTAACACTGAATTGCATGATTGCACTTTCCTCGAGTGGCAACGCACTGGTAAACCATGTGAGCTGCCATTCTTTTCTTAGCATCCCAACCGAAGATAAACATGCACCCAAATTTGCACGAATATTATTCAGTAGCAAAATTCAAAGCTGCATATGCTACTCCAATTCCAGCACTTACAGATCAGTCTCAGTGGCCTGAAGTGGAGATTGAGTTTTCCACGTGTCCTCCCTTGACGAGAAGAAAGGCTGGCATGCCTAAACAGAGTAGATTCAAGGCATGGTTTGAGAAAGGTGGGAGTAGTAAGAAGGGAAAGAAAGATGGAAAGCCAAAAAGGGCCCAAAAAGGTAACAAAAACAGATGCAAGTTGTAGGAAATATGCCCTAGAGGCAAAATAAAGTTATTATTTATTTCCTTATTTCATGATAAGTGTTTATTATTCATGCTAGAATTGTATTAACCGGAAACTTGATACATGTGTGAATGCATAGACAAATGATACGTCTCCGTCATATCTACTTCTCCAAACACTTTTGCCCTTGTTTTGGACTCTAACTTGCATGATTTGAATGGAACTAACCCGGACTGACGCTGTTTTCAGCAGACTTTCCATGGTGTTATTTATGTGCAGAAACAAAAGTTCTCGGAATGACCTGAAACTCCACGGAACATCTATTTGGAAAATAAGAAAAATACTGGAAGAAAAATCCACGTCAGGGGGCTCACACCCTGTCCACGAGGGTGGGGGGCGCGCCCAGGCGCACCCCCCTACCTCGTGGGCCCCCTGACGCTCCACCGACCTCAACTCCAACTCCATATATTCACTTTCGGGGAGAAAAAAAATCAGAGAGAAGGATTCATCGCGTTTTACGATACGGAGCCGCCGCCAAGCCCTAAAACCTCTCGGGAGGGCTGATCTGGAGTCCGTTCGAGGCTCCTGAGAGGGGGATTCGTCGCCGTCGTCATCATCAACCATCCTCCATCACCAATTTCATGATGCTCACCGCCGTGCGTGAGTAATTCCATTGTAGGCTTGCTGGACGGTGATGGGTTGGGCGAGATCTATCATGTAATCGAGTTAGTTTTGTTAGGGTTTGATCCCTAGTATCCACTATGTTCTGAGATTGATGTTGCTATGACTTTGCTATGCTTAATGCTTGTCACTAGGGCCCGAGTGCCATGATTTCTGATCTGAACCTATTATGTTTTCATGAATATATGTGAGTTTTTGATCCTATCTTGCAAGCCTATAGTCACCTACTATGTGTTATGATCCGACAACCCCGAAGTGACAATAATCGGGACCACTCCCGGTGATGACCATAGTTTGAGGAGTTCATTATTCACTATGTGCTAATGCTTTGTTCTGGTACTCTATTAAAAGGAGGCCTTAATATCCCTTAGTTTCCATTAGGACCCCGCTGCCACAGGAGGGTAGGACAAAAGATGTCATGCAAGTTCTTTTCCATAAGCACGTATGACTATATTCGGAACACATGCCTACATTACATTGATGAATTGGAGCTAGTTCTGTGTCACCCTATGTTATGATTGTTACATGATGAACCGCATCCGGCATAATTCTCCATCACTGATCCAATGCCTACGAGCTTTTCATATATTGTTCTTCGCTTATTTACTTTTCCGTTGCTATTGTTACAATCACTACAAAACACCAAAAATATTACTTTTGCCACCGTTACTTTTGTTACGTTACCACCACTATCATATTACTTTGCTACTAAACACTTTGCTGCAGATACTAAGTTATCCAGGTGTGGTTGAATTGAAAAATCAACTGCTAATACTTGAGAATATTCTTTGGCTCCCCTTGTGTCGAATCAATAAATTTGGGTTGAATACTCTACCCTCGAAAACTATTGCGATCCCCTATACTTGTGGGTTATCAAGACTATTTTTTGGCGCCGTTGCTAGGGAGCATAACTCTATTCTTTGAGTCACTTGGGATTTATATCTGCTGGTCACTATGAAGAACTTGAAAGACGAGAAAAAAAAATCTATCCCTCAACTACGAGGGGAGGTAAGGAACTGCCATCTAGCTCTGCACTTGATTCACCTTCTGTTTTGAGTAAGCTTGCGACATCTAAACCTGCTTCTGCTATTCGTTCTGATATGTCGCATGTTATTGATGATGCCACTTCTGCTATGCATGATACTTATGATGAAACTACTTCTATGCTTGATACTACTGTGCCACTTGGTGAATTTCTTGATGAACAAATTGCTAGAGCTAGAGAGAAAGAAATTATTGAAACTGATTATATAGATGAAAGTGATGATGAAGACTTGCCTCTTATTCCTAAGAGTTATGTTTTTGAAAAAGAATCTTCTTTAGCTATTTTAGCTTGCAAAGATAGATATGAACTCAAGAGGTTATTACTAAATGGAAGCAGCAATCTCTTAATGATAGGATGAAACCTGACCCTGCTTTTGCTATTTCACCTATCTGTGTTACTGATAAGGATTATAAATTCTCTGTTGATCCTGATATAATTACTTTGGTTGAATCTGATCCTTTTCATGGCTATGAATCTGAAACTGTCGTGGCACATCTTACTATATTAAATGATATAGCCACCCTGTTCACTAATGATGAGAGATCTCGTTATCTTTATATCCTTAAAATATTTCCGTTCTCATTAAAGGGTGATGCTAAGATATGGTTTAATTCTCTTGATCCTGGTTGTGTGCGTAGTCCCCATGATATGATTTATTACTTCTCTGCTAAATATTTCCTTACTCATAAGAAACAAGCTGCTTTAAGGGAAATATATAATTTTGTGCAAATTGAAGAAGAGAGTCTCCCACAAGCTTGGGGAAGGCTTCTCAAGTTACTTAATTCTTTGCCTAATCATCCTCTTAATAAAAATGAAATACTTGATATCTTTTATAATGGACTAACCGATACTTCCAAAGATTACTTGGATAGTTGTGCTGGTTCTGTTTTCAGGGAAAGAACACCAGATGAAGCTGAAATTCTATTGAATAGTATGCTGACAAATGAAAATAATTGGACACTTCCTGAGCCATCTCCTGAGCCAATTCCTAAGCCTATTCCTAAACCAACTCCGAAGAAGAGAGGTGTTCTGTTTCTCAGTCCTGAAGATATGCAAGAGGCAAAGAAATCTATGAAAGAAAAAGGTATTAAAGCTGAAGATGTTAAGAATTTACCTCCTATTGAAGAAATACATGGTCTTGATTTACCACCTGTTGAAGAAATATATGATCTTAATTCATCACCTATTGAAGAAACTCATGGTCTTGATAACCAGACACATGTAGTAAAGGTAAATTCTCTTTATAGATATGATAGACCTGAAATCCCTCTTACTAAGTTTGCTAGCCAGTGTTTGGATGAATTTGATAACTTTTTGGTTAAACAAGAAAACTTCAATGCTTATTTTGGTAGACAATTGAAATACAATTCCGATATGCTTGAACACTTGAGAATAATTACATGGCTAATGTTAATGGTGAACTTAAACTCATTAGTAAACATGCTTCTATGGTTACCACTCAAGTAGAACAAGTACTTAAAGCTCAAAATGATTTGCTCAATGAATTAAATAGTAAGAAAAATGACTATGCTGTTAGAGTCGCTACTAGAACTGGTAGAATGACTCAGGAACCTTTGTATCCTGAAGGCCACCATAAGAGAATTGAGCAAGATTCTCAGAGAAATAATACTGATGCACCTAGTCCTTCTAAAAAGAAGGAAAAGAAAAATGATAGGACTTTGCATGCTTCTAGTGAACCTATTGCTATAACACCTGAAAATCCAAATGATATATCTATTTATGATACTGAAACACAATCTGGTAATGGACACGAACCTAATTAAAATGTTAATGATGATGTTCATGATGATGCTCAACCTAGTAATGATAATGATATAGAAATTGAACCTGCTGTTGATCTTGATAACCCACAATCAAAGAATCAACGTTATGATAAGAGAGACTTTTTTGCTAGGAAACACGGTAAAGAAAGGGAACCTTGGGTTCAGAAACCCATGCCTTTTCCCCCGAAAACATCCAAGAAAGAGGATGACGAGGATTTTGAGCGCTTTGCTGAAATGATTAGACCTATCTTCTTGGGTATGCGATTAACTGATATGCTCAAAATGAATCCTTATGCTAAGTACATAAAAGACATTGTTACAAATAAGAGAAAGATACCAGAAGCTAAGATTTCCACCATGCTTGCTAATTATACTTTTAAGGGTGGAATACCTAAGAAACTTGGAGATCCAGGAGTACCTACTATACCATGCTCCATTAAAAGAAACTATGTTAAAACTGCTTTATGTGATCTTGGAGCCGGTGTTAGTGTTATGCCTCTCTCTTTATATCATAGACTTGATTTGAATAAGTTGACACCTACTGAAATATCTTTGCAAATGGCTGATAAATCAACTGCTATACCTGTCGGTATTTGTGAGGATGTGCCTGTTGTAGTTGCAAACGTTACTATTTTAACGGACTTTGTTATTCTTGATATTCCGAGGACGATAGTATGTCTATTATTCTTGGAAGACCTTTTTGAATACTGCAGGGCTGTTATTGATTGCAACAAAGGCAATGTCACTTTTCATGTTAATGGCAATGAGCATACAATACACTTTCCGGAAAAAACCTCAAGTCCACAGTATCAATTCTATTGGAAAAATTCCATCGATTATTTTGGAGGTTTTGAATTTCCTCTTCCTCTGTCAAGAAGAAATATGATATTCTTATTATAGGGGATGTGCATATCCCGTTGAGGTAACATAGTGCTATTCAAATTTCTCCGGTTCCATGTTATTGAAATGAGTTTGTTAACAAGACTTGATCAACCTTGTTAGTGGATTCTTTTTGATGAGCATGAGATGGATGAAACTAGAAGGCACAACCTTCAGTACCCTCTTTCCACTTTCTGTTATTTAGTTGAAATAAAGTAAAATAGTATTTTCCTGTCTGTTTTCTGATTTATCCGTGCAATATAAAAATACCCCGAAAATAAAAGTTCTCCAAATGCCCTGAAAATGAAATATGATTTTTCTAGAATATTTGAGAATATCTGGCACCGAGAACACAGCAGGAGGGGCTGGCACTTGGCCACGAGGGTGGAGAGCACGCCCTACCCCCTGGGTGCGCTCCCTGCCTCATGGGACCACGGTGGCTCCCCTCCACTTATTCCTGCACCCACACACTTCTTCTTCCTCCCAAAAAATCACTATCCCGCTCAAGCACGAGTTCTAGCTCACTTTGCTGCGATTTTCGATCTCCTTGATCAAAGCAACTCTCACAAAACTGCTTCGGGGGGATTGTTCCTTGGTATGTGACTCCTCCATTGGTCCAATTAGTTTTTGTTCTAGTGCTTTATTCATTGCAAATTTGTGCTTCCTAGGTGACCATGTTCTTGAGCTTGCATGTCAAATTTTTATAGTTCCAAGTAGTTCTAATGCATGATATAGGTTCTAGGCACTTGTAGGAGTAGTTGCTATCAATTTTGTTGAGCTTGGTTCACTTTTACTTGAAGTTACTAAAAATTTCAGAATTTTTCAGAAAATAATGAAGAGATTTTTGAGGGGCTCATCGAGCCGAAGCTCGAAGGAAAAGCAAAATGAAGAAGCATAGAGGCCCAAATATAATTTTCCTTGCATAGCGGAGGTTCGACCGTGTGAATGGCCTTCCAATGACTTCTTGAGAGCAGCCGGGATTTATAATGATTTTTATGCATTGGCTGAGAATGCAGGCCTCACCAACTTCCTCCGCGACCAACGCAATCAGTATCTCTTACTCACCAATACTTTTGTGCAAAACTTCTACTATTATTCTAAGGAATCACCTCCTTCAGTAGAGTTTCATTTTTATGATATTGTTAAGAAGATGCCACTAGATGAATTTTGCAAGATTTGCAAAATACCTTTTCAGGGTAGTTTAGATGAACCACGTCGTGAAGATGTGGATGGGTTTATTGACACTATTACTGTGCGGGAAACTAGGAAGGTTTCCGATGCAAGAATCACTAGCATACATTTTCTTGTTTTACGCTATTTTGCCTTATTTGCTAGTCATTGCTTGATTGGTCGCGGAAACTGTGGAAACCTTAGTGTTGCTGATATTATTATCTTGTTCCATGGTTTATTTAGCGATAACACTGTTAGTACGGGTGGTACTATTGCTAAAAGGTTAAGTTTTAACCGTACAAAGGGCCCCAACTTTGGAGGTATTTATGCTTCACACCTTGATGCACATTATAACATACCTATTAGGCATTATGAAAAAGAAGAAAAATTGCTGCCCAATGCTTATCTAGATTATAAGAGTATGGTAGCGCATGACTTTATTATTAAGAATAGGGAAGGGGCGCTTAAATACAAATTTTTCTTTGATAAACATCACCCTGATACTATTACCTTGCCTGCTCCTTCCTTGTTTGATTTATCTGAAGGTCCGTACCTCGTTCCGCTGGCGGCCATTCACGCCTACCGGAACCCTACACCAGCCACGGAGCCGGAACCACAATCTGAACCTCCACGATAGTCTAATTACCAGTGGGATCCGGAGATCATTGCTAACCAGTGGCAATCAGAGTCTTCCTCATCTCAGTACGAACCTGGCTACAACTATGGATATCCGCCAGGCCATCCGTGGCAATGAACCAACTTAGGCCAAAAGCCTAAGCTTGGGGGAGTACGTATTTCCCACCGACATTACATTTATGTTCACACACTCATTGCTAGTTGTCGGTAGTCATACTCTTTCTCAGTAATATCCATGCTAGTTTATTTTCCTTTTTATTGCTTTCTTCTTGTGTGTTTGATAAACATTAAGAAAAACAAAAAAATTAGTAGTAGCTTTTAGTTAGTTTACTTTCTTGCTGTAGTAGTAATAATTAAAAAGAAAACCCAAAAATATTTCCCGTTCTTCTTTTGCTTGTTGGGAGCTTTCCCGTGTAAATAGTTTTATTTCCTTTCTTTTCTTTGGGGGTCGATAGGAGAAGACCATGATAAAATTGTTGAAGTGTCTCTTATATGCATTATTGTTGATTTAACCAAGAGCCCATATTGCCTTGTCTTCTCCTTTTTATTGAATGCTCGCAGATTCCAGCTTAGTCCAATGCACGTGCACTCTTATTATTATTGACTTCGTTCGGTCGTGCAAGTGAAAGGCAATCATGACGATATATGATGGACTGACTGAGATGAGAAAAGCTGGTATGAACTCGACCTCTCTTGTTTTTGTAAATATGATTAGTTCATCGTTCCTGATTCAACCTATTATGAATAAACATGTTTGCAATGAAAATTAGAGATTATAGTTGCCTATGCCATGCTTGATTAGCTATGAGTTAGAATGGTTTACCTTGCGTGCCAACATGCTATTAAAATGGTTGTGATGTGGTATAGTGGGGTGGTATCCTCCTTTGAATGATTTAAGTGACTTGACTTGGCACATGTTCACACATGTAGTTGAAACAAATCAACATAGCCTTCATGATATTTATGTTCATGTGGATTATATCCTACTCATGCTTGTACTCAATGTTTATTAATTTTAGTGCATGTTCATGACTGTTGTCGCTCTCTAGTTGGCCGCTTCCTAGTCTTTTGCTAGCCTTCACTTGTACTAAGAGGGAATATTGGTTGTGCATCCAATTCCTTAAACCCCAAAGTTATTCCATATGAGTCCACTATACCTTCCTATATGCGGTATCTACCTGCCGTTCCAAGTAAATTTGTATGTGCCAAACTCTAAACCTTCAAATGAAATTCTGTTTTGTATGCTCGAATAGCTCATGTATCAACTAGGGCTGTCCGTATCTTCCATGCTAGGCGGGTTATTCTCAAGAGGAGTGGACTCCGCTCTTCATTCACGAGAATATGGTTGGTCACCGGGATGCCCAGTCCCATGCTTTATGCAAACTAAATCAAAATAATTGCAAACAAAACTCCCCATGGGACTGTTGCTAGTTGGAGACACTTGTTGTTTCGAGCAAGTCATGGATTGATGCTTGTTGGTGGAGGGGGAGTATAAACTTTACCATTATGTTTGGGAACCGCCTATAATGTGTGTAGCATGGAAGATATCGCCATCTCTTAGTTGTTATGTTGACAATGAAAGTATGCCGCTCAAAATATTATTTATCTCTATTTCAAAACCGAGCTCTGGCACGTCTACAAATCCCTGCTTCCCTCTACGAAGGGCCTATCTATTTACTTTTATGTTGAGTCATCAACCTCTTATTAAAATCACTAGCTGGAGAGCACAGCTGTCATTTGCATCCATTACTATTAATTTATATTGGGTATGACTATGATTGGATCTCTTTTACCATGAATTACAATGTTTAGTCAATCCTTGATCTTTAAGTTGCTCTGCATTTATGTTTTGCGGTCTCAGAAAGGGCTAGCGAGATACCATTCTTTTATATCATATTATGATTGATTTGAGAAAGTGTTGTCATCTGAGATTTATTATTATGGCTCGCTAGTTGATTATGCCACTGATATGAGTAAACATGAGACCTGAGAGTTATTGCAAATGTGGTTAGTCATAATCTTTGCTGAAAACTTGAATGCTGGCTTTACATATTTACAACAACAAGAGCAAACAGAGTTTGTAAAAGTTTTTCTTTATCACTTTCAGTTTATCAACTGAATTGCTTGAGGACAAGCAAAGGTTTAAGCTTGGGGGAGTTGATACGTCTCCGTCGTATCTACTTTTCCAAACACTTTTGCCCTTGCTTTGGACTCTAACTTGCATGATTTGAATGGAACTAACCCGGACTAACGCTGTTTTCAGCAGACTTTACATGGTGTTATTTATGTTTAGAAACAAAAGTTCTCAGAATGACCTGAAACTCCACGGAACATCTATTTGGAAAATAAGAAAAATACTGGAAGAAAAATCCATGTCAGGAGGCCCACACCCTGTCCACGAGGGTGGGGGGCGCGCCTGCCCCCCTAGGGCGCACCCCCTGCCTCGTGGGCCCCCTGACACTCCACCGACCTGAACTCCAACTCCATATATTCAATTTCGGGGAGAAAAAAATCAGAGAGAAGGATTCATCACGTTTTACGATACGGAGCCGCCGGCAAGCCCTAAAACCTCTCAGAAGGGCTGACCTGGAGTCCGTTCGGGGCTCCGGAGAGGGGGATTCGTCGCCGTCATCATCATAAACCATCCTCCATCACCAATTTCATGATGCTCACCGCCGTGCGTGAGTAATTTCATCGTAGGCTTGCTGGACCGTGCTGGGTTGGATGAGATCTATCATGTAATCGAGTTAGTTTTGTTAGGGTTTGATCCCTAGTATCCACTATGTTCTGAGATTGATGTTGCTTTGACTTTGCTATGCTTAATGCTTGTCACTAGGGCCCGAGTGCCATGATTTCAGATCTGAACCTATTATGTTTTCATGAATATATGTGAGTTCTTGATCCTATCTTGCAAGTCTATAGTCACCTACTATGTGTTATGATCCGGCAACCCCAAAGTGACAATAATCGGGACCACTCCCGGTGATGACCCTAGTTTGAGGAGTTCATGTATTCACTATGTGTTAATGCTTTGTTCCGGTACTCTATTAAAAGGAGGCCTTAATATCCCTTAGTTTCCATTAGGACCCCGCTGCCACGGGAGGGTAGGACAAAAGATGTCATGCAAGTTCTTTTCCATAAGCACGTATGACTATATTCGGAATACATGCCTACTTTACATTGATGAATTGGAGCTAGTTCCGTGTCACCCTATGTTATGATTGTTACATGATGAACCGCATCCGGCATAATTCTCCATCAGCGATCCAATGCCTACGAGCTTTTCATATATTGTTCTTCGCTTATTTACTTTTCCGTTGCTATTGTTACAATCACTACAAAACACCAAAAATATTACTTTTGCTACCTTTTGTTACCGTTACCACCACTATCATATTACTTTGCTACTAAACACTTTACTGCAGATACTAAGTTATCCAGGTGTGGTTGAATTGACAACTCAACTGCTAATACTTGAGAATATTCTTTGGCTCCCCTTGTGTCGAATCAATAAATTTGGGTTGAATACTCTACCCTCGAAAACTGTTGCGATCCCCTATACTTGTGGGTTATCAACAATCAGGGTGTCACTAGTATGCCTCTACTTGAATAGCTCATTGAATCAAAGATGGTTAAGTTTCCTAGCCATAGACATGAGTTGTCATTTGATTAACGGGATCACATCATTAGGAGAATGATGTGATTGACTTGACCCATTCCGTTAGCTTAGCACTTGATCATTAAGTATGTTGCTATTGATTTCTTCATGACTTATACATGTTCCTATGACTATGAGATTATTCAACTCCCATTTATAGGAGGAACACTTTGTGTGCTACCAAACGTCACAACGTAACTGGGTGATTATAAAGGTGCTCTACAGGTGTATCTGAAGGTACTTGTTGGGTTGGCGTATTTCGAGATTAGGATTTGTCACTCCGATTGTCGGAGAGGTATCTCTGGGCCCACTCCGTAATGCACATCATTATAAGCCTTGCAAGCATTGCAACTAATGAGTTAGTTGCAGGATGATGTATTACGGAACGAGTAAAGAGACTTGCCGGTAACGAGATTGAACTAGGTATTGAGATACCGACGATTGAATCTCGGGCAAGTAACATACCGATGACAAAGGGAACAACATATGTTTTTATGTGGTTTGACCGATAAAGATCTTCGTAGAATATGTGGGAGCCAATATGAGCATCCAGGTTCCGCTATTGGTTATTGACCGGAGACGTGTCTCAGTCATCTCTACATAGTTCTCGAACCCGTAGGGTCCGCACGCTTAAAGTTCGATGATGGTTATATTATGAGTTTACGTGTTTTGATGTACCGAAGGTAGTTCAGAGTCCCAGATTTGATCACGGACATGACGAGGAGTCTCGAAATGGCCGAGACATAAAGATTGATATATTGGACGACTATGTTCGGACACCGGAATGATTTCGGGAGGTTTCAGACATTTATCGAAGTACCGGGGGTTACCGGAACCCCCCGGGAAGCTATTGGGCCTTATGGGCCTTAGTGGAAAGGAGAGAGGGAGGCCAGGAGGTGGCGCGCAGCCGCCCTTTCCCCAATCTGAATTGGGAAATGTAAGGGGGCGACGGGCCCCCTTCTCTTTCCTTCTCTCCACCTCCTCCTTCCCCCTTCTCCTACTTGGAATAGGAAAGGGGGGGGGGCAAACCTACTTGGATTAGGATTGCCCCCCCTCTTGGGCGCGCCTCTCCCCTAGGCCGGCCCTCTCCTCCTCCCCCCTTTATATACGGAGGAGGGGGCATCCCATAGACACAACAATTGATCCCTTGGATCTCTTAGCCGTGTACGGTGCCCCCCTCCACCATAATCCACCTCGATAATATCGTAGCGGTGCTTAGGCGAAGCCCTGCATCGGTAGAACATCATCATCGTCACCACGCCGTCGTGCCGATGGAACTCTCCCTCAAAGCTCGGCTGGATCGTAGTTCGAGGGACGTCATCGAGTTGAACGTGTGCTGAACTCGGAGGTGACGTGCGTTAGATACTTGATCGGTCGGATCTTGAAGACATACGACTACATCAACCACATTGTGCTAACGCTTCCACTTTCGGTCTACGAGGGTACGTGGACACACTCTCCCCTCTCGTTGCTATACATCACCATGATCTTGCGTGTGCGTAGGATTTTTTTTAAATTACTACGTTCCCCAACAGTGGCATCCGAGCCAGGTATTATGTGTAGATGTTATATGCACGAGTAGAACACAAGTGAATTGTGGGCGATACAAGTCATACTGCTTACCAACATGCCGTACTTTGGTTCGGCGGTATTGTTGGATGAAGCGGCCCGGACCGACATTACACGTACGCTTACGCGAGACTGGTTCTACCGACGTGCTTTGCACACAGGTGGCTGGCGTGTGTCAGTTTCTCCAACTTTAGTTGAACCGAGTGTGGCTACGCCCGGTCCTTGAGAAGGTTAAAACAACACTAACTTGACGAACTATCGTTGTGGTTTTGATGCGTAGGTAAGAATGGTTCTTGCTTAGCCCGTACCAGCCACATAAAACTTGCAACAACAAAGTAGAGGACGTCTAACTTGTTTTTGCAGGGCATGTTGTCATGTGATATGGTTAAGACATGATACTATATTTTATTGTATGAGATGATCATGTTTTGTAACCGAGTTATCGGCAACTGGCAGGAGCCATATGGTTGTCGCTTTATTGTATGCAATGCAATCGCCCTGTAATGCTTTACTTTATCACTAAGTGGTAGTGATAGTCGTAGAAGCAATAGTTGGCGAGACGACAACGATGCTACGATGGAGATCAAGGTGTCGCACCGGTGACGATGGTGATCATGACGGTGCTTCGGAGATGGAGATCACAACCAGAAGATGATGATGGCCATATCATATCACTTATATTGATTGCATGTGACGTTTATCTTTTATGCATCTTATTTTTCTTAGACCGACGGTAGCATTATAAGATGATCTCTCACTAAATTTCAAGGTATAAGTGTTCTCCCTGAGTATGCACTGTTGCAAAAGTTCTTCGGGCTGAGACACCACGTGATGATCGGGTGTGATAAGCTCTACGGTCAAATACAACAGGTGCAAGATAGTTTTGCACACGCGGAATACTCAGGTTAAACTTCACGAGCCTAGCATATGCAAATATGGCCTCGGAACACTGAGACCGAAAGGTCGAGCGTGAATCATATAGTAGATATGATCAACATAGTGATGTTCACCATTGAAAACTACTCCATCTCACGTGATGATCGGACATGGTTTAGTTGATATGGATCACGTGATCACTTAGATGATTAGAGGGACGTTGTCGGCGTTCTGGGAACGGGGGTCCCCAGACTTGCCTGCCTGCGGCCTATGGTGTGGCTCAAAGGGGGGCCCATCACGGCCCATCTTCATCAACACAAGCTCAAGACCCTCGCGAGGGACCAAGCCTCGCGAGGCGGACGACAGGGAGCTTCCTCAGGCATGGCCTCATCAGGCTGGCTCGCGAGGAGGCGGAGAGATCAAGGCGGGGTACCTCACGAGGTGCCCATGACGCAAGCCATGACGACCAAGGGTGCCAGGCGGGCGCCAGCCCACGCAGTGTCCTCCTTTCCTCTTTGGTGCAAAGGGAGCAAGCGCAGGTGAGAGCATCAAGCAAAGGCGTCCATTTTGGTGCAACAAGACCAAGACCAGCCCAACGGCAGGAAGGAAGTCATTGTGGAGCCCAAGCCGGCCACCACCAGAGCCTTTGACAGGCGAGGACCAACTTTAGTCAGGATAAGTGTACCAGATGTTCCCCTTCAAAATGGCCAATTGTTGGCGCCCTTCCCGCTCAATATTTGGGAAGAGGCCCAGGGCCCTTGCCTATAAATAGGACTAGCCACCCACAGGGTAGAGGAGGCTGGAATCTGGAATCAGCAGAGAGAGAGAGAGAGAGAGAGAGAGAGAGAGAGAGAGAGAGAGAGAGAGAGAGAGAGAGAGAGAGAGAGCGACTGAACTCCCCCTAGCAGTTCATCGCCCCGTCCAAGAACAGACCCTCGTGAGGCCGTTCTTCCTTGTATTGTTCATCACCATCAGCCCAAGAGGCAATCCACCACACCTCAAACTAGAGTAGGGTATTACACCACAATGGTGGCCCGAACTAGTATAAACTTTGTGTCTCTTGTGCTGTTCCTTTCGTAGTTTAGATCCTAGCGAGGCGGCGGGGTGCAGGTAGGTAGAGGGTGAGATTCCGCGCGCACCCCAGTGTTCGAACCTCAAGGGTCTGCCGGAACCCGAAATCCGACATTTGGCGCGCCCGTAGGGGTCGCTGAATTAAATCTTCTGCCGCCCTGTTCTCCGTCGACCACCGCATCCATGTCTGACACTCGTCGGGCCCGCGCCGAGCACCGAGCCGCTCTCGCTTCCCGCGTCGCCCAGACGGCTCCCATCGGCGGGCGCCCTCGTCATTCCCCGTCGCCTGCCGTCAACGCCTCCACCGGCCCGGTGGGGAACGAGCAGCAAGCATCGTCCCAGCATCCCTCCGTGAGGCAAGACGGCCGCACTGCTACCCCCTCACTCGCCCCGGCTGGTTCTTCGTCTCGCGCATTCCGCGCGCCCATGGAGGCTCGAGCTGCACTCATCGCGGCAAACGAGCTCCTGCGCTACCATCCCGTTGACGATGTCTACGAAGAGTGGCTCGACCGCGTCGCCGAGCTCGTCCGCGCCGCAGGGGGCTCCCCCGCGCCGTCTGTCCCGCTGCACCGCACCCTGTCCTGCACGGGCGACGAAGCTCCGGGGGCGCCTCGGCCGCCTCCCCCTCAAGAAGGCGCCCTGGCCCCAAGGCGCGTGGTCCCTGGGCGGAACCCGCTCCATCCGGCGCCAGCGCGGCAAGAGCAGAGCTGCCAGGAGGTCCCTCGCCCGCAAGAAGCTGCCCGAGTGCTCCCCGCTCCAGCTCGTCGCGACCACGCTCCTGCTCCGGCACGTCAAGACCCCGCGCTGCTCCCAACTGCAGCACATGGGGACCCGCAAGACCAAGATCTTCGTCACCCAAGGCCTCCCGTGGCCACAGCAGGATGCCGTGCCTTCACCCCCGAGTTGCGCAGCGTCGCGTGGCCCGGCAAGTTCAAGCCGGACCTGCCTCCTCACTACGACGATGCGACCGACCCGCGAGTTCCTCCAGCTCTGACGAGCTGGGCATCGGCCCGCCAACGGAGACGAAGGTCATGGCGAACTGGTTTCCCATGGCGCCAAGGACGGGCCCGCACTGCTCTGAACTCGGCCCCGTGCACGATCTCCTCCTGGGGCGAGATGCACACCCGCTTCATCGCCAACTTCCAAGGTACTCATGACCGCCACCGCCGTGGCGACATCGCCGCATCAAGCAAGAGCTGGGGAGACCTGCAGAAATACATCCAGCGCTTCAACAACGCACGCCTCAAGATTCCCAAGGTGACCGAGGAGGCCATCATCTCCGCCTTCTCCGACGGTGTGCGCGACGTCAAGATGAAGGAGGAGCTGGCGATGCATGAAGACTTGTGCACTTCCTTGGAGCTATTCAACTTGGCGACCAAGTGCGCCAGGGCCGAGGAAGGGCGTCTCTCCCTCCTCGAGTTGCCTGCCGCAGACCCAGAAGAGAAGAAGCCCAAGGCCAAGGATGTGAAGCGCAAGGGGGCTGCCGTGCTCGCGGCAGAACCGGACACCAAGCGGGGCAGAGATCGGCCCGAGTCTTCCAAGGGCAGCCGGTACTGCGTGTACCACGACCTCCACACCCACAATACCAACGAATGTCAAGAGCTCCGAGCCGTGCGAGAAGGGAGGATCGGCCGACGTCCCGACCGCAGCGACCGGGGCTACGGCCGAGGAGGAGGAAGGAACACAGGACGCTGGGAAGACCGCGGCCCTCGCCAAGGGTGGCGTGACCAACCTCACGAGGATCGCTGGCGGGATCCGCCTCGCGAGGGAGGCTGGAGGGATTAGCCTCGCGAGGATCACCCGCAAGGCAACGCACGCCTCCCTCCTCTGCCACCGCAGCCAAGGAGAAATGAAGACCATCATCAGGACGAGGGGGCTGGGGGCTTCCGAGAGCAGCCGCGATCGCTCAGCATCCCGGGGCGGAGCTCAAGCCCCAGCCTCTCAACGCATCTTCAAGCAGTTCGCCCTCGAAGTGAATGCAGTCCTCCCCAAGCTCGAAGCCACACGCCCAATCAGGTGGTCAGCGTGTACCATCACGTTCAGCTCAGCGGATCAGCTCAAGTGTGCGGCCACAGCCGGAGTCCTTCCGATGCTTTGTTCCCCATTCATCAGCAACGTGCTAGTCACCAAGACCCTCATCGATGGCGGGGCAGGGCTCAACGTCCTGTCTATGGAAACGTTCAACAATCTCCAAGTGCCTTACAATCAGCTTCAACCAACCAAGCCTTTCTCTGGGGTCACCGGCGGCTCCATGGTCCCGATCGGGCAGGTTCGCCTCCCTGTCACCTTCGGCGCACGCGACAACTACCGCACCGAGCTCATCGACTTCGACGTCGCCCACATTCGCCTGCCATACAACGTCATCCTCGGGTACCCAACGCTGGCCAAGTTCATGGCCGTAACCCACCACGGCTACAACGTCCTCAAGATGCCAGGAAATGGCGGAGTCATCACGGTGCCCTGCGAAGAGAAAGACGCAGTGTGCTCCCTGGAGCGAGCCTTTCAGCCGCATCACCGGAAGACCGGATCGCGAAGCGAGGCTTCCGAGACCACCCCCAAGAAGAAGAATACATCGTCCGGCCCGGCCCCTCAGGAGGCAGGCCCCTTAGGGTCCGCGCCTTCTTAGGGGGAACCTCCTACTATCGCATAGGAAAGCGCGCCCGACGCCCTCCTCAGGCAGGGCTCGGGGGCTCCCCCCTGGAGGGCCACCGACCTTGCTAAGGTCACGAGGGAGGCGCTTGGGCATCACTTGGAGGCGTGTTTCGAAGCACGTTTCCCTCAAGAAGGAGCACGACAAGGAGGGCCAAACCCTCAGGAGTTCGTCAGCAAGATCATTCAGGAGCTGCAGGAGTCAAGAGTCATGAGTGGCAGCCGCCGCTTACCTGCCGTAGCTCCCCATCCAGGCAAGGATGGTGGGCTGCGCGTCTGCATCGACATACCAGGGCTCAACCGAGCCGCCTCTCAGGAGCGCCTCTGGCCCTCTGGAGTGGGGCCCTGCGAAGGTCCACCCCACGGCTACGTTCGCATGCCTTACGGCTTGCCGAACGCGGCCGCCACGTACCAGCGCCTCATGGGGGATATCCTGGAGACTCAAGAGGCCAGGCGTTCCACAGCCCTGGCATAGATGGAGATGGTCCACAAGGAGCCACCAGCGCCTCCCAAGGCCCCTGAGCCTGGGGGCTCATGAGGATCGGCTCCCGCAGCCCACCGAGTCTGCTGCACCAGCACCCTTTCGCCTTCAACGCTATCAGGTGACATCTTTCAAGTTTCATTTCCAACTGGGAGCGCCCCCTAGGGCTGCATTATTCCCAGGCCGCATGGGTCCGTCCCTGCGGCGTGTATCCCTTTTACTTCATGTTCCTAGCTTACCTTGTTGGGGGCGCCCTCCGGGCTGCATCATCCCCAAGTCGCTCGGGCCAGGCCCGGCGACATGTATCCCTCTTGTGTTTATTTCGGGTCATGCGTCCGACCCATCATGCTTGTTATTTGATGCCAATCCACGACACCTTTTCTTTGTTCATGTCGACCGCTTGCATGTTAAAGGGGGGGGGGGGTACCTGAGCATCGCGACTCAGGGCTCCTACTGGCTCTCCAGCCCTCACCCTCTGGCCTTGTCCACGACATCGCGACCTGGCATACCAGCGACGGCTGAGACCAGCTCGAGGGCCGGGACCCGAGGACGTAGAGCGCCGACATCTAACCAAACCTGCAAGAACACATCACAAGATAAGTCCTAGTGCCAGGCGCAACCCGCCTTGAGGTAGGGCCCCGTGAGTCCCGCGCTGGCTCACGGGTGCCCAGATACACCTCATCAGGCCCTACCGTGCCAGCCACGTGTCGTATGGGGCTGTACACGCCCGGGGCTCCTCCCGGAGGGGAGCCCCCTCCCACGCACCAGTGGAAGCACCATGCTCCGCGCTGGCTGACGACACTGCCGAGGAGCGGCTATGCCCGTACACATACGGAAGCGCTATGCTCCGCGCTGGTGATAAACAACTAAGGGTGGCCCCCGGGCTGCATCAACCTCAGGGAGCCCAGAGCTCAGTGTCTGGCCTCATCGCAACGCCTCCCCTCGGGAGTGCCGCACGAGGGGGCTGGGCACGGGGGCTGCGCCTGGGTCACGCCCAAACGCACGCCACCCAGCCAGGCCCCTCGGGCCTGGTTCGTCGCGCGTCCCTCCCCAAGCGGAGCCAAGGTACGAAGGCCGTTTGAGCGTCAAGGGGGACTCCTGAGCATCGCGACTCAGGAGCCCAACTGTTCAAGTAGCCCCTCATTCCTTAGTTCTGAAAGGCTAACGGCGGCTGAGGTATGCGCGGGGCCGGGCTCTGCAGACGTAGAACGGTAGATCCACCCACATCTCACCTCCCTACTTGTTGTTCGTGCGCCAAGGGGGACTCCTGAGCATCGCGACTCAGGAGCCTAACTTGTCACGTAGCCCCTCACTCCTTGGTCCCGTCATGGTTTCCGTCGGGCTAGCGGCGATCGAGGTATCCAATGGGCGGGCTCTGCCGGCGTAGAACACAAGCAAGTAGGAAGGAAAAGCACAAATTTCAAGGAATTCAAAAGCAAATATTACAGTCCATAACTGTTATCACAACGCCAAATGCAAGTTTAAACGCCTCCCCGAGGCATGATACATGTGCAGGAATCAAAAGCAGAATAGGAGCCGCAACGGAGTCACTTGTCGGCGGTGGAGCTGCGCGGAGCGGGTTCGCCTTGTGGAGCTGCAGGGTTGGCAGCGCCCCGCTTCGGCTTGGTGCTGAAGGCCCGGAACTTCCCCAGCAGAGCCTCCCGACCCTTCACGGCCTCAGCAGCGGCAGCGGCAAGCTCGCCGCTCGCTGGCTCCAGCAGGCTGTCAAGGTCGACGTTGGGATCGCGAAGGTAGACGTGGGTGAGGACCCGCGTCAGCGCTGCAGAAGATAAGACACGTGCCTCGGCCTCAGCCGTAGGGCCAAGGCCAAGGGCGATATCTTCAAGAGCGCGAACCAGGAAGGGAAGCATCTTGGCGAGGCCGTCCTCTGCGCCGGCCAGCGGGCTCTCCAGGCCGCTATCGTAAAGCTCCCTCAGCAAGGTGCGAGCCTTCACCTCCATATCTGTGAAGGCCACGCGATCCTCGGCAAGGACCCGTGCCTTGCCGTCCAGCTCGACCTTCCTCGCCTCCAACTCTTGCTCCAGCACGCCTAGGCGTTCACGGTGCTTCTTGAGCTTGGAGTCCCGATCCTTGACGGCCACCTCACGAGCTTTCATGCCTTCCTCCTGCTCTTGGCGAAGGCGGGCCTCCTTGGCGAGCTGGTCCTGCAGGCCCTGCAGCTCGCTCTACAGTGCCTTGCAGCGACCTCGGACATCGGCTACCTCCCCCAAGGCGGCTTCACGAGCAGCTTTCGCCCCAAGGACGGCCTACTTCTCCTCATCGCAAGCCGTCGAGGCCTGGACCAGCGCCGCCCGAATCGAAGCGTCAGAGCGAATCCAGCCAGAAGCCAGCTCCTAGCGCCCGGCCACCAGACGAGGGTCGGCGCCCGAAAGATCCTGCCGCAGCCGGTCCAGTTCGGCAGCAGCGCGATCCAGAACGGTGGGAGGAGTCGGAGAAACAGCAGTTGGTGGAGTAGGAGGAGAAGGCGGCAGTGTGACCACAGTATCCAGAGGCGGAGCCTGCTGCGCCCCAACGGCTGTGGTGGCAGCGTCAGGTAAGTGCACCTCAGGAGCCGCCTGGGCCGTGGGGGCTGAGCTCGCCCCAGCCGGCTCAGGCAGGCCGCGTGAGGACGACCGGGCAGGAGAGGCCCGTGCATCGCGGTCACCTTCTTTCACGGGCGGAGGCGCTGCCCCAGACGGAACCTCATGAGATCCCTTTGGCTTCTTTGCCGCGGGTGCCAGCCTAGCCAAGAGATACAGACGTCAAGTCTCAGCGACAAAACAAGAAATAAGATAGGAATCGAGCACTTACTGGTCATCGCTCGCAAGCTCGAGCAGCCTCCGGCCATACTTGAAGCCCGAGAGCCGGCCACAAGGATCAGCCTCAAGAAGCTCGGGAGCAGGAGGCGCGCCTGCGGATCGCCTCGAGGCCGGGGCAGACCCACGGGGGATCAGCCCAGTTCTGTCCTTCTTTGGGATCGGGGGCAAGCTTCCGCCGCCTCGCTCGTCATCATCCTCGTCGTCGTCGTCGCTCGGTGAAAGGCGGAGAACGCGGGACTTGCGCCGAGGGAGGGGAGCCCTCGACTCTCCGTCGGTCGCCTCGGAGTCGAGCCCTCCTTCCTGCTCCCCTTCTCCCTTCTCTTCGCTGGAATCGCGGAGGACACGCCCACCGGGTCCTCGAGCCTCATGAGCGGGCCCGTCCCGTTGAAGACGGGCATGGACTCCACTACCTGCTCCCGGTCGTCATGGAGGAACAGGGGCGAGGCGCCCCCAACCTCGCCACGCCGCCCCGACCAAAGATTGGAGAACCGCAGCCAGGTCTTCGTCTGCCAAGACCGCGGGGCTCGGGTGGGGCCTCCACACCGGAGGTGGGTACAGACGAAGCGGAGCCAGCTGGTGCTCCAGGAATTCCCTCAGCAGTGACGCGTCGGTCAGCTTCGCCGCCGCCATGCTGGCCGGCCTCAGATCCATGTCCATCTTCTCCAACACCAGCCTCGCGCGGGGGTCCAAGAGCTCCACTCGAGACCAATCGTCGGAGTGTATGGGGTGCTCCGTGGGCAAGATTAGCCGAGGGCGGATGCGCCCAACATCTACCAAGACCCACTTGCTCCTGAAGCCCTCAATCCTCTTCCCGGGGTTCGAAATGGCGATGGAGCTACCGTACGCGACGAAGCTAGCACACGCAGAGAAGGAACCACGAGAGGTTCGGAGGGAGAAATAGTGGCGCAATAGGGCCACTGAGGGCTGCACCCCGACGTGAGCCTCACAATAGTAGGCGAAGATCTCCAGGAGGAGAACAGAGTTGGGGTGGAGATGCAGAGCTTGTAGCTTGTAATGGCGGAGGACAGAGAAGAAGAACTCGGAAAAGGGAGGCATCAGACTGGCAACAATGGCACTTACAAAGAGCGGATAGAAGGTGCTCCCTCGGCCCTCAGGGGGGCGGAGCCGGCCTTGAACACCTTCGCCCCGTCGATGCCCTGCGCCGCCGCCATCTGGCGCACCCAGGCAAGGCTCGCCTAAGACACGCTCGGCGAGTCCAGGGCAGGCGCGTACCAAGCTCCGGCCGGGGTCTGGCGAGGCGCCATGCCTTGCTAGGGCGTGCAGTCGAAGTGGATCTGAAGATTTCGGAGGCAGGAAGGAGAGGTTCAAGAAAGGGGATCTGAGCAGTAACCAGAGAAAGCAAGGGAAGCAAAGCCTAGGCAGACGCCGCTCTTTTATCGACTCGCGCGGTTGCTAAGGCACCCACCTCCAATCAACCGCCACGCGGCGCCCAAGGCCGCAGGCTGTTAGGGCCCGTAGCACTTCGCACTTGCCCCTTCGCCTCTCTGCTCGGCCAAGTCCGGGCGCGCCTTGGGCCCGGGGGCTACTGTCGGCATTCTGGGAATGGGGGTCCCCAGACTTGCCTGCCTGCGGCCTGCGGCGTGGCACAAAGGGGGGCCCATCACGGCCCATCTTCATCAACACAAGCTCAAGACCCTCGCGAGGGACCAAGCCTCGCGGGGCGGACGACAGGGAGCTTCCTCAGGCATGGCCTCATCAGGCTGGCTCGCGAGGAGGCGGAGAGATCAAGGTGGGGTACCTCACGAGGTGCCCATGATGCAAGCCATGACGACCAAGGGCGCCAGGCGGGCGCCAGCCCGCGCAGTGTCCTCCTTTCCTCTTTGGTGCAAAGGGAGCAAGCGCAGGTGAGAGCATTAAGCAAAGGTGTCCATTTTGGTGCAACAAGACCAAGACCAGCCCAACGGCAGGAAGGAAGTCATTGTGGAGCCCAAGCCGGCGTCACCACCAGAGCCTTTGACAGGCGAGGACCAACTTTATTCAGGATAAGTGTACCAGATGTTCCCTTCAAATGGCTAATTGTTGGCGCCTTCCCGCTTAATATTTGGGAAGAGGCCCAGGCCCTTGCCTATAAATAGGACTAGCCACCCACAGGGTAGAGGAGGCTGGAATCTGAATCAGCAGAGAGAGAGAGAGAGAGAGAGAGAGAGAGAGAGAGAGAGAGAGAGAGAGAGCGATGAACTCCCCTAGCAGTTAAATCGCCTGCCAAGAACAGACCCTCGTGAGGCCGTTCTTCCTTGTATTGTTCATCACCATCAGCCCAAGAGGCAATCCACCACACCTCAAACTAGAGTAGGGTATTACACCACAATGGTGGCCCGAACTAGTATAAACTTTGTGTCTCTTGTGCTGTTCCTTTCGTAGTTTAGATCCTAGCGAGGCGGCGGGGTGCAGGTAGATAGAGGGTGAGATTCCGCGCGCACCCCAGTGTTCGAACCTCAAGGGTCTGCCGGAACCCGAAATCCAACAGATGTCTATCTAAGTGGGAGTTCTTAAGTAATATGATTAATTGAACTTTAATTTATCATGAACTTAGTCCTGGTAGTATTAGCATATCTATGTTGTAGATCAATAGCTCGCGTTTGGCTCCCCTGTTTAATTTTGATATGTTCCTAGAGAAATATAAGTTGAAAGATGATAGTAGCAATGATGCGGACTTGTTCCGTGATCTGAGGATTTTCCTCATTGCTGCACAGAAGAATTATTCCCTTGATGCACCGCTAGGTGACAGACCTATCGCAGGAGCAGATGCCGACATTATGAATGTTTTGACAAAAGCTTGGTATGATGACTACTTGATAGTTTAGTGCACCATGCTTTACGGCTTAGAACCGGGACTTCAAAAATGTTTTGAACGCCACGGAGCATATAAGATGTTCCAAGAGTTGAAATTGGTATTTTATACTCATGCCTGTGTCGAGAGGTATGAGACCTCTGACAGTACTTTGCCTACAAGATGGAGGATAATAGCTCAACCAGTGAGCATGTGCTCAGATTGTATGGGTACTACAATTGCTTGAATCAAGTGGTAGTTAATCTTCCAGATAAGATAGTAATTGACAGAATTCTCTAGTCACTATCACCAAGTTACTAGAACTTCGTGATGAACTATAATATGGAAGGGATGACGAAAGTAATTCCCGAGCTCTTCGCGATGCTGAAATCGACGAAGGTAGAAATCAAGAAAGAGCATCAAGTATTGATGGTTAACAAGACCACTAGTTTCAAGTAAAGGGGCAAAGGGAAGAAAGGGGAACTTCAAGAAGAATGGCAAGCAAGTTGCTGCTCAAGTGAAAAATCCCAAGTCTGGACCTAAGCCTGAAACTGAGTGCTACTACTGCAAAGGGACTGGTCACTGGAAGTGGAACTGCCCCAAGTATTTGGTGGATAATAAGGATGGCAAAGTGAACAAAGCTATATTTGATATACATGTTATTGGTGTGTACTTTACTAGTGTTTATAGCAACCCCTCGGTATTTGATACTGGTTCAGTTGCTAAGAGTAGTAACTCGAAACGGGAGTTGCAGAATGAACATAGACTAGTTAAGGGTGAAGTGATGATGTGTATTGGAAGTGGTTCCAAGGTTAATATGATCATCATCGCACACTCCCTATACTTTCGGGATTAGTGTTGAACCTAAAATAAATGTTATTTAGTGTATGCTTTGAGCATGAATATGATTGGATCATGTTTATTGCAATACGGTTTTTCATGTAAGCTAGAGAATAATTGTTGTTCCATTTGCATGAATAAAACCTTCTATGGTCATACACCTAATGAAAATGTTTTGTTGGATCTCGATCATGGTGATATACATTTTCATAATATTGAAGCCAAAAGATGCCAAGTTAATAATGATAGTGCAACTTATTTGTGGCACTGCCGTTTAGGTCATATTGGACTTATTGAATCACTTGATTATGAATCAACTGATGCTTGCGAACCATGCCTCATGGGCAAGATGACTAAGACTCCGTTCTCTGGAACAATGGAGCGAGCAACAGATTTGTTAGAAATCATACATACTGATGTATGTGGTCCAATTAATATTGAGGCTCGCGGCGGGTATCATTATTTTCTGACCTTCACAGATAATTTGAGCAGATATGGGTATATATACTTGATGAAACACAAGTCTGAAACATTTGAAAAGTTCAAAGAATTTCAGAGTGAACTGGAGAATCATCGTAACAAAAATAAAGTTTCTACGATATGATCGCGGAGGTAAAATATTTGAGTTACGAGTTTGGCCTTCAGTTAAAACAATGTGAAATAATTTCACTACTCACGACACCTGGAACACCACAGTGTAATGGTGTGTCCGAACGTCGTAACCGTGCTTTATTAGATATGGTGCGATCTATGATGTCTCTTACTGAACTACCACTATCGTTTTTGGGGTTATGCATTAGAGACAGCTACATTCATGATAAATAGGGCACCATCTAAATCCGTTGAGACGACACCGTATGAACTATGGTTTGGCAAGAAACCTAAGTTGTCGTTTCTTAAAGTTTGAGGTTGCAATGCTTATGTGAAAAAGTTTCAACCTGATAAGCTCAAAATCAAAATCAGAGAAGTGCGTCTTCATAGGATACCCAAAATAAAATGTTGGGTACACCTTCTATCACAGATCCGAAGGCAAGATATTCGTTGCTGAGAATGGATCCTTTCTAGAGAAGGAGTTTCTCTCGAAATAAGTGAGTGGGAGGAAAGTAGAACTTGATGAGGTAACTGTACCTGCTCCCTTATTGGAAAGTAGTTCATCGCAGAAACCGGTTCATGTGACACCTACACCTATTAGTGAGGAAGCTAATGATGATGATCATAAAACTTCAGATCAAGTTACTACCAAACCTCGTAGGTCAACCAGAGTAAGATCCACACCAGAGTGGTACAGTAATCATGTTCTGGAGGTCCTGTTACTTGACCATGACGAACCTACGAACTATGAGGAAGCGATGATGAGCCTAGATTCCGATAAATGGCTTGAGGCCATGAAATCTGAGGTAGGATCCATGTATGATAACAAAGTGTGGACTTTGGTGGACTTGCCCGATGATCGGCAAGCCATTGAGAATAAATGGATCTTCAAGAGGAAGACGGACACTAATAGTAGTGTTACTATCTATAAAGCTCGAATTGTCGCACAAGTTTTTCAACAAGTTCAAGGTGTTGATTACGATAAGATTTTCTCACTCGTAGCGATGCTTAAGTCTGTCCGAATCATGTTAGAAATTGCTGAATTTTATGAAATCTGGCAAATCGATAACAAAACTACATCCCTTAATGGATTTATTAAAGAAGAGTTGTATATGATGCAACCAGAAGGTTTTGTCAATCCTAAAGGTGCTAACAAAATATGCAAGCTCCAGCGATCCATCTATGGACTAGTGTAAGCATCTCGGAGTTGGAATATACGCTTTGATAAGTTGATCAAAGCACATAGTTTTTTACAGACTTGCGGTGAAGCCTGTATTTACAAGAAAGTGAGTGGGAGCACTATAGCATTTCTGGTAAATATATGTAAATGACATATTGTTGATCGGAAATAATGTAGAATTATTCTGCAAAGCATAAAGTAGTGTTTGAAAGGAGTTTTTCGAAGAAAAACCGCGGTGAAGCTGCTTACATATTGAGCATCAAAATCTATAGAGACAGATCAAGACGCTTGATAAGTATTTTCAATGAGTACATACCTTGACAAGATTTTGAAGTATTTCAAAATGGAACAGTCAAAGAAAGAGTTCTTGCCTATGTTACAAGGTGTGAAGTTGAGTAAGACTCAAAGACCGACCACAGCAGAAGATAGAAAGAGAATGAAAGTCATTCCCTATGCCTCAGCTATAGGTTCTATAAAGCATGCCATGCTGTGTATCAGATCTATTGTATACCCTATACTGCGTTTGGAAGGGAGTACAATAGTGATCTAGGAGTAGATCACTAGACAGCGGTCAAACTTATCCTTAGTGGAATAGGGATATGTTTCTGGATTATGGAGGTGACAAAAGGTTCATCGTAAAGGGTTACGTCGATGCAAGTTTTGACACTGATCCAGATGACTCTAAGACTCAATCTGGATACATATTGAAAGTGGGAGCAATTAGCTAAAGTAGCTCCGTGCAGAGCATTGAAGACATAGAAATTTTCAAAATACATAACGGATCTGGATGTGAAAGACCCGTTGACTAAGCTTCTCTCACAAGCAAAACATGATCACACCTTAGTACTCTTTGGGTGTTAATCACATAGCAATGTGAACTAGATTACTGAATCTAGTAAACCCTTTGGGTGTTGGTCACATGGCAATGTGAACTATGGGTGTTAATCACATGATGATGTGAACTATTGATGTTAATCACATGGTGATGTGATCCAGATTATTGACTCTAGTGCAAGTGGGAGACTGAAGGAAATATGCCCTAGAGGCAATAATAAAGTTATTATTTATTTCCTTATTTCATGATAAATGTTTATTATTCATGCTAGAATTGTATTAACCAGAAACTTGATACATGTGTGAATGCATAGACAAACAGAGTGCCACTAGTATGCCTCTACTTGAATAACTCGTTGAATCAAAGATGGTTAAGTTTCCTAGCCATAGACATGAGTTGTCATTTGATTAAAGGGATCACATATTAGGAGAATGATGTGATTGATTTGACCCATTCCGTTAGCTTAGCACATGATCGTTTAGTATGTTGCTATTGCTTTCTTCATGACTTATACATGTTCCTATGACTATGAGATTATGCAACTCCCGTTTACCGGAGGAACTCTTTGTGTGCTAGCAAACGTCACAACGTAAATGGGTGATTATAAAGGTGCTCTACATGTGTCTCCGAAGGTACTTGTTGGGTTAGCGTATTTCGAGATTAGGATTTGTCACTCCGATTGTCGGAGAGGTATCTCTGGGCCCACTCGGTAATGCACATCATTATAAGCCTTGCAAGCATTGCAACTAATGAGTTAGTTACGGGATGATGTATTACGGAACGAGTAAAGATACTTGCCGGTAACGAGATTGAACTAGGTATTGAGATACCGACGATTGAATCTCGGGCAAGTAACATACCGATGACAAAGGGAACAACGTATGTTGTTATGCGGTTTGACTGATAAAGATATTCGTAGAATATGTGGGAGCCAATATGAGCATCCAGGTTCCGCTATTGGTTATTGACCGGAGATATGTCTCGGTCATGTCTACATAGTTCTCGAACCCGTAGGGTCTGCACGCTTAAAGTTCGATGACGGTTATATTATGAGTTTATGTGTTTTGATGTACCAAAGGTACTTCGGAGTCTCGGATGTGATCATGGACTTGACGAGGAGTCTCGAAATGGTCGAGACATAAAGATTGATATATTGTACGACTATGTTCGGACACCGGAATGGTTTCGGGAGGTTTCGGACATTTATCGAAGTACCGGGGGTTACCGGAACCCCCCGGGAAGCTATTGGGCCTTATGGGCCTTAGTGGAAAGGAGAGAGGGAGGCCAAGAGGTGGCGCGCAGCCTCCCTTGCCCCAATCCGAATTGGGAAAGGGAAGGGGGCGGCGGCCCCCCTTCTCCTTCCTTCTCCCCACCTCCTCCTACTTGGAATAGGAAAGGTGTGGCACCCCGGCTCAGAGAAACCGGAATGCCCCGTATTCCAGCCCAGAGATCGAGGAGAAGTCTCTGGAATATGGCACTGCTTGACATAGAACAAATCAGCTCTTACTACAAGAATAATAATACAAGGGCCTGATGTTCCAAAGAAGCACATCAGCACAACGACACTACACCTGCGATACTACACTTGCTCTATGCTAGTAGTGAAACAACTAGTAGCAGCGGAATACTTCTAGCAGCAGAACAACGACGAAGGTGGTGAACTCCACTCCACAGGGACTCTGGCTGGGACACGATCTAGCTCGCACGAACGGACACCTCAACAAACAATCAAGCAATCACGGCATCACCTGCAATCTGGCATGACACGCCAGGTCAGTACATTGAATGTACTTGCAAGCTCACAACAAACAAAAACATCAAGGCAAGACAACAACATAGCATTAAGCAAGTTAATTAAATTAACAGCTACCATGATACAGCAGCAACTACTAAGCATGGTATGAACTGATACAATACCAGCATCTCATATCTCCATAACCATATCTCTCTTGGCTAAGCGGCCAAGCAATATACCATATCGATCACCTCGTGATCAAAAACCAAACGGTGATCTTTCCGGCAACCATGACCAACACTTGGTCTCCAACATCAGTTGGTAAGGTGCCACCGAACCGGGGTTTTTCCAGTACAACCACATTAGCCTTTATGGGTAGGCCCTAATGCAGTCTATTGTCATGCCTATCGCCGGTGCCTCCAACTAGGGAAGGTTATGGGCGTGCGGTACCCTGGCCTCGTAAGCAGACATAACCTTGTGTGCCCGTTGTTGTTGTTGTACCCGGGTTGTCCCTGTGTGGGACCTTTATTTGTTTTGGCCACGACCGTGGTCGTTGGTGTCTTTGGTAGACACGGGGCCACCCAGGACTAGCCAAGTGGGGAGTGAGTCGGAGTGGCCGGGAGAGTGTCATGGCAGTAGATCGGTTTTGTCGGAACGTCGTTGGTCCACCCGAATGGGAGTGCGAGGCCATGTGTTCCGTGGTGCGGGTACAGTGCGCTACCTCTGTAGAGTGTATTTAATCTATCGATAGCCGCGTCCTCGTTCATGGGCATGGGTTCATACTATGTTTCCATTGGAGTATTAGTGGTTGGTATTATGATTATTTCCATGATGGTATCTGTTATTATATTTTGGAGTATTACTTTGGATATCATGCTGCCTTTGGATTATTAGTGGTTAGTATGATTATTTTCATGATGCTAGTTGATGTTCTGTTGCTTGGAGTATTAGTTTCGGAAATGATGTTTACATGTGGATCTTATATATGTTGATATTTTGAGCAGTACAGCATGGCAGGATGTTGATGATGGTGAAAATGGTTCCATCAGAACGGGCTCGACGAAACGAAGAAGTGGGCTTTGGAATCACCTCAAACGGAGTTGCGAGCAAAAAGTTCTAAGCGCTTGAAATTCAGTGACCAATCTGTAAATAAACTCTACAAACAGGCCCCTGAGCTGGAAAACAGAAAGCACATATAGTTGAATAGGCCTTCTCAGCAAAGAAAACGTATTTCTAGACATAGTTAAGTGGAAATACGCTTTTCCAGAAGGAAAACGTACTTCTAACCGAACTAAGACCAAAATACGGTTTCCCTTAATGAAAACGTATTCAACAAATGTGTTTCCACTTATCCAGATAGGCAAATGCGGGGCCGGCTCGTGTGACGCTGACGTGCGGGTCCCACGCGGGTGGGGCCGTCACTTATCCATGCTGGACCAGGCGGGGTCAACGCCGTTGTCACGCCCTCGATGCGGCTATATCTCCCACGTGTCGAAGCACGACTTAGAGGCATAACCGCATTGAAAGCAATGTCGCAAGTGAGGTAATCTTCACACAACCCATGTAATACATAAGGGAAAGAGATACATAGTTGGCTTACAATCGCCACTTCACACAATACATGAGTAAAACATTACATCATACAGATACAAACAAGGTCCGACTACGGAACCAAAATAAAAGAAGACTACCCCAAAAGCTACACAGATCCCCGATCGTCCCAACTGGCTCCACTACTGATCAACTGAATCGAAACAACACAATGAACAAGATCTCCATCGAGCTCCTCCTTGAGCTTGATGCGCCACCGCACGGTTTCATCGGCACCGCAAACTGGTTTTGAAGTATCTGTGAGTCACGGGACTCAGCAATCTCACACCATGAGATCAAGACTATTTAAGCTTAAAGGTAGGACAGGGTAGTGAGGTGGAGCTGCAGCAAGCGACTAGCATATATGGTGGCTACATACGCAAATGAGAGCGAGAAGAGAAGGCAAAAGCACGGTCGAACAACTATGATCAAGAAGTGATCCTAGAACAACCTACGTCAAACATAACTCCAACACCGTGTTCACTTCCCGGACTCCGCCGAGAAGAGACCATCACGGTTACACACGTGGTTGGTGTATTTTAATTGAGATCCACTTCGGGTTTTCTACAACCGGATATCAACAAATTCCCATCTGCCACATAACCGCAGGCACGGCTTTCGAAAGTTCAAACCCTGCAGGGGTGTCCCAACTTAGCCCATGATAAGCTCTCGCGATCAACGGCGAATAGACCTTCTCCCGGAAGCCCGATCAGTCTCGAATCCGGCTACAAGACATTTCACAGCAATAAAACAAGTCCAGCAAGACCTCCCGGCGTGCGACACCACGATAGTAGCCGCGTATCTCGCCTCGTGCCACGACCGGATAAGCTAAGCGTCAGGTACCGACGTAACCCAAGTTGCCAAGGGATGGTCCCAAGACGGTGCTTAGTTTGACCAACGCTAGACAAGCACGGCCCGGGGTAAAATAAAGATGACCCTCGGGATGCGCGACTCCCAAGGGAAAAAGGCTAGGTGAGGCAAATGTAAAACCAAAGTTGGGCCTTGCTGGAAAAGTCTTATTCAAAGCGAATTGTCAAGGGGGTCCCATAAATCACCCGACCGCGTTAGGGACGCAAAAATCCGGGAACATAATACCGATATGACGGAAACTAGGGCGGCAAGAGTGGAACAAAACACCAGGCATAAGGCCGAGCCTTCCACCCTTTACCAAGTATATAGATGCATTAATTAAATAAGATATACTGTGATATCCCAACAAGTAAACATGTTCCAACAAGGAACAACATCTCCATGTTCCAACAAGGAACAAACTTCATCTTCACCTGCAACTAACAACGCTATAAGAGGGGCTGAGCAAAGCGGTAACATAGCCAAACAACGGTTTGCTAGGAAAGGATGGTTAGAGGTTTGACATGGCAATGTGGGTGGCATGATATAGCAAGTGGTAGGCATCGTAGCATAGGCATAGCAAAAGAGCGAGCAACCAGCAAGCAAAGATAGAAGTGATTTCGAGGGTATGGTCATCTTGCCTGAAATCCCGCAAGGAAGAAGAACGAGTCCATGAAGAAGACAAACGGACGTAGTCGAACGAATCCTCACAACTCTGGAACGAAACCGAAGCTAACGAGAGAAGCAACCCGGAAAGGAGCAAACAACATAGTAAACAACAAGAACAAACATGGCATGATGCACAACCAAATATGATGCATGTCCGGTTTAATGAGGCATGGCATGGCAATATGCACAAACAACACTACAAGTTAAGTGGAGCTCAATATGCAACGGGTTGCATATTGACAAAACACCACATCACTTATTTAGTTTGATCTCGTTTAAGCTATCAAACAATATTAAATGTTGTTAAACATGGCAAGAGGTGAAGCACAACAAAACTACCTACCTAGGCAAGTTTAAATGAGGCCGGAAACAACAAACAACAATTCCGGAAAATCCTCATGTGCATATTTATGGATTAGGTACTGATCTGCCCTAATCACAATTTTAATGTTGTTAACCATGCAAAGTAATGCTACCATGTTAATCCATGCATTTTTCTACCCCATTTACATATATAAATTATTTAAATCCGAGCTACGGTTATTTAGTTATGAAATGAATCATTTTAGCATGGCATATTAGCAAATTAATGCAAACAATATTTATAAACATTTAAATGTTGTTACCATGATGCGGATGACATGTGCAGGTTTTTATGCAATTTTTATGAAAACGTTAACATGAGCATGATGAAGCATTGTGTCACCGTGGTGGAAGAAAGGGGTGCCACGGCAACGAATCCGAAAATGGTGCCACGGCAACATATCGGTTCCGACAGCTCATCGAGATGTCGATGCAAAAGAAAGTGTGACGGAAGCGAGTTGAGCAAGATGGTGGGGTGTTCCCGGTTTCCGGGTTCCCACGGGACGGTGGCATGGAAAACGAGTGACAATTCAGACACGATGCAAACGGGCATCTCATACGACATGCATTCGTTCACGGGCGGCATCTCGGGGTTATACCTTCAAAGCGTTCAAACGGGACGGTTCAATGTAGAGGAAGTAGTTGTTCTCGTGACGGTAGGGGAAGTAGGGGTTCACGGACGTCGTGGAAGTCGTTGTTCACGTTCGATGGTAGTGGTACATACGTCATCGGGGTACTTGTCGGTCTCGAGAGGTACTTGGCGAAAAGCATGTCAACGGTAGTTGTACTCATTTTCGTAGATGAACTTGACGCCCACGGGGTCGACGGTAGAGGTACTTGACGCATCACCGGGTGTAGTCGTACATGAGGGTCTTGACGAATCCGAAGGGGTACTCGACGGGTCCGGTCTTGACGATTCAGGTTTCCGTAGTGCCCTGGTACTTGACGCTTGGGAAAGATTTCAGGGTTGCATGCGTCCACGGCTACACAGCGCAGACGCAAAGAGGCAGCGACTTGGCGAATCCGCGTAGTGGTACTTGTCGGTCTCGGTCAGGGCGTTCCTGGTCTTGAGGAGGTCCCCGAAAGAGAGCTTGGCGTCCTCGGGGACATGAGCTGCGGTCTTGGAGTCGGGCAGGGGATCGAAGGCCAACGAGGGGTGCGTGTAAGAGTGCTGCAGGAGGGGCCGGAGTTGCGGGCGTTGGAGGCGGGTCTGGTCGATGCTGTCCGATCAAGGACGAAGCCGGAGAAGTAGGGGCGGAGCTGGGAAGAAGCGGCTGCAGCAGGAGCTTGGGGTCGGGTTGGCCATGGTGTGGAGGATGACCCAGGTGGCCTCGGCGAGGAGGCGCAATGGCAGGGCCGACGGGAGCAGCAGCCCGGACGGCGAGGCGTGGCCATGGAAGGAGTCTGGACGCGAGGGACGCTAGCGGCGGGGCCGCGCGCGAGGTGGCCCTCCTGGTGGTCGCCGACAGCGGCGGGTGGCGATGGGTCACCGGAGCGGGCGATGGCCGGACGGTTCACGGCGGAGATGGCCTGGAGGTTGAGGCCGAACGGAGGGAGGAGGAAGGCACGGGTGCTAACGAGGCTGGGGCGCCGGATCACGATTTCGGCGGATCGGGAGCCTCTCCCGATTGGGACGAGGATGGAGGGGGCGAGCGAGTGGGGGGATCGGGCGCGACGTGGGATCGAGGAGAGGAGGAGATGGATCGAGGGGATGGGGATCGGGCGATGAGGGAGAGATGGGGATCGAGAGGGATGCGGGTGCGGCGCTGGAGGGAGGACGAGGGAGAGATCGAGTGGAGGGGGGTCGGCTAGGGTTAGGAGGGGCTTTAGGTGGGCCTTGGGCCAGCTAGGCTTTGGGCCGGCTGGTTAGAGCTGGGCCTAAGAGGCCGGCTAGGCACTCTCTCTCCCTCTCTTATATTTTCTTAAGCAGAAAACAATTAAAGAGAAGAAAAGAAAGAGAGGGTTAGGGAAAGGATTTGGGAACGAGGACAATTTTCCGGACTCACAAAATATGAAGAATTTAACAAAAATGGTCCGAGGATTTTGGTGGAACTCGGAAAATGATGAAATAAAATTGGCAAAGTTTTGAGGTCAACTCGGAGCAGAAAAGGCATGGGATTAATTTTGCAAGTGGGTTATGGTGATTCCAAAACAATGGAATATTTATTATAGCTCCCTAATAATATTGGGAGGGTATGTTATAAAGAGAAGTCACCCTTCCCTCGATTTAAATGGACCGAAGATCCATACGATTTTATTTAGTTGAGTTCTAAAAATTAATGATATGATGGCATGATGAGGTGATGCAATGCAAGAGATGACATGATGAATGCACAAACAAAACAAATCACACGACAAAACTCGGAAACCCTGGAAGGCAACTGAAGCTCCGGTCTTGGGGCGTCACAGCCGTGCGGCTGACTGATGGGGTCGATGCGACGCGGGCCTGCACGCCTGGTCAGGCGCTTCAACCTCTCGCGCGGCGTTCGTCATGGCAGAGGAGGATCCCGACGGGCTCGTCGGCGATTCCGCCGCCTCCGCGTCGCTCGGCACCAACGTGCTCGGGGACTGGCCGCACGCTGGTCGGCCTCCCGTTCTCAAGACGATAAGGCAGGGAGCAGCATCGACCGCAGCGGACGGCCACAGCTGGCGGCGACGGGCACGACTCCCTGGTGCGCCGGAGGGTGAGGGAAACGACAGGGGAGGGTCGCCGGATGTAGATAGGGGCTCTGGTGGTGGAAGAAGGCAAGGAGGGGGACGGCTTTGAGCGGATTTAGCCGGGACAGAGCGGCGGCCGTGTCGACGAGGGGAAGGAATGAGAGCTCCTCGAGCTCGTTTGGGTGGTCGGGGAGGCTTAGATAGGAGGGGTGAGGCGGTGGGTGAGCTCGGAGGGATCGGGGGAGGGCTTAAATAGGCGCGGCGCAAGGTGGCCGAGCTGTCGTCGCCGCGGACGCGTGTCCGGCGCCGCAGACGCGTGTAAATGCGCATGAGCTCGGGGTAAGGCGACGAGGAGGAGAAGTGGAGGCTCTCACGGGGCAGAGGAGGCCAAGGGGGCGCAGGGAGGAAGAAGACGGTGACGAACCGAGCCAAAACGCCACTGTGCTCTCGTGGGCGTTCGGCGGCGAGCGTCGGCGAGGGGTTTTACTCAGAGGGAGAGAGGTCCAGGAAGACGGAGGCGACGCGGTAAATCTATAAGACATGCTCGTGCTCGCTGAGACACCAACCACAGGAGGGGGCCGAGCAAGAAGCCAACCAGCTCGCGTCCATAGCATGCCAGAGAGGTGGTGACCGCGTGAGCTGGAGAGGAGAAGGTGCCAACGACTGGAAAACGTTGTTTGGGGCGTAGTCCATCCAGGTTAGGTTTCAACTATGGTGGTAGATCGGTTAAAAGTGATCTTTTTAAACGGTAAGAACCCTCTGAAGTTTACTGCAGTAAACTTGGGTGAGCACTAGTGATAAACAGGAAGGGTTTTGGATCCAATGGAGTTGTCTGCGAGGTTGAGATAAGGAAGGACTTTCATCCTGGTAACTTTGATAAAGACTAGGGTCAAGGTTTAACATAGTTGCCTTGCAACTGACCCGAATGGTCCAGAAAACGGATCAAGATGATGCAGTCAAATGGTGTGGCCACTTGAGCTTAAATTGGGCAAGGCAGAGTCATTTGGTCCTGTGAAGATGCTCAAAAAGTCTCATACCCATTGGCCAAGCCAAACTGGTACTTGCTTCACAAACATCTCCTCTGGACAGAAACTTGCAAAAATTCTAGAGGAATAATGGCTTGATGATCCATGCCCAAAATGGGTGGAGGTAGGTTATATGGATAATAGAATGCCTAGAAAAATTGGCAGCCATAATGGAGCAAGATAAAATATACTTGCTTCACAAACTGAAATTTTGGGCAGAATCAAAGAATTGAAGAAGAGCCCACATGGGGGCATGACATGAGCTCTACTTTGGTGGAGGGCTATGATATGATGATACGAGGTATCATGCAAAATGGCAACTCATTTGGATATGCCTAGCTTGCACCTCCTTCACAAAGCTTCTTTCTGGATAGAAACTTTGGAAAATCATAATAAAATAATTACTAGGAAAATGAGGTTGCATTTTGGCACGTGGAAATGATATGGACGTACAAGGAGTTTGAGGTCAATTGGGAAAAGGGAAATAACACTTGCTTCACAATGTGCCATTTAGGGCAGAACAAAAATGAATTATTTGAGCTAGATGATAAACATGACAAATCAAATATTTTGCCATATTTGAGAAAGATATGACCCAAAAAATTTATGAGAATTATTTGGGAATTTTAGGAGTGATGGAAGTAAAGGTTGCTTCACAACCTAGGACAGGCATGGTTATTCCTTTAATAGAAAAAGGAATATTCCCGAGAAAAAGAAATTAGGGTTTGGTCAAGTAGTGGAGTGACATGATCTTGGCAAGGTTTTGAGAATGATGAGCCACTTGGGATGGGAAATGAGGATGATTTCCCAGGTGACAAGGCCACATAACCACTCCAAAAAGAAAAACATAGCAAAAACCAATAAATCAAAAAGAAAAAGAAAGGGGCCAAATCCAGGCTGTTACAACTCTTACCCCCTTAAAGAAATCTCGTCCTCAAGATTTAGTTGCTCTGGGAACAAGTATCACTTGAGGATACCGTTTCCAACTCGGATATCCTTTTTCCTTTATTTATTGTTCCCCCAAGAATTTCAGATGATCATCTTACCTTGCCCTGGGGTGGATTGCTCCACCTTTCCCCAAATTCTAACGGGTTTTTGCTTGCACACCAAATCCTTTTGCTGATGTTGATTCTTTCATATCTGCGGTGATATCCAATGGATCTAAGCATAAATTTCCTTTTGTCATGAAAACCTTTTTACTTCTATCATGGGGTTGCTTCAAATAAATGCAAGCCTTCTGGGTTCAATAAATACTTAGAATTAATCATGGCCATATTCTGACGGGATCTGACTGCTCATAGGTGACACTGATTCATCTTGATTTATTTCCTTTGGCTCGAGCATGTGGCATATACCAGAGATTTGACTGCCTTCTGTCGTGATCAATATAACGGTGTATGGAGTTATAGTTATGTCATACCTCAAACATTTACATCTTGAGACTTTGCCCGACAGGGGCTGACAGACAAATGCTTTTCCTGACAAACTAACCGGGTACTTGATTCCGTCGGCGAGTATACCGGGTCTGAGCTGATTATTTGGCTTTTGACTTTCTCATTTTGTTGGTATACCCATTTTTGGTAATATGCTGTGATATGTTTTAACATTGCCGCCGAGGTCAAACTGTTGAGGTTGCAAAGGAATCTTGGATCTGACAGAACATACTTGGATATTCCGCACTAACTATATCAAGCGGGTCAGCGGGATATGAAAATCCTTGTAAATAGAGTAGGCCGCTGAAGGTGTATGTCTTTGTGGATCCATATGGAATTATGGCCTCCAACTGATTTGGGTATCCGGACCCTGATGGTCGTGCAAAATACATCATACCTTTGTTGTCAGTCTCACCCTTTAACGGTCATGATTCTCTTTGTCAGGATACCTTACTGAAATAACTTGGCCACACATGTTCTTCATATGACCATGACTGTGGCTAGTGCAATATTGTCGGCATTATTCCTTCTGCTTATTTTCTGACCTGTGTTCGCACATATATGACATATACTTGGGGTTTGTGGCTGTACGGAGCTCATTGCTGAGGCCAATCATACAAGAAGGTGACAAGAGTTCTTGAGATCCCCTTGTAGGTGCAGAATATTGGCCTTGGTGGCCATTGTCAAGACTGTTACTTCTGCGATGTCATATTCAGATCGTGTTGATCCTTGCATTACATAAGGTGTGTATCTCTGCTTATCTTCATTTGCATGACTTATGAGGTTGTTGGGTCCGTACCTTTCTTAGGTATATCTGCTGGATCAGTGTCGTATCCCGTATAAATGACCGATCTGACCCGAGATACATGCGTACCATATGTATAATAATCATATGCAATTGAATACCATATTATTGCGGCAGACATATGTTTTGACTGAATTGTTCCTCTGACAAAATTATTGCAAATCTGATCCTTGAGATGTACTGCCATATACTACCAACTCATCATATAATCTCTGAGGACGGTGCATAGTGTGGTACTGACATGGACTGGGTGGCTTACGAGGGAAGCCATCCGAGTAGCTTGCTGAGGAAGACTCTTAGATTCTGCTCGAGGCTTTTGTATGGGTAGTGTGCAGAAGAAATCTCGATAGCTTACACCCGAAGCTTGGTCAGATTATTGTGCTGGAGAAAGTTGAGTTCCGTACTTGAGAAGCTTCTCCTCGGGTTTGCTTGTTGAGAAAAATAATTTCCGTCTGTCAGAAGCTTTTACCGAGGTATCTTGTTGAGAAAGACCGGGTACCATGGGCCGGAAATTGTTCACATATCATGCTGAGGAAAAATTTGAGGAGCCTTGCCTCATAAATTTCTTCCGATAGCGTGTGGAATAATGTTGGGTTTCTTATATCCAAAACTTCATACTGATATGCAGACTGAAATCCATGCACACGTCCATAATATTTTACGGCTGATTATTTGCATGAGAAAATTTGTTTGACTGTCTTCCTTGAGCATATCACATCCTGACTTTCTCTTGGAGTATAACATATCTCAAGTACCATTTATTGCTGAGCCTAAACTTTGCCTATGATCCATACCTTTGACTGAAAAATATACCGTTGGTCTTGCATTTGACTTGTCTTTCTGCTCGCTGGATCATTACTGCTGTAGAATTGATGAGGGTAATCAATCCAAGACACAATTGGCATTATGAGCAGATATTCCTTATATCATGCAGTTGACTGAGAAGGCCATAATGTTTAGCTGAGCTTCTTCCAAATATTTGAAATACTTATTACTACTTAGAGTCCGATGTCAGTTGATGAGCAACTCTTTATAGGGGAAAAATAATGTAACATCGGGGCCCAAAAAGAAAGAAGCAAAAGAATAATCAACTAAACAAGAACACACAACAACAATCAATTCACACACAATCAATATCACATATTACTGCTAGTCACACAATATGCATGCCTACTTAAGCACACAAATCTCGCGGGATCTCCGGCTCTACGATCTAGCATGTTGTGACGTTGTGCACGAGGACGAATAAATGTGTGGAAGAATTGGTGTAAACAGCGCTACACCAAGTGCTAGCTTAGCCAGGTAGCAACCTGGACTAGCTCGGAGGTGACACACACTCGGTAATCATGTAGCAGGACACGAAGGTCGCAACCACATTATTATCAAGCAGACGGAAAAAGATCCTTACTCGTCCAAGAAATAGGATAGCGGGGAAAAAAACTGAGGCTGCTAACATTGCCCTTTCTTGATAACTACGATCATTAAGGGTTGCCAAAATGACAAGAAAAAGGACGATCCGTGATAGAAGCATGTCTACCACCGAAACAAAAGGTGGGGCTGAAGGAAATAATTCGGCGCGATACCTGAGCACCATTTTTGCAAACAGTGTCACGATCACTTGGCATCACTATGCTGGGACAGAAATGACGCCAAACACCGAAGAATGAGCAAGAAAAGAAAACTGGAGAAATGCAAAGGCTGAGCTGTAGTGGATCCGGACCGATGCCATCTACACTCACCAGATTAAACCGTAAGTAACAAAATAATGAGGCTACATGCATGCTATGCAACAAACAAATGCAGCAACCAATTGCGACAAACAAGACCACCTCTAAACTACTGATTTCTACCGGTTTCTACCGCTCGCGCTGACTAGGGCGTCCTACAACCAGACCTTCTCTGATACCAAGCCCGTGGCACCCCGGCTCAGAGAAACCGGAACGCCTCATATTCCAGCCCAGAGATTGAGGAGAAGTCTCTGGAATACGACACTGCTTGACATAGAACAAATTAGCTCTTATTACAAGAATAATAATACAAGGGCCTGATGTTACAAAGAAGCACATCAGCACGGCGACACTACGCCTGCGATACTACACTTGCTCTATGCTAGCAGCAAAACAACTCGTAGCAGCAGAATACTTCTAGCAGCGGAACAACGACGAAGGTGGTGAACTCCACTCCACAGGGACTCTGGCTGGGACACGGTCTAGCTCACACGAACGGACACCTCAACAAACAATCAAGCAATCACGGCATCACCTGCAATCTGGCATGACACGCCAGGTCAGTACATTGAATGTACTTGCAAGCTCACAACAACCAAAAACATCAAGGCAAGACAACAACATAGCATTAAGCAGGTTAATTAAATTAACAACTACCATGATACAGCAGCAACTACTAAGCATGGTATGAACTGATACAATACCAGCATCTCATATCTCTATAATCATATCTCTCTTGGATAACCGGCCAAGCAATATACCATCTCGATCACCTCGTGATCAAAAACCAAACGGTGATCTTTTCGGCGATCACAACCATGACCAACACTTGGTCTCCAACATCATCATCAACATCCTGCCATTCTGTACTGCTCAAAATATCAACACACACACACACACATATATATATATATATATATATATATATATATATATATATATATATATATATATATATATATATATATATATATATATATATATATATATATATATATATATGTCACCGAGGGAGTCCCGGATTAGGGGGTGTCCGGATAGCCGAACTATCACCGTTGGCCGGACTCCTGGACTATGAAGATACAAGATTGAAGACTTCGTCCCGTGTCCGGATGGGACTTTCCTTGGCGTGGAAGGCAAGCTTGGCGATACGGATATGTAGATCTCCTACCATTGTAACCGACTCTGTGTAACCCTAACCTATCCGGTGTCTATATAAACCGAAGGGTTTTAGTCCGTAGGACGAACAACAATCATACCATAGGCTAGCTTCTAGGGTTTAACCTCCTTGATCTCGTGGTAGATCTACTCTTGTACTACCCATATCATCAATATTAATCAAGCAGGAGTAGAGTATTACCTCCATCGAGAGGGCCCGAACCTGGGTAAAAACATCGCGTCCCTCGTCTCCTGTTACCATCCGCCTAGACGCACAGTTCGGGACCCCCTACCCGAGATCCGCCGGTTTTGACACCGACATTGGTGCTTTCATTGAGAGTTCCTCTGTGTCGTCGCCGTCATGTAGGATGCCTCATCCCGTCTTTAAATACGATACTATCGCCAAAGGAGCCTTGGCCGCTGGTCAGACTCTTCGGCTAGGTGGTTTTCTTATGACCGCCAGTTCGGCCACAGCGCCGACGATGACCTCTCGAGTCATCGAAACCAATCTCCATGTTAATTCGGAACTTGCCGAACAGTTAGATCCGATCGAGCTCTCCTCCGTAAACGAGCTCTTGGATCGCATCGCCGCTCCCCAGGAGTCGCCACGGACTACGACCGGATCGGGCCTAAAATCGATCTGAGAGAGATCAACTCTCCCCAGGCTACCCATCATGTTGCTGTGATAGAGGAGCAATGCGGCGATTCTTCTTCTATCTAAAGGACTAGCTACGTCCGGATTCCCGATCCCTCCATGCCAGATTCCCGCAGAGGGACGGATGTCGATCAAACCCTGAACTTAAAGTCAGGCGGCGGGTCGGACTCATTGGATAACACTCAAAAATCCAAACTTCCGAGTTCGGAAACTTCTCGGCCCCTGAATCCTAAATTGGACGGGGTTCCGGATCTAGTTCCACCCGCCCACCCAAACATTAGCGATCTCTCTCGAATTCGGCAAGAGCCCGCTGAAACAGTACATCATTACTGGGCCAGATTCCTCCTGGTTATGAACAGGATAAAGGACTGCCGAGAATAGGACGCAATCCCAATTTTCTGCAATAATTGCATGGACAAGGGAATCCTAAATGCCATAAGTCGTCGCGAAATTACACGCTTTGCTGACTTGGTGACCATAGTACAAAAGTACTGTGCGATGGAGAGCGCCTGGAAAACCGAAAGTAAATTTTGGGATAATCCGGCCCCGAATACATCCCTAGTCCGAAATAAAAGGGTGCATCATTATCAAGCACCTGGGTTAAATACCAAAAAACCAAAACCCCTAAAGTGCGGAACCGTCTTGGAGGGTTGGCTAAGCGGACCTGCAAAATTCATAGCACAGAGGGCGCCACTACAACTCATAGCCTTCGAGCATGTTGGATACTACGGCAGGTGGCCAAAAGTGGCGAAGAGCTTCTAGCTTTAGAATCCCAACCCAGCAACACCAGTACGGTGTTAACAGTCTTCGAGACTTTCGCATAAAATAACATGCGAAAACGAACACTCCGCAACCTTACCGAAGTCTACCAAGTAGCAACAATAAATCCATGGAGTGACATGGCTATTACCTTTAATGCCAGTGACGAACCTAAATTCCGAACAGCCCGAGCACCAGCCGCACTGGTCCTCAGTCCGATAGTGGATGGCTTTCGCCTTACTAAGGTACTCATGGATGGCGGCAGCAGACTAAACCTCATCTATGAGGAAACCCTCCGAAAAATGGAAATAGACTGGAATCGCATTGAGCGAAGCAGCACAACCTTTAGAGGAATAATCCCTAGCCGGAAGCATGCTGCACAGAAAAATCACATGGGCGTAGTGTTCGCTCATGGGACAATTACAGGTCCGAGGAGGTCACATTTCAAGTGGCCCGTTCAACATGGATATCATGCTTTATTAGGACGAGAGGCATTCACAATTTTTCAAGCCATACCCCATTATGGGTACATGAAGCTTAAAATGCCCGGACCTAACGGAATCATCACTCTCGCTAGTGATCCGAACATAGCACTCCGCACCGAAAACAAGACAGCCGCACTAGCCCTCGAGGCACTATCCGAAGCCCTAGCGGCCGAGGAACTCACCACGATGCGCTCCACGGTGAACATGGACGATGTGATACTTGATAAAAGATCCAAGTCCACCTCTTTTAAACCAGCGGATGAAATAGTCAAATTCCAAGTCCACCCAACGGACCCTGCAAAGACGGCCTCCATCGGGGCACAATTACACTCTGAAGTAGACGCCGCACTACGAGAATTTCTACGAGAAAACTGGGACATCTTTGCCTGGCACCCTTCAGACATGCCAGGAATCCCACGTCGGCTGGCCGAGCACAGCCTAAATATCCTAAAAGGATTCAAGCCAGTCAAACATGCTCTTCGGCGCTTTTCCGAACCCAAGAGACAGGCCATGGGAGAGAAGCTAGCCAAACTTTTGGAAGCCGGATTCATCAGAGATATAAAACATCCGGACTGGCTAGCAAACCTGGTGATGGTACCAAAGAAGGATAAATCCTGGTGCCTACGTGTTGATTTTAAAGACCTTAATAAGGCTTGCCCAAAGTATCCCTTCCCCCTCCCTCGAATTGATCAAATTATTGGCGCTGACAGGACACGACTCATTGTGCTTCCTCGACGCGTACTCCGGCTACCACCAAATCAAGATGGCGGAGCCAGACCAAGCTGCAACAGCATTCATCACTCCATACAGCCCGTTCTGCTTCAACACAATGCCCTTTGGGCTGAAAAACGCCGGCGCAACATATCAGCGCATGATTCAGACATGTCTGGCAAACCAGATCGGCAAAACAGTGGAAGCATATGTAGATGACGTGGTCGTCAAAACCAAGCACGTCGAAACTCTAGTAGACGACTAGAGGCTCACATTCGACAATCTTCGAAAATATGACATCAAGCTCAATCCGGAAAAATGCGTCTTCGGCGTTCCAGCCGGAAAGCTCCTGGGCTTCATTGTGTCCGGTAGAGGAATTGAAGCAAACCCAGCCAAGATCCGAGCTCTGTCACAATTGGATATTCCAAAAGACCTCAAACAAATACAAAAATTGACGGGATGCGTGGCGGCTCTAAGCCGCTTTATTTCCCGTTTGGGAGAAAAGGCGTTACCCCTTTACCGCCTCCTCCGGCGCACCGAACACTTCGAGTGGACGGATGCTGCCACGGCCGGACTCAAAGAAATAAAGGCAATTTTGGCAACAAATCCGGTCCTGGCCGCGCCCAACGTGGGCGAACCAATGCTATTATATATCGCCGCAACACATCAAGTTCTCAGCGCGGTGCTCGTTGTCGAACGAGAAACGGACGGACACCGGTTCCCTATTCAAAAACCGGTTTACTATGTGTCCACTGCCCTAACTCCATGCAAGTCCCGGTACCCACACTATCAAAAGATAGCATACACGGTGTTCATGGCATCCCGGAAGCTGCGATACTACTTTCAAGAGTGTTCGATAACGGTAGCCTCCGAAGTACCTCTTAACGACATTATAAACAACCGCGACGCGACGGGCCGGATTGCTAAATGGGCCATAGAGCTCCTTCCATTCGACATAACTTATAAGCCACGACGAGCTATTAAGTCGCAGGTTTTAGCCGAATTCCTGGCGAATGGACGAAGCGAACTTCCTAAAAGTGCGGTGCATACTCAATTGGATCATGCACTTTGCGGCTCCAAAATGTTGGCGGCACGGGGCTGGCGTCGTCTTAGCGTCCCCAACCGGGACACAGTCCAATCGTCCTTCAGATAATGTATACGGACTCCAACAACGCGGCGAATCTGAGGCCCATACGCACGGCCTCCGGATGGCTGTCTCCATGGGCATTAAGCGCCTAGAGGTGCGGCGATTCGATCCTCGCGATATCTCAAATAAACGGAGACTTTGATGCCAAAGATCCGAAAATGGCAGCATACCACAATGCGGTCCTAAAAATGTCAACCGCAGTTGAAGGGCTCGAATTTCATCATATAGCCCGGGATAACAACCAGGCGGCGGACATATTGGCATGCATCGGTGCAAAACGCGATGCCGTCCCACCCAATATCTTTCTGGAACGGCTGTTCAAGCCATCCGTACTATGGGAAGGGAGTCCGCAATAACAATCCGGACCCAACCGCACTGCCTGACGCCAAACACTCTGACACAATCGGAGGCTCTGCCACCGAGATAACACCCTCTGCCCACGAAATAATGGCGGTTATCGCCCCGTGGACAGAACCATTCCTAGCCTACCTAACCAGGCAGGAACTCCCCGAAGACCAAAATGAGGCTCGCTGCATAGTACGGCGATCTAAAGCCTATAAAGTCCATGAGGGAGAGCTTTATAAGAAAAGCACTACCGGAGTCCTTCAAAGGTGTATCTCCGAAGAGGAAGGGCAAAACCTCCTGGCTGAAATTCATGGCGGACTGGGTGGGCACCACGCCGCAGCCCGGGCCCTTGTAGGAAAGGCCTTCCGTACAGGATTTTATTGGCCGACGGCCGGGCAGATCTTGAGATTTAGTCCAACGATCGTCGGTTGCCAGCTTTTAAGCTAACCAAAGCCATATGCCACCCACCGCCTCAAAACTATACCCATCACCTGGCCGTTCATGTGCAGGGGCTTGACATGGTTGGACCCCTTAATGGAGGAACCCACAAGCAAAAATACCTATTGGTCATGGTGGATAAATTCACCAAATGGATTGAGGCCAAGCCTGTTAAAACGGCCGAATCCGGACCAGTGATAGACTTCATATCAGGGGTAGTGCACCGTTACGGTGTCCCCCATAGTATCATCACTGATAAAGACACCAACTTCACGGCCGATGAGGTCAAATTATGGTGCAAAAACATGGGCATCAAGCTCGATTACGCCTCAGTCTATCACCCTCAAACCAACGGTCAAGTCGAACAAGCAAATGGTCTAATCATGAGCGGCATTAAACCCAAACTAGTGCGGTCCCTCAAGGAATCTAATACGCACTGGGTTGAGGAGCTCGACTCTGTACTCTGGGGGCTGCAGACCACGCCGAATCGCACTATCGGATTCACACCATTCTTTATGGTGTACGGCGCAGAGGCAGTCTTGCCCTGCGACATAATACACGACTCACCTCGCATGCGCATGTATGAAGAAAGAGAAGCCGAGCTCGATCGGCAGGACAGTTTGGACGCATTGGAGGAGGAGCGCGACGTGGCAAAAGCTCGTTCCGCATTCTATCAACAACAGGCTCGAAGATATCAAAGCAAGGAAGTACAGGCCAAAGCCTATAACGTTGGCGAACTAGTTCTACGCCTGCCGGAAAAGAAAAAGGACAAACTCAAGCCCAAATGGGAAGGTCCCTTCATCATCGACCAGGTCCTGACCAGCGGAGCATACCGTCTGCGAAACGCATCGGATAACCAACTCGAGCCGAACCCATGGAACGCAACCCGTCTACAAAGATTCTACGCCTAAGCGCCGGACTCCAAGTTCGTCTCCTTCCTCCGTCCACATTTTCTATTTTTGCTGTCTTTTATTTCTCTCCTTCCTCCTCCTCCTTCTTCTTGAAGCCTCTAGAGGCTCGTTTAGCTTTTTTCGCACATACTTGGCGACCGTCGCGCTCATTATACCTGGGGCTTCTTTAACGAAGCTTATTTATCTGAGCTTCATGCCCAACACATGCGTTAAACTTCCTCATGTACCTTTTATTCACCATTATATGCATCGATATGACTTAAGTTTTGGCCAAGCTGGGTTGCTGGCTCCTGTGCTTACCCCTCGTTCCCGATTGTTTGGCTAGGTGGTAAAGGAGCACCTCTGCGATTATTCTTGTCGGGTCAGCGGATGTGTACCTCGGTGGGTGAAGCCGAAGCTAGCGTTCTTAAGGGAATGTTGGTCGGTGAACTGAAAGATGATTTTTACTATTTACCCATCTGCCCCGGATGATTTTCTGCTTTCATAGCAGCCTTGACATGCACTTTAGGGCATGCATCCCAGCGAAAGGAACCCTTAACGAACTATTCTCCTGGAAGATGTTTCTTATTACCCATGTAATATAACATAACTAGTTGGGCACTTATGCGATACAGCAATAATGACCCCTCGCCTTGTCTCCATGCATACCCCGGTTCTTATATAACCACGAAGGTATTCGGACACACTCCGGACTATTGGGTCCTGAGGTCGAAGCGAAAAGGTCCGCAATGACAAACGATCTACAATCCGGCTAGAAGACATTTTTTCATGTCATATTTTTACATAATCAACTCGACTCATTGTATTCCTCCTCAATGCCATCTAATAGGCTATCTAATTTACAATCTTGCTGGGAATACTTGGCGGCCAATTCTACTTGGCCGTACACTAAGCTTACAGGGATCTCCATCCCATCAGGCCCCACAGGTCCGACCTCGGCCATGTGGTTTGGGTCAGCCTTCGTGTACATGACTTTACCATGGCCCAGCCTCCTGGCGCCTTGACGGCAGGCCGATATCTTCCATAGTCGGAGCGCCGCCGTGCTCCTTGAAGCCGCTCTGCCAGCTCCCCAATGCCTTGAGGCAGGGAGATAGATGGCCACAAGGCCTGGCCGACGCCTTTCATCACCGCGGACTCGTTCGTGCAGACGCAATCGGGAAGAAGATCACCAAGAACTGGGCATCTCCTCCTCAGGACAACCTATGAGCAAACCTACATACATGTTTATGTTAGTCGCCTTCCTCGCCGAACTCTTTCAAAGTTCGCTCAAGCACTTACTGAAAATGCCGCGACGAAGCCGCCGATTCTCCTTTACGGAGTCAGACAACTGGGCACGAACATCCTTTAGTTCCTCACCCAGCTTGGTGTTGGCGTCTTGGAGGTTATTTTTCTCCTGCCGCACCCTCGTAAGCACGCTATCGCCGGCCTTTAGCGGGCGTAAGAGCTGTTGCTTGTCCGGATCTAGTCCGGCGCCATCTGCAATGTTTTTGTCAGATTAACACACCCGCCGCACTTCATAAACTAATTATCTTTTGAAGCGTATATTACCAGAGGGGGTCTCTGTGGCTCCCCCTGTAGCGGCTAGTGCAACCTCAAGTTGGGCCTTGCACTCTTCAAGCTCCTGGGACAGTCGGGTACTCTTTTTTGTAAGATCCTGCGTAACAAATGATCCATAAATCAGTTATTCTAACTATTTTAAGTCTCGGGGGCTACTGGCATATATAACTGTCAAATTTCCTTACCCGTATGTCCTTTACATACTGCTTTGTGGCTCTGGCTAAACCATCTTTAACGGCACGGAGGTGCGCATCTCCCGAATTGAATGCATTCAAGATCTCTTGGGAGAAACACGCGTCACGAAGAACTGTCCCGCGGCGCCTGTGATTCAAGGCGCTCTCCACCTCGGAGTTGGTGGCAGACAATCTGTCGGCATCCTCTGTCGGAGGAGCATCCGACGTACGCCTCGTGTTCGCCTCCGCTTCTGGACCTGGCTTTGGAGCCTGGCCGGCGGAGGTTCGATTATAACCTCTCCGGACTCGATCCGCGGCGCTCTTTCCTGAAAAAGCGTCGGCGTTAATCGCCTTCAGGAATCAATCCTAGGAACATGGTGACACGCCATACCTTTGCGGCGGACTTCGATCCGGACCGCACTCCTTTTTAGCCTGTGGGGCCATCTGCCCTTGTTGGCCAACCGCCCTTGGCTCGGCTTCCTGCCTCGAAGGTACCCCGCGAAACACCATTGGTATACGGTGATCAAGAAATAAGCAAGGATGGGTCATTATCGAATATTGGGACCTCGGTCTCGCCACTGTGAGGCTGGAGGTATTCGGGTAATCGGCCGTAATGGCAACCAAAGCATTGTCGATGCTAAGTTGGTGGAACACCCGTCGATCGACTCCACCTTTATATCAGGATCCTCTTGGAGGTCGGATCGAGGACCGTTCGGATCCTCGGGTTGTGGGGGACGGGCTGTGTATCTTCTCCATATCTGGCGCGGTTCTCTGCAGAAACCATAAATGAGATATTTAACCACGGGAACATGGATCGGACAGGTCACAAAGATGTTTGCTTACCCAGCTTCGAGGATTATTGAAGAAAACTCCTTGATGGATTGGCGCGAGGAAATCCTCCTCCTCCCCTTTATACATGGCAGACAAGATCTTCACCAGTTCGGTGACCGATCCCGGCCCTTTGCGGCCATGGCGGGTGGCATCGTCCTCCCCGTTGAAGTCCCAGATGGGGTGGCCCCTATATTGGAGCGGCTGCACTCCCCTCATAATGCAGATTGCCATGACTCCAATCATGGTCAATCCGGCATGAGCCAATAACCTTATCCGGCTCATCAAATAGAGGACATCCCGGTCATTTTCCCTCCGGGGGCTCCGAGGGCGCCAGCTCAGGCGCTTCTTCAGAGGAGCATTGCTGAACTCCGGAAGGCCGATCCGAATAGGATCCGGCAACGGGACGTCCTCCATGTAAAACCATTCCGAAGGCCAGTCTTCGGATGCCTTCTTCGGGGTTCCGGATAGGTATCCGGTCCCAGCGATGCGCCATAGCTCGGCTCCGCCACTTGATATATTGACCCCTCATAAGAACGGGGTACTAGGCAGAATAATCTCTTCCACAACCCGAAGTGAGCCTCGACGCCCAAGAACAGTTCGCAAAGGGCCACGAAGCCCGCGATGTGCAAAATGGAGGCAGGCGTAAGGTGGTGCAACTGGAGGCCGTAGAACTCCAAGGGCCCCCGGAGAAACGGATGGATTGGAAATCCGAGTCCTCTTACTAGATAAGAAATGAAGCATACCCGCTCTCCTTTAGAGGGATCGGGCGCACTCTCCGCTTGCTTTCCGCCCTTGTAGGTGGCAAGTCCGGCTCGAACCGGAACCAAGAAGGCCGGGGGAAGGAATCCCTTGGTTTGGAGTGTAACTAGCTCGCTATCTTGGGTGAGCATCTCTCCCAATTTCAGGCTGAGGGCTGGGGCGCGAGGAGGAGCCGCGTCGATTGTCCATGATGGAATGGGCTTTGGTCGAGGCGCTTGATGGCTTCGCGAAGGGGATGGTGTGACTCAGATCTAGATCCTCGCCCTTTTATAGGCAGCTCATTTGCGCAGCTAGGGGGTAAGTGTAAAAATACCACGGCTTTTCACATTCATTCAAACACGTGGAAGATGGCCATTATTGGGCGTAGAAGCCAAGGCGCAGCATTTATCGAAGCGGACACTATTCGACAAGTATATGGAATTTGGAGAAGAACCCGCCTCGCAATGCGAAGACAATCAACGCTACGGACTCATCGTCATTGAAGCCTGGTTAGGGGCTCTTGAGGAGTCCCGGATTAGGGGTGTCCGGATAGCGAACTATCACCGTTGGCGGACTCTGGACTATGAAGATACAAGATTGAAGACTTCGTCCGTGTCCGGATGGGACTTTCCTTGGCGTGGAAGGCAAGCTTGGCGTCTGGATATGTAGATCTCCTACCATTGTAACCGACTCTGTAACCCTAACCTATCTGGTGTCTATATAAACCGGAGGGTTTTAGTCCGTAGGACGAACAACAATCATACCATAGGCTAGCTTCTAGGGTTTAGCCTCCTTGATCTCGTGGTAGATCTACTCTTGTACTACCCATATCATCAATATTAATCAAGCAGGAGTAGGGTATTACCTCCATCGAGAGGGCCCGAACCTGGGTAAAAACATCGTGTCCCTCGTCTCCTGTTACCATCCGCCTAGACGCACAGTTCGGGACCCCCTACCCGAGATCCGCCAGTTTTGACACAGACAGTCACCTATAAGTCATTCCGTCATGTGAGTGTTGATCGAACGGTGTGACCTAGTACGAACCCATGCCCATGACCGAGGACGCGGCTATCGATAGATTAAATACACTCTACAGAGGTAGCGCACTGTACCCACACCACAGAACACATGGCCTCGCACTCCCATTCGGGTGGACCAACGGTGTTCCGACAAAACCGATCTACAGCCATGACACTCTCCCGGCCACTCCGACTCACTCCCCACTGGGCTAGTCCTGGGTGGCCCCGTGTCTACCAAAGACACCAACGACCATGGTCGTGGCCAAAACAAATAACGGTCCCACACAGGGACAACCCGGGTACAACAACAATGGGCACACAAGGTTATGTCTGCTTACCGGGCCAGGGTACCGCACGCCCATAACCTTCCCTAGTTGGAGGCACCGGCGAGAGGCACGACAATAGACTGCATTAGGACCTTCCCATAAAGGCAAATGTGGTTGCACTGGAAAAAGCCCGGTTCGGTGGCACCTGACCAACTTAATGCCGGAATTTATCCTCAAAAATATAACTGTGGTAACTGATACTCCAATATCAACTATCAAACTATAATCCAAGTCATAGAAATATCCAACAAATAATCCAAGCATAATATCATCATCTCAAAATACTCCAAGGGTAGAACGACACTACTGTCATGATGGATCCGAAAACAATAATCCTACTACTCCAATAACAAGAATAAAGCTATTTGGCTAAGATCGACATGTAAACATAATTTCCGAAAATATTACTCCAAGCAATAGAACATCAACTAGCATCATGAAAATAATCATACTAACCATTAATAATCCAAAGGCAGCATGATATCCAAAGTAATACTCCAAAATATAATAACAGATATCATCATGGAAATAATCATAATACCAACCACTAATACAACAATGGAAACATGATACTCGTCAACTACAAACATAAATCCTAGTAATCCAAACAATAGCATGGCAACAACAAGATCAACATAATACTCCGAGAAAATGCCATGCACAAAGTCATGTAGCTAAAGCAATATTTTAAACAAGTTCAAATAGATTAAACCATGTCACTGCATTACAGTGATGCAAATGGAGGGTGTGGCTTGCCTGGGGTGGAAGAAATAACCGGGATGCGAGAAACTCGCGGAAAGGATCACCGGAAAACGTACTCTCTCGGAGGGGGCTGAATAAGGGCTGGGGCAAAATGGTCATTTTCAGAATGTCAAAACATGGTGAAAATGGTTCCATCAGAACAGGATCGACGAAACAAATAAGTGGGCCTTGGAATCACATCAAACTGAGTTGCGAGCAAAAAGTTATAAGCGCTTGAAATCCAGGGACCAATCTCTAAAATAAACTCTACAAACAGGCCCCTGAGCTGGAAAACAGAAAGCACATTTAGTTGAATACACCTTTTCAGCAGAGAAAACGTATTTCTAGCCGTAGTTAAGAAGAAATACGCTTTCCCAGAAGGTAAACGTACTTCTAACCGAACTAAGATCATAATACGCTTTCCCTTAATGAAAACGTATTCAACAAATGTGTTTCCACTTATCCAGCTAGGCAAACGCGGGGCCGACTCGGTTGACACTGACGTGCGGGTCCCACGCGGGTGGGGCTGTCACTTATCCACACTGGACCAGGCGGGTCAACGCCGTGCGGCTGACCGGTGGGGTCGAGGCGACGCGGAGCCCGCCTGGCCTGGTCAGCGCCTTCAACCTCTCGCGCGGCGTTCGCCGCTGCGGAGGAGGATCCTGCCAGGGCTCATCGGCGATTCTCGCCGCCTCCAGGGCGCTCGGCACAGCAACATGCTCGGGGACCGAGCCGCATCGCTGGTCGGCCTCCGGTTCTTTGAAGACGACGGAACAGGAGCAGCCTCGACCAGCAGCGGACGGCCACGGCCAGGCGGCGGCAGCACGACTCCACGGTGCGCCGGAGGGTGAGGGCAACAGCAGGGAGGTCGGCGGATGTAGATAGGGGCTCTAGTGGTGGAAGAAGGCAAGGAGGGGGACGGCTTTGAGCGGATTTAGCCGGGATAGAGCGGCGGCCGTGGCGATGAGGGGAAGGAATGAGAGCTTCTCGAGCTCGTTTGGGTGGTCGGGGAGGCTTAGAGAGGAGGGGTGAGGCTGTGGGTGAGCTCGGAGGGCTCGGGGGACGGCTTAAATAGGTGCGGCGTGAGGTGGCCGAGCTGTCGTCGCCGCGGACGCGTGTCCGGCGCCGCGGACGCGTGCGCACGCGCATGAGCTCGGGGTTAGATGACGAGGAGGAGCAGTGGAGGCTCTCACGGGGCAGAGGAGGCCAAGGGGGCGCAGGGAGGAAGAAGACAGCGAAGAACCGAGCCAAAACGCCACTTTGCTCTCGTGGGCGTTCGGCGGCGAGCGTCGGTGAGTGGTTTTACTGAGAGGGAGAGAGGTCCAGGAAGACGGAGGAGACGCGGTAAATCTATAAGACATGCTCATGCTCGCTGAGACGCCAAGCAGAGGAGGGGCCCGAGCAAGAAGCCAACCAGCTCGCGTCCATGGCATGCCAGAGAGGTGGTGACCGCGTGAGCTGGAGATGAGAAGGTGCCAACGACTGGAAAACGTTGTCTGGGGCGTAGTCCATCCAGGGTAGGTTTCACCTACGGTGGTAGATAGGTTAAAAGTGATATGGTTAAATGGTAAGAACCCTCTGAAGTTTACTGCAGTAAACTTGGGTGAGCACTAGTGATCAACAGGAAGGGTTTTGGATCCAATGGAGTTGTCTGCGAGGTTGAGGTAAAGAAGTACTTTCATCCTGGTAACTTTAAGAAAGATTAGGATCAAGGTTTAACATAGTTGCTTTGCAACTGACCCAAATGGTCCAGAAAATGGATCAAGATGATGCACTCAAATGGTGTGGCCACTTGAGCTCAAATTGGGCAAGGCAGAGTAATTTGGTCCTGTGAAGATGCTCAAAAAGTCTCATACCCATTGGCCAAGCCAAACTGGTACTTGCTTCGCAAACATCTCCTCTGGACAGAAACTTGCAAAAATTCTAGAGGAATAATGGCTTGATGAGCCATGCCCAAAATGGATGTAGGTAGGTTATATGGATATTAGAAGGCCTAAAAAAATTGGCAGCCATAATGGAGCAAGATAAAATATACTTGCTTCACAAACTGAAATTTTGGGCAGAATCAAAGAATTGAAGATGAGCTCACATGGGGGCATGACATGAGCTCTACTTTGGTGAGGGCTATGATATGATGATACGAGGGATCATTCAAAATGGCAACTCATTTGGATATGCCTAGCTTGCACCTCCTTCACAAAGCTTCTTTCTGGATAGAAAGTTTGCAAAATCATAATTAAATAATTACTAGGCAAATGAGGTTGCATTTTGGCATGTGGCAATGATATGGACATGAAATGGTTTCCAAGGAGTTTGAGTTTTATTGTTAAAAGGAAAATAACACTTGCTTCACAATGTGCCATTTAGGGCAGAATAGGAAATGAATTATGTGAGTAAGATGATAAACATGACAAATGAAATATTTTTCCATATTTGAGAAAGATATGACCCAAAAAAATTTATGAGAATTATTTGGGAATTTTAGGAGTGATGGAAATAAAGGTTGCTTCACAACCTAGGGCAGACAGGGTTATTCCTTTAATAGAAAAAGGAACATTCCAGAGAAAAATAAATTAGGGTTTGGCCAAGCAGTGGAGTGACATGATCTTGGCAAGGTTTTTAGAATGATGAGCCACTTGGGAGGGGAAATGAGGATGATTTCCCAGGTGACAAGGCCACAAAACCACTCCAAAAAGAAAAACATAGCAAAAACCAATAAATCAAAAAGAAAAAGAAAAGGGCCAAAATCCAGGCTGTTACAAGGGGGGGGGGGGCAAACCTACTTGGAGTAGGATTGTCCCCCTTGGGCGCGCCTCTCCCCTAGGCTGGCCCTCTCCTCCTCCCCCTTTATATACGGAGGAGGGGGGCACCCCATAGACACAACAATTGATCCCTTGGATCTCTTAGCCGTGTACGGTGCCCCCCCACCATAATCCACCTCGATAATATCGTAGTGGTGCTTAGGCGAAGCCCTGCGTCGGTAGAACATCATCATCGTCACCACGCTGTCGTGCTGACGGGACTCTCCCTCAAAGCTCGGTTGGATCGGAGTTCGAGGGACGTTATCGAGTTGAACAACTACATCAACCGCGTTGTGCTAACGCTTTCGCTTTCGGTCTACGAGGGTATGTGGACACACTCTCCCCTCTCGTTGCTATATATCACCATGATCTTGCGTGTGCGTAGGAATTTTTTGAAATTACTACGTTCCCCAACACAAGTTGTGCCAGGAACTTGGGCACAGAGTGGGATCTGTCAAATGCAGTTACACTCCTGAAAAGCCAAAGTATGTTCTTGTTTATTTGTCTGTGTTTTGATTTGGTGCTATTTGCCAATTACTATATCTAAAATATTTTCCCAATGGCCAGGAGGAAGCGTGCAAGTCAACCCCTTGTTGTTGAAAAGTGTTGGCCAACAAAAAAAGCAAGAGTCAATGACTGTAGAAAGAAGAGAAGTGTGCCTGAGCCTGAGCAGACTGAAGAAAATCTTGCTGTAGTCAACATTCAGTCTGAAGAAACTGATGTCGAGGTGCAAACCGAAGAAACTGAAATTGCAGTCAACATTCAGACTGAAGAAACTGCTCTCAAGGTTGAAACTGAACCTGAGCGTGTCGAGGTTTAGACTGAAGAAACCCATGTTGAGGTACACACCAAAGAAACTGAAACTGCTGTCAACATTCAGACCGAAGACACTAATCTCGAGGGTGTTGGCGAGGTGTTGAAAAGACCAGTGAAGAAAACCAAGATGATCTGTGAACTTGTGTGTGTAGCCCGTGTAGTAGAACCAAAAACAAGAAGTGCTAAGGCGAACAAGGGCACACGACATGGTAGGAAGAGGTAGAATAGAGAACTGTTTGAAAATTTGTGTCATGTAATAATAGTTGTAACTTGGTGCGTACTGGTAGTCACTATGTATCCCCGTATTTCTATTCGAACCTGTTTGTTGGTCATTGTTTTAAATTCAAATTTGGATTCAAATTTGGGCTCATATTTGAATTAGGGATGGGGTATTGATGTTTTAATGCTATCTAAAGTACCTCAACTGAAATATGTTTGCTTGCTGATCAATCCGAGCCCTTTTGGTAAGTTGAACTCATAGTCATGAAGAGTGTGTTTCAAATGACCTCCAAAGGTAGGGTAAACGACCTCATATTTAAGCAAGTTTTTTTGGCACCTTGTCTAAACCAGCCAAATATTTTTTCTACACATCTATTCTACCTATATAGTGTAAATCTAAAGTCTCACTATTTATTGAATTAATTTTCTATTATTTTATTTTCTTTTTGAAAAGACAAGGTTTAATAGAAAATTATATATAAAACAAGTTTAAAACATGAAAATAAGAAAGTAAGTTAAGATCTTTCTTAGTCAATCCAAAATGAAGTTTTGGTGAGGTTTTCACACTTTCCATTTTCAAAACCCCACCTACTCTCGGGTGCCCACTACTCTCTCCCTTGAACTCCATACTACATTGTTCGAGGAATGAAAATTTAGTGAAGAATTTTTCGTAAAAATGTATGTAAAGCATATTTATATATTTTTCTCATTACTATATGACATAATAAGACTATGTGCCCAAGTTATATATATTTTTGATTTTTTTCAAATTAGTTATGCTCAACCCTAATCACTCAAAACCCCTCAAAACCTCTCAAAACCCCTCAAAACCCCGCACACTCCCGGGTCGTCGATCATTGTGCGTGGACGGTTGAGATCAGGCGCTAGGGTTAGCCACAGTGTCCTTCGATCCGCATGAGACGCGCTGATTGATTGAATCAGTGGGTGTTGGATCAGCCTCTCTCGTTGGGGCATCAGGACCGTTCATTTGAATCCAACGACACGAGTTTATGCGGTTCATGGACCAAGCCTACGCAGTGCCCTTTCCATCGTTGCATGCGTGCCTACCATCAGCGCCGGTGCCCGTTGCAGCATGCATGCCCACCCGCAGCACTGCGCCCGTGCGTTGCATGCATGCCCTTGACGTAGCCCTGCTCCACCACCCCTCTCGACGCAGTAAGCTGTCGCATGGCTATCATCTGACCCATGCAGCGTCGCATCAAAGCATGCACCCGACCACAATGCAGCAGGCAGACCCCGATATAGAGACAACCAAAAAGCCAACGGTGCATGGCGTGCTCTTCTTTGAACGACACAATACTGGCATGATGGGTATCGATGCAGTTCAAATGGCGCGCTGCTCGTTACAAGATGGGCAAATTAAGGCTCCATTATTGTCACGTCTCCCATCGACCGAACGTTGCCCTCTAGCCAGGCCCTAGCAAGCAGGCTACATTGCCATGCATGCATGCACGGGCGGCACACGCAGAGAACCCGGGGCATGCATGTCCCCTTGACCAACGACGACACAGACGTGTGCGTGAGCCCGTCCCCCTTGACCCTTGTCCGGTGGCACAGATGCCTCGCAGCGCGTTTCCCACGCTCGTGTACACACTTTGATGGGGCGCCACCAAACGCCGCCTGCCCATTAATTCTACCCGGTGAAACCACTCGAAGAAATCAAAAACCACGTCGCACTTGGGCTATTTAAGTCGGGCACTATGGTCTTCCTCTCCCTCCTCAGCCATACCCCATTCTCTGCCTCCCCTGCCCTCCTTGTTCCTTCTTGTCCATCAAACCCGATCGAGCCCTCGAGCTACCATGCAGTACAACGCCCCCACCTACCGCTTCCCCCCAACCATGCCGAAAAGGCTCTACCCGGCCGGAGTTTACATAGAGAGAACCCTTAGGGTGTGGGCGATCTCAAGGTGGAGGGGCGCAAGGGAGTTAACGGAGTTCTTCCTTGCGGCCGGCTTCCGCCACCTCCCCCCGGCTCTCCAAGGATGTATCATGTTGAGGAGGTCAACCACAATGGCGTTGTGGTTGGGCTCCTCACTACGTTCACTAACCCCTTCGATGCTTTCCACCTCCTCGGGCGAGTGTATTGGGTTGGTTGTGAGTTCATAGCTTTCACCACCCATAACATGTTCACCGACTTCAACAACATCTTCCCCAACAACGGCGTTATGCACATGCTCCCGTACCCCATCAACAACGGGGAGGAGTGAAGGGCGCCCGGAGGAGCGACGTGGCGTTCACCCAGAGGAGGAGGAGAAGAAGAACCCGAAGAAGAACTCGCGTTTGGTGCCCCTCGATCTATCTAGCTTGCTATATATCTATCATATTAGTATTTTAAGTTGTAATCCTTATACTACTATTATTAAGTTGTATTAGTATTTTAAGTTGTAAGGCTATCGTGGAACTATGGGTTGCAATCGTTATGCTTCTATATAATCGTTATGCTACTATACATATTGTGTGTTTCGTGCTATTATTTGTAGATTGCTATGGGTTGTTCTTGAAGGAAATATGCCCTAGAGGCATAATAAAGTTATTATTTATTTCCTTATATCCTGATAAATGTTTATTATTCATGCTAGAATTGTATTAACCGGAAACATGATACATGTGTGAATACATAGACAAACAGAGTGTCACTAGTATGCCTCTACTTGACTAGTTCGTTGATCAAAGATGGTTATGTTTCCTAGCCATAGACATGAGTTGTCATTTGATTAATGTGATCACATCATTAGGAGAATGACGTGATTGACTTGACCCATTCCGTTAGCTTAGCACTTGATTGTTTAGTATGTTGCTATTGCTTTCTTCATGACTTATACATGTTCCTATGACTATGAGATTATGCAACTCCCGTTTACCGGAGGAACACTTTGTGTGCTACCAAATGTCAGAATGTAACTGGGTGATTATAAAGGTGCTATACAGGTGTCTCCGAAGGTACTTGTTGAGTTGGTGTATTTTGAGATTGGGATTTGTTACTCCGATTGTCGGAGAGGTATCTCTGGGCCCACTCGGTAATGCACATCACTATAATCCTTGCAAGCATTGTAACTAACGAGTCAGTTGCAGGATGATGTATTACATAACGAGTAAAGAGACTTGCCGGTAACGAGATTGAACTAGGTATTGAGATACCAACGATCGAATCTCGGGCAAGTAACATACCGATGACAAAGGGAACAACGTATGTTGTTATGCGGTTTGACCGATAAAGATCTTCGTAGAATATGTGGGAGCCAACATGAGCATCCATGTTCCGCTATTGGTTATTGACCGGAGACGTGTCTCGGTCATGTCTACATAGTTCTCGAACCCGTAGGGTACACACGCTTAAAGTTCGGTGACGATCGGTATTATGAGTTTTTGTGTTTTGATGTACCGAAGGTAGTTCTAAGTCCCGTATGTGATCACGGACATGACGAGGAGTCTCGAAGTGGTCGAGACGTAAAGACTGATATATTGGACGGCTATATTCGGACACCGGAAGTGTTCCGGATGGTTTTGGAGAAAACCGGAGTGCCGGAGGGGTTACCGGAACCCCCCGGGGAAGTATTGGGCCTTAGTGGGCCTGAGGGGAGAGAGAGGGCAGAAGCCCAGGAGGTGGCGTGCTCCCTCCCATGGTGAGTCCGAATTGGACTAGGTGAGGGGGGCGCGGCTCCTCTTTCCCTCTCCCTCTCCCTCTCTTTCCTTCCCCTTCCCTCTTCCTAGTTGCACTAGGAAAGGATGAATCCTATTCCTAGTAGGAAGAGGATTCTTCCTCTCCTTGGGGCGCAGCAAGGCCGGCCGGCCTCCCCCCTTGCTCCTTTATATACGGGGGCAGGGGGGCACCTCTAGACACACAAGCTGATCTGTTGATCTCTCCCTGCCATGTGCGGTGCCCCCTCCACCATAATCCACCTCAGTCATATCTTAGGGTGCTTAAGCGAAGCCCTGCGTCGGTAGCATGGTCATCACCGTCATCACGCTGTCGTGCTGACGAAACTCTCCAGAGAAGCTCTGCTAGATCGGAGCTCGCGGGACGTCATCGAGTTGAACGTGTGCTGAACTCGGAGGTGCCGTGCGTTCGGTACATGGATCGGTCGGATCGTGAAGACGTATGACTACATCAACCGCGTTGTGCTAACGCTTCCGCTTTCGGTCTACGAGGGTACGTGGACACACTCTCCCCTCTTGTTGCTATGCATCACCATGATCTTGCGTGTGCGTAGGAATTTTTCTGAAATTACTACGTTCCCCAACATTGGCATCCGAGCTAGGTTTTATGCGTAGATGTTATATGCACGAGTAGAACACAAGTGAGTTGTGGCGATACAAGTCATACTGCTTACCATCATGTCATACTTTGGTTCGGCGGTATTGTTGGATGAAGCGGCCCAGACCGACATTACGCATACGCTTACGCGAGACTGGTTTTACCGCCGTGCTTTGCACACAGGTGACTAGCGGGTGTCAGTTTCTCCAACTTTAGTTGAACCGAGTGTGGCTAGCCCGGTCCTTGTGAAGGTTAAAACAACACTAACTTGACGAAATATCGTTGTGGTTTTGATGTGTAGGTAAGAACGGTTGTTCCTCAGCCCGTAGCAGCCACGTAAAACTTGCAACAACAAAGTAGAGGACGTCTAACTTGTTTTTGCAGGACATGTTGTGATGTGATATGGTCAAGACATGATGCTATATTTTATTGTATGAGATGATCATGTTTTGTAACTGCGTTATCGGCAACTGGCAGGAGCCATATTGTTGTCTCTTTATTGTATGCAATGCAATCGCCCTGTAATTGCTTTACTTTATCACTACACGGCAGCGATAGTCGTAGAAGCAATAGTTGGCGAGACGACAACGATGCTACGATGGAGATCAAGGTGTCGCTCCGGTGACGATGGTGATCATGATGGTGCTTCGGAGATGGAGATCACAAGCACAAGATGATGATGGCCATATCATATCACTTATATTGATTGCATGTGATGTTTATCTTTTATGTATCTTATTTTGCTTAGATCGACAGTAGCATTATAAGATGATCTCTCACTAAATTTCAAGGTATAAGTGTTCTCCCAGAGTATGCACCGTTGCAAAAGTTCTTCGTGCTGAGACACCACGTGATGATCGGGTGTGATAAGCTCTACGTTCAAATACAACGGGTGCAAGACAGTTTTGCACACGGGAATACTCAGGTTAAACTTGACGAGCCTAGCATATGCAGATATGGCCTCGGAACACTGAGACCAAAAGGTCGAGCGTGAATCATATAGTAGATATGATCAACATAGTGATGTTCACCATTGAAAACTACTCCATCTCATGTGATGATCAGACATGGTTTAGTTGATATGGATCACGTGATCACTTAGAAGATTAGAGGGATGTCTATCTAAGTGGGAGTTCTAAGTAATATGATTAATTGAACTTTAATTTATCATGAAGTTAGTCCTGGTAGTATTTGCATATCTATGTTGTAGATCAATAGCTCGCGTTTAGCTTCCCTATTTTATTTTTATGTTCCTAGAGAAAACTGAGTTGAAAGATGTTAGTAGCAATGATGTGGATTGGATCCGTGATCTGAGGATTATCCTCATTTGTGGGTACCCCGACTCATAAGTCGTGATCACCGAATGCACGCGTACAATGATCCCAGAGATCAATGCTCACTGAACACACATAAGCTGAATAACAAGAGTCTTACATCCATACATACCGTCTTACACAAATTATGACCATTATGGTCAAGTCTTACATAGATAAAGCCACAAGGGCTGAATATCAAATAAACTTAAGCAGCGGAAATCTTCGTCGATAAGTAGAACCCATGCCATCTGCCTTAACCCTACATGCATTCTGACTGGGAAACATCCTAGTTCGCATGTTCGTCTCCAAAGAACTCTTCTTCAAACTCCGGTTCTTCCATGCCTGGCCAATTAAATAACCAGTGGCAAGCCAATGAGTACTTTGAATGTACTCGCAAGCAACCCATGTTTTCGTTCAAGATACCACAATGCATGATATAGGTAAATTTTTGCAGAAAGCTAGTTTTGATTGCAATGACATGCTCAACAACTTGTAAGACATGCATCAGGAGAATTCAAGTAACCATGAGGACAGCTTACAGATATCAACATAAATAGAGTGGGCATCAACCCAACTCAATCATGTCAAGTCCTTTGACTTGACCCACGTAGATCTTCCCACTTATCCAAACACACACACTAGTTTGTAAACATGTGGACGTAGCCCAAGAGCGGTTACCCAACTGTCCTTGACCGTGGACACGACTATTCGAATAGTTTTACACTCTGCAGAGGTTGCACACTTTACCCACAAGATCCGGGGAACTTCCGTGTCATCCACGACCCGCGATACCTTAAGTACCCGGGGTAAGCACCCGATCACTATCTTTCCCTAGACGACACTAACAAGGAGTCCACTCGTTGTTCCGTATCCTCATGATGTACATCATACGAGACTCACTCGAGATCGTAACATCCTAGAGGGGACACAACGGTGTATCCGGTGCCCTGTGAAAACAGTCATGGCCGCCCTACCTGGCACGACCCCGTCCCGAGAGAGAGCACCAACTCTCCCCCGTCACTAGTAATGCGGGCTCCAAGCTAGTATCGGCCTAGGTAATCAATAATGCCCTTTCCCATACAAGGGTAGAGTGGTTGCGCATGTAAGGTTGGAATAACGGTCGCAACTTAAACCAGTCCGTTTTGAAAACAACACACACACTTGCCTCGGTACACCACTTCGTCATCAAGTGGCTACCCAACTCATCATCTCCCCCGGGCATAAGTGGCACCCGACGGGGTTTTCGAAAAGTCTTTTGAAAGTGCCTTGTCTCCATTACCATGCATATCCCCGTCCCTTTTTGCGTAGAACTACTTAGCATCCTATCTACTCCCACCGGCATAACCCTCATAAGAAGGTAGGGTCATGCACAATGAAAGTATCAACAAGGAAGTAACGGTGGCAAACCACCCCATGTGGTCATCACAGTATCATGTCTCTGATGCAAGCAATAAGAGTGCTATATGACATGCATAAAAAGGGTTTCATAGACATGGTCAAAGGGCTGCTTGCCTGGCTCAACAAAGCCTTCTGGGTCTTCAAAGTCTTCTGGTCCAACTCCTTCGTCAGCAACGCAATCTATCGTCGCAAAATAATAACGAGAAAAATAAGGCTATAATAAAATAGAAAAACCTAAGTGCTCAGAAAAATGTCAACTCATTTTTGTTAAATACTAGGGTGAAAACTAAGAAGGGGAAAATTCCTAGTTTTGGATTTGGAGTAGCAGAATAGGAGAATGGATTTACAAAGGTATATTTAAATGCTTAAAATCACATTTAAATATTTACAGTGAAGAAAAGGTTGTTGGATTTGAATGAAAGTTGCACCATTAAATAGGTTGCAATACTTTGGGAATTTAGGAGTTGGAATTAATTTATTTGGACATATATTTTATCCTGTGGAATTTTTGGAAAAGTGACAGAAAAAGAAAAAGGGGAAGGGGCACTGTGCCTGCTGGGCCAGAACAGCCGCAGGGCAGCGGTCCAGCCGAGCCGACGCGCACGCGCGAGCCAGGTTTGAACCTGACGGGCGGGGCCCAGCTGGCAGTGGGAGAGAGAGGGGGCGAGAGAGAGGTGAGGATGACAGGCGGGGCCCGCCTGTCATCTCTGACCTCGCGACCAGAGGGCCGGCGTGCTCACCGGCGGCGAAGCAGGGCACGGCGGGGTGAGATGATGGCAACGTTGAACTAAGTGCAGAGTCGCCGTTCAGGTGGAGGTGGTTGCGGTCGCCGGGGTGGCCTGGTTCGCCCGTGACGAGGTCTGGCGGCGGAGGAGCTTCAGGTGGTGGTCGTTCCAGTCGACTCCGGCTGCAAACGAGGCGGGGGAGAGAGGGGAAATGATTAGTGGGAGGAGGCGGTTTCAGATCGGGGCAGAGGAGGAGCGGGCAAGGCATGTACCTCGCAAACTCCGGCGAGCCGAAGCGCCGGAGCTCGAGCCCGATCTCGAGCTCGGGTGCTCCTGGAGACGAACTGGGGGTGCAGGGGGATGATTAGGGGAGTGAGAGAGCGAGTGGTGAGGAGAGGAGGGCTCGGGGAGGCCCTTAAATAGGCGAACGGTGGGGTGCCGTGGACCCATGCGCCGGTGTGCTCCGGCTCGTTGCCACAGGGCTCGGGAGGAGCTGGCGCCGTGTCTGGGGTGTTGCTGGGTGTGGACTACACCGAGGGAAGCTAAGGGAGAGAGCGGGGAGGGGTCAGAGACGCCGCACGTGTGAGCCGTGCCATTGGAGCGCTCGAGCGGCCAGCGCGCGTGCGAGCTAGGGCGAGAGGAGGGAGAAGGAAGAGGGGGACCAGGGTTTAGCGTGCTGCGGACGCCGAGGCGCATCGTCGGGCGTGTTGGGGAGGCTCGAGGTGGCCGGAGGCGGTTGGAAGGGGGCAGCTATAGTGCGGGAGCGCACTGTAGCGCGCTCCAGAGCGTGCAAATGGCTGGCATAGCCATTTTTTATGCAACGTGGGCGCGTCCAAAGGTGTCTGGTAGCTCTAGATGGAAGTAAAGAAGTGGGCTGTGGCCTTGGATGCCCTGGGGAGCCAGTAGGAGAGGGGTGAGGTAGAAGAAGAGGGAGAGAGGGGCTGTCCAGGGAGGTAAATGGGGGTATTTTACCCCTTAATCATTGAGCAATGGCCAGGGGAGAGTTACTGGATGTATGAGAGGACTAGGTGGAGCTGTGGTAAAGAGTTGAGTTCAAGAAGAATAGTGTTAGTGGTCAAAATGGTGATTTTTGAGAAGTGGCAGAAGGTGTTTGATAATGGTTTGGACCAGCAGATGATTTCCAACTGCCATGAGACTCCACAAGGTGAAATGACACATATAATTAGGGCCTTCCACCAAGTTGGAGCTTATTTGGGCAAAGTTGCCAATGCAACTTTTGTAAACCCTAGAAATTTGCAGAAATGAACTTGTGTAGATCTAGTTGAGCAAATCACTTCTCCTTGATGCACCACTTGGTGTAGTGGCCTAATTTGGTCATGTGAACATGCTCACCAAAGTTGGGGTCAAGGAGAGAAAGTTTATAGTACAAAGTTGTTCAAATTTGATTCTGGTCAGAGAGGGTTTTGGGGCATTTTGGTGAACCAAAATGACTTTAATTGACATGAGGCTTTGCAAGGTGATCACAACTTGAATTTGTGACTTGCTGGATTTTCCTTGGATTTTTATGAAAATATTTCCTGTAGAAATATTTCAAATCCTTGAAATGGGCAGAAATGGTTTTGGGAGGTTTTGTCCAATATTTTGAACATGGCCATGTGTTGAAACTCTTATATATGGGCAATATATGCCCACTGAGTTTCCCTGATTTTTGTCAAATATTTTTAAAACAATAAAATAACTTTTCCCTATTAAAGACCATTTTTGGCCTTAAGAAAAAGCTTTTAAATTAAATAGGAAAATAACTTTTAAAATTATATTTTTGTGGTTTATGGGAATCCTATATCTAATAGGTTTAAAATATACTCTTTGAAATATTTTTCATATCCCAAATCAGGTACTTGCAGTGCAAACCTCAATCCAGGGGTTTCTGGAAAACTAATTTTTGAAAATACTATTTGGCCAAATTATTTTTGTAAGAAAATACTATATTGCACTATACACATGGCATTCTCATTGGGAAGAAGTTTGGGGCAAGGAGATGAAGTACAAAAGGTGGAGTAGTTGACTTTAAAGAGCACTTGAAAATCTCAGAGTGTCGGTGTACTAGAGTAGGGGTACCCTAGTACCCCGAACTCGTGCACGGACAGTTGCAGCGCCCCACGGCCGGGCTGGCCTGATGGCCGCCAAGATCCTCAGCAGCTCCCTTGGAGCCATTCGAGAACAAAGCAGTCAAGGCCCCGGCAAGAGGAGCTCGCCGGGAAGGCCACTCAGGGCGCAAAGGAAAACAAGGCCCCGGCAAGAGGAGCTTGCCGGGAAGGCTTGGCGAGCGCTGAACCCCCAAGCGCGACAAGTTTCCCGCTGCGGCAAGGCGCTTGCCGGGGCGGGCGACCTCTCTTCATCTCCGCTCCAGCTCACCCGCCAACGTGTCACCACGGGGCTCTCCCAAGTACGCGTGTCGACGAGCCGTGCAGCCAGCGGGGAGTAGCGACAAACGGCGCTGACAAGCCACCATCGTGGCGGACGGAGGCGCACTTAACGGTCCCTGTTACACTGTTCGGGCGACTGAGACGGGCATTGATGACCCTTGTCCCTTGCCGTCAGAGTTGGGTATAGATTACTGTACACTGTACAAAGCGGTGTACCAACCTATGTTTTTACCATTGTAACCTTGTCTACTTGCCACATGTGGTAACCCCTTGTGCCTATGAAAGGAGGCCCGAGGGCAACGTAGAAGGGGTTCGGCTGGTTTTGAGTCCAGCTCCAGCTTAGTTCATCACACTCAGGCTAGGTCTTGTAGCCCGCATTGCTCCCTAGCAAGAACACAAGATAATCCACAAAGCAGCAGTAGGAGTATTATCTCTCCGGAGAGCTCCGAAGCTGGGTAAATCCGCTCGTGTGCATCGCCTCGATCCGCTCTTTGTGCAATCTCCGCCCCCCCCTCCGAACCACAAGGGACCAAGGTCCCATAGGTGCTCGTGGGGCACGATCAGCTCTCCCCCGACATCTTTGGCGCGCCAGGTATGGGGCGTCGAGGCTGTGTGAACCCGATCCGGCGGTCGCACGAGTAACTCCATCGACATCTTCGCCGACATGGCGCCAAGAAGAAGCCTTCGGCAGCAGCTGAGCCGTCGCGTCGAACCCACCACCACCGGAGCCACCGGTGGTGGGGGAACGCTAAGCGGAGGGACCGCATCGCCGAGAGAGCCCACGATGCCGCCAGGTCCAAGGACAACGCGCGCGGGCGTCGGCGTCCGAATCTGCACCGCGTCCATCGCAGGAGGCGCGGGACAGACAGCGTCATGATACCCGCGGCACCATACGATCTTTGGATCAAGGCCAAGCTGGAGGATCCCGAGGCCCTCGAGACCCGCATGCACCTCAAAGATGCCGGACGAGTGGAGTATTTGGTCGCTTGGGCGGGATGCTGCTCCTCCTAACTTGGTTAGGAGTCCGAGCACATCCCGTTCTTCGCTCCGTACGCCGTTGCCGCCAACCACACCAGCGGAAGCCTTGGCGAGAGCTCAGCTACTACTAGATTACCCTCCGACGGCCGATAAGGTCGACGGGTGGAGGGCCACAATTCAGAGTCTCATCGGCTTTGCCAACGGCGACGTCCCGCGGCAACTGAGCGCTTCGCAACCGCGGCAGGGCGACAAGGCGCGAGCCGATGGCGACGAGACTTGCGGGGTGCACCCACCGTACACTCCCCTTCCCCAAGGGCCAAGATCGCCGACTCGCCGGATCCACCTCGACAGCGACTCCACGGCGTCGTCGGATCCGCGAGCTCGTCGCGACCAACGCCAAGTTCTTCGGGAACGACAAGAAGAGGACGCCGGACCAGACGAAGCCCAAGAGAAGCGCGCCACAATCGACCAACGCGCCGGGCCCACTGTCGATATGCACGCGCTAGGGGAACCAGGCGACTTGCCGTACGCGGTGGGTTGCCCTGCATTCACTCGTGAGCTGCGGCAAGTCCGGTGGCCCGACAAGAAAAACTTCAAACCAGACGTGCCGGAGAAGTACGACGGCAGTACACACCCATCGGAGTTCCTCAGCATCTACACCATCGCGGTGCAGGCTGCGGGGGGACGAGACGACAAGATCCTCGCCAACTACTTCCCCTTGGTGCTCAAGCCGAACGTCAGATCTTGGCTCATGCACTTGCCGGATGGCTCTATTTCTTCTTGGCAGATTTGTGCCACCAGTTTGTTGGCGCCTTCACAGCGACCACAAGCCTCATGGCCAGGGGAGTGATCTCCACCTGCTTGCCCGAAGGAGGGGGGAGTCTCTGCGCAAATTTATCCAGAGATTCAATCAGTGCACTACAACATCCCAGACGTCCACCCTGCTGCAAAGGATCGGTGCATTCCATCGAATGTACGAAATCGCAGGATGAGGGAGGAGATGGCGATGTGCAAAGTGAAAGACATCAGCGAGCTATACGCCTGGCCGACAAGTGTGCACGCTACTGAAGAAGGAAGAAGACTCCCAGAGAGAATGTGGGAGCAGAGTCGGACAGTGGGGATCGCCTGGCAAGGAATAGCCGCAAGCGGAACAACAGGAGGAAGAAAAACCAAGAAGTACTAGTTGTCGAGCAGTCCGGCAAGGATGGTGTCGCCAACCAAGCCAAGGCCGGTGGCTCCGGCAAGGAGGTTGCCGTTGATGCCGACTGCCAAGCTGTGGCGGCTGCCGACAAGCCTGGCAGCTCCAACAAGCAAGATCTTGAAAATCCACCGCACCAAGGGCCACGATCTCCAGAGCTGCAAGAAAGTCGAGCAGCTTGTTGAGCTACAGAAAGCTGAATACGAGCGGCGAGACAAGGAGAAAGCCCAAGAAGGTGCAGGTGCAGCAAGTATGAAGAGACCCGGTCGGGGAGGACGCCGCGGCAAGGTCAAGCAGCGGCAAGGAGACAGACCTCCCCGTGGCCGCGACAAGGAAGAAAATGAAGATGAAGATGACGAAGACGATGAAGACGATGAGACTGATGAGCATGAGTTTCAAAAGGCAACAGAGGTCCTTTGCGTCGATGGTGGTGCGTCTCTGCATACCTCGCACCGCCAACTCAAGCAATGGATGCGTGAGGTCAATGCAGCAGAACCATCCATAGAGTCACGCAAACCTCGATGTGGTCCAAGACGCCCATCATCTTTGACATTGAGGATCACCCCGATCGCATCATCGCGGTCGGGTGTTTGCCGATGTTGGTCTCACCAACCATCCGCAACCTCAAGGTCACAAAGATGCTTGGTTGACGGCGGGCCGGCCTGAATTTGATCTCCTCTGCAGTACTCGAAACTTCAAATCCTCGACAACGAGCTCAAGAAACCGGCACTTTCAAGGAATCAACCCAGAAGGAGCAAGCCCAAGGGAAGATCACGTTGCGGTAACATTCGGCAGCGAGCTCAACTTCAGAACTAAGAGGGTCACGTTCGACGTCGCCGATTTCCCATTGCCCTACAATGGCATACTTGGCCGTCCAAAGACTCGCCAAGTTCATGGCCGCCTCATTATGCTTACAACCTACTCAAGATGCCCGGCCCGATAAGCGTCATTTCTATCCATGGCGACAAGAAAGATGCACTTATCTGCGCCGACAAGATTTACCGGGATGCAGCAGCAGCGCCGAATAGCAAACCACTTGCCGCTGAAGCTCCCGGGGGGAAGAAGGCCACCAGGTCCGGCAAGAGCTTTGTTGCCCTCTCCGGCAAGCGCACCTCTTCGGAGTGCTGCGCTACCGTCGAGGACGCACCATCGAGCTCCAGGTCCGGCAAGAGCTCTGTTTCCCACTCCGGCAAGCGCACCTCTTCGGAGTGCTGCGCTACCATCGAGGACGCACCATCAAGCTCCACCGGCAAGTGCAACAAGACGATGGGAGCTCCGCCAAAGACCAAGAAGGTGCCCGCCAAGGAAGACGGCACTGGTGGTACCTTCACCATCAGTGCCACGCTTGATCCTAAATAGGAAGGTGAGCTCGTTGCTTTCCTGCGGGCGAATGTCGATGTGTTTGCATGGCAACAATCTGACATCCCCGGCGTTCCCAGGAAAGTAATTGAGCACCACCTAGCTGTCTGTCCTCACGCGCGGCCCGTCAAGCAAAGAGTTAGGAAACAGGCAGTGGAGCGCCAAGAGTTCATAGCAGAAGAAATCAAGAAATTAGAAGCAGCAGGGCTTGTCAGAGGAGTCCTCCACCCCACATGGTTGGCCAATCCGGTAGTTGTACGCAAGGCTAATGGGAAATGGAGGCTTTGTATTGACTTCACTGACGTTAATAAAGCTTGTCCCAAAGACCCATTTCCCTTGCCGCGTATCGACCAGATTGTTGACTCCACGGCTGGATGCGATCTGCTTTCATTTCTTGATGCATATTCAGGATATCATCAGATCTTCATGGCAGAAGAGGATGAAGAGAAAATCGCATTCATCACACCATGTGGCACGTACTGCTTTATACAAATGCCTTTCGGTTTGAAGAATGCTGGTTCAACCTTTGCAAGGGTAGTCCATGATGCTTTTGGACCTCAGATACACCAAAATGTAGAAGCTTACATGGATGACATAGTGGTCAAGAGCAAAGACAGGGCAACCTTGGTTCAAGATTTGGATGAGACGTTTGCAAACCTGCGCAAGATCAACCTCAAGCTCAACCCCGAGAAGTGCGTGTTTGGAGTCCCTTCCGGCAAGCTTCTCGGGTTCTTTGTATCTCAGCGGGGAATTGAAGCCAATCCTGACAAGATCAAGGCCATTGAGCAGATCGAAGAACCAAAGCGCGTCAAGGATGTCAGAAGGCTTGCCGGTTGCGTGGCTGCTCTCAGCAGGTTCATCTCTAAATCTGCTGAACGCGCCCTGCCCTGTTTCAAGATTTTGAAAAAGGCAGGTCCAATGAAATGGACTCCCGAAGCGGAGGCTGCGCTGCATGATTTGAAGAGATACCTGTCCTCCGCTCCAATACTTGTCGCACCTAAGCCACAAGAGAAGTTGCTGCTATATATAGCGGTGACCAATCAAGTGGTTAGTGCTGCATTAGTAGCGGAGAGGGAGGCGGATGATGAGCCGGCAACTGAGGCAGGCGCATCCAGCGACAAGCAAGATGCTTCGCCGTCAAGCTCTGGTCCCGACAAGGACGGATCAGCGCAGGGTTGCGACAAGATATGGAAGAAGATGGTGCAGCGCCAAAGATACTTTGTCGGGTTCCCTCCTGCAGGGGCTAGATCGAGGTACTACGGTGTGCGAAGCTGCTTCCGGCCTCTTCATGGCCTCGAGGAAGCTGCGCCATTACTTCCAAGCACATGAGATAACAGTTGTCACTCGCTTTCATTGAAGAGGATTTTGCAAAATCCGTAAGCAACAGCAGGATTGTTGAGTGGGCGCTGAACTGTCAAGCTTTGGTCTCAAGTTCAAAGCACTTCAACTATCGAGCAGGGCATTGGCAGAATTCATAGCAGAGTGGACGCCAACGCAGGATGAAGAGATTCTGGAGACGAGCATCCCCGTCAAGGAGGCAAATAAAGAATGGCTGATGTATTTTGACGGTGCCTTCTCGCTGCAAAGCGCTGGTGCCGGCGTGCTGCTTATCGCACCCACCGGGGAGCACCTCAAATACATAGTCCAAATGCACTTTCCCAAGGAACAAGCAACAAATAACACTGCAGAGTATGAAGGCTTGCTTGCCGGTCTCAGGATTGCGGTGGACCTTGGGATTAAGAAGCTCATTGTTAGGGGAGACTCGCAACTCGTCGTCCGCCAAGTGAATAAAGACTACCAGAGTCCGTTGATGGAAGCGTACATCGATGAAGTGAGGAAGCTGGAAGAGCACTTTGAAGGCCTGCAAATGGAACACGTTCCAAGAGCACAGAATGATATAGCTGATGGCCTCTCCAAATGTGCCGCACCTAAGTTACCTGTGGAGCCAGGGATTTTCGTGCTCAAGCTGACTCAGCCAACCGTGACACCATCAACAGGACAGAGCAAGAAGAGAAAATTGGTTTCCGGCGACTACTTTCCGGCAGAGCTCTCTGAAGCCGCCGCCAAGAAGGTCCCCAAAACCAACGCAAATATCACTGAGGAGCAGTCTGCTCCGACAAACCATGCAGTTTGTATCGTTGAAGCAAACGCTCCCGACAAGCTTAGCTCCGGCAAGCTTGACGAGGATCATCGAGCTCCGGCGGACCCGCAGGTCCTTGCCGTAGAAGCTGATGGTCCCGCAGAGATAGATGAGCCTTTAGTCCTTGTTGTCGAGCCACGAGCTCCAACATGGGCACAAAGAGATCGCCCATTTCCTTGAGACGGAGAACTTCCCAAGAGCAAGAAGAAGCGGAAAAAGTAGCCCGGCAGTCAAGTATGTACCAGTTTGTTGACAACATTCTGCATGTAAGAAGACTCAACGGAGTGAAATTGAAGTGTATTTGCGGGAAGATGGATGAAAGCTGTTGGCAGAGATACACGAAGGCATATGTGGTCACCACATTGGCGCAAAGAGCACTTGCCGCAAAGCTTTCCGGCAAGGTTTCTTCCGCCGAAGCCCTCCAGATGCAACCGCACAAGTAACCAAGTGTGAAGCGTGCAGCCCATTCAAGACAGATACACCAGCCAGCTCAAGCTCTCCAGACGATCCCTTTATCCTGGCCCTTCTCGGTCGGGGGCTCGACATCCTCGGCCCCTTCCCCGAGCTGTCGGGGCTTTGAATACTTGTACGCCGCAATCGACAAGTTCACAAAGTGGCCGGAAGTGGAACCAAGAAGGAAGGTGACAACGATCAACCGTCAAGTTCTTCAGTCAATTGTTTGCCGCTTTGGGATTCCTAACCGGATCATCACCGACAACGGCACATTAGTTCACGAAGTCGCACCTTCATGCAATACGCCCAAGATCTTGGCGCCAAGATCTGCTTTGCTTCCGCTGCTCATCCGAGAAGCAACGGTCAGCGAGAGGGCAAACGCTGAAGTGCTACGAGGACTCAAGACCAGAACTTTGACTGGCTGCACAAGTGCGGAAGGAACTGGATCGAGGAGCTGCCAGTGGTTCTTTGGTCGATCGGACGACGCCAATCGAGCCACCGCCGCACACCCTTTGCTCTAGTCTCACGGAGCGAAGCAGTTCTCCCCACGTAACTCAGATATCGGGTCACCTCGAGTGCTCGCTATGATGAGTTTGAGCAAGAGCAGCTGCGACAAGATGACGCTGCTGCTCCTCGAGGAAGATCGCCTTCGTGCTGCTGACGAGATGCTCGTTACCAGCAAGCTTTGCGCCGCTACCATAGCCGCAGTTAATGCGAAAGCTTCGAGGAAGGCGACCTTGTTCTTCGCGCTCAATCCGCCAAGAATTCAAACAAGTTGACGCCTTGGCGGGAAGGCCCTTATCGGGTAAAACGAGTCACTAGGCCCGGCGATGTCCGCCTTGAGAACGAAGATGGCTTTCCGTGAGCAATTCCTGGAACATAGAGCATCTTCGCAGTTTTACCCATGAGGCGCGGTTGCGGAACCTGCTCCGCAACCACCCTTTTGTACAAGTCTTGCCGCTGTTGCATGTAATCCTTTGTACAAAGCCGGGCGCAGACCCCGTGCATCAGTAAAGCCTATGGTTGCGCACATTTTCGTTAATACATGCTTTCATAATCAAATATGCATGTGTTTACTAACATCTTGTGCAGCACCCGCACCGATAAGTTTATAATAAGCCATTAGGCTCCATAACTTTATTTTTCTCTTCTTTCTTCTCAAACAAGAAGAAGGTTCATCCACCCACAAGTTAACCGGGGAGGAGGAGAGAATGGTGTGGGCCGACAAGCGTCGCTCAAGGAACTGTCGCCTTGCCAGAAAATGGACAACAGAAAAGCTAAGTTGCTAAGTTTAAGCGACCGGTTTTAAATTTTTAAGTTATCTTCCTCGAACGATAGTACTTTGTATGGAAAACCTGTGCGCGGAGGAACCAAATCGTGACTGGTCGCGCCTTTACTTTGTTTCGAGTCCGCCAACAACTTAAGTGAGCTGCGGCTAGTCCGCGACGAGGTTGCTTGTCGATAGCGACCCCTTGCCAAAGAAGCTTGAAGTTCCGCACTCGGCGCCAAGGCAAGGGTGCCTGCACCGCAAGTTTCCCTGAAAGCGTAGGGTAAAAACATACAAGGGAAGAAATCGAGTAAAGGAAATAACATTGCATTCGATGGCCTAAGATAGCGTATATTACAAAAATAGCTTATCGCGGCACTAGCTAAATCGTTCTCAGAACTGAAATAACAGCGAAGAGAAGAAAGGTGCGCCGGCATCCAAACCCCGGCAAGTTAGAGTTGCCGGGGGCTGCGGCAAGCCAGAGTTATCGGGGGCTGCGGCAAGCCGGAGTTGCCGGGGTCTGCGGCAAACCAGAGTTGCCGGGGGCTGCGATATCAGATAAGCCTTTCGTCCTTCCTCAAACATCCCTCTTTCATTAAAAACATTCTACTCGGATACAGTCCGTGGAGAGTGAAAAACATGAAAGAGAGGATTACAAGTGCTTAAATGCAGATAAGGCCCGAAGGCTTACAAATTAAAAAGATAAGATGCCCGTAATCCCTTTTCTGTCCCTATCTTCAGGAGGTAGGTTAAGGAGGCGGGAAGGGCAAAAGGAGCGCCTACGCGAGCTACAGGTGCCAGAAGGCACCAAGGGAACATGCCGGGGGCTCTCCGAGGGCTCGACGGGGATGGCGGCGCCGGAAGCAGGGCTCGGAGACGGGGCAGCAGGACGTCAGCACGCTGTCGAGGGCACTACGCCCTCGTACTCCGACTTGACGGCCTTGTCGCCATCCCTCTTCCCCTTCCGCAGCCTCCCTACGCCAGCCGCCCAAGGAGACGACCCCGGGGAGTTCAAAGAGCCGGCGACACGGATGATGGGGTCGCCGGTAACGCGCGGAGCGGCGCCCGACAACTAGTTGGGCCCGCTACCCTCGTCGTCGCTGTCGCTCTCCTCCTCGCCGCTCTCGCTCGAGGAGGAATCTTCGCTGTCGGAGGAGCTATCCACGCAGCACCTCGCCCGAGTGCCGAGATCCCCGAAGACCTTGACGGAGAGGAGATCACCTCCATTAACTTAAATGGAGGTAAACCCGCCAGCAGGTTATGGATGCGGCGAACGTCTTCCACCCACGATCAAGATACATCACATTAGGGGCTGAGAATACAACGCGGACTCGCGTGCCGCTGATCCCACAGCCCCTCATGTGCAATCTCAACGTCTCGGGCGGATCCGACTCCATTGCCATCGCGAACGGAGCTGGAAGCCGGAGACGACGACGAGGCGCCCGGCGCAGCTTGACGAAGAACTCGCAAGGGTCGCCCCATATGGACCGCCCGGGAGAGGAACTGCCCGGCGGGGCGGAGACGGCACGCCGCCCGCCCGCCTCTTCCCCGAGCGCCTCGAGCTCGTCCACGACCTCGCCCCCGGGAGGGAACCGCCGACGGAGGCGGAGACGGCGCACCGCCTTGTCCGCCTCTCCCCCGGGCTCCTCGACCTCGTCCACGACCTCGCCTCCCTCTTCCCTTGCGGCTGGCTCTGCCACCCAGGCGTGGGATTGGGAGGGTGCGCTGTCTAGCTGCGACCCTCGCCGCCACCGATGGAGAACCAAGGTTCCCTTTCTCCATGGCGAATGGGAGAAAGGGGCGAAGCTGAAGAAAGGAAGGGATGGGAGAGTGCGGGCTTCAAGGCCCCTTCGCCCTTCTTAAAAGAAGCAAGGTGGGGGCTCGGCCGCCCTTTCGGGCGAATCAAGGCACAGGAAGAGCAGGGAATCAGGACAGACCTGCTGCCTCTGCTCGCAACGGCCCAGTTTCCCACTTCCACCGCCCGTGACCCCGAGTGCATGAGAACCACGTGGCGGAGATGCAGAACTGAGGCGACAGATGAGGCGACCTCGCACGCCGCCCACTTCACCCACGACACCACAATTAACGCGTGCCGTTACAGAGGAACGCGGTGGGTGCGTGCCATTCGTGGGAGACGTGGTGGGTCCAAGGCAAACAACGGCGTAATCAAGACCACGCGCGCCCGTGCACTGTTTTGGGCCTGGCCCAACAGAGCTTGGCGTCGTGTATGGCCCAGGCCTGGGGGCTCCTGTCGGTGTACTAGAGTAGGGGTACCCTAGTACCCCGAACTCGTGCACGGACAGTTGCAGCGCCCCACGGCCGGGCCGCCCGATGGCCGCTAAGATCTCAGCAGCTCCTTGGAGCCATTCGAGAACAAAGAGTCAAGGCCCCGCAAGAGGAGCTCGCCGAAGGCCACCGTATGCTAAGGAAAACAAGGCCCGGCAAGAGGAGCTTGCCGAAGGCTTGGCGGCGCTGAACCCCAAAGCGCGACAAATTTCCCGCCGCTGCAAGGCGCTTGCGGGCGGGCGACCTCTCTTCATCTCCGCCCAGCTCACCCGCCAACGTGTCACCACGGGCTTTCCCAAGCACGCGCGGTCGACGAGCCGCAGCCAGCGGGAGTAGCGACAAGGCGCCGACAAGCCACCATCGTGGCGGACGGAGGCGCACTTAACGTCCCCGTTACACTGTTGAGGCGAGTGAGACGGGCATTGATGACCCTTGTCCCTTGCCGTCGAGTTAGGTATAGATTATCTGACACTGTACAAAGCGGTGTACCAACCTATGTTTTTACCATTGTAACCTTGTCTACTTGCCACATGTGGTAACCCCTTGTGCCTATAAAAGGAGGCCCGAGGGCAACGTAGAAGGGGTTCGGCTGGTTTTGAGTCTAGCTCCAGCTTAGTTCATCACACTCAGGCTAGGTCTTGTAGCCCGCATTGCTCCCTAGCAAGAACACAAGATAATCCACAAAGCAGCAATAGGAGTATTATCTCTCCGGAGAGCTCTGAAGCTGGGTAAATCCGCTCGTGTGCATCGCCTCGATCCGCTCTTTGTGCAATATCCGCCCCCCTCCGAACCACAAGGGACCAAGGTCCCATAGGTGCTCGTGGGGCACGATCAGCTCTCCCCCGACACAGAGAGAAAACCAACTCCAAAATAAAAGCCAAATAGTGCAAAAGTTTTTGTTGGTCCAAATTTTTATGCTTTATTAATGGAAATGAAATGTTACAAAATGCAGGGTGTGACAGACCTACCCCCCTTACAAGAATCTCGTCCCCGAGATTCCTAAACTATGCTTTAAAGAGATACGGAAACTCGAATCTAAGGTAGTCTTCACGTTCCCAGGTTGCTTCTGCTTCAGTGTGGTTGCTCCACTGGACCTTGAAGTACTTGATGGTGCGGCTTCGAGTGCGTTGCTCAGCCTCATCCAAAATGCAGATGGGCCTCTCACGGTAAGTCAAATCAGGCTGAAGGTCAATGTCTTGGTGATTGACGTCCTTGTAAAGATCAGGCTTGTCTGGGACTTGGAGACACTTCCGGAGTTGTGACACGTGGAATACGTTGTGCACATCGGATAGTTCAGGTGGCAGTTCCAACTGGTAAGCCACTTCTCCTCGTAGGTCAGTGATCTTGAAGGGGCCGATGTATCTTGGGGCGACCTTTCCTTTGACATGGAAGCGCTGGGTTCCCTTGAGAGGTGTGACCCGGAGATAGACATGGTCTCCAACTTGTAAGTTCATGTCTCTATGACGTGAGTCAGCGTAGCTCTTCTGCCTTGACTTGGCAGTCTTCAAACGCTCTCTGACAAGCTGGACTTGCTCTTCTGCTTCACGGAGGATATCGGGCCCAAAGACTAGTCCTTCTCGGGTCTCTGACCAATTGAGGGGTGTGCGGCACTTCCGTCCGTATAACACCTCAAATGGTGCCATCTAAAGGCTTGACTGATAACTGTTGTTGTAGGAGAACTCGGCGAATGGGAGGCAATCTTCCCACCTAGCTCCATATGCTAAGACACAGGCTCGGAGCATGTCTTCGAGTATCTGATTCACTCGTTCTGTCTGACCTCCGGTCTGTGGGTGGAAAGCAGTGCTGAAGGACAACTTGGTCCCCATGGCCTCTTGGAACTTCTTCCAGAACCTTGAGGTAAACTGGGTTCCTCGGTCTGACACAATCTCCTTGGGAACACCATGAAGGCTTACGATTCTGCTGATGTAGAGGCTGGCTAGCTGGTTTCCCTTGTAAGTCATTTTGACAGGAATGAAATGGGCTACTTTGGTCAAATGGTCGACTATGACCCAGATGGAGTCATGTCCCTTATTTGACCTGGGTAATCTAGTGATGAAGTCGATTCTGAATTTATCCCATTTCCATTCAGGCACCTTGAGAGGCTGTAACAATCCAGCGGGTCGCTGATGTTCAGCTTTGACCCTTTGGCATATGTCACACTTAGCGACGAAAGTGGCTATCTCTCTCTCTTCATGCCATGCCACCAGAATCTTTCCTTTAGGTCTTGATACATCTTGGTTCCTCCGGGGTGGATGGAATAAGGGGTGTCATGAGCTTCTTGCAAGATCAAATCTTGAGCTCAATCTTGTTGGGTATGCAAATGCGATTCCCAAACCACACAATTCCTTGCTCATCCCCTGAGAATCCTGGGGCCTTGCGTGCCTTGATCTTCCTCTTGATGCCTTCAATACTTTCGTGTCCCTTCTGAGCTTCCTTAACATCATCTATCAAGGTAGGCCTAACTTCGAGGTTGGCCAAGAATCCTGGTGCAACCAGTTCCAACCCGAAGCTTTCAAGTTCTTCATACAAGGCGGGTAGCCTGTCCTTAAGCATAGCATTCAAGGAACAAGCCTTTCTGCTTAATGCATCTGCTACCACATTAGCCTTTCCAGGGTGGTATTGAACACTAAGGTCATAATCCTTGATCAACTCTAGCCATCTTCTTTGCCTCATGTTCAATTCCTTCTGAGTGAAAATATACTTCAGACTTTTGTGATCCGTGTATATCTCACACCGCTTCCCTAGGAGGTAATATCGCCATGTTTTAAGGGCATGAACTACAGCTGCCAACTCGAGGTCATGAGTAGCATAGTTCTCTTCATGAGGCTGTAGTTTCCTTGAAAGGTAAGCTACGACTCTGCCTTCTTGCATCAGAACACCTCCCAGTCCGGTTCTTGACACATCACAATATATCACAAACTCCTTACGTATATCTGGTGTGGCCAGAACTGGGGCGGTGGTCAGTCTCTTCTTCAGCTCCTGGAAGCTCTCTTCACACTTCGACGTCCATTCAAACTTCTTGTCCTTCTTCAAGAGGTGAGTCATGGGTCGGGCAATGACTGAGAATCCTTCAACGAACTTGCGGTAATATCCTGCGAGTCCGAGGAAGCTTCTGACTTCCTTCACATTGCTTGGGGATTGCCATTCAGTCACGGCTTCAATCTTAGCGGGATCGACCGACAATCCTTCTTCGGTCAAAACATGACCCAAGAATACAACTTCACGCAGCCAAAATTTGCACTTGCAGAACTTGGCATACAGTTGGTGCTCTCGAAGCTTGTCTAGGACCATCCTCAAGTGTTGCTCGTGCTCTTCTTCCGTCTTCGAGAAGACAAGAATGTCATCAATGAGGATGACAACAAACTTGTCCAAATATTCCATGAAGACCTTATTCATGAGATACATGAAGTAAGCTGGGGCATTGGTCAATCCAAAGGACATGATCGTGCACTCATACATGCCATATCTGGTTACAAATGCCGTCTTCGGAATATCTTGGGGTCTGATTTTCAGCTGGTAGTACCCGGACCTGAGGTCGATCTTGGAGAACACCTTGGCCCCATTGAGTTGGTCAAACAGATCTTCAATCTTGGGAAGTGGATACTTGTTCTTGATTGTAACTTCATTGAGGGAGCGGTAGTCAATGCACAAGCGGATGGTATTCTTTGCCACAAACAGAACAGGTGATCCCCAAGGGGAGGCACTAGGGCGGATAAATCCCTTCCTCAACTGCTCTTCCAGTTGCTTCTTCAATTCTGCTAACTCTTCCGATCCCATTCTATATGGCTTCTTATAGATGGGTCCTACTCCGGGTATGAGCTCGATGATGAACTCAATGTCTCGGTCAGGAGGCATTCCCGGTAGCTCATCAGGAAAGACATCGGTGTATTTGCATACTACCGACACTTGCTCCAATCCAACTTCAGTCAGACAATTGACTTGGTTGGCTTGAGCAGAGGAGGGGTTGGAGGCAAATTTAACTCCGACTCCTTGGTCATTGGTCACAGTGACAGTCTGGTTGGCACAATCTAACAAGCCTTGGTGCTTGATGAGCCAATCCATTCCTAAGATCACATCCAAGCCTTGCGATCTTAAGATGATAAGGTCTGCTAGGAAGTCTACCCCATTAACGACTATCCCGACTCCTTTACATCCTATCTTGGCTCTCATCCCTGCTTCGGGGGTTTGTACCACCATAGGGTTATTTAGGGGTGTAAGGGTCATGCCACTTTCTAATGCAAACTTTTGGGTGACAAATGAATGCGTGGCTCCAGAATCAAACAAGACAGTTGCAGGTGCTGAGTTGACAAGGAACGTACCCAGCACGACGTCCGGGTCTTCCTGGGCTTCTTATGCAGTGACATGATTCACACGACCCTTGCCGTTGTTGGGTGGGTTGCGGGGAGCTTGGTTCCTTGGTGGCATTCCACGGCCTTGTCCTGGGTTCTGCGCATTGGGGCGCGGGGCATTGGGCTTCTTGTTGGGGAAATTCTTGGAGTAGTGTCCTGGCTGACCATATCCAAAGCAAGTGACTTGGTTGGGGTTGCTGCTCTTGCCAGCATTGTTATTGGGGTTGTTGTAAGCTGGCCTGGGGTTGGCATACTGCTGAGGTGGATAGTTGGTGCGGGGTGCAGGAGCTCTTGGCTGCTGATAGGTTGGCTTGACTGGGGCTGGCTGCCACGGCGAGGCTTCGTTCTTTGGAGCTACCCTTGCTGATCATCTTGCGCTTACGGGTATCATCCAAAGCACGTCGCTTGTCCTCAAGCATGAGTGCCTTGTTCACCAGATCAGGAAAGGTCAGGCAGTCACACACAACAAGCGAGTACTGCAGAGTCTGGTTAAGGCCTTTCATGAAGCGCTCCCTTTTGGCAGCATCAGTGCTGACATCTTCAGGGGCATACCTTGAGAGAACACTGAACTTCTGCATGTACTCCTTGACAGTGGTACTACCTTGCTTCAGGGCTCGGAACTCACGCTTCTTGATGGCCATGATTCCGGAAGGAATGTGGGCCTTGCGGAATTCTGCCTTGAAGTCATTCTAAGTGATGTTTTGCTCAGCATGCATGGCCTTGAATCCATCCCACCAAGCTCTAGCAGTGCCCCCGAGACAGTGAGCAGCATACGCCACCTTCTCACGGTCCTCAGTGCATCTGACTAGTTCCAGCAGATCCTCAATGGTGCGGACCCAGTCGTCTGCATCCACGGGTTCAGCAGTCTCGATGAAGGTGGGTGGTGCATGCTTCTTGAACTCCACCAACGTGGGACGTCCATTGCCGTTTCCCGCCGGCTGGCGATTGACAACTTGAGCAATCATCTGGAGGGCTGCAGTGTTGGCTTGGCGTTCCTCTCGGAAGGCTTGGAGAAGCTGAGCCATGTCCATGATTGGAGGTGGTGGCGGTGGTGGAGCTTGTCCTTGGGTTTGGTCCTGACTGGCTCCTGCTCCGGCTTCTTGCTGCTGGGTAGAGGTACCAGTACGTGTTACAATAGGCATCCTATTGGAGCGGTCAAGGTCTCATGATTGGAAAAGATGGGGAAAGCAATATAGATGGGATGCCTAGTAAGGGGGTTGGTATGATGCTAATTGTTTTCATGCAAGGGCCAAAAGGCCAAACACATTCATTAAAGTCCAAATGGGTGATGTAGTCGCTTACAAGTTCCCGAAGGAAAGCACGACGTCCATCAAACACATCAAAAGCAAACACAACACTACATGGTTTCATATGAACCATTACAAGGACTCGACTTTGCATAGGGGTACATGACCTATCCTACCGTAGGGGTTACTAACGGGCATATCCGGGTTGCGAATGATGCCTAAGTGGTGGAATGCTCAGTCGCGTAGTCTGGCTCTTCTGGGTCTTCCTCCTCATCATCAACATCCTGAGTTTCCTCTTCACTTGAAGGGGTGGGGGAGTGGAGGAGCTCAACACGGCGTTGCTTTGCTGGTGGTGCGAAGAGCTTGCGGTATTCCTTTGCGCTCATGCGGTGTTGCTGTGGGGGTCCTCCATCCTTTGGGGGTCTTCCGCCTAAAGACGGGATGTCCTAACCATCCAACAGCTATTCCATCCCCATTGTCCATTGAGCCTGCTCTGAATAATCCCCCTTTTGCCGGATTATTACCAATATAATCATAAAAGGCTAATTTTTCGGGAATTTTAGACCAAGCTTCTGATAAACTAAGATTTTCGGCTAAACCATTGCTAACTCTTCGATATATTTCTTGCTGAAAGTTCTGGGTGGGATCTTATGGCTTAATCTCTGATTGCGCAGCGGTATGCGATTGCGGGCTATCCAGGGGGAGCACCTTCCTTCTTGATCCTATCCGTCTTCCCTTGTGCTTGGAGAAGAAGTGCCTTGGTCTCATGAAGTTCCTTTCGGAGCTCCATTGGTTCCGAGGCCAAGTGTTGCGCCAAACTATCGGCACAAAGGCTGAAGTAGGTCTGGAATCGGAGTGGAAGTCCTTCTTCTAATGGTAGAGCTGGTGCACTGCTCTCATCCTCACCTTCCTTTCGATAAGGCAAGAAGCGGGTTTCCAACTCATCTGCCATCTCTGGAAGAAGGTCTCGGAGGCGGGTGAGTGCCTTGAGGGTTGCCGTCTCAACGGCAAGAACCAGAGTTGCCATCTGGGGTCCCTCGAAGAACCAGCTTGTTGGAGAGTCATTAGCCTTCGCAATCACTTCCACATGATACTCCGTCTCGGCGTCATTGATCCAATGCTCATGGTACGTGAAAATGGGGGCTCGGTGAAACTAGCACTTCTTGAGGCTATCCTCGAGAAGCACGGGAAATCCGGTGGTCAGGAAGTCTTCGGGTACGACAGCCATCTACAAAGGTTGAATGGGAGAGGTCAATAAGGGAAATATATCTTGGGTGGGGTACGCTTTAGAAAAGAAGAGAAGTTTAGATGGTCTCAAGCTAACTAACGTCCATGCTAACTAAGGCTTCCCTACGGTCAGATGGCTCGATACCAGCTCTGTGGGGACCCGACTCATAAGTCGTGATCACTGAATGCACGCGTACAGTGATCCCAGAGATCAATGCTCACTGAACACACATAAGCTGAATAACAAGAGTCTTACATCCATACATACCATCTTACAAAAATTATGACCATTATGGTCAAGTCTTACATAGATAAAGCCACAAGGGCTGAATATCAAATAAACTTAAGCAGCGAAAATCTTCGTCGATAAGTAGAACCCATGCCATCTGCCTTAACCCTACATGCATTCTGACTGGGAAACGTCCTAGTTCGCATGTTCGTCTCCAAAGAACTATTCTTCAAACTCCGGTTCTTCCATGCCTGGCCAATTAAATAACCAGTGGCAAGCCAATGAGTACTTTAAATGTACTCGCAAGCAACCCATGTTTTGGTTCAAGATACCACAATGCATGATATAGGTAAATTTTTGCAGAAAGCTAGTTTTGAGTGCAATGAGATGCTCAACAACTTGTAAGACATGCATCAGGAGAATTCAAGTAACCATGAGGACATCTTACAGATATCAACATAAATAGAGTGGGCATCAACCCAACTCAATCATGTCAAGTCCTTTGACTTGACCCACGTAGATCTTCCCACTTATCCAAACACACACACTAGTTTGTAAACATGTGGACGTAGCCCAAGAGCGGTTAGCCAACTGTCCTTGACCGTGGACACGACTATTCGAATAGTTTTACACTCTGCAGAGGTTGCACACTTTACCCACAAGATCCGGGAACTTCCGTGTCATCCACGACCATGATACCTCAAGTACCCGGGGTAAGCACCCGATCACTATCTTTCCCTAGACGACACTAACAAGGAGTCCACTCGTTGTTCCGTATCCTCATGATGTACATCATAGGAGACTCACTCGAGATCGTAACATCCTAGTGGGGACACAACGGTGTATCCGGTGCCCGGTGAAAACAGTCATGGCCGCCCTACCTAGCACGACCCCGTCCCGAGAGAGAGCACCAACTCTCCCCCGTCACTAGTAATGTGGGCTGCAAGCTAGTATCGCCCTAGGTAATCAATAATGCCCTTTCCCATACAAGGGTAGAGTGGTTGCGCATGTAAGGTTAGAATAACGGTCGCAACTTAAACCAGTCCGTTTTGAAAACAACACCCACACTTGCCTCGGTACACCACTTCGTCATCAAGTGGCTACCCAACTCATCATCTCCCCCGTGCATAAGTGGCACCCGATGGGGTTTTCGAAAAGTCTTTTGGAAGTGCCTTGTCTCCATTACCATGCATATCCCCGTCCCTTTTTGCGTAGCACTACTTAGCATCCTATCTACTCCCACCGGCATAACCCTCATAAGAAGGTAGGGTCATGCACAATGCAAGTATCAACGAGGAAGTAACGGTGGCAAACCACCCCATGTGGTCATCACAGTATCATGTCTCTGATGCAAGCAATAAGAGTGCTATATGACATGCATAAAAAGGGTTTCATAGACATGGTCAAAGGGCTGCTTGCCTGGCTCAACAAAGCCTTCTGGGTCTTCAAAGTCTTCTGGTCCAACTCCTTCGTCGACAGAACGCAATCTATCGCCATAAAATAACAACGAGAAAAATAAGGCAATAATAAAACAGAAAAACCTAAGTGCTCAGAAAAATGTCAACTCATTTTTGTTAAATACTAGGGTGAAAACTAAGAAGGGGAAAATTCCTAGTTTTGGATTTGGAGTAGCAGAATAGGAGAATGGATTTACAAAGGTATATTTAAATGCTTAAAATCACATTTAAATATTTACAGTGAAGAAAAGGTTGTTGGATTTGAACGAAAGTTGCACCATTAAATAGGTTGCAATACTTTAGGAATTTAGGAGTTCGAATTAATTTATTTGGACATATATTTTATCCTGTGGAATTTTTGGAAAAGTTACAGAAAAAGAAAAAGGGGAAGGGGCACTGTGCCTGCTTGGCCAGAACAGCTGCAGGGCAGCGGCCCAGCCGAGCCGACGCGCGCGCGCACCAGGTTTAAACCTGACGGGCGCGGCCCAGCTGCCAGTGGGAGAGAGAGAGATGGGGGGCGGGGAGAGAGAGGTGAGGATGACAGGCGGGGCCCGCCTGTCATCTCTGACCTCGCGACCAGAGGGCCGGCGTGCTCACCAGCGGCAAAGTAGGGCACGACGGGGTGAGATGATGGCACCGTTGGACTCAGTGCAGAGTCGCCATTCAGGTGGAGGTGGTTGCGGTCGCAGGGGTGGCCTGGTTCGCCGGCGACGAGGTCTTGTGGCGGAGGAGCTTCGGGTGGTGGTCGTTCCGGTCGACTCCGACTGCAAACGAGGCGGGGGAGAGAGGGGAAATGATCAGTGGGAGGAGGCGGTTTCAGATCGGGGCAGAGGAGGAGCGGGCAAGGCCTATACCTCGCAAACTCCGGCGAGCCGAAGCGGCGGAGGTCGAGCCCGATCTCGAGCTCGGGTGCTCCTGGAGACGAACTGGGGGTGCAGGGGGATGATTAGGGGAGTGAGAGAGCGAGTGGTGAGGAGAGGAGGGCTCGTGGAGGCCCTTAAATAGGCGAACGGCGGGGTGCCGTGGACCCGTGCGCCGGCGAGCTCCTGCTCGTTGCCACAGGGCTCGGGAGGAGCTGGTGCCGTGTCTGGGGTGTTGTTGGGTGTGGACTACGCCGAGGGGAGGTAAGGGAGAGAGTGGGAGGGTCGAGAGGCGCCTGCAGTGTGAGCTGCAGCCATTGCCTGCCAGCGGGCGCCAGCAAGGCGTCTTGAGATGGGGCGAGAGGAGGGAGAAGGAAGAGGGGGACCAGGGTTTAGCGTGCTGCGGACGCCGAGGCACATCGTCGGGCGTGCTGTGGAGGCCCGAGGTGGCCGGAGGCGGTTGGAAGGGGGCGGCTACATTGCAGGAGCGCACTGTAGCGCGCTCCAGAGCGTGCAAATGGCTGGCATAGCCATTTTTTATGCAACGTGGGCGCGTCCAAAGGTGTATGGTAGCTCTAGGGGGAAGTAAAGAAGTGGGCTGTTGCCTTGGATGCCCTGGGGAGCCAGTAGGAGAGGGGTGAGGTAGAAGAAGAGGGAGAGAGGGGCTGTCCAGGGAGGTAAATGGGGGTATTTTACCCCTTAATCAGTGAGCAATGGCCAGGGGAGAGTTACTGGAGGTAGGAGAGGACTAGGAGGAGCTGTGGCAAAGAATTGAGTTCAAGGAGAATAGTGTTAGTGGTCAAAATGGTGATTTTCGAAAAGTGGCAGAAGGTGTTTGATAATGGTTTGGACCAGCAGATGATTTCCAACTGCCATGAGACTCCACAGGGTGAAATGACACATATAATTAGGGCCTTCCACCAAGTTGGAGCTTATTTGGGCAAAGTTGCCAATGCTACTTTGGCAAACCCTAGAAATTTGCAGAAATGAACTTGTGTAGATCTAGTTGAGCAAATCACTTCTCCTTGATGCACCACTTGGTGTAGTTGCCTCATTTGGTCATGTGAACATGCTCACCAAAGTTGGGGTCAAGGAGATAAAGTTGGTAGTACAAAGTTGTTCAAATTTGATTCTGGTCAGAGAGGGTTTTGGGGCATTTTGGTGAACCAAAATTACTTTAATTGACATGAGGCTTTGCAAGGTGATCACAATATGAATTTGTGACTTGCTGGATTTTCCTTGGATTTTTATGAAAATATTTCCTGTAGAAATATTTCAAATCCTTGAAATGGGCAGAAATGGTTTTGGGAGGTTTTGTCCAATATTTTGAACATGACCATGTGTTGAAACTCTTATATATGGGAAATATATGCCCACTGAGTTTCCCTGATTTTTAAAAATATTTTTAAAACAATAAAATAATTTTTCTCTATTAAAGACCATTTCTGGCCTTAAGAAAAAGCTTTTAAATAAAATAGGAAAATAACTTTTAAAATTATATTTTTGTGGTTTATGGGAATCCTATATCTAATAGGTTTCAAATATACTCTTTGAAATATTTTTCATCCCCCAAATCAGGTACTTGCAGTGCAAACCTCAATCCAGGGGTTTTTGGAAAAGTAATTTTTGAAAATACTATTTGGCCAAATTATTTTTGTAAGAAAATATTATATTGCACCATACACATGGCATGCTAATTGGGCAGAAGTTTGGGGCAAGGAGATGAAGTACGGAAGGTGGAGTAGTTGACTTTAAAGAGCACTTGAAAATCTTAGAGAGAAAACCAACTCCAAAATAAAAGCCAAATAGTGCAAAAGTTTTTGTTGGTCCAAATTTTTATGCTTTATTAATGCAAATGAAATATTACAAAATGCAGGGTGTGACATCATTGCTGCACAGAAGAATTATGTCCTTGATGCACCGCTAGGTGACAGACTATTTGCAGGAGCAAATGGAGACGTTATGAATGTTTGGCAAGCTCGATATGATGATTACTTGATAGTTTAGTGCACCATGCTTTATGGCTTAGAACCGGGACTTCAAAAATTGTTTGGAATGCCACAGAGAATATAAAATGTTCCAAGAGTTGAAATTGGTATTTCATACTCATGCCCATGTCGAGAGGTATGAGACCTTAGACAGTACTTTGCCTATAAGATGGAGGAGAATATCTCAACCAGTGAGCATGTGCTCAGATTGTCTGAGCACTACAGTTACTTGAATCAAGTGGGAGTTAATCTTCCATATAAGATAGATTGACAAAGTTCTCTAGTCACTATCACCAAGTTAATAGAACTTCGTGATGAACTATAATATGCAAGGGATGACGAAAGTAATTCCTGAGCTCTTCGCGATGCTCAAATCAGCGAAGGTAGAAATCAAGAAAGAGCATCAAGTGTTGATGGTTAACAAGACCACTAGTTTCAAGGAAAAGGGCAAAGGAAAGAAGGGGAACTTCAAGAAGAACGGCAAGCAAGTTGCTTCTCAAGTGAAGAAGCCCAAGTATGGACCTAAGCCTGAGACTGAGTGCTTATACTGCAAAACGACTGGTCATTGGAAGCGGAACTACCCTATATACTTGACGGATAAGAAGGATGGCGAAGTGAACAAAGGTATATTGTATATACATGTTATTGATGTGTACTTTACTAGTGTTTATAGCAACCCCTCAGTATTTGATACTAGTTCAGTTGCTAAAATTAGTAAATCGAAACGGGAGTTGCAGAATAAACAGAGACTAGTTAAGGGTGAAGTGACGATGTGAGTTGGAAGTGGTTCTAAGATTGATATGATCATCATCACACACTCCCTATACTTTCGGGATTAGTGTTGAACCTAAATAAGTGTTATTTGGTGTTTGCGTTGAGCATGAATATGATTTGATGATGTTTATTGCAATACGGTTCTTCATTTAAGTTCGAGAATAATTGTTGTTCTGTTTACATGAATAAAACCTTCTATGGTTATACACCCAATGAAAATGGTCTGTTGGATCTCGATCGTAGTGATACACATGTTCATAATATTGAAGCCAAAAGATGCAAAGTTAATAATGATAGTGCAACTTATTTGGGGCACTGCCGTTTAGGTCATATTGGTGTAAAGCGCATGAAGAAACTCCATGCTGATGTGTTTTTGGAATCACTTGATGCTTGCGAACCATGCCTCTTGGGCAAAATGACTAAAACACCGTTCTTCGGAGAAATGGAGCGAGCAACAGATTTGTTGGAAATCATACATACTGATATATGTGGTCCGATGAATATTGAGGCTCGTGGCGGGTATCGTTATTTTCTGACCTTCACAGATGATTTGAGCAGATATGGGTATATCTACTTGATGAAACATAAGTCTGAAACATTTGAAAAGTTCATATAATTTCAGAGTGAAGTGGAAAATCATCGTAACAAGAAAATAAAGTTTCTACGATCTGATCGTGGATGAGAATATTTGAGTTACGAGTTTGGTCTTCATTTGAAACAATGCAGAATAGTTTCGCAACTCACGCCACCTGGAACACCGCAGCGTAATGATGTGTCCGAACATCGTAACCGTACTATATTAGATATGGTGCAATCTATGATGTCTCTTACCGATTTACCACTATCATTTTGGGGTTATGCATTAGAGACAGCTGCATTCATGTTAAATAGGGCACCATCTAAATCCGTTGAGGCGACACCATATGAACTGTGGTTTGGCAAGAAACCAAAGTTGTCGTTTCTTAAAGTTTGGGGTTGCGATGCTTATGTGAAAAAGTTTCATCCTGATAAGCTCAAATCCAAATCGGAGAAACATGTATCATAGGATACCCAAAGGAGACAGTTGGGTACACCTTCTATCACAGATCCGAAGGCAAGACATTCGTTGCTAAGAATGGATCCTTTCTAGAGAAGGAGTTTCTCTTGAAAGAAGTGAGTGGGAGGAAAGTAGAACTTGATGAGGTAACTGTACCTGCTCCCTTATTGGAAAGTAGTTCATCACAGAAATTTGTTCTTGTGACTCCTACACCAATTAGTGAGGAAGCTAATGATGGTGATCATGTAACTGCAGATCAAGTTACTACCAAACCTCGTAGGTAAACTAGAGTGAGATCCGCACCAGAGTGGTACGGTAATGCTATCCTGGAGGTCATGTTACTTGACCATGACGAACCTATGAACTATGAGGAAGCGATGATGAGCCAAGATTCCGCAAAATGGCTTGAGGCCATGAAATCTGAGATGGGATCCATGTATGAGAACAAAGTGTGGACTTTGGTTGACTTGCCCGATGATCGGCAAGACATAGTGTCAGGACCCCGATTCCAAGTCACATCGACCTAGCTGGTAACACCTCATATCACTTTGCGGCCTCACGCACGGTATTCCCACGGGTGTCGCCTTACCATGGCCCGGGACCGCTTAGCGCTTTTGGCTCACGATATGATAGTGTCGCTAGCATCCACATGACAACGAACCCGGCTGACATGGTTAGTCGTGAACCCAAAGCGCGCTAACCTATGGGGACAGGCATACATGAATCACATCGAGCATGTCGGTCATCAACGATATATTCGGGCTGTAGCACTGGGCTAACAGGACTCCGGTATCCCGGCTGTAGCAGGCTAGGCAGGACTCGAATACCACCGCGTGACATTTCCCGAAGGACGTATATAGGAACGGCGTGAAACACATGCCGCCAGTCAAGTGTCCAAGCAGTAGTCTTTGGGCTAGCGAGACTCGTGAACCGGGCTGTAGCGGACTACTATCGCTCGTAAGCACAAGACTACATTTCCCCATATGAGAGGCTGCCAAGGATAAACAACTAGTTAAATCGGATCCCACTCATACCAAGCATTTCAATCATACACACAATATGCCCGATATGAGTTAATACAACAAGGCATCACAACAAAACTCTACAACTCAAAGTACTTTATTTAAGAGGCTCCGAGGAGCCATACATAACATATCCATACAGGTAGGGGTCACATGACCCAACACTCAAGTCATACAAACATACAAGCACATGCGGAAGCAAACTAGTCTGAGTACAGACTCTAGAAAGAAAGAAAGCTTGTCGAAGCCTTTCTATCTACAGTGGCCCTTCACAAGCCTTGGATCACCACCTGGGTGGCTAGTTCACTCGTCGATGAACTGATATAGGCAACCCAGAAGTCCTTCTCCGTGGACATGGCTATTCGAATAGATCATATTAAACCCTGCAGGGGTGTACCTCTTCACACACGCTCTCACCACTTACCGCCGTTTACACGACATGTACTCGACAACCTTCAAGCGGAAGCCCAACGAGGGTGTCGGCCACAGCCTACCTAAACACTCGAGTCCCGAGTCCAGTTTATCGCCTATTCGGGTTCCATCCGCAGGAGTCCGGCCGAGGTTTCCCATACAGCCCGAGCGATGTGTGCGGGGTTCCCGAGATACCAAACGGGTACTTTTTTACACGAACCACGCGTGCCTACCGCAACACAACCCACCCCTAAGGTCAGCGTTGCGTGTGGCCCCAAAGATGCTACAAACACGAAACTACTTGCAACTCCGGACCGAGAACAAGGGTGGTTAAGAAGCCGAGAGGGTCCATTGGTTTCGGGCCCAATGCGTGGTAGTAACTATTTCATGGATCACAAACACAGATCTCAGTTCTTAGGATCGGCTTCAATGAAACAACCCACCATGTACTCCTACCTGGCCTCTCATCGATACCTTTACCAAAACGTGTTCAACACTTTCACTCTCGAACCAACACAACCTTTCACTCTAGTTCACCATCCCGATGAGCCAGACCTGACACAACTCTAAGCATAGCAAGCATAGTATGGTAGGAATCACAAACATGGCTCAATCAACTCCTACACATACTAGTGGGTTTCATCTAGTTACTGTGGCAATGACAGGTCATGCAAAGGAAGTGGGTTCAACTACCGCAGGACACAACAGTTTGAATCGCGTTGTCTTAATGCAGTAAAACAAGAGCAGAAGCGAGAACATGGGTTTGTATCGGAATGATCAATGGGTTGCTTGCCTGATGGAATGGTGGTAGGATACTGCCCTTCAGATGGATATTCGAGATTATCCTCGGAGGCAGAACCTATCACGAAAAGCATACCGAAAGTAAACACACATGGCAATATGCAACAATATGATGCATGCTATGACATGGCAATATGTATGTGTGTTGGCCTAATGCAAGCTGAAACAAAAAGGGATGAACTCATTTGAATCAAAGATTCAAACGCTAGCTCATCTAAAATAGCCCTAAAGTTGTAATATCTCATTCTGCTTAAACAGCAAGGTTAACTAGTTTTATCATGCAATTAACCTGTACCAATGGATAGAATGGATTTTTCTGATCATTTTCCATATATAAATCTTTGCATTTGGAGTTACAGATCAAAAGTTATGAATATTTGAAGTTTGAACTATATTCTGGAGTTTCCTATATTAGAATAAATCCAGAAATTAAATTATTGCGTCAGCCATGCGTCAGCATGACGTCAGGGTCAACGGAGACGTCCAGGTCAAACCTGACTGTGGGTCCAGGGTGTCAGGGTAATTAGTTTAGCTAAGGTTTAATTAAAACTAAACCTATTTAGTTAACAGGGCCGGACCCCATCTGTCATTGACTCATCAGAGTCAACCAGGGCCCACCCGGGGTCAAAGTCAACGTCGGCTGCCCGGCGTCTAGCCAGCCAGCGCCCGGCGGCGGCGAAGTGAGTTTGGCCGTTCGGCAACCAAACGAGCCGCGGAGGGTGGCTATGGGTAGCTGGGGACATGCCGCAGCTTCTGATGGAGTCGGTTGGGGTCGGGGCGGCCGGAATCGGCGCCAGCGACGACCTAGGCGGCCGCCGGAGTTCGGCCGAAGGCGGACTCGGGGCTAGAGGGCACGGTGAGGTGCGGGGAGTGCATGGTTAGACCCCATCGGGTGCGGTGAGTGCAATGGACACCAAGAGGTGGCCGGAGGGTGACCGGGAGCACGTCGGCGACGAGCTCTGCGGCGGTGAGTGCGGTTGAGCTCCGGGAGGTCACTACACAGCTCGAGGGCGAGAGAGAAAGGGAAGGGGAGATAGATGGGCTCACGGGCAACTCGGAGGAACGCTCGTTGAGGTCGGGGACGGGCCGGAGCGACGACGGCGTTGAAGGGGATCTCCGGCGACGGCGGACTCGGTCGAGGTCGGTGTGGTGCACTCGGGGCACTAGAGCAGGCGGGGCTCGGCTAGCTCGGGGTAGAGGAGGGTGGCGGAGCTACTAGACACGATGGGGAGGAGCACGGACGGCGGGGAGCGCGTCTACGACGATGGTGCGGCGGCGGTGGCGTCGGCCATGGCGGGGAAGCGCGAGAGAGAGGAGCCGGGGTGGAGAGGAGGTGTCCTGGGGGTTCGGGAGAGAGAGGGAGAGCGAACCGCGTCGGCAGCTGGGCGAGAGGAGCGGCGAGGCGGCGACCAGGTGCGTGGCACCCATGCGGTGCTCGCCGCCGAGCAGTGGCTGCTGCTGGCCGAGCCAAGCAGCTGTTGGCCAGGCTCTTTGGGCTGGGCAGCAGGTGGGCGGGTAGGTGGCGCCAGTAAGTTTCTTCTGTTTTCCTTTTTCTATTTTTCTGTAACTGTGTGGAGTTTTTAAAAATACCAAAACAGTTTCAAAATTCACCAAAATGCTCCTGGTCCATTGTTGGAATATTTCCAACATGAAACATTTTAGTTTGGAAATATTTGGGCATTTGCAATATTTTATATTATTTGAAATGCTCAAATTCAAATTCTTATGAATTAATTCAAAGACCTTTGGATGACCTAGAAAATGGTGCACCACTTTAGACATAGGCTCTGAACCAAAGCAAAGGTGATGAGCATTTTGAAGGGCATTTCAGGTTCATTGAAATAATTTTTAGTAAACCCTAGTTGGTTTAAAAGGGGTTCTGGGGTTTCTGTCCTTCCCCATTTCAAATTCAAATGAGATTTAAACATGATGCACACACTAATGCATGGTCTAGCTAGGATGTGACAACTCACCCCCACTCAAAAGAATCTTGTCCCGAGATTTAGGATCTGTTGCGAAAAAGGTGGGATACTCAATTGAAGACGATCCTCCCTTTCCCAAGTTGCTTCTTGCTCGGAATGGTTTGACCATTGAACCTTTAGAAACTTGATATTCGGCGTCGAGTGGTACGCGGCTTGATCGATCGATATCTGACGGGATATTCTCGATAGGTGAGGTTATCTTGGAGATCAAAGCGTTTGTGGTCCACTCCACGGATAGGATCCGAGAAGCAACGCTGAGTTGGGAAGCGTGGAAGACATCATGGACTTTGGAAGATGCGGAGGTAGTTCAATTGGTAGGCAACTTCTCCTCGTTTGGCAAGAATGCGAAAGGGTCCAATGTAACGAGGAGCCAACTTGCCTTTGATACCGAATCGATGGGTTCCTTCAAAGGAGTAACCCGAAGGTAAGCCTTCTCTCAATTTCATAAGCCATAGGCTTATGCTTGCAGTCATATTGGCTCTTTTGACGAGATTGGGCTGTTTTCAATTTCTCACGAACAACGCGAACCTGCTCTTACGCTTCTGAATCATATCCGGGCCAAAGAGTTGTCTCTCCCCGGTTTCTGACCAGTTAAGAGGCGTTCGACATTTCCGTCCATAAAGAACTTCGAAAGGAGCTTTGCCCAAACTAGCTTGATAGCTATTGTTATAAGCGAACTCGGAGAATGGAAGACATTTCTCGAAATTCATGCCGAAAGAGATGACAGAAGCTCGAAGCATATCCTCTAGGATTTGATTGACTTGTTCTACTTGACCACTTGATTGAGGATGGAATGCGGTGCTAAAGGAGAGACGAGTTCCCATAGCGTTTTGGAAACTTTCCCAAAATCGAGAGGTGAAGAGACTTCCACGGTCTGAGTTAATCTCAATGGAACACCATGAAGAGACACTATTCGAGATGTACAAATCAGCTAGCTGGCTAGCGGTTATACTCTCACGAGCGGGTAGGAAATGGGCTACTTTGGAAAGGCGATCGGCGACAACGAAGATAGCATTATTCCCTCTCTTGGTCCTGGAAACCCGGTAATGAAATCCATACCGATTTTATCCCATTTCCATTCAGGAATTTCCAAAGGTTGAAGGGTACCAGCAGGCCGTTGATGCTCTGCTTTAACTCGACGGCAGACATTGCAATTAGCAATGTATTGAGCAATTCTCTCTTCATCCTAGTCCACCAAAACCTCTGGCGTGGTCTTGATACATTTTAGTACTACCGGGATGAATGGTGAGAGGAGAGTCATGAGCTTCCTTAAGGATCAGATTGCCGTAGCTGTTGTTTCTTGGGAACCACCAAGCGGTTCTCAAAGAAGACAACACTGTTCATCTATGGAGAAACACTTAGCAGCTCCGCTAGCAATGTTCTCCTTGATCCGAGATATCCTCTATCATCTTGCTGAGCAGCTATGATTCGATCCGTAAGGTTAGGTTTCGCCACCGGGTGGAAAGGAATCCTCGAGGGACAATGTGAAGGTTAAGCTTACGAAATTCCTCGTGGAGAAATGGTTGACTTTGTTGTAACATCAGATTGTTACAATAAGATTTTCGACTTAGGGCGTCAGCCATGACATTGGCTTTGCCTGGGGTGTAAGATATTCCTAAGTCGTAATCTGTAATCAACTCAACCCAACGTCTTTGCCTGAGATTCAAATCTGGTTGGGTGAAGATATATTTCAGACTTTGGTGATCGGTGTAGATTTATAGCGATTACCAAGAAGGTAAAATCGCCAGGTTTTGAGTGCATGAACCATCGCTGCAAGCTCTAGATCGTGCGTGGGATAGTTATCCTCATGTGGGCCTTAATCGTCGAGAAGCGTAGGCAATCACATGACGATCTTGCATGAGTATGCAACCTAGTCCTTGTCGCGGCGTGCAATAGATAATAAAGTCCTTAGAAAATCTGGTGGAACAAATGCGGGAGCAGATGTCGAGCGTCTTTTCAGTTCTGAAAGCTGAACTCTCACTTTGGGCGTCCATTCAACTTTTTATCTTTCTTGAGGAGTTCGGTTAGAGGTTTAGCAACTTTAGAAATTCTCGACGAAGCGGCGGCAATAGCTTCGCTAAACCGAGGAAACTCGAACTTGCTTGACCGATTCAGGTGGAGTCCAATCAGGGCGGCTTGAACTCGCTTCGGGATTGACAGCAATGCCCTTGCCGAGATTACATGGCCTAGGTAGGTCACTTACGGTAACCAGAATTCACACTTAGAGAATTTGGCATAAAGGCGATGCTCTCAAGTTTCATCAATACTAGCCTTAGATGTTCGGCATGTTCTTCCTCATTCTTGGAGTAGATGAGTATATCATCGAGGTATACCACGACGAATTTATCCAAATACTCCGTGAAGATTGAGTTCATTAACCGAGAGAAAGTGGCTGGAGCATTGGTTAATCTGAAGGACATGACGGTGTACTCGTATTGGCCATAACGAGTAACGAAGGCCGTTTTAGGAATGTCCCCGTTCTTGATTTTGATTTGATGGTAGCCCAACCTCAAATCCATCTTGAAAAGATCGAGGATCCAGCGAGCTGATCATACGATCGTTGATCCCGGGGGCGGATACTTGTTCTTGATAGTCACCAAATTGACAGTCGGTAATCCACAACCATCCGATCCGTTCCATCCTTCTTCTTGACGAAGAGGACGGGGCAAGCCCATGGAGATGAACTAGGACGGATGAAACCCTTTTGCAAGGACTCATCGAGTTGTTTCTTAAGTTCAGCTAGTTCTAGGGGTGCCATCTTATAAGGTCTTCTAGAAATTGGGGCGGTTCCGGAACAAGATCTATCACGAACTCGACATCCTGTCGGTGGAACACTGGCAGTTCTTCTGAAAGACATCCGGAAAATCACGGACTACGGAATATCTTGAGATCTGGAAGGGGTTGGCATTTAAGGAGTATAGCTGGCGTTTCGACACTCGGGTTAAAACATTAACTGTCTTGCCCGAAGGATGGGTGAGTTGAACAGTTCTAGTAGAGCAATCAATCTTGGCATAATGGTCTGACATCCAGTCCATACTCAAGATGATGTTTATGTCCGAGGACTTAAGAGCTATTAGAGATGCAAGAAAGACTAATCTGTCGACAAGAATTTCATTCCCATGACTTATTCTAGAGGTTTGCCATCTAGAACCAGGGGTCTGAATTTCCATGGAGGTGTGCATGTCACAGAATGTGGTGTTGTGTAATCGAGCATAGCTCTCAGAAATAAATGAATGAGATGCTCCAGTATCAAAAAGAACAGTTGCCGGATGGCAATTAACAAGGAGCGTACCAAGAACGACGTTGGGATCCTCATAGGTTTCTTCAGCTGAAACATAGTTGACGTGGCCACGAGCAGTGGCAGCTGGTTTAGCATAGAGCACCTTTCCTGCTGGCTTTCCACGGCCAACAGACTTCCCAATATGACTGGGGTTGTTTTGGGGACACTCACGGATGTAGTGGCCCGTCTCTCCACACTTGAAGCAAGTTATCATATTGGGGCGTGGAGCGACATTAGCAGTGGGGCCTCCATAAGTCTTGGGCGGAACATACTGCTGGTTGGGGCGAGGCGCCTCAAAGGATGGCCTCGGGGTGAACCTGGGTGGCAGAGCAGTATTTGGAATCCAGACCCGGTGCTTCTGAGATCCAGAGCCGGCTGAAGATCCAGAGTCACGGACGTGCTTGCGTGAAGCCTCAAAATCAGACCGCCTGATTTCAAGACCGATAGCCTTATTGACTAGCCGGAAAAGAAGTGCACTCATGCGACGAAGGTCTCGGCGTAGCTCGGGGCTAAGTCCTTGCGGAACCTTGCACCTTCTTGGCGTTGGTAGAAACTTCTTCGGGAGCATAACATGCTAAATTCCCAAATTCACGGCTGTAAGCATCCACTGTCAGCCTACCTTGGGTGAAACTGCAGAATTACTCCCTTTTTCGATCCATGAGACCTTCTGGGATGTGATGCTCACGGAAGGCGGCACTGAATTCAGCCCAAGTTGTAATTTGTCCAACCGGATGCATAGCCTCATAATTCTCCCACCAGAGGCTAGTAGGGCCCTCGAGATGATAAGCGGCAAATGTAACCTTATCAGCCTCAGCCACGTTGGCAGAACGCAGCTTGTGGTTGATGCTGTGAAGCCAATCATCCACGTCGAGAGGCTCAACGGAATATTTGAACTTCGGTGGATACAGCTTGACGAAGTCATTGAGTGAAACCGAATCATTTCTTGGCTGGCGTGCGGTGTTTTGCTCAATCCGCTCCAATAAACGATTGGTCTCACGCTTATTGCGTTCTGCTTCCAGCATAACCTCGGCCAAAGATGGCGGTTGAGGCAGATTCACATTTCTGGCTGCACTAGCTTCTCCCTGCTCCGGAGCAGCAGGATTGTTGCGGGTGTTGACCATCCTAGGAAACAAAACAAAGGTTTAAACCAGGATGGCAGGATTTAACAAGGAAGTGCGGAATGTAATGGATAACACGGAATGCAAAGATGTTCATCCGTATGACATGGTAATATAAAACTGCCATATATATACCAACGGTCATACACACCATTCATAGTTTAGTACAAGCCCGACGGGGTACAACTATAAGGAAAGGCGTTACATCTCATCGGAAGCATTCCAACTCCTATACATTATTTTTCTACACTTCCGGAATGATACAGACTAAGTCATATTCCACAAGTCACGCAGGACGGTGGAAACACAACTATTACAATACTAGGGATATTACTACTAACTCAGACAGCTTCGTAGTAGTCCTCATAGAAGTCACCACCCAAGCCTGGAAGTGGAACATGATCATCCGGAAACAGACGATCCTGTGGAGCCTGCGGACCATAGGGACTCGGATGTGGCCGTGGTCCAACAAACGGCGGCAGACGAGGTCCACGAGGAGGGTGATGCCTCCAACCTCACGGCACTCCATAAAGTCTGGCAGACCAGCCCGCATAGGGTACAAGTCCCTCATGTCCATGTATCCGCTTGCACGGCAGTGCAAACCGAGTCGAGTAGCCCAGTGGATCGAACGGGCATTAAAGAGCTCCATACGCAAGGCCCGGTTTTCACGGTCCTTGTCTTCCAACATCTCAGTAGTAGTGCGAAGGAGTGAGTCCTCATGGGATGCATCGCTGTACATACCCTGAAGGTAGCCATGCGCCCCAGGGAGGGATGCTGGCATGTAGCGGAAATCGGTGTTGCCCAGCAAGGCAGTTCTGGCTCGAATAATAGTCATCATAGAATAGGCTGCATCTTGCACGGACATTCCAATAGTGATCCCAAGTCCATAAGAACAGTGGAGCGGTTCAGTAGCTCCGGGATAAGATGGATAAATCCTGACCGTGCACAGATATTGGCTTTGATTGAAATCCCTAAACTGCTCCTCGATGGTATATTCAGGATACCATCGGTAACCGGTCTCGATCATCACCCGAACCAACATTGCCGTGTGACCCCACACATCAATGCAACGGGTCGATTTAACCACTTGGTTCTGGGGACGGGTGGCCATCTAAAAGCACAGCCACAATGCAAAGACATTAGAATTTCTAGGGAAAATCGGGCAGCATAACATCTGTAAATGCTCAAAACAGATTTGAGACATTCAAAAACAGATTGCAAAACCACTCAACAACATCATATCAAGATTCTGGTTCAACTGGTAGCATACTAAAAATTAGTAGAACTGAACTGGGGAAGTAACCATCAATCCTATAAGTTACTACGGATTAGTAACACGTGAACCTGATAGAGAGAAGAGAGCCTAGTCCTATACCCACGTAGAATGAGAAGAGGATGACTCAGATCAGAGGGCATAAGGTAAAGGAGTAAAAGAGCCTTCGTTCCTCCACAATCAATTCCCCTACATATAACTAAAGCATTTCTAGACTCAACATCGACCAGTTTGGCTTAGCAAACCTACTGGCAGCCCTGCTCTGATGCCAACGCTGTCAGGACCCCGATTCCAAGTCACATCGACCTAGCCGCTAACACCTCATATCACTTTGCGGCCTCACGCACGATATTCCCACGGGTGTCGCCTTACCATGGCCCGGGACCGTTTGCGCCTTTTGGCTCACGTATATGATAGTGTCGCTAGCATCCACATGACAAAGAACCCGGGCCGACATGGCTAGTCGTGAACCCAAAGCGGCGCTAACCTATGGGGACAGGCATACATGAATCACATCGAGCATGTCGGTCATCAACGTATATATTCGGGCTGTAGCACTGGGCTAACAGGACTCCGGTATCCCGGGCTGTAGCAGGCTAGGCAGGACTCCAATACCACCGCGTGACATTTCCCCGAAGGTACACACATAGGAACGAAGTGAAACACATGCCGGCCAGTCAAGTGTCCAAGCAGTAGTGCTGGGCTAGCAGGACTCCAGTGAACCGGGCTGTAGCGGACTACTATCGCTCAGAAGCACAAGACTACATTTCCCCATATGAGAGGCTGCCAAGGATAAACAACTAGTTCGTCGGATCCCACTCATACCAAGCATTTCAGATCAATGGGTTGCTTGCCTGATGGAATGGTGGTAGGATACTGCCCTTCAGATGGATATTCGAGATTATCCTCGGAGGCAAAACCTATCACGAAAAGCTCGATGAGCCAGACCTGACACAACTCTAAGCATAGCAAGCATAGTATGGTAGGAATCACAAACATGGCTCAATCAACTCCTACACATACTAGTGGGTTTCATCTAGTTACTGTGGCAATGACAGGTCATGCAAAGGAAGTGGGTTCAACTACCGCAGCACACAACAGTTTGAATCGCGTTGTCTTAATGCAGTAAAACAAGAGCAGAAGCGAGAACATGGGTTTGTATCGGAATGATCAATGGGTCGCTTGCCTGATGGAATGGTGGTAGTATACTGCCCTTCAAATGGATATTCGAGATTATCCTCGGAGGCAGAACCTATCACAAAAAGCATACCGAAAGTAAACACACATGGCAATATGCAACAATATGATGCATGCTATGACATGGCAATATGTATGTGTGTTTGCCTAATGCAAGCTGAAACAAAAAGGGATGAACTCATTTGAATCAAAGATTCAAATGCTAGCTCATCTAAAATAGCCCTAAAGTTGTAATATCTTATTCTGCTTAAACAGCAAGGTTAATTAGTTTTATCATGCATGAAACCTGTACCAATGGATAGAATGGATTTTTCTGATCATTTTTCATATATAAATCTTTGTATTTGGAGTTACAGATTAAAAGTTATGAATATTTGAAGTTTGAACTATATTCTGGAGTTTCCTATATTAGAATAAATCCAGAAATTAAATTATTAAATCGACCATCGTCGACATGACGTCAGGGTCAATGGAGACGTCCAGGTCAAACCTGACTGTGGGTCCAGGGTGTTAGGGTAATTAGTTTAGCTAAGGTTTAATTAAAACTAAACCTATTTAGTTAACAGGGCTGGACCCCACCTGTCATTGACTCATCAGAGTCAACCAGGGCCCAGCCGGGGTCAAAGTCAACGTCGGCTGCCCGGCGTCTAGCCGCCGGCGAGCCCGACGCGGCGGCGGAAGTGAGTTGGGGTCGGTTGGGGTCGGGGCGGCCGGAATCGGCGCCGGCGACGACCTAGGCGGCCGCCGGAGTTCGGCCGAAGGCGGACTCGGGGCTAGAGGGCACGGTGAGGTGCGGGGAGTGCATGGTTAGACCCCATGGGGTGCGGTGAGTGCAATGGACACCAAGAGGTGGCCGGAGGGTGACCGGGAGCACGTCGGCGACGAGCTCCGCGGCGGTGAGTGCGGTTGAGCTCCGGGAGGTCACTACACAGCTCGAGGGCGAGAGAGAAAGGGAAGGGGAGATAGATGGGCTCACGGGCAACTCGGAGGAACGCTCGTTGAGGTCGGGGACGGGCCGGAGCGACGACGGCGTTGAAGGGGATCTCCGGCGACGGCGGACTCGGTCGAGGTCGGTGTGGTGGACTCGGGGCACTAGAGCAGGCGGGGCTCGGCTAGCTCGGGGTAGAGGAGGGTGGCGGAGCTACTAGACACGGTGGGGAGGAGCACGGACGGCGGGGAACGCGTCTACGACGATGGTGCGGCGGCGGTGGCGTCGACCATGGCGGGGAAGCGCAAGAGAGAGGAGCCGGGGAGGAGAGGAGGTGTCCGGGGGGTTCGGGAGAGAGAGGGAGAGCGAACCGCGTCGGCAGCTGGGCGAGAGGAGCGGCGAGGCGGCGACCAGGTGCGTGGCTCCCATGCGGTGCTCGCCGCCGAGCACCTGGCTGCCTGCCTGGCCGAGCCAAGCAGCTCATTGGCCTTGCTGCTGGGCTGGGCGGCAGTGGGCGGGTAGGTGGCGCCGAGTAAGTTTCTTCCTGTTTTCCTTTTTCTATTTTTCTCGTAACTTTGTGGAGTTTTAAAAATACCAAAACAGTTTCAAAATTCACCAAAATGCTCCTGGTCCATTGTTGGAATATTTCCAACATGAAACATTTTAGTTTGGAAATATTTGGGCATTTGCAATATTTTATATAATTTGAAATGCTCAAATTCAAATTCTTATGAATTAATTCAAAGACCTTTGGATGACCTAGAAAATGGTGCACCACTTTTGACATAGGCTCTGAACCAAAGCAAAGGTGATGAGCATTTTGAAGGGCATTTCAGGTTCATTGAAATAATTTTTAGTAAACCCTAGTTGGTTTAAAAGGGGTTCTGGGGGTTTCTGTCCTTCCCCATTTCAAATTCAAATGAGATTTAAACATGATGCACACACTAATGCATGGTCTAGCTAGGATGTGACACATAGAAAATAAATGGATCTTCAAGAGGAAGACGGACGCTGATAATAGTGTTACTATCTACAAAGCTAGACTTGTCGAAAAAGGTTTTGACAAAGTTCAAGGATTTGACTACGATGAGACCTTCTCACTCGTAGCGATGCTTAAGTCTGTCCGAATCATGTTACCAAATTGCCACATTTTATGAAATCTGGCAAATGGATGTAAAGACTGCATTCCTGAATGGATTTCTGGAAAGAGTTGTATATGATGCAACCTGAAGGTTTTATCGATCCAAAGGATGCTAACAAAGTGTGCAAGCTCCAGCGATCCATCTATGGACTGGTGCAAGCATCTCGGAGTTGGAATATATGCTTTGATGAGTTGATCAAAGCATATAGTTTTATACAGACTTGCGGTAAAGCCTGTATTTACAAGAAAGTGAGTGGGAGCAATACAATATTTCTGATAAATATATGTGAATGACATATTGTTGATCGGAAATAATGTAGAATTTTGGAAAGCATAAAGGAGTATTTGAAAGGAGTTTTTCAAATAAAGACCTCGGTGAAGCTGCTTACATATTGAGCATCAAGATCTATAGAGATAGATCAAGACGCTTGATAAGTTTTTTCAATGAGTACATACCTTGACAAGATTTTGAAGTAGTTCAAAATGGAACAGTCAAAGAAAGAGTTCTTGCCTGTGTTACAAGGTGTGCAATTGAGTAAGACTCCAAGCCCGACCACAACAGAAGATAGAAATGGAATGAAAGTCATTCCCTATGCCTCATCCATAGGTTCTATAAAGTATGCCATGCCGTGTACCAGATCTATTGTATACCCTACACTGAGTTTAGCAAGGGACTACAATAGTGATCTAGGAGTAGATCACTGGACATCGGTCAAAATTATCCTTAGTGGAATAAGGATATGTTTCTCGATTATGGAGGTGACAAAAGGTTCATCGTAAAGGGTTACGTCGATGCAAGTTTTGACACTAATCCAGATGATTCTAAGTCTCAATCTGGATACATATTGAAAGTGGGAGTAATTAGCTAGAGTAGCTCCGTGCAGAGCATTGTTGACATAGAAATTTGCAAAATACATACGGATCTGAATGTGGCAGACCCGTTGACTAAACTTCTCTCACAAGCAAAATATGATCACACCTTAGTACTCTTTGGGTGTTAGTCACATAGCGATGTGAACTATATTATTGACTCTAGTAAGCCCTTTGGGTGTTGGTCACATGACGACGTGAACTATGGGTGTTAAGCACATGGTGATGTGAACTATTGGTGTTAAATCACATGGCAATGTGAACTAGATTATTGACTCTAGTGCAAGTGGGAGACTGAAGGAAATATGCCCTATAGGCAATAATAAAGTTATTATTTATTTCCTTATATCATGATAAATGTTTATTATTCATGCTAGAATTGTATTAACCGGAAACATGATACATGTGTGAATACATAGACAAACAGAGTGTCACTAGTATGCCTCTACTTGACTAGCTCGTTGATCAAAGATGGTTATGTTTCCTAGCCATAGTCATGAGTTGTCATTTGATTAATGGGATCACATCATTAGGAGAATGATGTGATTGATTTGACCCGTTCCGTTAGCTTAACACTTGATCGTTTAGTATGTTGCTATTGCTTTCTTCATGACTTGTACATGTTCCTATGACTATGAGATTATGCAACTTCCGTTTACCGGAGGAACACTTTTTGTGCAACCAAACGTCACAACGTAAGTGGGTGATTATAAAGGTGCTCTACAGGTGTCTCTGAAGGTACTTGTTGAGTTGGCGTATTTCGAGATTGGGATTTTTCACTCCGATTGTCGGAGAGGTATCTCTGGGCCCACTCGGTAATGCACATCACTATAAGCCTTGCAAGCATTGTAACTAATGAGTTAGTTGCAGGATGATGTATTACAGAACGAGTAAAGAGACTTGCTGGTAACGAGATTGCACTAGGTATTGAGATACCAACGATCGAATCTCGGGCAAGTAACATACCGATGACAAAGGGAACAACGTATGTTGTTATGCGGTGTAACATCCCAAATTTCCTATTTGGAATGTTTTACAATTATAGCTAAGCATCTATGCATTCTGTTTGAATTTGAGTGCCATTTGAAGTTTCAGAAGATTTTGAGTTTTGAATTTGAATTCAAACTTTGGCAAGTGGGAATCATTTCAAAAAAACTATGCCTGATAAATACTTGATCAAAAGTATGAGAGGAGTAAACATGACACTCCAAAAATATCAGAGGAATCAATGCCAAAAGTTTTGAATTCAAACTTGAGTTTATTTGAATATTGGAAAAAAATGAATTTTTATAAAGTTTGGATTTTGCCTTTGGAAAAATGTTCAAATGATAGGGAATATTCCCCAGATCATTTTGGTATATATATGTCCTATATAAAATATTTATATTTTATAAGTTATCTCTGTTTTTGTCTTTATTAAAAAATAAATTTAAAAAAGAAACCCCAGCGCCAGAAGCTTGGCCCAGCCAGCCGAGACCATCAAGCACTGCCCACCAGGCGGCCCAGAGGCCAGCCCAGTGAGCCAGCCGAGCCAACCGCCACTCCTCGCGCCGAATCCCTTGGCTCGGTCAACCGTCGCGCACACCCCCTCTCTCTCTGCAGGCGGACCGCACCCCCGTCGTCAACCCCTCGCCCACGACTCGCCCGCGCCGCCGCCGATCGCCGGATCCCGACGAATCCGGGATTCGATCCCCTCCCGATTGCCTCCCTCGCCAAGGTGAGACCCCGCCTATAAAGCCCCTCCCTTTTATTCCCCCCTTGCCCCCTCGCTGGAACCCCTCCTCCCCCCTCACGCCGTCGCCGGACTTGCCGAACCCCGTCGCCGCCATTTTCATCGCCGCCGTCGCCCTGGACCTCCCCGAGCCTCGCCGACTCCACCAGCCCTCCTCGTCGCCCAAGACCCGCCAGACTACTCCGCCGCCCTCCCCGACGACCGGAGCCGTCGACGCACTCGCCACCGAGCCGCCGCCGCCGTCCAACGCCGGTGAGCCGCCGGAGCATCCCCCCCCACCCCCGGTCCGATCTTGTTTGTGCGGTCCAGATTAGAACCCCGAAGGGGTATCTTCTTTTAAATAAAACCCGGTTTTATTTCCGGTTCGTTGCGGTTTAGTTTTAGGTTAGGTTTTTTTTTATTTAGCCCGGCCCGACTCGTTTAATCATAGGGCCCGTTTAGTTATATTACGCTCAGTGCGTAGGTTAGGCCCATTAGGCCATTTTTCATTTATTTTCGTTTTTCTGTTTTAGCAGAATAGTTCCAGATTTGAAAAATTCATATCTTTTATTCTACTCAATATTTTTGAGTGATTCTTTTTTTGTTGGTTTGCAAATTTTCTATAGTTTCTGTAGAAAATATTATTAGCTATGTTAAAACTGATTAAAATTGCTTTATTTTAGATTTAGTCAGAATAGTAAATCTGCCATAAAATGAGTTAGGAAAATTATTTTATATATTCTTTTGTCCCAACTTTATTTTGACATTACCTAACCGTAGGAATTAATTTGGTTATTTTAGGATTAATAAAAAATAGTTTTAAGTAGAATCTTGTTAATCCTAATTAATTAACTAGCTACTGTTTTCCTATTATTTTAATTAGTAAATAAATTTATTTATAACATGTGATTGATTATTCTAGGATAGTTTCTGTCACTTAATAGGATGAACTTTTATTTATAATAAATAAAACTTTTATTTTATTTTCTTAATAGAAATTGAATTAGGCCTAATAGGAGTTTCATAATAGATTTTAAATTGATTCTTTTTGCTCCTAGTTGCTTAATGCATTCTTTTCTGTTAAGTTAACATAAATCCAAGATTAGGTTATGTTAAGAAAAAATTTTGTTATATAAAACTATTTCTAGTTGTTTGAAGTAGGAAAACTTTGAGTTGGTTTTCTTTGAGTTTTCCTTTGGGTTTTGACTTGTTTGTTTTGGTGTGTTATGATGCTATTGCTATTGTGTTAAGTGATGATATGCTATATTCTTATTGTAGAGTTTCCGGAGTGCGAAGCTTGCTACTACGAGTCTTTAGCTTACGAGGATCATCAGCAAGGCAAGTCTTGATCATGTTATTTCAATACCTATGATTTTGTGCATTAGAAATTATACCACCCCACCATGCATGCAGTAGTTGAAATTTTGAAGTTATGTTCTTGAGTAGTATCATGTGGTAGGATGAACCAATCCCCTTGTTACCATGACCCCGGGACGAAGTAGTTTATTTTGCTATGCTCGTAGACGGGTTTGGTTGAGTGAATTCATAAGTAAGATGTGAGAGTCAATGATGATGACAACCCCATGAACTACAAGAATCAAGATGGACATTCGGAATTCACTCTTTGGGTGGAGGACGGTTGACGGGCACCTGGAGAACCCAGTGGTTGGCGGGATGCATGGAGAAGTGCCATGACATCTTGCGGAAAGCTTCACCCAGCAACGAAGAGACGGATGGATGCCCTTTGACGGAAGCTTACCTGTGCAGCCGCAAGCCATGATGGGCTCGGCTGGGTCAACCCTAGTTGTGACGCTGGCTGGGCGGTACTACGAGATGTAGAAGAACGGTAGGATTGGATGGGTACGGCGGTAGCGAAGAACTCTTTGGAAGACCCTGTTTCATTCATCCCGTCTTCAAACACCATGAAGTGCGAAGACTTAAAAGGAGGGAATGATTCTTGCGGGTAAAGCGCGCAAACCTCTGCAGAGTTTAAAGATCTAATCGATTAGCCGTGTCCCCGGTTACGGACAATTTGAGTCTCTGGAACTTGGAAGTATTCGGAAATCTCAACACTAAAACTAATAAATTAATTTGAGGGGTTTATGACTTAATAATTTGGGAATGAGATTTTGGTTGGCGGAACCATCTCAATAACTACCAACAATTTTGTAGTATTTGCAAGCAAGTCCACTGTAGTAGGAGAAAATTGGCTTTTCGCAAAATGATGAAACTTAGAGCCCCACAGCCAAAATGCATATAGTGTTAGTAATTTTATTATTGTTATTCTCTTCATGACTTGCCAGCTTATTCAAAAAGCTGACCTGCACGGCTGCAACGTCTTATGTTGTAGAGATTTATTCGATCAGGGAGTGAGGCTACGCTCAGCTTGGCGATTGCCCTTTGGAGTCGGATGGACTCGCTTTATCTTCTACGCTTCGCAGCATTAGTAGTTTATTTCTCATGAGTTGGCCTTGAGCCGAATTTATTCTCTTATAATAAAGACTCTATATGAGAATCGTGTAATAAATTCAGGTGTGATTGAACTTGGTTATTTCATCGATGTCTTGTGAGTACCAAAGCATGATCTTGGGATGGTACGCACACGTAGATTTGACCGATTTTGGGTCAGGTCGCTCTGAGAGATGGTATCGAGCTTCTGCGCTGACCGTGGGATCGTAACCCCTAGGATCGGAAAACCATAGGAAGAGACCATTTACTTTGTATCCTTATCATTCCGTAATTCTCCCCTGTTCAAATCCGACTCCTCTCCGATTTTCAACATTCTAGATGGCCGTCGAGTTCACCCCAGTTTTGCTACCGGAGTTTTGCCAGCCCGATGAGACGATGCCCTTGGCAGAAGCTGGTCCAGATGGTGAAGAAGCTGAAGATTGCTCGCCCTCGATCACCGGAAGCCAACCAATGCACTTCCAGCGGATACCGCTTCTGAGGATCGAAGTGCACATTCCAGGAGAACCTTCGGAGGGCATCTGAGCCTATTGACTTGAGTTCACCGACTTCAAGCTGGATCATCGGAAGGACATGGCGATCTATCATGCCCTTGGACATCTCCGAGAGGAGTCTGAGGCCAAGCTCGATCCTCGGACCTCGCCATGGTTTCTCGCAGAGCAAGGAATGGAGATATCATCCGCACCGTAGAGGACGACTCCACTCTCTCTTATATCCAAGACTTGGAGTGTCTCCTCAGGAAACGGGAGATTCAGACTCGCCGTAACTCGAAGGTACACAGGAGGCTATTGTTCCTTGAACTGGAACTGGAGGAGAAGGCACACGCAGACTTCCTTAACCATGAGGAAGAAATCGCGGACTTCATGGAGACAGTCGACGACCTGAAGATGAAGCTTGCCGCAATTGAGGAAAAGATGGACTTGGGATAGGACCTTTATCCGAGTGGAGATGATGGGCCCCTCGTGAGCAATGATCAGGATTATGAAGGGAGTTCCACTGGAGGAAACCGCAAGAGGAGGCGCCACAACAGAGGACATCGCACCAGAGGACGCAAGGATTATTGATGAAGACTTTTTAGTCGACCACCATGTTATTTTTACTTTTTTCGTCGATCAGTTAGGTCATTATTTTCGATTAGTCATGAGCTTTTGTAATCGAGATTGAACCATGTTTGAGTGGAATGAATAAACGATTGGTGTGTCTATGATTGTGCATTCATATGGGTAGTGTTATTTCTCATTTAGACCATTGTTCTATTCTAATTTTCTCATCCACTCCAAAACACCAGATGCCTCCGAGACGTGACCCCGGTCTCAACTTCCCGCCGGAGCTCACCCAGCTGCTCCAGCAGCAGAACGCCATCATGCAGATGCTCATCCAGAATCAGAACAACAACAACAACAACAACAATCCACCGCCACCACCACCACCCCCTGTGGACAACTTGACTCGATTCCTGAGGCTGAATCCGCCGGTGTTCTCTAGCAGCACTGAGCCGATTGTGGCCGACGATTGGCTCCGCAAGATCGGAAGAGAGTTAATCACTGTTGGAGCACCGATGCGAGAGAAGGTGCGCTTTGCCGCACATCAACTTGATGGACCCGCAGCTTCTTGGTGGGAGAACTACACCGCCACTTATCCCATCGGCACCATCACAGGGATCAGTTCCAGCAGGCCTTCCGCACCGCTCATGTTTCAGCCGGAGCCATGAGTGCGAAGAAGCGTGAGTTCCGCAACTTACGCCCGGGAACCGTCTTGTGGCGCGATGACGTGGATGAGTTCAGCAAGCTAGCTCGTTATGCCCCGGATGATGTGGCCACGGATGCAGCAGGAGAAGTTTCTTGAGGACTCAATGACGAGCTGGGAATGCAGCTTATGGTGGCTACTTTACCAACTACCGGCAGCTGGTAGACAAGGCCATCGTGCTTGAAGGCAAGCAGCAGCAGATTGAAAGCGCATAGCGGAAGTACAGCCGGGGAAGCACAACTCAGGAGCTCAGCGAAGCCCCGTTATGCCCCATACTCAGGAGGGCATATCCATCACAACCATGGAGGACATAACCATGGAGGCAATGGGAACAACCGCAGCCAGGACAACAGGTCTGGCAATGGCAATGGCAATGGAAACGGTAATGGTAACCAGCATTGTCCTTCCCCGGCTCCGAAGGATCTGAGCCACATCACCTGCTTCAAGTGCCAGAAAACAGGGCACTATGCCACCGACTGCCCAGAGGCCAAGCAGAGGAATGGAAACGGTAATGGAAGCTCAGCGAAGAAGCCCAACCCTTTCCCTCATGCTCAGGTGAACCACATTGACGTGGAGGACGTCTATGATCAGCCAGACACTGTGGTTGGTAAGTTTTTATTGAATTCACGTTCAGTTTGGGTACTCTTTGATTACGGTGCAGCGCATTCATTCATATCAAGGGTAGTTGTGGAAAAATGCAGGTTGCCCACTAAAACCCTTAGAAACCCCTTCACGTCGGTTCCGCGAGAGGAGAAATGATGGCGAGGCTTAGGCTGTCATGCAACCCTCAACATCGAGAACCATAAATTTCCGCAGACCTCATAGTGTTGGAAACCCGGACCTTGGATGTAATCCTAGGCATGGATTGGTTGACGGTTTGAAGGAAACATAGATCGCGCCCATAAGTCTATTCTGCTCACCACCCCGGAGCGTAAGAGGATCAAGTATGTATCCAGCGTAGCAGATGAAGAATCGGTGCATTCCCTCATGGGAGTTGTTCAGAGGAAGTGCCGAGGTGCAAGACTTTCCCGATGTGTTTCGGAGGAATTACCAGAATGCCACCGGACGAGGGACATTGAATTTCTGATTGAGTTATTGCCGGCACAGCCCCAATATCCAAGAGACCCTATCGGATGCCCCCGAATGAGTTGAAAGAGATCAAGGATCAAATTAATGAGTTATTGGAGAAAGGATATATTCGGCCAAGCTCATCACCTTGGGGAGCCCCAGTGCTTTTGGTAGAGAAGAAGGATGGAAGCTTGAGGATGGTTGTGGATTACCGTGCGTTGAACGAAGTAACCATCAAGAACAAGTACCCTCTGCCGATGATTAATGACTTGTTTGATCAGCTAGTAGGAGCCAAGGTATTCTCCAAGATCGATCTTCGATCAGGGTATCATCAGTTGAAGATCCGTGAAAAGGATATACCCAAAACAACATTTACCACCAGGTATGGTTTATATGAGTATACCGTCATGTCATTTGGATTGACTAATGCTCCTGCATACTTCATGAATTTGATGAACAAGGTATTTATGGAATATCTGGACAAGTTTGTCGTGGTGTTCATCGATGATATACTGATTTTCTCCAAGAGCGAGTAAGAGCATAAGGAACATTTGTGTCTAGTTCTGGAGAAACTTCGAGAACATCAGTTGTATGCCAAGTTCAGCAAATGTGAATTTTGGCTGAAGGAAGTTGGATTCCTCGGACATGTTATTTCAGGAGAAGGTATAGCAGTTGACCCCGCCAAGGTTGAATCAGTCACAGATTTGCAGTCACCCACCTCAGTCAAGGAGATCCGCAGTTTTCTCGGACTCGCAGGATATTATCGGAGGTTTATTGAGAACTTCTCGAAGATTGCCAAGCCCATGACTGAGCTGTTGAAGAAGGAAGCCAAGAATGTTTGGACCGAGGATTGTGAAGCCAGTTTTCAGGAATTGAAGAAACGTTTGGTTACAGCCCCAGTGCTGATTTTGCCGGACATACACAAGGAATACCAGGTTTATTGTGACGCTTCTCGTCAAGGACTCGGAGGAGTACTCATGCAGGAAGGTAAAGTTGTAGCTTATGCCTCCAGACAGCTACGACCTCACGAGATGAATTATGCCACACATGATTTGGAGTTAGCAGTCGTAGTGCATGCACTCAAGACATAGAGACATTTCCTTATCGGAAACCGTTGTGATGTTTACACAGATCACAAGAGTTTGAAGTATATTTTCACGCAGAAAGAGTTGAACCTCAGGCAAAGGAGATGGCTAGAGTTAATCAAGGACTATGACATGAGATTGCATTACCACCCAGGTAAAGCTAATGTTGTAGCAGATGCTTTGAGCCGTAAGAGTTATGTGAATACTCTTACAGCAAGAGGATTACCCCAGGAATTAGTCGATGACCTCAGAGATCTCCGACTGGAGATAGTCCCGAGAGGATATATTGCAACTCTGGAAGTACAGTCCACTTTGGCCGAAAGGATTCGTGAAGCCCAGAAGTCGGACAAGGAAATTGATGAGATAAAGCAGAAAATGAATGAAGGAAAAGCTAAAGGATTCCGTAAGGATGAACACGGAACTATATGGTTCGAGGATCGTATTTATGTGCCGAACGATCCCGAACTCAGGAAGCTAATTCTTCAGGAGGCTCATGATTCACCATACTCGATTCACCCCGGTAACACCAAGATGTACCTGGATTTGAAGGAAAGTTTCTGGTGGACGGGTATGAAGAAGGATATTGCCGAGTACGTAGCCATGCGGCGATGTTTGTCAACGAGTAAAGGAAGAACATCGAAGCCAGCAGGGTTACTTCAACCTTTGCCGATTCCCGATTGGAAGTGGGAAAACTTGGAATGGATTTCATCACAGGATTACCCAGACCCGTTCAGGTTATGATTCTATCTGGGTAGTGGTTGATCGTTTGACCAAGGTAGCTCACTTCATTCCGTGAAGACTACCTATACCAGTGCTAAGTTGGCCAAGATATACATGACCAGGATCGTATGTCCGCATGGAGTTCCGAGGAAAATCGTGTCGATAGAGGAACACAGTTTACCTCAAAGTTTTGGAAGCGATTGCATGAAACTTTGGAGTGCGAGGCTGGAATTCAGCACAGCTTTTCATCCATGAGCAGATGGACAGACCGAGAGAGTCAACCAGATTACGGAGGACATGTTGAGAGCTTGTGTGCTAGACTATGGGTCTAGCTGGGATGACAATTTGCCATACGCAGAGTTCTCATACAACAACAGTTATCAATCCGATCAAGATGGCCCTTCGAAGCTCTATACGGAAGGAGGTGCGAACACCATTCTTTGTGGGATGGTGTTGGAGATCGATCACTTTTCGGTTCCGATCTTATCGAGATTCGAGAGAAAGTCAAGCTGATTCGGATAGACTCAAGATAGCTCGATCGAGATGTAAGAGTTATGCCGACGATGGCGCAAGGAAGTAACTTACGAAGCGGGAGACCGAGCATATCTTCGTGTGTCACCACTTCGTGGAATCAAGAGGTTTGGTGTCAAAGGGAAGTTAGCACCCCGATTCATTGGACCCTACAAAATCCTCGAACGTCGTGGAGAAGTTGCTTACAAGTTGGAATTGCCGGAAGGATTGTCCGGAGTTCATGATGTCTTCCATGTTTCTCAGCTGAAGAAGTGTCATGCCGACATGGCCGATATTCCGTTGAGAGACACAGTGCCCCTAGAGGCCATACAGCTTGACACTGATCTGACTTATAAGGAGAAACCCGTTCGAATTCTCGAGACTGCGAGCAGAGTCACCCGCAGCAAGGTCATCAAGTTTTGCAAGGTGCTGTGGAGTCACCACTCCGAGGAAGAAGCCACACAGAACGCGAAGAAGACCTTCTTGAGACCATCCGCACCTATTTGCTAGCCAACCCGAATCTCGAGGGCTAGATTCATCTTAAAGTGGTAGGTTTGTAACATCCCAAATTTCCTATTTGGAATGTTTTACAATTATAGCTAAGCATCTATGCATTCTGTTTGAATTTGAGTGCCATTTGAAGTTTCAGAAGATTTTGAGTTTTGAATTTGAATTCAAACTTTGGCAAGTGGGAATCATTTCAAAAAAACTATGCCTGATAAATACTTGATCAAAAGTATGAGAGGAGTAAACATGACACTCCAAAAATATCAGAGGAACCAATGCCAAAAGTTTTGAATTCAAACTTGAGTTTTATTTGAATATTGGAAAAAAATGAATTTTTATAAAGTTTGGATTTTGCCTTTGGAAAAATGTTCAAATGATAGGGAATATTCCCCTGATCATTGTGGTATATATATGTCCTATATAAAATATTTATATTTTATAAGTTATCTCTGTTTTTGTTTTTATTAAAAAAATAAATTTAAAAAAAGAAACCCCCTCCCCCACCCAGGCGCCAGCCAGGCCACTGGCCCGGCCAGCGCCGAGACCACCGAACCGGCCTACCAGGCGGCCCAGAGGGCCAGCCCAGCGAGCCAGCGAGCCAACCGGCCACTCCCCGCGCCCGAATCCCCTTCGGCTCGGCCAACCGTCGCGCCGCACCCCCCCTCTCTCTCTCTGCAGGCGGACCCCACCCCCGTCGTCAACCCCTCGCCCACGACTCGCCCGCGCCGCCGCCGATCGCCGGATCCCGACGAATCCGAGATTCGATCCCCTCCCGATTGCCTCCCTCGCCAAGGTGAGACCCCCGCCTATAAAGCCCCCTCCCCGCACCCCATTCCCCCCTTGCCCCTCGCCGAACCCTCCTCCCCCCTCACGCCGTCGCGGACTTGCCGAACCCCGTCGCCGCCATTTTCATCGCCGCCGTCGCCCTAGACCTCCCCGAGCCTCGCCGACTCCACCAGACGCCCCCCTCGTCGCCCCGCACCCGCCGGACTACTCCGCCGCCCTCCCCGACGACCGGAGCCGTCGACGCACTCGCCACCGAGCCGCCGCTGCCGTCCAACGCCGGTGAACTGCCGAGCATCCCCGTCCGATCTTGTTTGTGCGGTCCAGATTAGAACCCCGAAGGGGTATCCTCTTTTAAATAAAACCCGGTTTTATTTCCGGTTCGTTGCGGTTTAGTTTTAGGTTAGGTTTTTTTTTATTTAGCCCGGCCCGACTCGTTTAACCATAGGGCCCGTTTAGTTATATTACGCTCGGTCGTAGGTTAGGCCATTAGGCCATTTTCATTTATTTTCGTTTTTCTGTTTTAGCAGAATAGTTCCAGATTTGAAAAATTCATATCTTTTATTCTGCTCAATATTTTTGAGTGATTCTTTTTTATTGGTTTGCAAATTTTCTATAGTTTCTGCAGAAAATATTATTAGCTATGTTAAAACTAATTAAAATTGCTTTATTTTAGATTTAGTCAGAATAGTAAATCTGCCATAAAATGAGTTAGGAAAATTACTTTTATATGATTCTTTTGTCCCAACTTTATTTTGACATTACCTAACCGTAGGAATTAATTTGGGTATTTTAGGATTAATAAAAAATAGTTTTAAGCAGAATCTTGTTAATCCTAATTAATTAACTAGCTATTGTTTTCCTATTATTTTAATTAGTAAATAAATTTATTTATAACATGTGATTGATTATTCTAGGATAGTTTCTGTCACTTAATAGGATGAACTTTTATTTATAATAAATAAAACTTTTATTTTTATTTTTCTTAATAGAAATTGAATTAGGCCTAATAGGAGTTTCATAATAGATTTTAAATTGATTCGTTTTGCTCCTTGTTGCTTAATGCATTCTTTTCTGTTAAGTTAACATAAATCCAAGATTAGGTTATGTTAAGAAAATTTTTTGTTATATAAAACTATTTCTAGTTGTTTGAAGTAGGAAAACTTTGAGTTGGTTTTCTTTGAGTTTTCCTTTGGGTTTTGACTTGTTTGTTTTGGTGTGTTATGATGCTATTGCTGTTGTGTTAAGTGATGATATGCTATATGCTTATTGTGATGTGTTTGTCTCGGTAGAGTTTCCGGAGTGCGAAGCTTGCTACTACGAGTCTTTAGCTTACGAGGATCATCAGCAAGGCAAGTCTTGATCATGTTATTTCAATACCTATGATTTTGTGCATTAGAAATTATACCACCCCACCATGCATGCAGTAGTTGAAATTTTGAAGTTATGTTCTTGAGTAGTATCATGTGGTAGGATGAACCAATCCCCTTGTTACCATGACCCCGGGACGAAGTAGTTTATTTTGCTATGCTCGTAGACGGGTTTGGTTGAGTGAATTCATAAGTAAGATGTGAGAGTCAATGATGATGACAACCCCATGAACTACAAGAATCAAGATGGACATTCGAATTCACTCTTGGGTGGAGGATTTGTTGACGGGCACCTGGAGAACCCAAAGGTTGGCGGGATGCATGGAGAAGTGCCATGACATCTTGGAAAGCTTCACCCAGCCACGAAGAGACGGATGGATGCCCTTTGACCGAAGCTTACTGTGCAGCCGCAAGCCATTATGGGCTCTGGCTGGGTCAACCCTAGTTGTGACGCTGGCTGGGCGGTACTACGAGATGTAGAAGAACGGTAGGATTGGATGGGTACCGCAGTAGCGAAGAACTCTTTGGAAGACCTGTTTCATTCGTCCGTCTTCAAACACCATGAAGTGCGAAGACTTAAAAGGAGGGAATGATTCTTGCGGGTAAAGTCATAAACCTCTGCAGAGTTTAAAGATCTAATCGATTAGCCGTGTCCCGATTCGGACAATTTGAGCCTCTGGAACTTGGAAGTATTCGAAATCTCAACACTAAAACTAATAAATTAATTTGAGGGGTTTATTTCTTAATAATTTGGGAATGAGATTTTGGTTGGCGGAACCATCTCAATAACTACCAACAATTTTGTAGTATTTGCAAGCAAGTCCACTGTAGTAGGAGAAAATTGGCTTTTTGCAAAATGATGAAACTTAGAGCCCCACAGCCAAAATGCATATAGTGTTAGTAATTTTATTATTGTTATTCACTTCATGACTTGCCAGCTTATTCAAAAAGCTGACCTGCACGGCTGCAACGTCTTATGTTGCAGAGATTTATTCCGATCAGGAGTGAGGCTACGCTCCGCGCTTGGCGATTGCCCTTTGGAGTCGGATGGACTCGCTTTATTTTCTACGCTTCCGCAGCATTAGTAGTTTATTTCTCATGAGTTGGCCTTGAGTCGAATTTATTCTCTTGTAATAAAGACTCTATATGAGAATCGTGTAATAAATTCAGGTGTGATTGAACTTTGATTATTTCATCGATGTACTGTGAGTACCAGCATGATCTTGGGATGGTACAGACACAGAGATTTGACCGATTTTGGGTCAGGTCGCTACATGCGGTTTGACCAATAAAGATTCTTCGTAGAATATGTGGGAGCCAATATGAGCATCCAGGTTCCGCTATTGGTTATTGATCGGAGACGTGTCTCAGTCATTGAGGGAGTCCTGGATTAGGGGGTATCCGGACAGCCGGACTATATACATCGTCCGGACTATTGAAGCGAGAAGATGCAAGACTCAAGACTTCGTCCCATGTCCGGATGGAACTTTCCTTGGCGTGGAAGGCAAGCTTAGCGATCCGGATATTATATTTCCTTCCTTGTAACTGACTACATGTAAACCCTAGCCCTCTCCGGTGTCCATATAAACCGGAGAGGTTGGTCCTTAGAAGGCCGATCACAATTACAATCATACCTTCATAGGCTAGCTTCTAGTGTTTAGCCTCTACAATCTCATGGTAGATCTACTCTTGTACTACCCATATCTTCAATATTAATCAAGAAGGAAGTAGGGTTTTACCTCCATCGAGAGGGCCCGAACCTGGGTAAACATTGTGTCCCTTGCTTCCTGTTACCATAAGCCTATGACGCACAGATCGGGACCCCCTACCCGAGATCCGCCGGTTTTGACACCGACATTGGTGCTTTCATTGAGAGTTCCTCTGTGTCGTTGCTACAGGGCTCGATGGCTCCTTCAACCATCGTCAACAACATGGTCTCGGGTGAGATCTTTCTCCCCGGACAGATCTTCGTGTTCGGCGGCTTCGCCCTGTGGGCCAATTCGCTTGTCCATCTGGAGCAGATCGATAGCTACACCCCTGGCCACCAGATCAGGATCGGAAACCTGAACTACACGGCGGACATCCGCGGAGACTGGATCTTCGAATGATTCGGGCCTATGCCAGGAGCACCGGAGAGTCACGACGAGCACGGCTTAGACCTGCTGTCGGACAAAGCTCGGGGTATCACCCCCGCAGTAGCCTCAAACCTAAATCCGGAGCAGGCTGTGTTGCCTAAGGACGGAGAGCTGGACCCCGCCCCGCAGGTCGCACACTCATCAGCGATGGAGCCGAACACGGGCCTTACCTCTGTGGTGGCCAGTGACTCCGGACCCCCGGATTCGTATCCGGATGTTGGTTCGGGTCCGCGCACTCCCGAGCCAGTCGAGCCAGGTTGGGCTCCGGTAATGTAGTTCACCGCTGCGGATATCTTCCAGCACTCGCCCTTTGGCGACATGCTGAACTCGTCCAAAACTCTCTCTTTGACAGAAAATTCCGGGCCAAACTATGTCCGGCTCGAGTGGGAAGCAGGCGACGAAGAAATTCGTTTCCCACCCACTACCCACTTCATAGCCACGGTCGATGATTTAACCGACGTGCCTGACTTCGACTCCGAAGGCGTCGACAGTATGGACGACGATGCAGGAAAAGATTCGGAATCTATGGGGCGCTGGACTTCTGCCTCGTCACACGACATATACATGGTGGATACGCCCAAAGAGGACAAAGGTGACAATCCGGAAGATAAAACCCCCGGGCAAAAGCCAAAGCGACGGTGCAGACGCCCTTCTAAGTCCAGCAACAGTAAAAATAGCGACAAGAGCGCCAGAAGGATCGACACTACAGTCAACTCCGAAGGTAACAACGACCATACGGACCCAGCGATGAAGCAGGGTGAACCAGGCCACCACGAACACAGTTCGGAGCAGACACCCGAGGACAATGATCCCGACGGACAAGGTCATCAAACTGAAACAGCACAAGAAAGCAGTCCGGACGATGATGCATTCATCATTCCGGAAAAATGCGTGGAACGAGATAACCTCCACAGAAAGCTTATGGCCACCGCAAGAAGTCTAAAGAAGCAGAAGCAATGGCTCAAAGCCGCACAGGAAACACTCAACCGTAGATGGAATAAAGTGCTAGACACTGAAGAAAGATACGGCGATGACCGCCATACAAAGAGCTATCCAAAATGCAAGCTACTGCCAGAATTCGACGACGAAGCCGTGCCACTTCATAACCGCAACAAAGCGGCTACCGATGCCGCGCACGATCTACGTCAGCACCTGGATAAGAAAGCTGGCGCGGCCAGGTCCATTTATGGATCTAAAGGACACACCCCGGCGAGGGACTATGGTTACCAAAACGATTATGCCAATCGAATACCAGTTCGGAATAAACACCGGACACAACAACAGACAACGACATGCCACAGCACGTAAAGATACAGAGGGGCTGCTCACCCCCAGTGCTTTACCGAAGGAGTATTGGACCATGAATTTCCATAGGGCTTTAAACCTATGAATATAGAGGCATACGACGGAACGATAAACCCAGGTGTGTGGATTGAGGATTTTATCCTGCATATACATATGGCTCGTGGGGATGACCTCCACGCCATCAAATACCTTCCCCTCAAACTAAAGGGACCAGCTCGACACTGGTTGAAAAGCCTCCCCGAAAATTCAATTGGGAGTTGGGAGGAACTCGAGGATGCTTTTAGGGCCAATTTTCAAGGGACCTATGTCCGGCCTCCGGATGCCGACGATTTAAGTCACATAATCCAACAACCCGAAGAGTCCACCCGCAAGCTTTGGAACAGATTCCTCACTAAGAAGAAACAAATTGTCGATTGTCCGGATGCCAAAGCTTTAGCGGCATTCAAACACAGCATCCGTGACGAGTGGCTCTCCAGAGACCTCGGCCAAGAAAATCCGAGGACAATGGCAGCCTTAACAAGCCTCATGACCCGCTTTTGCGCGGGTGAAGATAGCTGGCTAGCCCGTAAAGGCACCAGCGACCCCAGCACATCCGAAATAAGGGATGGCAACGGGAAGCCACGACGTAATAAAAAGAAACGCCAAAACAAGGAAGAGAGCCCGGATAACACAACGGTTAATGCCGGATTCAGGGCTCTTGACCTGATCAGCAAAAGAAGCCATTTAAAGGCAGTAAAGAGGGACTGTCCGGTCTAAATAGAGTCCTAGACAGACTGTGCCAAATTCATGGCACCCCAGTCAAACCTGCGAACCACACGCACAGAGAGTGCTGGGTCTTCAAGCAGGCCGGCAAATTAAACGCCGAACACAAGGGAAGGGAAACACCAAGTGAAGACGAGGATGAACCTCGCCAGCAGAACACTGGGGGACAGAAAAAATTCCCACCAGAGGTTAAAACAGTGAACATGATCCACGCGACTCACACATCCATAGAAGGCACAAACACGCGCATCGGGACGTGCGCGATATAGAACCCATCATACGCACACCTAACTACTGGATGTCTTACCCGATCACCTTCGATCACTGGGACGGCCGAACTAGTATTCGTGCGGAGGATCAAAGGCCTTGGTGCTTGACCCAATAATCGACGGATACAGTCTCACCCGTGTCCTCATGGACGGCGGCAGTAGTCTCAATTTAATATACGAAGACACTGTCCGCAGGATGGGGATATACCCATCCAGAATTAGCCAAAGCAACACCGCCTTTGAAGGGGTGATACTAGGCGTTGAAGCCTACGGCAGGGGCTCCATCGTACTGGAGGTAACATTTGGCTCCCCAGGCAATTCCCGAAGCGAAGAACTACTCTTCACCATCGCACCCTTCTAAAGCGGCTATCATGCATTGCTTGGAAGAACAACCTTCGCCCGCTTCAACGCATTACCGCACCTTGGCTACCTTATACTCAAGATGCCCGGTCCACGTGGCGTCATCACCGTTAACGGAATCACAGAGCGCTCTTCACGCGTAGAGGAACACGCGACGGCCCTAGCGGCCGGACTATAAGCGACCTCCAATATTAGAAAACATGACTGGTCATCAAGACCACATACTCGGTTAGACGAGTCCGGCTGCCCGGATAAAACTAAACCAGGGCACCGTATATGTAATCCCATAGAGGAGACCAGGGGCTGTAGATATTTAATATAGCCCCACACTTGGCTCAACCTTATTGGCAGGCCAACATTTCACAATTTTTACTATTCATCGCATATTTTTCACAGACAACATTCACACGATGCCCTTCCAGGATACAACACAATGGAGACAAAGGCGCAGACGTGCAGCAGGGCCCCGCTCAACAGGTTTCTTTTTAGATTAAGCCCCTGTGTAAACCTTTTCTATTTCCTCTTGTTGTTTCACCATCCCAGGGGTTCCATACCCACAGAGGATGCAACCGTTATTTGCATTTCGCCACGACAGATCAACGCACGTACCTGGAAACACAGGGTTTATAATGAATGTGTGTTCTTGAGCCCATTGTCTGTTATAAAGTCCGAATACCTTCGAGAGTGTTCAGCGTCACGAGTTTGGCCTTATATGCATCAGCTCCGAATCATGTCTTTGGTCAAATGTTGGGTTTGGCGCCTAACGTTCCATTATTATCGGCTAAGGTGGCCAAAGGAGAACTACTGCGATTGTGCCTTGGATATTCCGGAGGAGCACCTCAGTAGAGAAAGCCGAAAATTGACTGTCATGATACAGCGAGAGACTGATCAACCACTCGAAGACTTATCGGAATCTTTAGGATCCCTCCGCGTTAACGAAGGACCGTTTCCTGGTCATGTACACACGCGCCCGTATTCGGATGCAAGCGAAGGTACCAGGGGCTACATAGTAGCCCTACCATTAGACTCCCATGGCTAAGCGGAAGCGTTACATCTATATAGTCCGGTTGCCTAGTTCGACGTGCGAGCACCTCCTTAATGGACCAAGACGTTGGATCAAGTGTGATTATGCATATTTTTTCTCGAACACCCCCGCATTATATGCGTGGGGCTGAAATAACGATCGCTAACTTTCGGATTAAATGTATATATATATACAAAACGGCCGCACAGGGGACACAATAATACTTTCAGGCACAAAGTATAAATATAGCCTTATAACCAAAATAACATTGTTTTTTACAATAATATGATTTGTCACTCGAACCAAACATCCTTCGAGCACTGGGCCTCTATTAGGCGGTCACCTTCTGTTACCTGCGCCAAATAGTGCTCGGCTGGATATTGGCCTCCCCCCGGATCCTGGGTCACCACAATGGTGGCCTCCATATCTGTCCAAAATGCTTTAACACGGGCAAGGGCCATCCGTGCACCTTCTACGCACGCCGACCTTCTCATGGCATCAATCTGAGGCACAGCCCCAAGGAACTGTTGCACCCAGCCAAAGTAACTGTCCGGCTTAGGCCCTTTTGGCCAAAGATGGTCTATCACAGACCGCATTGCAAGTCCGGACAACCTGTGAAGTTCCGCTACAGCAGCCATCTTGTCACTTAATGGCAGCGGGCGAGTGGGAGCATTGAATTGCGACCAGAAAAGCTTCTCCACTTCCTTATCACCTTGATCCTCGAAGAACTTGGCAGCGTCAGCTGTACTCTTTGCCAAATCCGCATACGCATCCCCAGGACTCCAATGTCCATTCAGGGGAGCGTACTTCGGATCGAAAACTACGTTCGCAGCAAGTAGGAGCCCCCAGCCACGATTTTACCGGCCTGTTGAAGCTCCTCCCGCGCACCCCTGAGGTCGGTCCGTATTTCCTTGGTGGCATTAAGTGCCTTGTTTAGGTCGGCCGAACTATCCTTATGCTCCTTTTTAAGAAGCTCATACCGGTCAGCAACATTTTTAACTCCACAGCCATTTCGGCTAACTTTTCCTCGCTCGGCGATGAGCAGCCTGTTCGGCTCTCAACGGCCGCTTTTAGGGCAGCCACATTGCTATCCCGAGCTTGCTCCTTGGCTTGGGCAAGTTCCGCCCTCAGGGCCTCCACGGCAGCATCACCATCTGCAGTCCAAACATATTACATTAGTATCATGCCACCTTCATATTTTCCTATACAAGGGAAGGCAAAGCACATACCTTGTGATTTGTCCAGCCGCTCGTTCACCAGAGTGATATCGGCATCAATCAATCCAATCTGCCTCCTTAGTTCGGCAACTTCAACGGACTGATCGGCGGCCGGACCCACAGGTACCTGCACGTATTTACAAAGCAATCATTGATTTATGATCCCCCGTTTACCGCCTAGGGCGGGCAACCAGAGTCTCAGGGGCTACTATCTATATGGAGCACACCTAGCGCGTGCCTGACAGCCAAAACTTGTGTATTCTTCACTACATACCTCAAAGCTTCTTAGCAGGCTTGTAAATGCTTCATTCAAACCGCTTGCAGCGGATGAAATCTTCTTGAGCACCACACTCATTAAAGAGTGGTGCTCCTCCGAGAGCGCATCTCGCTCCAGTAGGCCTGTCAGTACGTCCGGCTGGACATTGAACTGTGCTGGACCCTTCCCATCGCCCCTCGTGGGAGCCAAACGCTCCGGGCTAAGGGCGGCTGACGCATTGGCTTCCGGCTTCGGCAGATCCGGACTCCTCCGTGACGACACTTCGGTGTCGCCCGCTTCATAAGGCGGAGAGGTGGGTGGGGTCTCGCTCTCCATCATCTCCGGAGGAAGATCCCCCGAAGACGAACTTTGTTGAGAAGAGCTGCTAGCCGGACTGCAACAGACGAATCCTGGTCATGGATCCCGGAGAAACGCAGTACCTTCGAATTAAAATTTAACTTACGGCTCAGTGGAGTGCTGGCCCGTTGGCGGGCACGACGCGGTGAGGGTGCCCGTCGGGGCAGAGCCCCCTGGTGATATCTTTTTCCTTGGTTTGGGCATCTCCGTCTCCGAGTCTTCGGAGGCAGCCCTCTTCTTCCCGCGCGGGGAGGAGGCCTTAGCCCCCTTCCCGACTATCCTCCTTAGGGGAGGCAACAATTCCCCCGGTTCGGATGCGTAGCGTGTGAAGTTCGGTTTCTTCGTTCTTCCCCTTGTCTTTCCCTGAGGGCATTCTGCTGAGTACCTGGTCAAGCATCTTGGAAATGGTGGGACCAGGCGAGCATTCGGGAAATGGCGCCAGACACCTGATTCTCTCCGCCTTGCTGAGCCATTCCTGGCCACGGATGTTTTTCAGAATAAACAATTATGACAAATACAAGACAAGGTGTCCGGTATCAAGTTTACTTACTTGGGTATCTAGGCGATTGCAGCTTAGGCCCGCATCCTCGGTGGTGTCCGGACACTCTACTCTTGGTCCAAAGAATAATTTGCACATCCCTTCGAGCTTCAGGCCGAAGAAGTGCTTAACAGGCCGCGAACCCTCTGGATTGAACTACCACATCCGGAGAGGCCGGCATTGGCACGGAACATCCATCGGATTAACATCACTTGCATTATGCTGACAAGATTAATGTCCCTCTCAAGAAGCTCTCGGATGCGGCTCTGCAGTACTGGTACATCACCGGCGGGCCCCCAATTACGTCCTACGTCGGTCCAAGACGCTAGTTGTGATGGAGGGCCCGAGCGGAACTCGGGGGCGGCCACCCACTTTGTGCCTCTGGGAGCCGTGACATAAAACCACCTCCGTTGCCATACATCGGATACTTCTGGGAAAGAACCCTCTGGCCATGCGGCATCAGCGTTCCTGCTTATTATGGCACCTCCGCACTCCGCGTGTCGCCCCTCGATCATCTTCGGCTTCACATTGAAGGTCTTGAGCCATAAGCCTAAGTGTGGGGTGACATGGAGGAAGGCCTCACACACTATAATGAACGACGAGATATGGAGGATAGCGTCCGGAGCTAGATCATGAAAATGCAACCCATAATAGAACATGAGCCCCCTCAGGGTGAGGACCAAGCCGCAGAGGAAGTGAGGGACAAATACGACGCTCTCATTGGGCTCCGGTGTAGGGATGACCTGCCCTGGAGCAGGAAGCCTGTGCTGGATGTCGGCGGTCAAATATCCAACAGCCCTAAGCTTCACAATGTCCTCCTCTTTAATCTAGTAGGCCACCCACCGGCCTTGAGGGTTGGATCCGGACATATTGGAGGATCTAGGGTGTTGGAGCTTAGGCCTCGGGTGTTAGAACTTGATGTGCGAGAAGGCGCGAGGGAGGTGAAAAAAAAGGCTTAAGCCTCGGCCCCTTTTATAAAGGGGGTGAATATCAAGAGTCCTTAGGGTGACCGCTTGAGGTTTACCCAATGGCGCACGGAGTCATGCCAACAGTCGTCGTGGGACTACGCACGCTCGCGTTGATGGAAGATCTCGTAATAAGGGGAACATGATCTCTGCCTCGACAGGACGTGCTAATAAAACCGCCTCACAACATGAGTCGAGGTAGGCGAAAAACACCGGTTCGTGTTGGACCGGGCCAAGATGCAAAGACACGACGTACAAAGATTGCTGGTAGATCAGATTTATGCTATAATGGTGTGTGAGAAGCACCTCGCGGATCTGGACACGATCTAAGTGTTCGATAATTACTTTGAAGTATACGGAGAAGGAACCCGCCCTGCAATGCCGAAGACAAGACTGCGCGCCGGACTCATCATCATTGAAGCCTGGTTCAGGGGCTACTGAGGGAGTCCTGGATTAGGGGGTATCCGGACAGCCGGACTACATACATCGTCCGGACTATTGAAGCGAGAAGATGCAAGACTCAAGACTTCGTCCCGTGTCCGGATGGAACTTTCCTTGGCGTGGAAGGCAAGCTTAGCGATCCGGATATTTTATTTCCTTCCTTGTAACCGACTCCATGTAAACCCTAGCCCTCTCCGGCGTCTATATAAACCGGAGAGGTTGGTCCTTAGAAGGCCGATCACAATTACAATTGTACCATCATAGGCTAGCTTCTAGGGTTTAGCCTCTACGATCTCTTGGTAGATCTACTCTTGTACTACCCATATCTTCAATATTAATCAAGCAGGAAGTAGGGTTTTACCTTAATCGAGAGGGCCCGAACCTGGGTAAACATTGTGTCCCTTGCTTCCTGTTACCATCAGCCTAAGACGCACAGATCGGGACCCCCTACCCGAGATCCGCCGGTTTTGACACCAACAGTCATGTCTAAATAGTTCTCGAACTCGTAGGGTCCGCACGCTTAAAGTTCGGCGACAATCGGTGTCGGTGTCAAAACCGCGGATCTCGGTAGGGGGTCCCGAATCTGTGCGCCTAGGCGGATGGTAACAGGAGACAAGGGACACGATGTTTTTACCAGTGTTCGCCCTCTCGATGGAGGTAATAATTTACCCTGCTTGATTAATATTGATGATATGGGTAGTACAAGAGTAGATCTACCATGAGATCAAGGAGGCTAAACCCTTGAAGCTAGCCTATGGTATGATTGTTGTTCGCCCCACGGACTAAAACCCTCTGGTTTATATAGACACGGATAGGTTAGGATTACACAGAGTCGGTTACAATGGTAGGAGATCTACATATCCGTATCGCCAAGCTTGCCTTCCACGCCAAGGAAAGTCCCATCCGGACACGGGACGAAGTCTTCAATCTTGTATCTTCATAGTCTTGGAGTCCGGCCGTGACGATAGTCCGGCTATCCAGACACCCCCTAGTCCGGGACTCCCTCAGTAGCCCCTGAACCAGGCTTCAATGACGATGAGTCCGGCGCGTTGATTGTCCTCGACATTGCGAGGCGGGTTCCTCCTCCGTATACTTCATAGAAGGTCTTGAACACAAGGATAGTGTCCGGCTCTGCAAAACAAGTTCCACATTCCACTGTAGAGATAATAACTTTTGCACAGATCTTCTGACGTATTCCGCGGCGTGACATCACACCACGGCCAGGCCTTTATATGAATTGTTTTTTACCGTTTCACCTTAGCGCGTTTAGCGAGGCGGTTTCCTTGGCACGTCTCATCAAAGCATAGATCGTGCCCCCCTTATTCCGGGATTCTCATCAATACGGACGTGGGTAACCCAACCGTGCCCGTTGGCACGCCTCCTCTATCGAAGGCGAGTCCTAATCGGCCACGGGGTGGGCTCTTGGTATTCAACTTCTTTATAATGAGACCAAGGCCCTCCTCTTTTTACAGCCTCCATCGAGTTCGCCCCGCGCTTCGAGTTCCAACACCCAAAGCTTCAGATTTAGGCGCTTCGGACCTTCGACGATATCCGGCTCCGACCAGCACGGCCGATGGATGTCTTCCTCCGTCACAGAAGAAGATGTGCTAAAGCTGCGAGATGACTGGTATCTAACCGGCGAGATCTCGCATAGGCTGCCTGCTCCAGGGCAGGTCATTCCCACTCCTGAGCCCGGCGAGAACGTGGTGGTCGTGTCCCACTTCCTTCGGGGTTTAGGCTTCTCGACGGATCCCTTTGTGCGGGGCTCATGTTTTATTATGGGCTTGATTTCCATGACTTGAATCCGGAGTCCATCCTCCATATCTCGTCATTCATTGTCGTATGTGAGGCCTTCCTCCATATTACCCCCCACTTTGGATTGTGGCTCAAGACCTTTGAGGTGGAGCCAAAGATGATCGAGGGGCAACAAGCAGAATGCGGAGGGGCGGCCATAAGCAAATGTGCTGATGCTCCATGGCCCGAGGGCTCTTTTCAAGAGGAGCTTGGTTTGTGGCAACGGGAGTGGTTTTATATCACCGCTCCCAGGGGGACCAAATGGGCGGCGCTCCTGCCTTCCGCCAGGTCCACCACAACGGCAAGCGCCATGGGTCAACAAAGAGCTCGACTGGGGCCGCCCAAGGACGCCCCTTGCTGCAGGGCCGTGTTCGAGACCTCCAGAAAGAGAGATCAATCTGGTTGCGATGGCGCAGGTTATGGTGATCCGGCGCCTTCATCCCTGAACGCCGCCTCCGCCTGTGGGAATTCAACCGAGGGACCACGAGCTATCCAAAATTTTATGGGCACGACGCCCGTGGAGATGTATAAACTGTTCTTCGGATCACAAGAGAAGTGTCCGGACTTGACCGAGGACGCAGGACTAAGCTGCAATCACCCAGATACTCAAGTAAGTAGTCCTGTAACCGGACAAGCTGTTCATTCATTTATTTCATATATATGCCCTTTAAAGGAGCCGTTTCTTGAACAGGAGTGGATAGCCAAGGCAAAGTTAATAAGGTGTCCGGCTCCCCTCCCAGAGACCACGCCAGATCCCATGCTGACCAAGATGTCGAAGGTCGCGCCTTTTGAAGAAGGCGAAGGGGGGAGCGGGGAAGAAACTGCCTCTACGAAGGAGGCTATCAAGGAAGGAGGGATTAAAAGTCCTGTCTTTCGAGGAGAGAAGAGGACTGCTTCGGAAGATCCGGAGGTCAAGGCCTCAAAGAGGGGAAGGGAATCTTCGTCGAAGAGTCCGGCGCCGGGGAGTAACCCAGCCGCACTATTTCCCCAAGGGGATCAGCCCTCCAGCGAGCCGTAAGTAAAAAGGAAGGGGTCTTGTAAATGAGGAACATCCCTGTATTTATTTATGAAGATAACCGAAATTGTACCTTGTAGTTCGGACCTCAGCCCTTCTCAGCAGAGCTCGTCTTCGGGGGATCTTCTTACAGAGATGATGGAGAGCCAAACACCTCCACCTGTCGCACCCTCATGTGAAGTGGACGACCCGGAGGTGTCTTCGCAGAGGGTTCCCCCAAGTCCGGCGGGGCCGGAAGGTCTGGCGCCAAGTGGTGTGCGGTCGGAGGAGCTGAAGGATCTGCTTGGGCGAGCGGCTATCTCAGAAGATCACCGTGCTCTAATGGGTACGGTGATTGAAAGGATTGCATCCGCGAGAGCGGATTGCATGAAGCCGCCGTAAGCTTATCGACGGGTTTGAGGTACGCAAAAATGGTGTACTTTCTGACAGTTATGCATATAGAATGCGCCCTGTATAGATAGTAGCCCCTGAGACTCGGTATGTTGTCAAAATTGACAGCGTGCAGAGGATCAAAATCTCAGTTATAACATATCGCCGCTCCTAAACAGGTGGCGGGGCGTCCGGTGGCCAGCTGGACTGATGAATATGCCGAACTAAAGCGGCAACTTGACGAGGCGGATGCGGACATCGCGCTGGTCAATAAACGGTTTGACGAGTCACAAGGTATGCGACTTCTATGCGGACACCTGGTAAGGGAGCTTGACGCCCATGTCTCACTATTTGTATGCTTAATGCAGATGGTGCCGCTGCTGTGGAGGAGCTGCGGGCGGAGCTCGCCCGAGCGAAAGAGCAAGCCAGGAATAGTAATGCGGCCGCTTTAAAGGCGGCCGAAGAGCTAAAAGCCGAACGGGCTGCTTATCGCCAAGAAAAGGGACATGGCCGATATGGCCAGAAAGTTGAGGGATATTACCGATCGCTGCGAGGTTCTTGAAAAAGAAGTCAAGCGGAACAAGAGGGCCTGAAAAAAGCCGCCGCCGAATCCAAGAGTGCCCAGTCGGCTTTGAGAGCTGCCAAGGAGGAGCTGAGTCGGCGGGGCAATTGCGGCTGGAAACCGCTTACGCTGCGGAGGAAATATACTGGATGAAAAGTATGCTCGCTTGGATAAGTTGTGCAGTTCGGAGGATGCTTATCCGACTTGGCGGTGAGCGCTATGGACGCGTTGAGCACTTCCGGGCCGTAGGGGCACGAAGGGAAGAGCTATATGGTCGCAATTCCATAGTCCGGAGCATCCTCTACCGCTGACCGATCGGTTGGCCGAATGGGCCGAGCTGAATCGGTTGTCCGGATTTGCCATGAAGCATGTCTTGACTCACTTGTGGCCGGGTGGATCCCACCAAGAGCTATTTTGGTTTAGTGCAGCGGTTCCTTGCGCGGTATCGCGACGACGCAATGAAGCGATCGGCGGTATTGAGGGAGCGCGGATGGCTCGCCCGTGTCAAGACATACCGGGAAGAGATGAAGGCCACCGACATTGCATCCCAAGATTCGAGACGAAGCTGAGTACCGCCGAGCACTACTTTGAAGAAGTCCTGCCGGCGCTCGCTTAATAGAGACGCAAAGCTCAAGGATATTATGTTTAAGTGACATGTATGATTTGTGAAAGCAATGTTTCAATATAATATAAGAGCTTTTTATACTTGTGCGCTCAAGTAGTAAACTACTCCTGTCGGCCGCTGATGTATATGTATATATAACTGAAAGATGGCAACTTGGCTTCAGCCCCCACGCACATAGTGCGGGGTGTTTATGAAGAAAGCGCTTTTCACACTTAATCCAACGCCTTGGTCCTGTTAAGGAGGTGATAGCGTAGCTAACCGTGCAACCGGACTATAATGCTTTATCACTTTCACTTAGCCGAGGAGTTCGAGGGTGGGGCTACTATATAGCCCCTAGGGGCACCGCACTCTCCCGAACCGGGTGCGATGTGCTTGAACGAAAACGGTCCTTCGTTAATGCGGAGGAATCCTAAACATTCCAAAGAGTCATCGAGTGGTTGACCAGTCTCTCGCTATATCATGACAGTCAGTTTTCGCTTTCATCGAGGTGCTCGCCGCCGAACCGGGCACAATCGCAGAGTTCTCCGGTGCCGCGTTAGCCGTGAAAATGAAACGTAAGGCAGCAAAACACAGAGCCGGGCAACCCAACATTTGACCAAAGACATGATTCGAGCTGATGCATATAAGGCCTAACTCGAGACGCTGAATACTCCCTAAGGTATTCGGTCTTTATGAAAATGGGCAGAATAATGCCCTAAGCCCCCGTGTCCGTGCACGCAAAAAATTCTGGTGCGGCCAATGCCAAAACGCCAGCCTCCTCCTCGGTTATAGTAAGGAACCGGGGGATGTATATCAACAAGAGACAGTAAAAAAGGTTTACCAGGGTCTTCATCTGAAAAGAATCCTTGCAACGGGTCCCTACTGCACGTCTGCGCCTGTGTCTCCGTTGTGCCGTATCCTGGACGGGTGTAGCACGTCGTTCGTCTGTAAAAGAGAGGAACTTAGTTTTAAAAGAAAAAGGATCATGCAAAAGATGTACTGTACATTAAATAAACAGAGTACAATTGGAGGAAGTGAATAAAATTGAGCTTTAGTGTCTCTTATGATATATGCGTGCAGCCCCTTGTATGGGGTATGCCGCAAGTAGGCGCTGGACTCGTCTAACCGTGTCCGGGGTTTGAATGACCAATTCAGGTTCTTTGCCTAGCGGAGCCGGATAGGTGTGGGGCTGACAAGGCAGTCTCCCGTTCTTCCGTGCTCGAGGAACACTTAATACTTCCTTTTAGCAAGATGCTGCCGCGTGGACCGGGCATTTTAAGTGTTAGAGATGCGTAATGCAAGATATGCTAAAGCGGGCGAAGCTTCAGGTCCCAATAGTGCTTGATGGCTACTTTTAAATGGGGCGACATGGAAGATTAACCTTTCGCGACGGAAGTTGTGGGATGAACCGAACACAACTTCTAGCAGTATGGAGCCCGTACAATGGGCATATGGGCCTGGCATTACACCTTTAAAGGAGGTGTTGCTACGGCGAATTTTGGTTGGGTTTATCCCCATCCTGCGGATTGTGTCCTGATATATCAGGTTTATGTCACTGCCGCCATCCATGAGGACTTGTGTAAATTGGAGTCCGTCGATTATAGGATCCAATATCAAGGCACTCCTGCGTTCCGGATACTTTCGGAATAGTCCTGATGGTCGAAGGTGATTGGTTTTGACAACCAGTGTGCGGCGCGCCTTTTAGTGGGCGCCGCTCTGATTTTCGCTTTGATCACGTGAAGTGAGTTTACTGTTTTGACCTCTTGTGGGAAATTCTTTTGTTTTTCGGGGCTCTGCTTGTGGTGCTCGTCATCATACTCACTTGGTGTGTCGAGCCCCTTGTGTTCGGCGTTGAGTCTGCCGGACTGTTTGAAGACCCAAGAATTTCTGTGGGTATGGTTTGCAGGCTTCCCAGGAGTACTATGGATTTGACATATCTTGTCCAAGATTTTGTTGAAGTTGGATAGCTCATCGCTATTGTCCTTAAGGGGCAGTTTTTTGTTGTTCTGCCGGGAGCTTTTGAATCCGGCGTTGACTGCCGTGCTCTTTGGACTGTTCCTTTTAATCCGGCGCTGGTCCTTTTTGCGTCGTGGTTTCCCATTTCCATCCCTGATTTCAGATGTACTTGGGTCGCTGGTGCTGCATCCTGCTAGCCAGCTATCCTCTCCCGCGCAAAAGCGGGTCATGAGGCTTGTTAATGCGGCCATTATTCTTGGCTTTTCTTGGCCGAGGTGTCTAGCAAGCCATTCGTCTCGGACGTTGTGTTTGAAAGCTGCCAAGGCTTCGGCGTCTGGACAGTCGACTATTTGGCTCTTTTTAGTAAGGAACCTGTTCCAGAATTTCCGGGGTGTTGAGTTATGTGACTTAGATCGTCTGCATCCGGAGGGCGGACATAAGTCCCCTGAAAATTTGCCCGAAATGCCTCCTCGAGCTCTTCCCAGCTTCCAATGGTATTTTCGGGGAGGCTTTTAAGCCAATGCCGAGCTGGCCCTTTGAGTTTAAGGGGTAAGTATTTTATGGCGTGGAGATCATCTTCCCTAGCCATGTGTATGTGGAGGATGTAATCCTCAATCCAGACTCCAGGGTCTGTTGTTCCGTCGTATGCCTCTATGTTTACGGGTTTGAATCCCGCTGGAAATTCATGATCCCGCACCTCATCGGTAAAACATAGGGGGTGTGCGACGCCCCTGTATTTGGGTGTGCCGTGATCTTCGGAATTTGGGCGTGTTGCATTGCTTTGACGAGCCTGTTTTCTTGGCCCATAGATGGACCTAACTGGGCCATCCTTATGATGTGAATCAATATGCGGATCACATATTGGCTTTTGTGCGGCGCCATTCGCCGCTCTCTTTTTGCCGTGGGGTCGTCCATCCGACCGGGTGGCCTTCTTACTTTTTAATTGTGGGGGCTCTAAGGCCTCCTCGTCGAATTCGGGCAGTAGCTTTCTTTTGGGTAGTCTTAGTTCGGCGATCGTCGCCAGCATTTGTTCTGCGGTGCTGAATACTTTGCTCCATCTGATCCTGAGTGCATCTTCCGCTGTTTTGAGCTTCCGCTTCTGCTTTTTCAGGCTACGCGCCGTGGCGACAAGCCTTTTCTGGAGGTCATTTTGCTTCAATAGTTTGTCCGGCGTGAGATTGTCCGGACTGTTGTCTTCGCCGGGGACGGATTGTTTATCCAAGTTGTCTTGTTCGGACGATTGCTCGACAGCGTGTTCATCGTCCACCGGTTCGCCCTGCTCTATGGCTGGGTCTTTGTTGAGGCGGGACTTGGTTCGGTGTTTACGTTGCCGTTTTGACTGCTTTCCGAGGGATTTATCCTTCGTGGCGTCCCGTTGTTCCTCGTCTTCATTTCCTTTAGGTGTATCCACCATGTATACGTCATGGGATTTGGTGGTTGTCCAGCATCCTATAGGTGCTGGTTCATTGTTTTCTCCTACATCATCGTCCATACCGTTGATGTCTTCGGAGTCGAAATCGAGCACGTCGTGTAAGCTTTCGACGGTGGCTACGAAGTGGGTGGTGGGTGGGCGTTGAATTTCTTCGTCGTCCGTATCCCAACCTTCCTGACCGTAGTCCGGCCAGGGCTCTCCGGATAAAGAGAGAGACTTTAGTGAATTCAGGATGCCGCCAAAGGGTGAGTGCTGAAAGATGTCCGCGGCTGTGAACTCCATAACGGGCGCCCAATCGGGTTCGATTGGTAGGGGCGAGGAGGGTTCGGAGTCCGGAGAGGAGTCCGGCACCCTAGAGTCAAGGTCTTCGCAAAGGACAGGGATGGAGTTCGGCTCAATCGCCGTAGAGATTGTAGCCCCCAAGGCGGTGTCCAACCAATCGTCCTCGATCGGGGAATCCGGCTCCGGATTAAGGGTCGGAGCGGATACTGGTGCCGCCTCCAGGGCACTGTTCGGCTGAAGAGCTAGATCATGCCCATCGAGACAATGCGGCGCGCTTGGCTGCGGCTCGAATCCGTCGAAGATCAAGTCTCCGCGTATATCGGCCGTATAGTTTAAACTTCCAAATCTGACCTGATGGCGGGGGCGAGCTTTCGATCTGCTCCGGATGGCTGCGAATTGGCCGCAGCATGCAAAGCTGCCGAATACGAAGATCTGTCCGGGAGAAAAGTCTCACCCTGGACCGCGTCGTTGTTGATGATCGAAGGAGCCATCGGGCCTATCGGTGACGACATAGAGGAACTCTCAATGAAAGCACCAATGTCGGTGTCAAAACCGCGGATCTCGGTAGGGGTCCCGAACTGTGTGTCTAGGCGGATGGTAACAGGAGACAAGGGACACGATGTTTTTACCCAGGTTTGGGCCCTCTCGATGGAGGTAATACCCTACTCCTTCTTGATTAATATTGATGATATGGGTAGTACAAGAGTAGATCTACCACGAGATCAAGGAGGCTAAACCCTAGAAGCTAGCCTATGGTATGATTGTTGTTCGTCCTACGGACTAAAACCCTCCGGTTTATATAGACACCGGATAGGTTAGGGTTACACAGAGTCGGTTACAATGGTAGGAGATCTACATATCCGTATCGCCAAGCTTGCCTTCCACGCCAAGGAAAGTCCCATCCGGACACGGGACAAAGTCTTCAATCTTGTATCTTCATAGTCTTGGAGTCCGGCCGTGACGATAGTCCGGCTATCCGGACACCCCCTAGTCCGGGACTCCCTTAATCGGTATTATGAGCTCTTGTGTTTTGACTTACCAAAGGTATTTCGGAGTCACGGATGTGATCATGGACATGACGAGGAGTCTTGAAGTGGTCGAGACATAAAGATTGATATATTGGACGGCTATATTCGGACACCGGAAGTGTTCCGGATGGTTTCGGAGAAAACCGGAGTGCCGGAGGGGTAACCGGAACCCCCCGGGGAAGTATTGGGCCTTAGTGGGCCTGAGGGGAGAGAGAGGGCAGCAGCTGATACGTCCATTTTGCATCATGCTTTTATATTGATATTTATTGCATTATGGGCTGTTATTACACATTATGTTACAATACTTATGCCTATTCTCTCTTATTTTACAAGGTTTACATGAAGAGGGATAATGCCGGCAGCTGGAATTCTGGGCTGGAAAAGGAGATATATTAGAGACCTATTCTGCACAACTCCAAAAGTCCTGAAACTTCACGGAAGTCATTTTTGGAATTAATAAAAAAAATACTGGACGAAGAAAATACCAGAGGGGGGCCACACCCTGGCCATGAGGGTGGGAGGCGCGCCCTACCCCCTGGGCGCGCCCCCTGCCTCGTGGGCCCCCTAGTGGCCCTTCGGTGCCCATCTTCTGCTATATGAAGTCTTCCGGCCGAGAAAAAATCATAAGAAAGCTTTCGGGACGAAACTCCGCCGCCATGAGGCGGAACCTTGGCGGAACCAATCTAGGGACCCGACGGAGCTGTTCTGCCGGGGAAACTTTCCTCCGGGAGGGGGAAAATCATCGCCATCATCATCACTAACGATCCTCTCATCGGGAGGGGGTCAATGTCCATCAACATCTTCACCAGCACCATCTCCTCTCATACCCTAGTTCATCTTTTGTATCCAATTCTTGTCTCTAAGTCTGAGATTGGTACCTGTAGGTTGCTAGTAGTGTTGATTACTCCTTGTAGTTGGTTTATTTGGTGGAAGATCATATGTTCAGATCCATTATGCATATTATTACTCCTCTGATTATGAACATGAATATGCTTTGTGAGTAGTTACGTTTGTTCCTAAGGACATGGGAGAAGTCTTGCTATTAGTAGTCATGTGAATTTGGTATTCGTTCGATATTTTGATGAGATGTATGTTGTCTGTCCTCTAGTGGTGTCATGTGAACGTTGAGTACATGACACTTCACCATTATTTGGGCCTAGAGGAAGGCATTGGGAAGTAATAAGTAGATGATGGGTTGCTAGAGTGACAGAAGCTTAAGCCCTAGTTTATGCGTTGCTTCGTAAGGGGCTGATTTGGATCCATATGTTTCATGCTATGGCTAGGTTTACCTTAATACTTGTTTTGTAGTTGAGGATGCTTGCAATAGGAGTTAATCATAAGTGTGATGCTTGTCCAAGTAAAGACAGCACCCAAGCACTGGTCCACCCACATATCAAATTATCAAAGTACCAAACGCGAATCATATGAACGTGATGAAAACTAGCTTGACGATAATTCCCATGTGTCCTCGGGAGCACTTTTCTCTATATAAATTTTTTTGTCCAGGCTTGTCCTTTGCTACAAAAAGGATTGGGCCACCTTGCCGCACTTTATTTACTTTTGTTACTTGTTTCTCGTTACAAATTACCTTATCACAAAACTATCTGTTACCTATAATTTCAGTGCTTGCAGAGAATACCTTGCTGAAAACCGCTTATCATTTCCTTCTGCTCCTCGTTTGGTTCGACACTCTTACTTATCGAAAGGACTATGATAGATCCCCTATACTTGTGGGTCATGAAGACTCTTTTCTGGCGCCGTTGCTGGGGAGTGAAGCGCCTTTGGTAGGTGGAAATTGGTAAGGAAAATTTTATATAGTGTGCTGAAATTTACTGTCACTTGTTACTATGGAAAGTAATCATTTGAGGGGCTTGTTCGGGGTATCTTCACCCCAACCAGTAGAGCAAAGAGTTGCTCCTCAACCTACTGAACCTACTAAAAATGAAAATGTCTACTTTGAAATTCCTTCGGGTATGATAGAGAAACTGCTAGCTAATCCTTTTGCAGGAGATGGAACATTGCATCCCGATTTACACCTAATCTATGTGGATGAAGTTTGTGGAATATTTAAGCTTGCAGGTATGCCCGATGATGTTATCAAGAAGGTATTCCCTTTATCTTTGAAGGGAGATGCATTGACATGGTATAAGCTATGTGATGATATGTGATCATGGGACTATAAGCGACTGAGTTTGGAATTTCATCAGAAGTTTTATCCTATGCATCTTGTTCATCGTGATTGTAATTATACATATAATTTTTGGCCTCGCGAAGGAGAAAGCATCGCTCAAGCTTGGGGGAGGCTTAAGTCAATGTTATATTCATGCCCCAATCATGAGCTCTCAAGAGAAATGATTATTCAAAATTTTTATGCTCGGCTTTCTAACAACAATCGCTCCATGCTCGATACTTCTTTTACTGGTTCTTTTATGATGAAGACTATTGAATTCAAATGGGATTTATTGGAAAGAATTAAATGCAACTCTGAAGATTGGGATCTCGACGAAGGTAAAGAGTCAGGTATAACACCTAAGTTTGATTGTGTTAAATCTTCTATGGATACCGATGTTTTCCATAAATTTAGCACTAAATATGGACGTGACTCTGAGATAGTAGCTTCTTTCTATGAATCCTTTGCTGCTCATGTTGGTCTCCCTAAGGAGAAGTGGTTTAAATATCATCCTCCCATAGAAGTAAAAGTAGTTGAACCTATTAAAGTTGAAGAAAAGACTATCACTTATAATGATCCTATTGTTCCTACTTCTTATGTTGAGAAACCACCTTTCCCTGTTAGAATAAAGGATCATTCTAAAGCTTCAACTGTAGTTCGTAAAAGTAATATTAGAACTTATACACCGCCTGAGCAAATTAATGTTGAACCTAATATTAATATAGTTAAGGATCTCTTGGCTGATAATATTGATGGGCATGTTATTTATTTCTGTGAGGAAACTACTAGAATTGCTAAACCTGGTGCTAAAGATAAACATAGACCTGTGGTAGGCATGCCTGTTATTTCTGTTAAAATTGGAGATCATTGTTATCATGGCTTGTGTGATATGGGTGCTAGTGCTAGTGCAATACCTGTCTCTTTATACAAAGAAATTATGCATGATATTGCACCCGCTGAGTTAGAAGATATTGATGTCACAATTAAACTTGCCAATATATATACTATTTCACCAATTGGGATTGTTAGAGATGTTGAAGTCTTCTGTGGGAAAACTAAATATCCTGCTGATTTTCTTGTTCTTGGTTCCCACAAGATAGCTTTTGTCCCATTATATTTGGTAGACCCTTCTTGAACACTGTTAATGCTAAGATAGACTGCGAAAAGGATGTTGTTACTGTTGGTTTGGGTGATATGTCTCATGAGTTTAATTTTTCTAAATTTCGTAGACAACACCGTGAAGAGGAATTGCCTAGTAAGGATGAAATTATTGGTCTTGCTTCTATTGCTGTGCCTCCAAATGATCCTTTAGAACAATATTTGCTAAACCATAAAAATGATATGTTTATGAATGAAAGAAGGGAAATAGATGAAGTATTCTTTAAATAGGGACCTATTCTGAAACACAACCTGCCTGTTGAAATCCTAGGGGATCCTCCTCCACCCAAGGGTGATCCCGTGTTTGAGCTTTAACCGTTACCTGATACTCTTAAATATGCTTATCTTGATGAAAAGAAGATATATACTGTTATTATTAGTGCTAAACTTTCAGCGCATGAAGAAGAGAAATTATTGAAAACTCTAAAGAAGCACCGTGCTGCTATTGGATATACTCTTGATGATCTTAAGGGCATTAGTCCCACTCTATGTCAACACAAAATATATCTGGAGAAAGACGCCAAACCAGTTATTGTTCACCAACGGCGGCTGAATCCTAAGATGGAAGAAGTGGTAAGAAAGGAAATACTAAAGCTCCTTGAAGCAGGTATAATTTATCCCGTTGCTGATAGTCAGTGGGTAAGTCCTGTCCATTGTGTCCCTAAGAAGGGAGGTATTACTGTCATTCCTAATGATAAAGATGAATTGATTCCACAAAGAATTATTACAGGTTATAGGATGGTAATTGATTTCCATAAATTAAATAAAGCTACTAAAAAAGATCATTACACCTTGCCATTCATTGATCAAATGCTAGAAAATTATCCAAACACACACATTTTTGCTTTCTAGATGGTTATTCTGGTTTCTCTCAAATACCTGTGTCAGCTGATGATCAAGCAAAGACCAGTTCTACTTGTCCTTTTGGTACTTTTTCTTATATACGTATGCCTTTTGGTTTATGTAATGCAAATGCTACCTTTCGAAGATGCATGATGGCTATATTCTCTGATTTTTGTGAAAAGATTTCTGAGGTTTTCATGGACGATTTCTCCGTTTATGGATCCTCTTTTGATGATTGCTTGAGCAACCTTGATCGAGTTTTGCAGAAATGTGAAGAAACTAACCTTGTCTTGAATTGGGAGAAGTGCCACTTTATGGTTAATGAAGGTATTGTCTTGGGGTATAAAATTTCTGAAAGAGGCATTGAAGTTGATAAAGCTAAAGTTGATGCTATTGAAAAGATTCCATGTCCCAAGGACATCAAAGGTATAAGAAGTTTCCTTGGTCATGCCGGGTTTTATAGGAGGTTTATTAAGGACTTCTCAAAAATTTCTCGGCCTCTGACTAATCTCTTACAAAAAGATATACCTTTTGTCTTTGATGATGATTGTGTAGAAGCATTTGAAATACTTTAGAAAGCGTTGATTTCTGCACCTATTGTTCAGCCACCTGATTGGAATTTACCCTTTGAAATTATGTGCGATGCTAGTGATTATGTCGTAGGTGCTATTCTAGGACAAAGATTTGATAAGAAATTAAATGTTGTCCAATATGCTAGTAAAACTCTAGACAGTGCCCAGAGAAATTATTCTACTACTGAAAAAGAATTCCTAGCAGTTGTATTTGCTTGTGATAAGTTTAGACGTTATATTGTTGATTCTAAAGTAACTATTCACACTGATCACGCTGCTATTAAATATCTTATGGAAAAGAAAGATGCTTAACCTAGACTTATTAGATGGGTTCTCTTGCTACAAGAATTTGATTTGCATATTATTGATAGAAAGGGAGCTGAGAACCCCGTTGCAGACAACTTGTCTAGGTTAGAGAATGTTCTTGATGACCCACTACCTATTGACGATAGCTTTCTTGATGAAAAATTAAATGTCATAAATGCTTCTCGTACTGCTCCATGGTATGCTGATTATGCTAATTACATTGTTGCTAAATTTATACCACCTAGTTTCACATACTAGCAAAATAAAAAGTTTTTCTATGATTTGAGACATTACTTTTGGGATGAACCACATCTTTATAAAGAAGGAGTAGATGGTGTTATTAGACGTTGTGTACCGAGCATGAACAGAATGATCCTACGCAAGTGTCACTCCGAAGCTTATGGAGGACACCACGCTGGAGATAGAACTGCGCATAAGGTATTGCAATCCGGTTTTTATTGGCCTACTCTCTTCAAGGATGCTCGTAAGTTTGTCTTATCTTGTGATGAATGTCAAAGAATTGGTAATATTAGTAGACGTCAAGAAATGCCTATGAATTATTCACTTGTTATTGAGCCATTTGATGTTTGGGGCTTTGGTTACATGGGACCTTTTCCTTCCTCTAATGGGTATACACATATTTTAGTTGATGTTGATTACGTAACTAAGTGGGTAGAAGCTATTCCAACTAGTAGTGCTGATCATAACACCTCTATTAAGATGCTTAAATAAGTTATTTTTCCGAGGTTTGGAGTCCCTAGATATCTAATGACTGATGGTGGTTCACATTTTATTCATGGTGCTTTTCGTAAAATGCTGGCTAAGTATGATGTTAATCATAGAATTGCATCTTCTTCTCACCAACAGTCTAGTGGTCAAGTAGAATTGAGTAATAGAGAGCTCAAATTAATTTTGCAAAAGACAGTTAATAGATCTAGAAAGAATTTGTCCAAGAAACTTTATGATGCGTTATGGGCCTATAGAACTGCATATAAAAATCCTATGGGTATGTCTGCGTATAAAATGGTTTATGGAAAAGCATGTCACTTACCTCTCGAATAAGAACATAAGGCATATTGGCCTTAAAGAGCTCAATTGTGATTTCAAACTTGCCGGCGAGAAGAGGTTATTTGACATTAGCTCACTTGATGAATGGAGAACCCAAGCGTATGAGAATGCCAAACTGTTTAAAGAAAAAGTCAAAAGATGGCATGACAAAAGGATACAAAAGCGTGGGTTTAATGTAGGTGATTATGTGTTGCTATACAACTCTCGTTTAAGATTTTTTGCAGGAAAACTTCTCTCTAAATGGGAAGGTCCTTACATTATCGAGGAGGTCTATCGTTCCGGTGCCATAAAAATCAACAACTTCGAGGGCACAAATCCGAAGGTGGTGAACGGTCAAAGAATCAAACATTATATCTCAGGTAATCCTATAAATGTTGAAACCAATGTTATTGAAACCGTAACCTCGGAGGAATACATAAGGGACACTTTCGAGAATGTTTCAGACTCCGAAAAGGAATAGGTATGTGTACAGTAAGTAAACCGACTCCAAAACAGTTCTAATGGCAATTTTTCTCCGTTTTGGAATATTTAAGAAAATAGGAAAATAAGAAGCAGTCCGGGAAGGACACGAGGCTTCCATGAGGGTGGGATGCGCGCTCCCTACCTCGTGGGCACCTCGTGTGCTCTCCGGACTCTGTTTTCTTGCACGATACGTATTTTGGTCAGTAAAAATTCATTATATAATCTCCTGAATGTTTTGACCACCGTATCACGCAATTATCCTCTGTTATTGTTTCAAGCTGTTTTTCTGACAGATCTATATCACCATGACATCTCCAAGCACCCCCAAGGACAAGTTCATCGAGAAGGTCATCAACCCCTACCTCATGGAGGTGCTGCAACACCCTCAGACAATTGAGATGCGTGATGGGTTGCTGCACATCTGCTATGTTGAGGGACCAAGGAGGACCGGAACCGTGGAGACGAGGCTCGAAGCAATAAACAACAAGTTTTCAAATGCCAGGGGATGGTGGAACGTGGACTCAACGCCAACCACATGATGACCGCAGAGTTCACCAACAACCACAAGCTGGATGCCAAGAACATTGTGGAGACCATCTTCAAGCTTCACGAGAAGATCGAGCATCTCCAAGCCCAAATCTATGACCTGCAAAACCAAAATTGTGAGTATGAATATAGATTCAAGAGGATGAGTTTGGCTGCAGATTTGAGGATCCCGGAGAATCGATCATCCTTCTATGATGGTGAGCTTATGCCCTGGAAGATGGACGACAAGCCCACATCATCAACAACTCCACCATCTTCTTCGCCAACAAAGGAGATATAATCACATGGGTATGGGCACTCCCCTTGGCAACTGCCAAGCTTGGGGAGGTGCCCCGGTATCGTATCACCATCACACTCCTATCTTTACTATTTTTCTTAGTTCGATCCTTTTAGTAATATCTTGATCTAGTAGAATAAAATTTTAGTATGATCTAGTCTTGAGTTTTGCTTTATGGTCCCTCTATGTAATCGAGTCCGTGAGCTATATATAATAAATATTAGTGTTGAGTCAAGGGCTTGATTATCTTGCCATGATCTTGAGGGAATAAAAGAAAAGAAAGAATAAAAAGAAACAAAGAGATTATATTGATCTTATGGAGAGTAGTGACTTCACATATAAAGAGAATGATGATTAAAAATTGTTGAGAGTTGAAAAACATAGTTTTGGTCATCGTTGCAATTAATAGGAAGTAATAAAGAAAGAGAGGTTTCACATATAAATATACTATCTTGGACATCTTTTATGATTGTGAGCACTCATTAAATATGACATGCTAAAGATTTGAAGTTGGACAAGGAAGACAACATAATGGGTTATGTTTTCTTACATCTTAAATAAAGTATATTGTCATGGATCATCCAACATGTTGAGCTTCCCTTTATCCCTCATGCTAGTCAATTCTTTGCACCAAGTAGAGATACTACTTGTGCTTCCATATACCCTTAAACCCAGTTTTGCCATGAGAGTACACCATATCTACCTATGGATTAGTAAGATCCTTCAAGTAAGTTGTCATCGGTGCAAGCAACAAAAATTGCTCTCTAAATATGTATGACTTATTAGTGTGGGAGAAAATAAGCTTTATACGATATTGTGATATGGAAGAAATAGAAGCGACGGACTGCATAATAAAGGTCCATATCACAAGTGGCAATATAAAGTGACGTTCTTTTGCATATTTTTTGCATCCAACCCTGAAAGCGCATGACAACCTCTGCTTCCCTCTGCGAAGGGCCTATCTTTTACTTCTATCTTCTACTTTATGCAAGAGTCATGGTGATCTTCACCTTTCCTTTTTACATTTTATCCTTTGGTAAGCACATTGTGTTGGAAAGATCTGATATATATATATATATATATATATATATATATATATATATATATATATATATATATATATATATATATATATATATATATATATATATATATATATATCCAATTGGATGTAACTTAGCATGAGTTATTATTGTTAACATTACCCACGAGGTAAAAGGTTGGGAGGCAAAACTATAAGCCCCTATCTTTCTCTGTGTCTGATTAAAACTCCATACCCATAAGTATTGCATGAGAGTTAGCAATTGTGAAAGACTAAATGATAGTTGAGTATGTGGACTTGCTAAAAAGCTCTTACATAGACTCTTTCCAATGTTATGATAAATTGCAATTGCTTCAATGAGTGAGATTATAGTTTGTTAGTTCTCAATGAAGTTTCTGATTCATACTTTACATTGTGAATAGATTGTTACTTTAGCATAAGAAATCATATGACAATATCCATATATGTTGTTGTTATAAGAATGATCATGATGCCCTCATGTCTTGTCAGTGTACAAAAGTAGGGGCTCTCCTTTTGAACCCTTTACTTGTGCACGGGCAGTCAGAGCCTCCCGCCACGGCCGCACATAACATGGCAGGGAAAGGGAAGCCGGAGAGAAGCCGAAGGCACAAGATGAACAAAGCAACGACAAGGACCAAGGCCACAAAGATCAGATGGACGAAGCAGGTTTCCCTGGCAAGGACCCTTGCCGAGGCAGCCTCGGCGGCCCCGGCAAGACCCTTGCCGGGGCAGCTCGCCCACGCCAGCCGAGCGAGCCACCCTTGAGACCACCAACACTCGACAAATGCATTGGGACAGGGCTCGGGAGGCACCTCTGTGGTGGCATGCAGATCTTTGTGAAGACAAAGAATAGCCAAGATCAAATGAGGATAGGAAGGCGGCCATCCTCACCAAAACAACCCACAAGACCCCGGGCAAGATCCTTGCCGGGGACGCCTGCGCGCCGCGGCAAGACCCTTGCCGGGGATGCCTGCGCGCTACGGCAAGACCTTTGCCGGGCCACCCGACAAGGCCCTCGCCAAGCGCACCAGCAGGGCCACCGTCAGGCCCGCACCAGCCAAGCCTCCGCCGCCGTACGCATGTAGCTGCCGACCCAACCAGCTGGGCAGGCACCTGCGTGGCAACATGCAGCCTTCGTGAAGGCTCCACCACCGCGCCACCTCAGCTGCATGCCTGCCTACATGGTACTGCATGCATCGCTGGCCAGGGCGCGTGTCGAAGCTTGGAGGAGCGGAGACGGACGGGACAGGCCTCGCCCCCGTCCCCAATAAAGTGAAGGGACACCTAAGCTTCGCATTAAATGCACTTTGTCCTGTAATACCAGCGATAAGCTTGTGACGCTGTAGTACTTTCCATCTCCTGTGTGCCACTGTGGCAGCCCCTTCCGCCTATAAAAGGAGGCCCATGGCACACGGGAGAATGATTCGGCTCTTTCGAACCTCGCAGCACCTAGAGCTAGTTCGCAAGAGCTCATGAACACTGAATACATCCACCAAAGCAGGATCGTAGGGTTTTACACATCTTTGCGACCCGAACCTGGGTAAATCCCTTTGTGTCGTCTGCTAGTCCCGCTCTTCTCACGATCCCCACGCCCCGCAACCGTAGAAGGGATTCCAGTGATCCCATAGGTGTCATTTCCCACCGACATCTTTGGCGCACCAGGTAGGGGGCGCAGTTGTGAGAATCTGGTCTAGTAGTTGACCTAGCTGTTCTTCATCGCCATGGATCCTAAGAAGAAGAAGGCCACGGTGATCGGTTCGTCCGGGAGCAGGTTGCTAGCACCGGTGCGGACCAGTAGCGGGCCAGTCATGGAGAGAACCCGCGGCACGGCCCGCGAACATCCACATCACCCTGGCGGTTCAGGCCGGGCGAGTGGCATCGTTCACGCGCCAGGCGACGAGCCGCCGGTCGCGGGCTCCAGAGACGGAGTCGGGTCCCCCGCATGCGACATGGGGCCCTCCAGGGGCGCTGCCATCCCACCAGACGGCGGCACGGCAGCCTCCAAGACACCAACGCCAGCGCTCACGGCACGCTCTTCCCAGGTTGTGCGTGATGAGCAGCGTCACCCTGCTGGTGACCCTGCGCGCCGCCCTGGGAAGAGTCCCGTGCACCCATCACATGATGAGGAGGGCCAGCATGCGCGCCGAGGTGCTGACGGAGGTGGCGAACGGCTGCAGGGCCGTGACGCAGCTCCTTCTAACATGGTTAGAAGTCGAGGTGCATCGCAGTCCACCCAGCTCTCGCCGCCACCCACGCCAGCGGAGGCCCTAGCACGCGCGCAGCTGCTCCTCGATTTTCCTCCCGCCGCGGAGAAGCTTGACGAATGGAGGGTCACCGTCCGGAGCCTCGTCGGCATCGCCAACAACGATGAGTTGCGGCCGGCGGGACCAGTAGGCCGTCGCTCCATCGGGCTACCGCTTGCCAGCGGAGGCCATACCGGTGGCAACGCGGCCATGATCTACTCCCAACCTCCATCCCGACCGCCCCGTGCGTCGTTTCATCGCGACAACGTTCGAGACGACATCTCCATCGCGTCATCCGACCCGGGCACCAACCGCAATCAGCGTCAAGTCCTTCGGGAGCGGGCTCATGAGGACGCTCGAACTACGATCGAGCGCCGAGGAGACGCGCGCCACCAGTAGGACAGGCGGGCAGGGCCCGCTATGGACCACCCAGCGCCGGGAGGCTACGGTGGCCTACCTTACGAGGTGGGTTGTCCGGCTTTCACCCGTGAGCTGCGGCAGTTCTAGTGGCCCTCTCACCGTACGTTCAAGCCCGATGTTGGCGAGAAGTACAATGGCAAGACTCACCCGTCAGAGTTCCTCAGCATCTACACCATCGCGATGCAAGCTGCTGGGGCCCGCGGCGATAAGGTGCTTGCCAACTACTTCCAGTTGGCACTCAAGCCTAATCTTATGTCATGGTTGATGCACTTGCCGGTGGATTCCATCTCTTCTTGGGAGGATATGTGCCATGAGTTTGTTGGCGCCTTTACCGGAGGTCACCACGCTCATGGCCAGGCGAGTGATTTACACATCATCCCCCAGAAGGAAGGAGAAAACCTGCGCAAGTACATCCAAAGGTTCAGCCGGGTGCAGTACAACATCCCCAATGTTCATCCCGCCGCTGTGATCAGTGCGTTCCATCAGAACGTGTGCAATCGCAAGATGCATGAAGAACTGGCGATGAACAAGTTTAAGGATGTGGCCGAGCTCTATGTTCTGGCCGATCGATGCGCTTGTGCTGAGGAGGGAAGGAAGTACCCCGGCGAAGATGCCGGTGCGGAAACCGACTCCACCTGCGACACCGCCAACCCAGCGAAGAAGGGCCGATGCCGTAACAGGAAGCGCGAGGGCAAGGCCGTGCTTGCTGTTGAGGGATCTGACGACACCGGCGCCACCAAGAAGACCAAGGCGAGCGACCCCGGCAAGGAGGTTGCCAGGTGTGACGCTTGTCGGGCCTTGGCGGCTGCCGACAAGCCAGGAGGCTCCGACAAGCAGTACTGCAAGATCCACCTTACTAAGGGCCACGATCTCCAAAACTGCCGGCAGGTAGAGCTGCTCGCCGAGAAGCAGAAAGCCGAGTATGAGCGGCGGGACAAGGAGAAAGGCCCAGATGGTGCCGAGGGATCTGGCAAGAAACGTAGCGGCCAAGGAGGCCGCCGCGGCAAGGATAATCAACAAGAGAGGCCCGCCCGGGGCCGTGACAAGAAGCAGGAAGACGATGATCATGACGAGGACGACGAGTCCGGCGACCACGAGTTTCAGAAAGCCACAGAGGCCATGTGCATCGATGGTGGTGCCTCGCTGCACACATCCCACCGCCAACTCAAGCAGTGGGCGCGTGAGGTCACAGCGGTGGAGCCATCGTTCGACGCACGGAAGCCGCTGAAATGGTCCAGCACGCCCATCATCTTCGACACCGAGGACCACCCTGACCGCACTACTGCAGTCGGGTGCTTGCCATTGTTGGTCTCACCAACAATCCGCAACCTCAAGGTGACGAAGATGTTGGTTGACGGCAGGGTCGGCCTGAACTTGATCTCGCCTGTTGTGGTCAAAAGGCTGCAGAACCCTGATGAAGACCTCAAGGAGACGGGCACGTTCCAAGGGGTTAATCCGGGGAGGAGCCAGCCAAAGGGAAAGATCACGCTGCCCGTGACATTCGGAGGCGAGCTGAACCACTGGAAGGAGAGGATTTTTTTCGATGTAGCCGAGATCCCCTTGCCTTACAACGGGATCCTCGGCCGTCCGGCACAAGCCAAGTTCATGGCGGCTTCGCACTACGCCTACAACATGCTGAAGATGCCCGGGCCGATGAACATCATCACCGTCCCCTCCGACAAGAAAGATGCGTTGATTTGCGCCGACCAACTCTACCGGGAAGCAGTTGCAGCAGCTGCCTCTAAGGCACCTGCTCCTGCCGACGAAGCCCCGGGGGGGAAGAAGACCGGTGAGACCCCTCGCACCCACTCCGGCAAGCGCACCTCTTCGGGGTGTTGCGCTCCCGTTGAGGACGTGCCAGAGAGCTCCACCGGCAAGAGCAAGAAGTCCAGAGCCACACCACCAGAGACCAAGAAGGTGCCCGCCAAGGAGGATGGCACGGGGGGAGCTTTTACCATAAGCTCCACCCTCGACGGCAAATAGGAAAGCGAGCTCGTCACCTTCCTATGGGCGAATGTCAATGTGTTTGCATGGCAAGCCTCCGACATCCCCGGCGTTCCCAGGGATGTGATTGAGCACCACCTTGCTGTTTGTCCTCATGCGCGGCCCGTCATGCAAAAGGTCAGGAAGCAAGCTCTGGAGAGGCAGGAGTTCATCATGGAGGAAATCAGAAAGCTAGAGGCGGCAGGTTTGGTGAGGGGAGTACTCCATCCGATGTGGATGGCCAATCCGGTGGTAGTGCGCAAGGTAAACGGGAAGTGGAGGCTGTGTATTGACTACACAGACATCAATAAGGCATGTCCAAAGGATCCTTTCCCGTTACCGCGCATTGACAAGATTGTTGACTCCACGGCTGGAAGTGACCTCTTGTCGTTCCTTGACGCCTACTCAGGATACCACCAGATCTTCATGACAAAGGAAGACGAGGAAAAGACAACATTCATCACCCCATGTGGTACGTATTTCTTTTTAGGGATGCCTTTCAGGTTGAAGAGTGCTGGCTCAACCTTTGCAAGAGCAGTCCAAATTGGTTTTGAGCCCCAGCTACATAGAAATATGGAAGCTTATATGGATGACATAGTGGTCAAAACCAAGGACAAAGCAACACTTATACAAGATCTGGAGGAAACATTTGGGAACCTGTGCAAGATCAACCTCAAATTGAACCCTGAGAAGTGTGTCTTCGGCGTCCCGTCCGACAAGCTTCTCGGGTTCTTTGTGTCCCAACACGGGATTGAAGCGAACCCAGATAAGATCAAGGCCATCGAGCAGATTGAGGCACCCAAGCGGATCAAGGACGTGCGTTGGCTCACTGGCTGCGTTGCTGCCATGAGCCGGTTCATCTCCAAGTCCGTGGAGCGTGCCCTTCCTTTTTTCAATATCCTGAAGAAGGCAGGGCCAGTGGAGTGGACCCCAGAGGCCGAGGCAGCGCTGCAAGATTTGAAGAGATACCTCTCCTCTACCCCAGCACTGGTTGCGCCTAAACCACAACAACCATTGCTGCTTTACTGTAACACCCCAATTGTAACATGTCCCATTTTGGCAATATATTAACTTGACCTTCATCCAATTCTTGTGGGTTTTGTCATGCTTGGCCTCATCTTGTTTGGTTATGTGTTTTTCTCTTTTCATTGTCATGCTCACCTTACCATATTGCATCTGTGCCTCTTGTCATCTTGCATTCCATCCTCATCATGTGCTTGCTGTGATCTCTTACATATTATGTTGTTGCATGTTCCATACTTAAAAACTTGCATTACCACCTCCTCCTTCCCTCTACTTCCTTCTTTTATCAAGTGCTATCTTTTCCTTTCTCAATTAATGTTCATCTTCTCCCTGCAAATCTTGCTCCATATCATAAACCTCTCTGCTAAATGTCTCCTTATTTGAAGTTGTTTTGGTCAGGTTTAAAAATGACACAAGTTTGAATTATATTCAAACTTGTCTTATTTTTCTACCTTTAAAATGCCCAATGCAATTTATTAAAATAGTGGAGAGTTCCAGAGTTTGAGGATATTTTCTCTATACTCTAACTCCTCTCCTTTTTCCCTGTGCTTTTCTTTTTTCTATTCCTGTTTGGAAAATAGAAAAGGAGCGTTTCAGCGAGCCCAGCCGAGGCCTTTTTCTGCCTGCCAGCCCAGCCAGCCAGAGCCAGCGCAGCCCAAGAGCCCATCCAGCCCACACGATAGAGGCGTCACAACCTTCTCAGACGGCGCAAGATCCAAGATGTCCACGCCGACAACCCGTTGATTTGACGGCCGGAGAAGCTCCGAGACCCCTATAAAGTTGTCCCCGTGCCCTAGGGTCTCCCTCAACCGATCCCCTCCTCTCTTACCCGCGCCGCCAGTAAGCCCAGACGCACCTCGCCGTCGCCCTGCCCACCATGAACCGACCGAGTGTCACCGAGCTCGATAGCCGCTGCCGGGTGCACTCCGGCCACCTCCGCCGCCAACGTCGTCTGCCTTCCACCACAACGTCGGCTACGCCCCTTCGTCCTCTTCCTCGCCTCGATCGCAAGTCCGCTACCTCCCGTCGCCCTCTTCCTCCCCTCGCTTCACGGACAGCAGCCCCACCAAGTTCAGAGCTCCTCTCATCGCCTCCACTGCCTCCCGCTGACCCGTCATGTCCTAGGGTGAGCTAGGTAACGCCCTCCTCTCCCATCCATCCCTTTGCATGTAGGCACCCGCAGGACTCGCCTGGTCCGTGTCTTTGCCGCGCCCGTAGTGCTCCGACGAAGCCTGAAGTTTATTGTAGTGCGTATCTTGCTGTAACGCACCCGCACGTCCCAGCGCTCCTGTTCTAGCCTAGCCGCGTTTCTCCTCACCGCGTTTGCCTCACGCGCTCGCCCACGATGGAAAGCAAGGAGCAGCGGCCTCGTCCGGTTTTGCCGCTGTCGTACCCGAGGCGAGATCGAGCTCGTGCTCGGGTCCCGCACGCACACGCCTTCCATAGCATGCGCCGCTGCACCCGCACTCCCTCGCACATCCCGCATGCCCGCCGCCGCATCCAAGGCCCCACCATCGCTGTTCTTGCCGCCCGACGCGCTGCTGCTTTTCTCTCTGTCTTGAGTCGAGCTTTGTGGCTTGGTCAAGCAGGCCGAGCCCTTCCCAACCAACAGCCTAGCCTAGCCGAGCTGGTTTGCACCCCACACGCTTGATCGCAGCGACTGGTTCGAATCCCAGCGCGCCTTTTATTTCTTCTATTTATATTTTAGCAGAGCAGCAGATAAAGGAGCCGGAGTTCTTTTCCTAACATACCCGCCTTCCTAGCGCAGTGGTTGCCGGCAGAGCCACACCGGAGACCCGGTTCGATCCCCATGCTGCATACTTCTTTCTCCCCTCAATTCTTCTAAGTTTTTATATCATTGATATTTTGTGGCATTTTCTAAGCATCGTAACTTTGCATCTGTAGATCCATTTTGCGAGTATAATATGTCAAAGTGTTCGTCTCGAAGAGTAGATCATTTCATCTCATTGAATCATTTTCATTTGAGCTCATCTTGATGCCCGAAATGCTGTTAGAAGAGGGCTATGTGATGTTAGTTTCTGTTTCTTAACAGAACTTGCACTTTTGTTATTTTTGCTATGATTTATGTGTGCACCCTATGAATTTGAGTCCTACATGTGTTTTGTAATATACCATGCCATCTTTCCAGGGGTGTATGCCATGTATTTTTGTGATCTATTTGGTGACTAGCACAAGCATGCAAAGTAGGTGTCCTGATGTTGCTGTTTTCAGCCCTGTTTAGCTGATATTTTGATGCCATGTTAACTTGATGATACCGAGAGATCTATGCATATTTTGAGATATTTCAGTAAGGATGTTTTGTTAAACATGTCTTGCTCTATCCATCCATGCCCTTTTTTGCAATTATGGAGTGCCATAGCTTGAGTCAATCGAGCTCTACTTTTGCTATCAAATGTTTCCTGGCAGATTGTTTACATGTTATTCAATTTTGCCTAGGTTGTTGTGGTTGATCCATGTATGCTATGTTATTGTTCTTGCCATGTATGTCGTCTATGTCATGTCTTCTTGATGTATGTATGCTTAGTTTATCATATAAGTCTCTGTAGTGAGTGCATTGAGCTTGTAAACATGCCTACTTGTTATCAGTTTTTGACATGTCATGTTGCTGAATCTGTTAACGAAACTTTCGATATTGACATGGGTGTTACTATATTTTCTGAACCTTTTTGGCTTATGGTCAGTAAGGGACTTTTGTTCTATGCTTTGAGTAGATTCATGCCATGCCTTGTTTTTCTATTATAAGTTCCTGTAGCATGTAGTTTTGTTGCTCTGAACATTGCAACCTGATGCTGTTTTTGCCATGTCCAGCCTGATATTTTGTGCACTTTTTCCATGCTTGTTTGAACCTGTTATGATGTGAACTAGCCGTAGCTCAGTGCTCATCTTTTGTCAAGCATCTTGTGTAGATCACTGCCATGTGCTTTGTTGATACGTTTGGGTGCAGTAGCTTAATTAATTGTTGCTTGCTAAGTAGCATCATGCTGTTAATGGCAGATTTGTGCCATTCTTGTTTTGCTTGTCATTTGCAAACCGTGCATCCGATTCCGGTGATCTTTATATCGATTTCAACCGAAATCATCTCGTCCTTCCAGTGGCATGCTTGGTTTGCCAAGTTGATGCCTGGTTCATCATTTTCCTTCCGGAGCGCGCATACGCATTGTATATCACATCTCGCATATCATGTCATGTTTCGCATCATGTTGATTGTGCATTGCACCGTGATTTATTGTGGTTCCTTTGTTTGTGTTCTTGCTTTGGGTAGAGCTGGGAGATGAGTACGTGAACGAGGAACCTGTTGAGAACGCTTACGAGGATCAAGCTTTCGACAACTCTGAGAACATTGCAGGCAAGATGACCATACCCTCGAAATCACTTCTATCTTTGCTATGCTAGCTGCTCGCTCTTTTGCTATGCCTCTACCACGATGCCTACCACTTGCTATATCATGCCACCCATATTGCCATGTCAGCCCCTAACCATCCTTTTCCTAGCAAACCGTTGATTGGCTATGTTACAGCTTTGCTCAGCCCTCTTATAGCGTTGCTAGTTGCAGGTGAAGCTGAAGTTTGTTCCTTGTTGGGACATGGAGATGTTGTTCCTTGTTGGAACATGTTTATTTGTTGGGGATATCACAATATATATCTGCTATAATTAATACATCTATATACTTGGTAAAGGGTGGAAGGCTCGGCCTTATGCCTGGTGTTTTGTTCCACTCTTGCCACCCTAGTTTCCGTCATACCGGTGTTATGTTCCTTGATTTTCGCGTTCCTTACACGGTTGGGTGATTTATGGGACCCCTTGACAGTTCGCTTTGAATAAGACTCGCCCAGCAAGGCCCAACTTTGGTTTTACCATTTGCCACCTAAGCCTTTTCCCCCGGGTTTTCGCGAGCCCGAGGGTCATCTTTATTTTAACCCCCCGGACCAGTGCTCCTTCGAGTGCTTGCCCAAACTAGAGTGCTTTGTAGCGCCCCTCAAGGAAACTTGAGGTCTGGTTTTAGTTGTACGGACTGCTCATCCAAAGGTGCCCCGAGAACGAGATATGTGCAGCTCCAATCGGGATTTGTCGGCACAAATGGGTGGTCTTGCTGGTCCTGTTTTATTGCTGTCGAAATGTCTTGTAGTCCGGGATTCCGAGATTGATCGGTCTTCCCTAGAAGGAATATCCTTCGCTGACCGTGAGAGCTTATAATGGGCTGTTGGGACACCCCGCAGGGTAATATCTTTCAAAGCCGTGCCCGCGTTATGAGGCAGATGGGAATTTGTTAATGTCCGTTGTAGAAAACCCGGTTGACCTCAATAAAATACACATCAACCGCATGTGTAACCGTGATGGTCTCTTCTCGGAGTCCGGGAAGTGAACACGTGTTGGAGTTATGTCCGACGTAAGTAGTTCAGATCACTTCTTGATCGCTATTAGCTTCACGTCCGTGCTTTGCTTCTCTTCTCGCCTCTTTTGCGATGTAGCCACCATATATGCTAGTCGCTTCTGCAGCTCCACTTTACTACTCGCCTCCCTATAAGCTAAAATAGTCTTGATCTCGCGGGTGTGAGATTGCTGAGTCCCCGTGACTCACAGATTCTTCCAAAACAGTTGCAAGTGCCGACGATGCCAGTGCAGGTGACTCCACCGAGCTCAAGTGGGAGTTCGACGAGGAACGTGGTCGTTACTATGTGTCTTTTCCTGATGATCGTGAGTGGTGCCCAGCTGGGAGATCGGGATCTGTGTAGCATTTGGGGTATCTTCTTTTATTTTGGTTCCGTAGTCGGACCTTGAGTGTACTCAATGATGGATGTTTATTTATGTAATCGTGTGAAGTGGCATAACGTAAGCCAACTATGTATCTCTTTCCCTTATGTATTACATGGGTTGTGTGAAGATTACCTCACTTGCGACATTGCTTTCAATGCGGTTATGCCTCTAAGTCGTGCCTCGACACGTGGGAGATATAGCCGCATCGAGGGCGTTACATTTACCTAGAGGCAACAAATCAGGTGGTTAGCGCCACACTAGTGGCGCAGACAGAGGTTGATGAGGAGACAGCAGCAGCGGCGGAATCAACGGTTGACGGGCCGGAACCCTCCCCGGCAGGGCTCAGTCCCGGCAAGACTGAGTCCCCGGCAAGGCTCGGTCCCGGCAAGACTGGCGCCAGTATGATGGGACCCACGTGACCGGGTGAAGAAGCGCAGAAGAAGAAAATGGTACAACACCCAGTTTACTTCGTCAGCTCCCTCTTGCAGGGGACTAGGTCGAGGTACTCAGGTGTGCAAAAGCTGCTCTTCGGCCTCCTTATGGCTTCGAGGAAGCTGCGCCATTACTTCCAAGAGCACGAGATCACGGTAGTCACACGCCTCCCATTGCAACGGATACTACATAAACCAGATGCAACGGGGAGGATCATGGAATGGGCCCTGGAGCTGTCGAGTTTCGCTTTGAAGTTCGAAAGTACCTCGACGATTCAGAGCAGAGTGTTGGCGGAGTTTGTTGCGGAATTGACCTCGATGCCCGACGAAGATGTACAGGAGACCACTCTCCCCGGCAAGGAAACGAGCCGCAACTGGGTCATATACTTTGATGGTGCCTTCTCACTGCAAGGCGCCGGTGCTGGTATGCTGCTTGTCGCACCCACCGGAGAGCACCTCAAGTATGTCATCCAGATGCGCTTCCCCCGGGAGATGTCAACCAACGACATCGGCAAGTACGAGGGTTTGCTTGCCGGTCTCAGGATCGCGGCGGACCTCAGAGTTAAAAAGCTCATTGTTAGGGGCGACTCACAGCTCGTCGTCAGGCAGATCAACAAAGATTATCAAAGTCCGTTGAGGGAAGCTTACGTAGATGAGGTGAGGAAACTGGAGGAGCGCTTTGACGGTATACAAGCGGAGCATGTCCCTCGGGCAGAGAACGACATTGCCGACTACCTGTCAAAGCGCGCTGCCCTCAAGCTACCTGTGGAACCAGGTACTTTTGTACTTCAGTTAACCCAACCATCCGTTGAGCCGTCAACCAGGCAGAACAAGCGGAAGAATCTAGGCCCCGGCAAGTACTTCCCCACCGAGCTCCCCGGAGCCGCCGGCGAAGATGTTGCCGCGGATGCCGATCCTGCCGCGGGACAACCGACTCCGGCAAGACCTCAGGTCATGGCCGTGGAGGCGGCCGCTCCCGTGGCAGAGGAGATGCCTTTGGTCCTTGTCATCGAGCCACAGGCTCCGGTATGGGTGTAGCACACCGTCCGATTCCTACAAAAAGGAGAGCTTCCTGAGGAGCAGGCAGAGGCAGAAAGAGTAGCCCTCCGGTCTGCTCTGTACCAATTCGTTGATAACGTATTGTACAGAAGAAGACTGAATGGGGTGAAATTGATGTGCATCTCCTGGGAGGAAGGACTAGAGCTATTGGCAGAGATACATGGAGGTATATGTGGCTCCCACATAGGGTCGATAGCCCTTGCCGGCAAGGCTTTCCAGCAAGGTTTCTTCTGGCCCACCGCCCTTCAGGATGCGACGGCACTAGTAACCAAGTGTGAAGCATGCCAGTTCCATTCGAAGAAGCTCCATCAACCAGCTCAAGCCCTTCAAACTATCCCTCTCTCCTGGCACTTCTCGGTCTGGGGGGCTCGACAGATTGGGCTCTTTCCCCCGTGCTGTCGGGGGCTTTGAGTACTTGTACATCGCAGTCGACAAGTTCACAAAGTGGCCAGATGTGGAAGCAGTGAGGAAGGTGACAGCGCAGTTAGCCATCAAATTCTTCAAGGGACTAGTGTGCCATTTTGGGGTGCCCAACAGGATCATCACCGACAACGGCACACAGTTCACAAGCCATGCCTGCATGCAATACATTGAGGATCTCGGCAGCAGGGTCTGTTTTGCTTCCATGGCACACCCACGGAGCAACGGCCAAGTGGAGAGAGCAAATGCTGAAGTCCTGCGAGGCTTAAGGACGAAGGCTTTTGACAGGCTGTGCAAGAGTGGAAGGCGCTGGATTGATGAGTTGCCGGTGGTTCTTTGGTCGGTCAGAACGACGCCAAATCGAGCCACCGGCGAGACACCCTTTGCCCTGGTTTACGGGGCAGAAGCAGTTCTCCCCACAGAACTCATATATGGGTCACCTTGAGTGCTCGCTTATGATGAGCTTTAGCAAGAGCGATTGCGGCAAGATGACGCGACACTCCTTGAGGAAGATCGTCTCCGGGCGGCTGTGAGAGCAGCATGCTACCAGCAAGCCTTGCGCCGCTACCATAGCCGCAAGGTTCATGCTCGAGCTTTGAGGAAGGCGACCTTGTTCTTGGCACGCTCAACAGCCAAGAATTCCAACAAGTTGACGCTGAAGTGGGAAGGCCCTTATCGGTAACATGAGTCACCAGGCCCGCGCGAGTCCGGCCGGAGACCAAGATGCCGCTCTAGTGAGCAACTCGAACATCGAGCATCTCCGCAAGTTTTACCCATAAGGCGCTGTCGGCCTCCCGGCAAGCCACCCTTTTGTACAAGCCTTGCCGGCAAGGCATGTAACCCTTTGTACAAAGCCAGGCGCAGATCCTGAGCATAAATAAACGAAGCGCCGGCACCCTAAGTTATAGCATGCATGCTAGGTTGAGTCTCTTCCTTGGTTCGGGTTGATAGTGCTTAGCGGCGGCTAACCCCTAGCTTAGAGGTCGAGTGCGCGTCTCTCTGTTCTTCTCTGTCTTCTTTGGTTCGCAGGACACATGAATATCCTTGCCGAGATGCTTTTGAAGAAAGGGGACGGACCGACGTCTGGGCCGCGGCAAGCCAGTATTGCCGGGGGCTACAAGAGCAAAGATCCACCCACGGCAAGCCAAGGTTGCTGGGGGCTGCAGATTCAGATAAGTTCTCTATCCCTTATCATGCGTTTCGTTATGGACTGAGGTATGTGAAACCTCATTTTATCCTTAGGCTACCGTGCTCCCCTCATTCCGGACCCTAGGGCTCGTCTCCTGGGACCGAGTTTGGTCGTAGTCGCGGCAGCAAGGAAATGAAACAAGCAGCCTAAGCCCACCTCATCCTTGCCTCCGCCAAGAGCGTGAGAAAGATCGAGCGAAGTGGGGGGACGGCAAGGCCTGTTGCCGGGCGAGAAAACCTTTATCTTAAAGGTAACAAGGATTTACTCCTTGTCGTGGGTATCACCTGCGAATGAAGAACCTGGCAAACATCCCTTTTTCGTTAAAAGACATCCCGTACAGGTACAGTTCATACGAAATGAAAAACATGAACAAGGGGATTACAAGTTCTAAAGTTAACAAAAGCCCGAAGGCTTACAAGACTAAAAAGAGATAAGGTGCCCGTAATCCCTTTCTTGTCCCTCTCCTCAGGAAATGGAACAAGAAAGCAGAAGGGCAAAAAGGGCGCCTAGGTGAGCTACGGATGGCAGAAGACACCAAGGGAACATCTCGGTGACCGTCCAAGGGCTGGATGTTTATGGAGGCGCCAGAGGCAGAGCTCGAAGACGAGGCGGCAGGACGTCAATACGCGACGAAGGCGTCGGTGCCCGCATACTCCGACTTGACGGCCTTGTCGCCCGCCCTCTTCCTCTTACGCAGCCTTCCAACGCCAGCCGCCAAGGAGACGCACTTTAAAGTTCAAGGAGCCGGCGACACGGATGATGGGGTCGCCGGTGCCGCTCGGAGCGGCGCCCGACGCCTAGTCGGACCCGTCATCCTGCCGCCCGCTGGCCCCATCGTCGCTGTCGTTGTCTTCCTCCCCACTCTCGCTCAAGGAGGAATCTTCATCATCAGAAGAGCTCTCCACGCAGCACCTTGCGCGAGTCCTGAAGTGCTCAAAGATCTTGACGGAGAGGAGGCCACCCTCCATTAGTTTGAAATGGAGAGTGAGCCCATCCGCCAAGCTGTGAAGACGAGCGAAGGTCTTCCACCCCCGATGAAGATACATGACATGAGGGTCAGGGAACTCGACATCGGCCCATGTGCCGCTGTTCCTGCAACCCCTCATGTGCAGCTGCAACGCCTGCAGCGGATCCAGCTCTATCTCCCGCGCGAATGGAGTCGGGAGGCGACGGCGACAGCGCGGTGGCTGCCGCAGCCTCACGAACAATTCGCAGGGGTTGTCCCCGGCGTGGCTCTCCATCGGAGGAAGGGCTGCTGGAGGAGGCGAGGCTGATCTGCCACCCCGTCCTCCTCTCCCTCGAGCACCACGACGGCCTCGACCTCGCCGCCTCCCCCTTCCTCTAGCGGCTGGTTTCGCCACTATGAGCTCTTGGGGAGGAGCGATGCGCTGTCTGGCCGAAACCCTCGCCGCCACCGATGAAGCATCGCCACGCCCCCTCGCCATGGCAAAAGAAGAAAGGAAGCAGGAATGGTGAGAAGCAGATGACGGAAGGCTGAGAGGCACCGTTCCTCCCGCTCCCCTCTTTATAAAGGGGCGGGGCCGGGGCTCGGCCGCCCCCTCTCGGCCAATCCGGCTTATTGAAGTGACCACAAGCGGGGCCGTCGACCACCCTCCCCGCTCCATTGAAGGCATGTGGGAATCGACCAACGCACACGCACAACTTCCCACATCCCGCGCGTCAGTCATTCGCTCTGCATTATGCATGCAGCGAACGTGGCGCAGTGGGACGCGTGGAGCGATGGGTCCCAAGCAAGGGCAGTAAATGGGAAGCGGCCCTGCGGTCTCAAAGAGACACGCAAGCCGCCTCTTTAATGTCCACCACAGGATGACGCCAGCATGCTTCCGTCATGCACGCGCATGACCCCCACGTCGCGCGTTCAACGTGGGCCGTGGAGAAGCACAGCGGACGGAGCAGTTACCGCGGTAAAAATCTGCCCCAACTGCCCACGCACCGTTCTAGGCCTGGCCCAACAACGTGCTACGCTTATGTATGGCCCAGGCCGGGGGGCTCCTGTCGGTGTACAAAAGTAGGGGCTCTCCTTTTGACCCCTTTACTTGTGCATGGGCAGTCAGAGCCTCCCGCCACGGCCGCACATAACAGGGCAGGGAAAGGGAAGCCGGAGAGAAGCCCAAGGCACAAGACGCACAAAGCAACGACAAGGACCAAGGCCACAAAGATCAGATGGACGAAGCAGGTTTCCCCGGCAAGGACCCTTGTCAGGTAGTTTCAAGGGTCTTGCAAGACCCTTGCCGGGGCAGCTCGCCCACGCCAGCCGAGCGAGCCACCTTCGAGCCCACCAACACCCGACAAATGCATTGGGACAGGGCTCGGGAGGCATGAGGGAGTCCTGGACTAGGGGGTGTCTGGATAGTCGAACTATCATCTTTGGCCGGACTCCTGGACTATGAAGATACAAGATTGAAGACTTCGTCTCGTGTCCGGATAGGACTTTCCTTGGCGTGGAAGGCAAGCTTGGCGATATGGATATGTAGATTTCCTACCATTGTAACTGACTCTGTGTAACCCTAACCCTATTCGGTGTCTATATAAACCGAAGGGTTTTAGTCCGTAGGACGAACAACAATCATACCATAGGCTAGCTTCTAGGGTTTAGCCTCTCTGATCTCGTAGTAGATCTACTCATGTACTACCCATATCAACAAGAAGGAGTAGGGTATTACCTCCATCGAGAGGGCCCGAACCTGGGTAAAAACATCGTGTCCCTTGTCTCCTGTTAGCATCCGCCTTAGACGCACAGCTTCGGGACCCCTACCCGAGATCCGCCGGTTTTGACACCGACATTGGTGCTTTCATTGAGAGTTCCTCTGTGTCATCACCTATAGGCCCGATGGCTCCTTCAATCATCAGCAACGACGCAGTCCAGGGTGAGACTTTTCTCCCTGCATGATCTTCGATTCGGGCGGCTTTGCACCGCGGGCCAATTCGCTAGGCCATCTCGGAGCAGATCGAAGCTACGCCCGCCATCAGTGTCAGATTTGTAAGTTTGAACTATACGGCCGATGTCCGTGGAGACTTGATCTTCGATTGATTCGAGCCACAGCCGAGCGTGCCACACTGTCTCGATGGGTACGATCTAGCTCTGCCACCAACAAGGCCCCGAGGTCGCACCGATGCCCGCCCCGACCCTTAATCCGGAGCCGGTTTCACGACGAGGATGCTTGGTTGACACCGCCTTGGGGATGAAATTCCACGGCGATTGAGCCAACATCATCCCTGTCCTTAGAAACTCAGACTCCTGTGTGCCGGACTCTTTCGATTCCGAACCTCCTCGCCTTACCACCGAATCCGATCGGGCGCCGTTATGGAGTTCACCGCCACGTACATATTTCAGCACTCGCCTTTGGCGATATCCTGAACTCATTAAAGTCTCTCTCTTTGTCAGGGGAGCCCTGGCCGAACTATGGTCATGACGGTTGGGATTCGGATGATGAATAAATTCAACGCCCACCTATCACCCACTTTGTAGCCACTGTCGATGATTTAACCGGCATGTTCGACTTCGACTTCGAAGACATCGACGGTATGGACGACGGTGCTGGAGACGACCAAGAGCCAGCGCCCACGGCGCACTGGAAGGCCACCTCGTCATATGACATATACATGGTGGACATCCCAAAAGATGGGAATGGCGATGGAACGGCGGAGGATGACCCCTCCAAGAAACAACCCAAGCGCCGGCGCCGCTCTAAATCCCGCCACAGTAAAAACAGTGATTCCGGCATGGGAGACAATAATACCCCGGACAGTGCCGAAGATGACCCCCTCCAGCAGGACTCAACGCAGGAGGAGGGAGAAGTCCGCACGACAAGGCGGCGTAAAGAGAGGTAGAGGACGATAATTATGTGCCCTCCCAAGACGAGGCAAGCCTCGACGACGATTTAATTCGGCTGTGCTGTGAGGACCCCGTCGAACAAGAGCGCTTAAACGCAGGCTCATGGCCACGGCAAGCAGCCTCAAGAAAAAGCAGCAATAGCTTAGAGCTGACTAAGACCTGCTAGTCGATGATGGATCAAGTCCTTGCAGCCAAGAGTATGAACTCGAATGCCCCTCCAAAAGCTACCCCAAACGCAGGCCGCTGCCTTTGATCGAGGAGGAAGCACCCACGCCACCAGCCAAGACGACATGGCAGACCGCCACCACGGGTCAGCTGACAGAAGCCTCTCGCCCTCCGCTCAAGCCACGCCGACGCCGCCAAAGTACCAAGGCACGGAAAACGTGCGGACTTGTAGATATATTGAGGATAAGGCAAAGCATACAAGATCGATCTACAGATCGCGGGCGCCAACGACTCGGATGATTACCGCCACGCCGGATACAAAGAAACCCGCCGGGCGAACACAAGAGACAAAGCTCATATGAGCTACGCCGTGATATAGCCCAATACAGAGGCGCCAAGACACCCACTATGCTTCACAGATGAAGTAATGGATCATCAAATCCCTAAGGGCTTCAAACCCAGAACATCGAATCATACGATGGTACCACAGATCCTGCGGTCCGGATCGAGGACTATCTCCTCCATATCCACATGGCCCGCGGTGATGATCTACATGCCATCAAATACCTCCCACTCAAGCTTAAAGGACCAGCTCGGTATTGGCTCAACAGCTTGCCAGCCAGAGTCAATCGGTTGTTGGGAGGACCTGAAGCCGCATTCCTTGATAACTTCCAGTGGCACATATGTGCGACCACCGATGTCGATGACCTTAGCCATATAATTCAGCAGCCGTAAGAATCGCCGATAATTCGACGCGGTTCCTAACAAAGAAAATCAAATCGCCGACCGTCTGGATGCGAGGCGCTTAGCAGCCTTCAAACACAACATCCGTGATTTAGTGGCTAGCCCGCACCTAGGACAGGAAAAGCCAAATCCATGGCATCCTCACCACACTCATGACCCGCTTATGCTGGAGAGGACAGCTGGCTAGCTCGAAGCAACAACTTGGCCAAACACCCTGGTAGTTCGGATACCAAGGATAGCAATGGCAGGTCGCGTCGCAACAAGCATAAACGCCGCATTGACGGTTATAATGCTGAAGATACGACGGTAAATGCCGGATTCAAAGGCTCTTAACCCAGTCAGCGGAAGAAGCCATTCAAAAGAAATACCCAGGGCCCGTCCAACTTGGACCGAATACTCGATCGCTTGCGATACATGGCACCCCAGAAACTAGCCAACCACACCAACAGGATTGTTGGGTGTTCAAGCAAGAAGGCAAGCTAAGCTACCAAAACAACGATAAGGGCTACATAGTGATGACGAGGAAGAGCCTCGCCACCAACAATAGAGGACAGAGGGCTTTCCCACACAAGTGCGGACGGTGAACATGATATACGCAACCCACATACCCAAAAGGGAGCGGAAGCACGACTAAGGGACGATACGCTGTGGAGCCACCGCCTCAAGTTCAACCCATGGTCTTCCTGCCCGATCACCTTCGATCAAGGGACCACCTCACTAGCATCTGTCACGGCGGTTTCGCCGCATTGGTTCTTGACCCAATTATTGATGGATTTCACCTCACCGTAGTCCCGATGGATTCGGCGGCAAAGCCTGAACCTGATTTATCGTGATACAAGTCAAAATGGGCATAGACCCGCAAGGATCAAACCCACAAAGACGACCTTTAAAGGCTTCATTCCATGTGTAGAGGCCAATCGCACAGTTCCTACACTTGAAGTGGTCTTCGATCCCCGGATAACTTCCGGAGTGAGGAGTTAATCTTCGACATAGCCCCGCTCACGGCGGCTATCACGCCTCGCTCGGACGAACCGCATTCACAAAATTCAATGCGGTGCCGCACTACGCGTACCTCAAACTCAAGATGCCAGGCCCTCGAGGCGTAATCACGGTCAATGGTAACACCGAACGCACCCTCCGAAAGGAGGAGCATACGGCCGCCTCTTGCGCGTAAGTGCGTAACAACCTCTAAGGCAATTCTCCATCCGCCAATAAACAATCGGACACCGCTGCCGCCCGAGTAACCTACAGCAAGACCGCCTCGCACGCTCCGAACAAGCGTAGTAATGCAGCCCCAACCCCAGCCCTCGCGAACTCGCTGGCGATTACTTACGCGCACGAATTGCGCCTCAAGTACCATGGGCATAGGGAAGGGCTACGACCACGGCATGCCCGAATGCGCTAGACCGCACTAGGGGCCCCGCTTGTGTCATTCCTTTTTCTTTTTCTTCCTTTTACTTTCAGGACTCCGCTTCTCCGAAGCCCTGTCCGCATTCGCGCCAATACACGATGCAACAGCCAGGGAAGCGTAAAACTGCGCCGAGTGTCCAGTGGTCTCTATTACGAGCAAGATACCTGTTTTACATACCACACCGCAAACTTACCCCGGAAGGGGGCATATCAAAAGTACCGCACCTTGCTTATCGATAATTTGTATCGCTCTGCTTTTATTTGCGCTTTTGAATAACCAATATATAGCTCGCCTATTACTGCATTCTTTCCCATTATATATGTTCACTTATGACATTGCGCAACTGCATAATTTGGTACGCTAATACACCAAAGGCTTATGTACCCCAAAAACATGGTGTGACAAGTCCGAACACTTTCACAAGTGCGGCACCCGAACTTATATCATTATATGCATCGGCTCAATCATGTCTTGGGTCAATAGTTGGGTTTGCCCTGCCCCATGTTTTGGTACCTTACGCCCGCTATATCGGCTAAGGTAGCGCTGGGAGAACCACTGCAATTGTGCCCCGCTGAGCTGGGTTGAGCACCTCGATGGAGAAAGCTAAACTGACCGTCATGATAAGGCGAGAGCCGGTCGCTGTTCGAGAGGTTTCTTTGAGTCCCTAAAGACTTATGCCGCTTAGAGCAAGGAACCGGCATTGTCCGCCAAGGCGTGGATAGCGCCTCAACTCGGTCTTCCGAATACTAGGGGCTTCACCAAATTTAAAATTATAGAATTCTATGGCTAAGTGAGAGTGTTCAAGCATTATAGTCCGGTTGCCTGGTTCGCTATGCTGAGCGCCTCCTCGAAGGACCCAAGTATGGGAACAAGAGCACTCAAGTTTATCCCAACACCCCAACACTGTGGCATGGGGGCTGAAGCCAACGACTCGCCATCTCTCAAATTTGATAAACGGCCGCATGTAAGGTAATATTTTAAATTCAAAAGCGTTGCTTAGCGATATGAAAAAGTTTTCAGCGACAGGATAACAAATGCGAGTCTACTCAAATATTACATCTTTGGAGCATTCACCGCTATAAGACGGGCACCCTTCAGACGCCTCATAATACTTCTCGGCTTGCGATGTTCTTTGCCCAAAAGGCCCCGTCTGCCACCACCTTCTCCACAGACAGCTTGCCCCAGGCACCTTGGCACGGGCAAGGCCCCTACGGGCACCTTCAATACAGACGGAGCGCTTGATGACTTCGATCCATGGACAGCATCCACCAGCCGCCAGACTAGCCCGGTAGCTCCTGTGCATGGCCTCATTTGGCCACACCGAGCTATAAGGCCCTTCATGGACTATTCGCACCTTGTGGAGCTCGAACAATTGCTTCAGTTGGTCGCTCAAGGGCATCGGTGTTCGGCCTCAGATACCGAGACCAAAACACCTTTTCCGCTAAGCCCCTTCTTCGCTCGGTAGAAAGCGGCGGCATCGTAGACACTCCATGGCAGATCTGCGAACGCACTGGAGAGCTCCGTGTTCGGTAAGTACTAGATAATTGAGTTTTACATTATTGCTCGCATAAAGAATGCCTTACCCGCGATCTTCTTTATTGCCTCAATCTCCTGAAGGGCTTTTTGGGCCTCGGCCTAAGCAGTTTTAGCACTCTCAAGAGCCGAGGCAAGCTCGGACTCTCGGTTCGAGTCACGCCCAAACCCTCGTGTTTTTCCACGAGCCTGGAGCTCTTGCCGCATTCTCCGCCAGCTGCGCCTCCCCTTCTCTCGGTCGGTGTGCTCCATGGCGCTGAGTTTTCGTCATGGACACCCCTCCTTCAGTGGTCGCCACCTCGCCGTGGCCCCCGCAGCACCCATGTTATTCCTGTTATCTTTGCAACCACATTTTTTAAATTCCATAAGGTATTACTTACCTTCCTTGTCCTCGAGCTGCTTCTTGGCTTGGCCGAGCTCGCTCGGACCGCCGAGGCTCTCCTTCAATGCATTGACCTCCAAGGTCTGGCAGAGGTCAACAGGCAGCCTGCATTCCCATATTGACATAATTATGTTAGACTCCTGCAGATATCTTTTAGATCCTCATCCGCTTTTCTTTCCAACACCGAACTAAGCATCAGGGCTACTATCTATGAGGTAATCTTCTTACATATATAGAAAACTTACCTCAAAGCCTGTTAGAAGGCTGTTGAAGCCAACCAGCCCGCTCTTGGCGGATCTGAACTTTTGGATCACCACACTCATAACAAGGCGGTGCTCCTCCTCGATGGAGGCGCTGTTAAGCGCCCAAGAGCTATCCGTGCCTCCGGTTGGGCGGAGGACACGGCGCCTTACCCTTCCTACGAAGGGCGCTTGCCGGACTTCGAACCGCTGAAGGTTCCGGTATGGAGTCCGGACAAGGGTCGGGCTTAGAGCCCCTCGGTCTCGCCTCCTCGCGCTTAGAGTCCGGGAGGTTGCCTTGCGGCGCCTCCTGCGCCACCTCCTCTGACCAGGCCCCTTTGGGGCCCCAACTCAAGCGTCGTCAAGAGCGTGAGGTGAGGAGGCGGCCGAAGTGAAGTACTCTCCACTTCCGACGACCAGGGACCCGCCGACGGCGGGCGAGCTCGTCCTGGGCGGGCTGCATGATTGTTCGGCATTAGAGAACACTATGCAATGAAAAAAAGCCATGGGTATCCGGACACTTACGATCTCGCTAGGGGCTTGGCCTCGAGGGCCACTCTGCCCTGCCGTCATTGGCGCTGGTGGAGACGTCCGGAGGAAGGGTTCTTCCTTCTTGAACCCTCCGCCTCCCCACTGGGCGGCCTTTCTTTTTCTTCTCTCCCAGCTGGGGGAGAGGCTTCTATTTCCTCCTCGTCGATTTCACAGGAGGAGTCCGCCTCCGAGTCGTCGGACGATGAGTCCGACAACACCTGGCGCCGGGCACTCCTTCGAGTCCCCGTGGCCTTCTTCTTTTCCTTCTTCTCCGGCACCACGTAGGCGCCGGAGCAGCAGCCGCTAAGCGGGCGCTCACTGGTCTTCGCAAAGGAGCCGATAGTTAACCTGCCGGATGTGCTCCGCCAGATCTGTCAAGGCAAGGGAGTTTAGATCCCGATAGAGTCAAACTATGAAAAGCAAGATTCCCGTGAAGGGCAAAATAGCTTACCTCGGTAGCTTGACGCTGCGAGCTGAATCCGCGATCTTCTGTAGCGGATGAGGGAGCCTCGGCACCCTTGAACAGCACCTTCCAGGCATCTTCGTACGTAGTGTCGAAGAGCCTCTTCAGGGTTGGATGTTGTGCCGGATCGAACTCCCACAATTTGAAGGCCCGTTGTTGGCATGGGAGGATCCAGCGGATGAGCATAACCTGGACCACATTGACGAGCCTGAGATTCTTGTTCACCAAGGTCCGCATGCAGGTTTGGAGTCCGGTCAGCTCTTCCGAATTACCCCACGCCAGGCCAGTCTCCTTCCAAGAAGTGAGCCGCGTGGGAATACCAGATCGAAATTTCGGAGGCCGCCGCCCATTTAGGGTCGCGCGGCTCGGTGATGTAGAACCACCCCGATTGCCACCCCTTCACGGTCTCCACAAAGGAGCCATCGAGCCATAAGACGTTGGTGATCCTGCCGATCATGGCGCCTCCGCACTCCGCCTGGCGGCCGCCCACAACCTTCGGCTTGACACTCAAGGTCTTCAACCATAAGCCGAAGTGGGGCTGGATGTAGAGGAAAGCCTCGCACACGATGATGAACGCCGAGATGTTGAGGATGAAATTCGGGGCCAGATCGTGGAAGTCTAGGCTGTAGTAGAACATGAGCCCCCGGACGAATGGTTGAAGTGGAAAACCCAGTCCGCGGAGGAAGTGGGCAAGAAATACGACCCACTCATGGGGCTCAGGGGTGGGGATGAGCTGCCCTTCATCGGGCAGCCGATGTGCGACGTCGCCGGACAAGTATCCGGCCTTCCGCAATCTTTTTACTTGGCCCTCCGTGACGGAGGAGACCATCCACCTGCCTCCCGCTCCGGACATGGCTGGAGATGGTTGAGGAAGGATGTGCGGACTGGGCGCTGGAGCTCGAGTCTTGCGGAAATGGATGAGCAAGGGAGGAGGAAGGCGAGGTGAAAAGGGTGGATCCTTATCCCTTATATGGACGGACGAGGCTATGCGCCCCCACCAGCCCGATGAAACTCGCTATCTCCCAAGCACCGCAATCAATGGCGCGTTGGGTTACCCACGTCCGTATTGATGAGAATCCCGAATAAGGGGGCACGATCTACGCTTTGATAAGACGTGCAAGGAAACCGCTCGCTAAACACACCGAGGTGGGACAGTAAAAACGATCGAATAAAGGCCTGGCCGTGGTGTGATGTCACGCCGCGAATACGCCAAGATATCTATGCAAAAATTATTCTCTACGGTGGTATGTGGAACTTGTTTTGCAGAGTTGGACACTATCCTTGTGTTCAAAACCTTCTATGAAGTATTCAAGGAGGAACCCGCCTTGCAATGTCAAGACAATATGCGCGCCGGACTCGTCGTCATTGAAGCCTGGTTCAGGGCTACCGAGGAGTCCTGGACTAGGGGTGTCCGGATAGCGAACTATCATCTTTGGCCGACTCGGACTATGAAGATACAAGATTGAAGACTTCGTCCCGTGTCCGGATAGGACTTTCCTTGGCGTGGAAGGCAAGCTTGGCGATACGGATATGTAGATTTCCTACCATTGTAACCGACTCAGGTAACACTAACCCTATTCGTGTCTATATAAACCAAGGGTTTTAGTCCGAGGACTAACAACAATCATACCATAGGCTAGCTTCTAGGGTTTAGCCTCTCGATCTTGTGGTAGATCTACTCTTGTACTACCCATATCATCAATATTAATCAAGCAGGAGTAGGGTATTACCTCCATCGAGAGGGCCCGAACCTGGGTAAAAACATCGTGTCCCTTGTCTCCTGTTACCATCCGCCTAGATGCACAGTTCGGGACCCCCTACCCGAGATCCGCCGGTTTTGACACCGACAAGGCACCTCTGTGGTGGCATGCAGATCTTTGTGAGGACAAAGAATAGTCAAGATCAAATGAGGATAGGAAGGCAGCCATCCTCACCAAAGAAACCCACAAGACCCCCGGCAAGGTCCTTGCTTGGGACGCCTGCGCGCCGCGGCAAGACCCTTGCCGAGCCACCCGGCAAGGCCCTCGCCAAGCGCACCAGCAGGGCCACCGTCAGGCCCGCACCAGCCAAGCCTCCTCCGCCGTTCGCATGCAGCTGCCGACCCAACCAGCTGGGCAGGCACCTGCGTGGCAACATGCAATCCTTGTTGAAGGCTCCACCACCACGCCACCTCAGCTACCTGCCTGCCTACATGGCACTGCATGCATCGCTGGCCAGGGCGCGTGTCGAAGCTTGGAGGAGCGGCGACGGATGGGACGGGCCTCGCCCCCGTCCCCGATAAAGTGAAGGGACACCTAAGCCTCGCATTAAATGCGCTTTGTCCTGTAATACCAGCGATAAGCTCGTGACGCTGTAGCAGTCTCCACCTCCTGTGTGCCACTGTGGCAGCCCCTTTCCACCTATAAAAGGAGGCCCATGGCGCACGGGAGAAGGATTCGACTCTTTCGAACCTCGCAGCACCTAGAGCTAGTTCAAGAGCTCAAGAACACTAAATACATCCACCAAAGCAGGATCGTAGGGTTTTACGCATCTTTGCGGCCCGAACCTGGGTAAATACCTTTGTGTCGTCTGCTAGTCCTGCTCTTCTCACGATCCCCGCGCCCCGCAACCGTAGAAGGGATTCCAGTGATCCCATAGGTGTCGTTTCCCACCGACATGTCCGTATTTTATTTTATCGACACCTCTACCTCTAAACATGTGGACATATTTGTCGTTATCGGCTTCCGCTTGAGGACAAGCGAGGTCTAAGCTTGGGGGACCTGATACGTCCATTTTGCATCATGCTTTTATATTGATATTTATTGCATTATGGGCTGTTATTACACATTATGTCACAATACTTATGCCTATTCTCTCTTATTTTATAAGGTTTACATGAAGAGGGTGAATGCCAGCAGCTGGAATTCTTGGCTGGAAAAGGAGCAAATATTAAAGACCTATTCTGCACAGCTCCAAAAGTCCTGAAACTTCACGGAAGCCATTTTTGGAATTAATAAAAAATACTGGACGAAGAAAATACCAAAGGGGGGCCACACCCTGGCCACGAGGGTGGGAGGCGCACCCTACCCCCCTGAGCGCGCCCCCTGCCTCGTGGGCCCCCTGGTGGACCTCCGGTGCCCATCTTCTGCTATATGAAGTCTTTCATCCCAGAAAAAATCATAAGAAAGCTTTTGGGATGAAACTCCGCCGCCACGAGGCAGAACCTTGGCGGAACCAATCTAGGGCTCCGGCGGAGCTGTTCTGCCGGGGAAACTTCCCTCCGGGAGGGGGAAAATCATCGCCATCGTCGGTCAATCTCCATCAACATCTTCACCAACACCATCTCCTCTCAAACCCTAGTTCATCTCTTGTATCCAATTTTTGTCTCTAAGTCTGAGATTGGTACCTGTAGGTTGCTAGTAGTGTTGATTACTCCTTGTAGTTGATGCTAGTTGGTTTATTTGGTGGAAGATCATATGTTCAGATCCATTATGCATATTAATACTCCTCTGATTATGAACATGAATATGCTTTTTGAGTAGTTACGTTTGTTCCTGGGGACATGGGAGAAGTCTTGCTATTAGTAGTCATGTGAATTTGGTATTCGTTCGATATTTTGATAGATGTATGTTGTCTCTCCTCTAGTGGTGTCATGTGAACGTCGACTACATGACACTTCACCATTATTTGGGCCTAGATGAAGGCATTGGGAAGTAATAAGTAGATGATGGGTTGCTAGAGTGAGAGAAGCTTAAGCCCTAGTTTATGCGTTGCTTCGTAAGGGGCTGATTTGAATCCATATGTTTCACGCTATGGTTAGGTTTACCTTAATACTTCTTTTGTAGTTGCGGATGCTTGCAATAGGAGTTAATCATAAGTGGGATGCTTGTCCAAGTAAGCACAACACCCAAGCACCGGTCCACCCACATATCAAATTATCAAAGTACCGAACGCGAATCATATGTACGTGATGAAAACTAGCTTGACGATAATTCCCATGTGTCCTCGGGAGCGCTTTTCTCTATATAAAAGTTTGTCCAGGCTTGTCCTTTGCTACATAAAGGATGGGGCCACCTCGCTGCACTTTATTTACTTTTGTTACTTGTTGCTCCTTACAAATTCCCTTATCACAAAACTATCTGTTACCTATAATTTCAGTGCTTGCAGAGAATACCTCGCTGAAAACCGCTTATCATTTCCTTCTGCTCCTTGTTGGGTTCGACACTCTTACTTATCGAAAGGACTACGATATATCCCCTATACTTGTGGGTCATCAGCAGCCCAGGAGGTGGCGCACCCCCTCCCATGGGGAGTCCGAATTGGACTAGCGGAGGGGGGCGCGGACCCTCTTTCCCTCTCCCTCTCTTTCCTTGCCCTCCCCTCTTCCTAGTTGGAATAGGAAAGGATGAATCCTCTTCCTAGTAGGAAGAGGATTCCTCCTCTCCTTAGGGAGCACCAAGGCCGGCCGACCTCCCCCTTTCTCCTTTATATACGGGGGAAGGGGGCACCTCTAGACACACGAGTTGATCTGTTGATCTCTCCCAGCCGTGTGCGGTGCCCCCCTCCACCATAATCCACCTCGATCATATCGTAGCGGTGCTTAGGCGAAGCCCTGCTTCGGTAGCATCATCATCACCGTCATCACGCCATCGTGCTGATGAAACTCTCCGGTGAAGCTCTGCTGGATCAGAGCTCGCGGGACGTCAATGTAGTTGAACGTGTGCTAAACTCGGAGGTGCCATTTGTTCGGTACTTGGATCGGTCGGATCGTGAAGACGTACAACTACATCAACCGCGTTGTGCTAACGCTTTCGCTTTCGGTCTACGAGGGTACGTGGACACACTCTCCCCTCTCGTTGCTATGCATCACCATGATCTTGCGTGTGCGTAGGATTTTTTTTGAAATTACTACGTCCCCCAACAGTTCTTGCTATTATTTGTGTATTGCTATGGGTTGCTACGGGCCCGGATTGCTACAACCCAATCACCACACACACCATCTTCAAAATATTGGCCAAATAATGGGTCATGAACAAAACCATGGACATGCAACTAGGAGCCCCATGCAAACCCACTATGGACATGCAACTCGGAAATGCAAACTAATTTAATTGATGCAAGCATGCAACTCATTTAGGTCATGGAACCGTAGACATGCATCAAAACAAGTAACATTTAGTTTTAGTGCATCAAAAAATGATCCATCACAAAATTTAGTGCAAGAAAAAGGCCAAAGTAAAAACAAGTAACATTTTATTTGCCGAAGTTAGAGGTGGGCTGGTGCCCCTACGCGGGTGGGCTGGTGCCCCTATGTGCGTGGGCTAGTCTCTATTTGGGCATGGTTATTTTCTCACGGCCCAACATCTATTCGGCGGCCTAGTTTTGTTTTTTTACTAGAAACTGAATTTGGGTGTGTACTCTGTTAACTGAAGAACAAAAACAGAGGAAACAGAGCATGAACACTGAATAATTTGTGTTCCAAATTGCTGCTTCAATTCAGATACATGAACTTGGCATGGTGCACATATCACATCCTCTACCCTGACAGGCCTAAATGCCCATTCTAATGACGGATGAACAACAAATAAAACAAAAACAGTGCAATGATACAACAATAGAACCCCTTGCCGTGATATTTGCTTGCTTATGCAAATCGATCACCTGCATTAGATGTTTCTTGATCTTCTTCAGTTCCTCGGTCAGTTTGGACTCCGCATGCAGTTCAGCATTGCGCGCAAACATCGCCATCAACACGACTCTACCTGCCTCTCCGCCCGAGGTCCCCATATTCTCCACAGCAATCGGCGGCACCCCGCCCAAATTGAGCTCCCAGGTTGCGGCCACACTCGAATCAACGGAGCCCTCAAACTGAATCCTCTCAACATATTCATCAATCCACTCAAAATGGTAACATTTCTTCAGGATCTGAAAACAACAATATGAACCCTAAATCCCAAATTCGAGGAGAAAAAACAAAATATGGAGAAATCAGAGCAAAAGACAGCGAAAGAACGGGCTTAGAACTGAGATCTAACCTTGCCATCCCTTCCTGCCATTGGTTTGCTCAAGCATTTCACAAATTCCTGCCCAAGATTGCCATTGTCACCCCTCTTGGTGACCAACCGTTTAAGAGGGTCTGGGCGTGGGCAGTCAGGGCACCTTGTGAGCAGCACTGGTCCATACTCACACCATTTTGAGTGCGTGGTGGAGGAGGTAGACATTTGCGCTAGGTCACCGGAGAAGAGGAAGATTGGGGAAAGGGGGTGAATAGGCGGCGGCGGGAGGACGGGCACGGGCGCTCGTCTCTTCTAGATGCGAGGAGGTGGGTCCTGCGAGTAGACAAGTGGTTGGTCCCGTGCTTACGTGGATAACTGGTGGGTCCAGCCCCCAACAGCTAACGAGAGCATCAGTTGAGTTTAACACCCATGTTGTGCATGGGCTATTTACATGCTCAAAATTGTTGCACCACAGCCATTCGCTCGAACAACGTCGCACTCTTGCCAATTCACCTGAAATGTGTCGCACAGGAGCTGTTGGCCCCCCAACGTCTTCTTTCTCACTCCCTGTATGTCCAGCCACCATGCGCAGCACTCCTCAATCAACGGCCGCCGCTGCTTCAAGGCCTCTCCCCGGTCCCCACAAGCCCAAATCTCCCCGAGCCTCCCGAGCACCTCCTTCTTCCTCCATGCACTGAGCACATCCAGCACCTCTCCCGCGTCCCCGCGCATGCCAGACCACCGGAACTCCAGCGCTTCCCAGACCCTCTCCTTTTTTCTCCTTCTTCCTCTAAAGCTCTGTCGCACCGCCGCCACCCTCTACCTCGCCCCTCCATGCGGGAGGACGGACAACAACGACAATGCCGCCATCGACAGTCCCGAGCCGTCCCTCGCCTCGCTTGCGTGGGCCGCGGCGCGAGCGTGGGCGGGAGGCATGGGATTTTTTCTTGTTAAGCAAGGGATGATTGCAACAGGGGATGTAGCAGTGGTGTTCAAATCAACGGAGAGGGGCTAGGCATAAGCATCCTCATCCCCGGTGATAGAGTCCTGCACAGGGGGGAACACAGGGGTTGGAGACGGACTCCTGGACGCAAGAGGCGATGGAAGCGACACCACAAGCTGGTGAAGTGAATCAAATGAGTGATGGTTGGGGCATTGGCGGGCGTGGCAATCCGCGACAGGGCGGTGGCGAGACTGGCAGCGGCGGCGCCCTTGCTGCACGCTGGATCAGAGAAGTCGTGCGCGATGGGGCAGGCACTGACGAGCATGGGGCCCTGGGTCGAGGAGATCAAGTCGGCCAGCCTACGCCCGAGCAACATCTCGTGCAATCGCCAAGCAGGCAACCACCAGGGGCTCCCGATTCCCTTGCCCACTCGATCGATCCTGAGCGCCTCCAGCCGCGAGGGAGGAGAGCTCCCTCAATCCCTGACGCCTCCGCGCACCCGAGCCCCACCACGCGCCCGTTGACGGCGACCCACCGCCGAGCAGTAGCAGCAGGAGGACCACCACCGCACCTCACCGATCCCTTCTCTCTCCCTCTGGCCTCTCATCTCCTTCCTCCCAGCAGGAACACTGTCGCACCTCGCCGTGCCCTTCTCTCTCCCTCCTGCCTTCCATCTCCTTCCTCCCGTCCTTCCTTTTCTCTCCAGTTTGTCTCTCTCTTCTCTCATAGGTACCAGCCTCCGCCGCACCCGCCAGCCGTCGTGCTCCAAGGTCCGGCTTACTTCCTTCCAGATCGGGCGCCTGCGCACCATTTCCCACCGGATCCGGCGAGATCCGGTGGATCCTCGCCGACCGCGCCACCGCAAGCTCCGCAGCCGCCGGTTTCGTTTGCGTCGTGGGGACGCCCTGGCCTTTCCCACTCGCCCGCCTCTCCTCCATGCCTCTCCACTAAAAAAGATAGCGGGTTGAATACTAAAAACTGTAGGGGGTTTTGTGTAAAAACAAAGTGTCTTCTCAGATATTCACTTAAGTAGGAGTGCGGGTTGAATTCTCAGAAGTAGAGGGACTTTTTTGCAAAAGTGACGATGAAGTATGACCAGAAGCAGTAGCCGCTTTATTATTAACTAGTACAAATGCCCGTGTGTTGCACTGGGCAAAAAAATGAAGCAGTGTCAACATTTTTTTAATCCAATTTTTGCAAAAGTGACGATGAAGTATGACCAGAAGTGACGATGAAGTATGACCAGAAGCAGTGTCAACATTTTTTTAATCCAATTTTTGCAAACGTCAGAAATAAGGTTACACTGTGTATTTTTTTAAGTCAATGTATAATTTCTTAATTTATACATCGTAGGTGGAAGGAGATAATGACGAACTCACCTGATGGCTTGTTTTCTTTGCTGTCAGCGTTGATGCTGGTGGAGGAGGTGTCAGCGGCGAGGCCGGTGAAGCGACATGCAAAGCTGAGTTGCTAAGTAGCTTATTTGACCAAAGACTTGGTACGTTATAAGGGTGTTGTATATGTATATATTTATAAAAGTACAAATGCCGGTGGGAAAAATGACTTGAATGGAACTGTAGTACAATACTTGAACATCATCAATAGTGTTTTGCATCATCGCAAGTGTACTACTATTATCATACATACACATTGCATGTGGTAATATTCAGAAATTCATTCATAGATGGATGCTTTATAAATGAGCACTGAAACATCACCATGGGTGTATATATATTCAAAAATTCAGACAACAAATAGTTATATCATATCAGTGATTCCCTACACACAAAAAACGGTATCATTGAACATATTGGATTGCATCTTCACCAAGTGGTAGCTCAGACTGCCTTGTACGAAGTTTGAAGCCAGTAATCGAAAATCCTATAGAAGTAAAACATACAAGGAATTGTATACCAACACACCAATCCAATAGCATTGGGCTCTGCTTTGTATGCTGAAGCTTATTGTTTGTGAGTGACTGAAAGTATTACCATCAGCACTGGAGAGTATCCAGATTCAGGCATGTGTACCTTTTACACTTCAAATATAAAATTAGCTTCCATACAAAAATAAAAACTTAGATATAGAGTTAGCTTCCATGCATAAGAAAAACTTAGCTTAAACAAATTGTACTCTACATTCTACAATGTGTGATATTGTACTATTTTGAAGATCTCTGGAGACGATCTTTCCTTCCTTGGTCGTGTGTCAAAGTGTACAGATTAATTAGGTCATACCACTCAATAATAATCAAATAAATTAGTGTAATCTGTAGGGTGGGAGGGAAGTACCACTCACCGAAGCATAGGAACAGGCCGGGTAATGACGACCTTGATAAACTACAAATCACAATGTCAAATCACACCTGGGATCACCGCACCTGCCTACACACTAATTGAAATGTGCCCTTCGATGCAGCATACAGTGGCCACCAGGACGTGGAGGGCTATTGTCATAACATTCAGATATCGAAATCCTTGAATGGCGACCTCCAATAGTCTTACTATCCTCCTTATTTCTGCATGTAAGCCAACACAAACATGAACACCAGCTCAAAAGGCCATTCTTTGTTTCTGAACTCTATTGGAAGCCCGCCTCAGCTCGTCGATGCATCGGCTGAGACTGTGTTGCTCGCCAGTGCTTTCGATGGCGCCTCCATCTTTTTGGCCAATAGAAATCTTCGTCTCCACTTCCTCCAAAAAGCGCACCGCCTATCAGCTAAGCTTCTGCGATGATGGTTATTGTGGTGCATAAAGGAAAAGGAAAATAGTTTGATAAACTTTTGGGTGCCAACAGAAGAAGATTGAACTAAATATCTTAAAGATGTGATATGAAAAATAAAGTAAATATTTTTGTTTCACCATAAATAGAAACCAAAAAACTTTCAATCTATTAGATAAAGTAAACTGATTAGGCGGCCGAATCAAGATGTACGTCTATATTTGTTTAGGATTCATCGAAGAGCACACTTGATGCGGTTAGAAATGCTATGCAAAATAAGTTAGCAAACCTCCCTAAAAGAGATGGATAATTTGATATATTAATCAGCAGAATATAATATAAATGGATGCAGTATTCAACTTTTACTAGGTGTAACTGATAAGGTTTACCGTAAGACAAACCTGAATCCTTACAGCCACAATTAAATTTTGTATAGCTGAATTAAAATACTGGTAAAACAATTATTACCACCATAATTATTCTGCCTAAACTGTTTGAATAGAGACAACCTATTCACTCAAGGATTCCGGGGAGCAAGATGCAAGGAGGACTAAATTACTGGGGGGTAATGAAAGTTCCAATGTAGAAAAACTTGCCATTTTCATATTCTTTAGTAAACACATATTTTACTCGAGCAATAAAATTGTTCCTACAGAATCGAAGGTCTGAATCTTTTCCATTATTAGATGAACATACAAAAACTTGCCCTCGGGCAAGAACTTCTTCAGTGAACCGATAACTTCAAATAGTCAGCCATGAAAACAACAGACAAAGGAAATTAAGAAAATATAGAATTTTTTCTCAGGTAATTAAATTAAAAGGAAAATGATTCCACCAAAAGACAGAAGCGTTGTCGTCCCACATTCTTTAACTAAATAACCATTGCCACAAGTAGCAACACAACAAATAATCACACAATAGCAGCCTTGTAAAGGAAAAGTAGGTTTGATGTTCATGTAAAGGAAAAGGGCATTTCTTGAGATTTATTACAGCACAAGGGAGAGTGTGGCTGGCAAAAGACAGGGGTACGGTTGTCATCTTCTCCGCACATATGCACATGAAGCAGGGTGAAGCGATGGAGAACCGATAGGATAGGTCCTGCTGGGTCTGACAGGAGCAGGCGACGAAGACCAAGACCAATAGTGCAGCCACTGGCGGCGGAAACCTCCACACACCCCTCCTCCTCGAGCTCTTAAACTGTGACTTCCTTGGTCAGCTCCAAACCTGCATTGAGTAGAACATCTCAGCAAAATGCAATACTGTACTCCATTAACTCAAGCAAGGAGAGAAAAAGAATACGTTCCATCAATGTTATTCTAATTTTATATTAATAAGAAATAATGTCAGAAGTACATTGGTCCTTGATTTTGTTTTCTTAGCTAGGGTCTCTTGTAGCACTAGTGCAGAACCTGGCTTCAGCGCCGGTTCGTAAGGGCCTTTAGTGCCGGTTCTGCAACCGGCACTAAAGAGTGGATACTAAAGGCCCCCCCTTTACTACCGGTTCGGCACGAACCGGCGCTAAAGTGCCACCACGTGGCACGAGCCAGCCCCGTGTTGGTAGATTATTAGTACGGTTGGTAGCACCAACCGTACTAAATGTTTGGGGGGTTTGGTTTTAATTTTTATTTTTCCATTAATTTTGTGTTTTCCATTTAATTATTTTTTGTTTGCTGGTATTTTACGATACTACATATTGTACACGTTATGCATATACATAAATAGATTTTCTCGTAGAACCGATCATATATATATATATATATATATATATATATATATATATATATATATATATATATATATATATATCGAATGTCTCACAACTACCATTAATTATTCACACATACACATGTATATATACAATTTCTCCTACATGTTGCCTTGGTGCCTTTGGAGCACGATGACAAGTGGTTCATGGGGGCGGTAGCGGGTAATAGTATTCTCCTTTGGGATCTATGACCTGGTGGAACAAAAATCCCGCTATTTCCTCTTGAAGTGCTCGTATGCGCTCTGTTGGTAGGAGCTGGTCCCGCACGTCTTTGAACTGTTAAGAAGGAGATCAATATGCATGTGTATTAGTTGTGTGACTAGATATCGACAATCATGTAAGATTTTTGAATAGTGTTCTGGCAAACGTACCCATTGCTTTCTATCAGATCTGCTCCTTTCGGATGCCATCATGTGAATGTTCTCGCAAACGTAGTATGCACACACTTCAGTCCCCGGCGCCTGCTTCAGGGCCTTTACGAGAATAGAATTTAATCAGATAATAATTAATCAAGCATGTTAATTAATTAATGGTATTGAAACAAGAATTAAAGAGATGGTAGCTAGCTAGCTAGTACTACCCAATTACTTACCTTGGGTCGATACCAAATTAGCTTTTGTTGCCATTTTCTGGAGTCACCTTGATGTACTTTGCCCAAGCCCTGCCCGCCGGCAAAGAAAATTAATGAAGGGGTTATTAAAAATAGTTCATATCAGGAAATGACGAACTAAATAGGCCGAGATATAGTTAATAATGATTGAAATTACCTGTTGACTATCCCCTTCACGATGCTGTAGTCACTATCTTTTTTAAGTAGTGAGTCCTGTACTTCAACTTTTCCTTCGTCAACTTTAATATCTAACAAGATCCAGTGGTACCTGCATGCGCATACGTTTGCATGTATAAATTAAGCGGGCATGTGCATAACACTAATCAACTATAACCCTAAACCCTATACACTTATTATCATCTAGCTAGTAAGCAAAAATAGAATTTGTAGTACAAGACAGTGTGACTCACTCGAAGTTGTAAGGAAGTAGTATATCTTCATTGCTATTGAGGCGCTTCAAGAACTCTAGTATGTTTTTCTCTACATCTTGTCTACAGTATTCCAATTTCCATGTGTATTCATTAACGGTATTTGGGTCAATGAACCCAATGCCATAGCGTACAGATTTTTCATTTCATACATCTTCATCCTGCATAATACCACAGAAAAAAATATAGTGAGGATATATAATTACAGGTAATTAATGATCAATCAATGAGCACTAGAGCTAGCTTGAGACTTAAATTACAGAAAGAAATCACTTACAGACAATAGCAACTGACGATAGATTTGTCGAGTGCATCTTGATTGAATAACTGAAATAGTTGTAAATACTCAACGGACAGAGCTTTCTTATTGAACTGATGATCTTCCTCGACTTGCACCATGCGGGACTCTCGATTGGAAATCTTGGTAATTTTCATGTACCTATCATGCGATTCATAAATTCTCATTGGGAGGTTCTTGACCTCGTCTGGCTCGACCAAAGGTTGGCACCGGACATATTTCCGTTTTATTTCCTCCTCTCTAAGCGGAGACATGGGCTCGATATCGAGGAGTTGTCGAACAGTGATCCTGAACATTTGATCCTGCATTATATGATCCTCGGTTATTACCACATTTCCCACCTCGGGAACGTAAACGGTTTGCCCACAATAATATTGGGCGCGCGTACTCTCATGTGTTGTTGGCACAACAAGCGGGGGGATCGATTGCGCCGCCTGTTCTCCCAGCTGGGGAACGGTTTTCCCGCATTTTTTGACAGCTGCTTGTTGGCTCGAGCTCGAGCTCGCTTATTTCTATAGTTGTGCTCGATGTGCCTTCCTGATTTGGCACTCATAGTCTGAGTCAACAGGCTTGGGAGCTGGTTTTCTTGCCATATGAATAAAGTGCTCCATAACTTTCTCAGGCACTTTCTCCCTCGGCGGCGGTGCCGGTTTCGGTCCAAAATGGGAGTCCTCTTCGGCCCTCACTATGGCTGTGTTTTGCTCCTTGTTCATGTCGTAAGGCCTCTGAGGAAGAGGAGCGAGGCTTGGACCATATTTATATCGCTTTTCTCCGCCTGTACTTCCTGTACTACCTCGACTCGTACCGCTACGCACCATAGCTTCGGCGTGTCTCTTCTGCGATTGTTGAGGCGGCGGAGACGGTTGACGTGGCTCAGTTGGAGCAGGAGGAGTGGCCTGACACTATGCCGGACTTGAAGAAGGAGGTGTGGCCTGACACGGTGTCGGACTTGAAACGGGAGGAGTGGCTAGACGCTGTGCCGGACTTGAAGCAGGAGTCTGCTCACGCGTTCGTGGACTTGGAGGAGCGGGAGTCTGCTGACACGATGGTAGACCTCGAGGAGGAGTTGGCTCACGCGTTCGTGGACTTGGAGGAGCGGGAGTCTGCTAACTCGGTGGCGAACTTCGAGGAGGAGTCGGCAGACGCGGTGTCGGTGGACTTTGAAAGACGATGCAATCCTTTATCCATAGGATGATACGATGTATGGCCTCTCCCAGTGTGTGCTCGTCGTCACCTCCAGGAATGTCAAGCTGTAGCCCCGAATATGGTCCACCACCTCATCAACCAAGACACGAGCATAGCCCGCTGGAATCGGGGTGCAATGGAAGGTTGGTTCGGGGGTAATTGTAAAAGCAATGGCGTCCACCACCTTCATGGATATGTTCTTCATTTTAAAGTGTAGTTCACAGTTAGTGTTCTCTATGATGTCATCCACAGGGTATGTATCCAGCAGTGCGTCGCCCGGGGCGGAACCAACGCTGCTTCTCGGCATGGATGGGACGGTGCTATCCATTGCTGGACGATCATCCGCTTGCTGCTGCCACTGCTGAGACCCCCTTTCCTGGCTAAGTGAGTCGATCTGCTGCTGGAATTTGAGTGCCAAGTCCGCGTGCCTTGCTTCTAGGCCTTGAAGGCGTTCTGCGTCCTGCTTCCTCTGCTCCTCCTCCAGCTTCCTCTTCTCCTCCTCCTCCATCTTCTTTCTTGCACGGGTCCCGTAGTCGCTGCTCCATTCCAAAATCCTCATACTAGGGAATAACGCCCTTGCCTCGTGTTCTTCTCGGGTGTTCAGGATTTCCCAGGGCGCGCGTAAGCTCGTCCTTCTCTCAATTGGGCTTGAGTTGTTTTTTGCTGTATTTAGAGTTTCTTTGTGAATATTTTTGCTTTAGGTACAAAAAATTACAAACTTTCTATTAGTGCCGGTAGTTTACAAATTTGAATAGTTTACATTTTGAATTATTTGAAATTTGTGTGAATCACTAGTTTGTGAATAACTTAACTTTGAAAATAGATTTTTTAGTGATTCTTTCTTATGTTTAATATTAGTGTGTTTTATCATTATATTCAATTTGGTAATTCTTAGGTTATTTGAAAAATGAAATGCCTTTGTAACGGATGAGTTTTCGTCTGAAATCCTCATACTTCGAAAGAGATTGTCCATTTTGCACACGAAGTGCATCCAGTTTTTGCGGTAACCCTCTCTACTTTTTGCACATGCTATGTGGGTGAAATTATGATACCATGCCAACTTTCAACCTTTTCTGAGTTCATTTGAAATGCTTTTCAATTTCAGGGTCATTTAGCTGAAAAAATCAGCAAACTTTCTGGTTAGCTTATTACCCAAATCGGTCCCACCGAGTTTGAGTAATCGGTCTCACCGAGTTTGCCTGACCAACTCTCTGGTTAGCTAATTACCAAATTCGGTCTCACCGAGTTTGTGTAATCGGTCTCACCGAGATTATGTTATGCCCTAACCCTAGCCATATCGGTCCTACCGAGATGCATTTCAGTCCCACCGAAAACCCTAACGGTCACTAGGTTTACTAAATCGGTCTGACCGAGTTTTATGATTCGGTCCCACCGAGTTTGGTAAATTGTGTGTAACGGTTAGATTTTGTGTGGAGGCTATATATAACCCTCCACATCCTCTTCATTCGTGAAGAGAGCCATCAGAACAAGCCTACATTTCCAGCATCCTATTTCTGAGAGAGAACCACCTACTCATGTGTTGAGGCCAAGGTATTCCATTCCAACCATATGAATCTTGATCTCTAGCCTTCCCCAAGTTGCTTTCCACTCAAATCTTCTTTCCACCAAATCCAATCCTATGAGAGAGAGTTGAGTGTTGGGGAGACTATCATTTGAAGCACAAGAGCAAGGAGTTCATCATCAACACACCATTTGTTACTTCTTGGAGAGTGGTGTCTCCTAGATTGGCTAGGTGTCACTTGGGAGCCTCCGACAAGATTTTGGAGTTGAACCAATGAGTTTGTAAGGGTAAGGAGATCGCCTACTTCGTGAAGATCTACCGCTAGTGAGGCAAGTCCTTCGTGGGCGATGGCCATGGTGGGATAGACAAGGTTGCTTCTTCGTGGACCCTTCGTGGGTGGAGCCCTCCGTGGACTCGTGCAACCGTTACCCTACGTGGGTTGAAGTCTCCACCAACGTGGATGTACGATAGCACCACCTATCGGAACCACGACAAAAACATCCGTGTCTCCAATTGCGTTTGATTTCTCCAAACCCTTCCCTTTACATTCTTGCAAGTTGCATGCTTTATTTTCCGCCGCCTATATACTCTTTGTATGCTTGCTTGTTATCTATTGAGAATGTTAAACTTGTGCCTAAACTCCATTTAAACCAAAAGAAGTTAAAAACTGCAACTTTGGTACTTCGTGTCTAATCACCCCCTTCTAGACACCTCTTCTCAAGATCCTACAAGTGGTATCAGAGCATTGGTCTCCATTGCCTTGGTTTAATCACCATTGGAGGATGATGGATGAGTCTACTTTGGGGAGTCTTAGACATAGAGTGCCTATTCTTGATGGAGAGTATTTTCATGAGTGGAAAAATGAGATGCTTGTGATTTTCAATCAATATCAATTGAACAAGTACATTGCTAGCCCTTGTGCACCTCATGTTGATCCTATACATCCTACCCTTGATGAATCTATTGACATGACTAGAAATCTTAGAACTGTTAATCTTATCACTAGAGGCTTGCCTAGAAACTTGATTAGAATCTTGCCTACTTTTGAGTGTGCCTACACTATATGGAAATTCCTTGAGGAACGCTTTCCAAATTATTCCTTGAAAATTCTAGATGAGTTTCTCTATAAGTCTATTGCCTTGAGTAAGATGAATACTAGTGATCCTATGTTTGGTGATCGTCTATTTGAACTCACCGACCTTATGCGTGCCAAAGGAGATGTTGGAATTATTGGTGATATTATTTCTGAAGCTATAAGAATTCATAAGCAAGATCTTTGTCAAACTCACTCTAAAGAATTACCTTCTCTAGGATTTGATCCACCACATGACGATTATGAACATGGATACTATGATGAGGATGATGATAGTGACTTCGATCTTGATGATGCAATAAGACATTTTGGTCTTATGGCAAATCTTCGGGGATATGTGTCAGGAGGAAAGAAATGGGTTCTTGACAGTGGATGTACCGATCACATGACTGGAGATAAAGACATGTTTCGTGATCTTGCTGAAAATGATAGTCCTCGAAAGTATGTCACTTTTGGTGACAACTCAAAGGGTAAGGTAGTTGGCCTCGGTAAGGTGGCCATCTCACATGATAGCTCCATTCAAAATGTCATGCTTGTTGAGTCTCTTGGCTACAACTTACTTTCAGTATCTAGACTTGCTGATTTCGGTTTAAATGTCCTATTTACTGAAGTAGATTGTCAAGTGTTTCGTCGAGACAATCATAAAATGGTCTTTACCAGTATACGTAGAGGTGATCTTTACATTGTTGATTTCTCTAAAAAGGCACAACCTAAAACTTGCTTCATTGCTAAATCCTCAAAACGTTGGTTATGGCATAGACGACTAGGTCACGTTGGCATGAGAAACCTTGACAAGCTTATTAAAGGAAATCATATCCTTGGAGTTAATGATGTCATATTTGATAAGGATAGACTGTGCAGTCCTTGTCAAGCAGGTAAACAGGTTGGAGGAAGGCATCCCGTGAATAACATCATGACCACAAGGAGGCCACTCGAGCTACTTCATATGGACCTTTTTGGTCCCAACGCCTACAAAAGTCTCGGTGGAAATTCTTTTGGTCTAGTTATAGTTGATGATTTTTCAAGATTTACGTGGGTGTTCTTTCTCGATGATAAATCGTAGGTCCAAAAGATCTTCAAAAACTTCGCTAGGAAGGCCCAAAACCAATTTTAAGTGAAGATCAAGAAGGTTCGCAGCGACAATGGAACGGAGTTCAAGAACGTAAACGTGGACACCATTCTTGACGAAGAAGGGATTTCACACGAGTTCTCGGCTACGAACACACCTCCACAAAATGGAGTTGTTGAGAGGAAGAACCGGACGCTCATCGAAATGGCGAGAATGATGCTTGATGAGCACAAGACGCCGAAGCACTTTTGGGCAGAAGCGGTTGAGACAGCTTGTCATGCAACAAATCGCTTGTATCTTCACAAGCTACTCGGCAAGACGGCATACGAGCTCCTCACTGGTAACAAACCCCAAGTTGGATACTTTCGAGTATTCGGCTCAAAATGCTACATTCTTGATAAGCATCGTCATTCAAAATTTGCTCCTAAGTCTCATGAAGGTTTCCTACTATGTTATGGCTCAAACTCTCACACTTACCGTGTCTACAACAATTTCACCCGAAAGGTTGAAGAGATGGTAGATGTGAAGTTTGATGAATCTAACGGCTCGCAAGTAGAGCAATTGCCTATTGATGTAGGAGACAAAGACCCTTCGGAAGCAATCCAAGACTTGTCTATTGGCAAGGTCCGTCCAACGGAGGTAAAGGAGAGTACCTCGTCTGTTCAGGTGGAAGCTTCTACTTCACGACAAGGTGAACCAAGAGTTGATACGGAAGCATCCACAAGTGGAACACACCAAGATGAAGAAAACGAGGAAGAACATCACGAACGTCAACAACCTCCTTCTCCACCACGACAAGAAAACGACAACGCCAACAATGAAGATGATCAAGAAGAAGGAGAACAAGATGAAGAAGATGTTCAACTGAGACCCAAGCAAAAGCTTTCACGAGTACGAGCAAGAATTGTTAAAGACCATCCCGTCGAGAAAATCTACAATGATATTCGAGCCGGGAGAATCACTCGCTCTAAAACTCGTTTAGCTAACTTTTGTGAAAACTATTCTTTCATCTCTAGCATTGAACCTATGAAGGTCGAAGAAGCATTGGAAGATCCGGATTGGATAAATGATATGCATGAAGAGAAACCAAGTTTGGACATTGGTTGAGAAGCCCGACAACAACCACAACATCATCGGTACCAAATGGGTGTTTCGCAACAAGCAAGATGAAGATGGACAAGTAGTTCGCAACAAAGCAAGTCTCGTCGCCCAAGGCTACACACAAGTCGAAGGTATGTACTATGGTGAGACTTATGCTCCCATTGCTAGACTTGAGTCCATTCGCATCTTACTTGCCTATGCTAATCACCATAATATCACCTTGTACCAAATGGACATTAAAAGTGCTTTTCTAAATGGTGAAATAGAGGAGGAAGTTTATGTTAAACAACCTCCCGGATTTGTCAATCCTAAGAAACCAAATCATGTCTACATACGTCACAAAGCTCTTTATGGTCTTAAACAAGCTCCTAGAGCATGGTATAAATGCTTGACCAAGTTTCTTCTTGAAAAAGGCTTTGAAATTGGGAAGATTGATTCCACACTTTTTACTAAAAGGGTTAATGGAGAATTATTTGTATGCCAAATTTATGTTGATGATATCATATTTGGATCAACTAACCCTCATTTTAGTGAAAAGTTTGGAAAGCTAATGTCGGAGAAGTTTGAGATGTCATTGATGAGTGAACTCAAATTCTTTCTTGGGTTGCAAATCAAGCAAACTAAGGAAGGTACTTTTGTCTCTCAAACGAAGTACACTAAGGACTTATTCAAGAAGTTCAATATGCAAGAGTGCAAAGGTATGTCTACACCCATGCCTACTAGTGGACATCTTGATTTGACCAAAGATGGTAAACCGGTTGATCAAAAGGTTTATCGCTCTATGATTGGATCATTGTTATACCTATGTGCTTCACGTCCCGATATTATGCTAAGTGTGTGCATGTGTGCAAGATATCAAGCTGCTCCTAAAGAATGTCATCTTAAGGCCGTGAAAAGGATAGTGAGATACTTAATTCATACACCAAATTTTGGCATTTGGTATCCTAAGAGGGCCTCTTTCTATCTTGTTGGCTATTCCGACTCAGACTATGCCGGAGACAAGGTTGATAGAAAGTCCACTTCGGGTACTTGTCAATTTCTTGGTAGATCTCTTGTGTCTTGGTCCTCCAAGAAACAAAACTCGGTATCCTTATCTACAGCCGAAGCGGAGTACATTGCCGCTGGTTCATGTTGTGCTCAATTACTTTGGATGACTGTCGGGGAGACTGATCGTGACCCACGAACACCTATGGGACCTGGTCCCTTGTGGTTCGGAGGGGGGCGGAGAATGCACAAAGAGCGGATCGAGGCGATGCACACGAGCAGATTTACCCAGCTTCGGAGCTCTCCGGAGAGATAATACTCCTACTGCTGCTTGGTGGATTGTATTGTGTTCTTGCTAGGGAGCAATGAGAGCTTACAAAACCTAGCCTGAGTGTGGTCTCGAATGAGTCGAATGAACTGAACCGGAGCCGAACCGGACCCTTTCTACGTTGCACTTGGGCCTCCTTTTATAGGCACAAGGGGTCACCACAGGTGGCAAGTAGGCAAGGGTAAAATAGGAAAAACAGTGGTTGGTACACCGCTTTGTACAGTGTACAGTGATCTATACCTAACTCTAACGGCAAGGGACAAGAGCCATAAATGTCCGTCCTCGTCGCTGAACAAAGGCAACAGGACCGCAAGTGCGCCTCCGTTTGCCACGATGGTAGCTTGTCGGCGCCGCTTATCGCTGCTCCCGCTGGCTGCACAGCCCATTGACACGCTGCGTGCGTGGGAAAGCCCCATGGCGACACGCTGGCGGATGAGCTGGAGCGGAGATGAAGAGAGTTACCGCCGCTGCAAGCGCCTTGCCGCAGCAAGGTCCTTGTCGCGCCGGGAGCTTGTCGCCATTAAAACTTCCCGGCAAGCTCCTCTTGCCGGGGTCTTGTTTCCTTCGTGCCTTGTGTGGCCTTCCCAGCAAGCTCCTCTTGCCGGGGCCTTGATTACTTTGTTCTTGAATGGCTCCAAAGGAGCCGCTAAGGACCTTGGCGGTCACCAGGCCAGCCCCGCCAGGGGGTGCTGCAACTGCCCGTGCACGAGTTCGGGATACTAGGGTACCCTACTCTAGTACACCGACAGGAGCCCCCGGGCCTGGGCCACACACGGCGCCAAGCTCTGTTGGGCCAGGCCCAAAACAGTCCATGGGCGCGCGCGGCCTAGAACGCGCAGTTATTCACCTCGGACCCACCACGCCCCCCACGAACGACACGTTCCGGACGTGGCGTCGTGGGAGAGATCATGGGGGCTTTCTTAAATGGGAAAATCGGAACGCCCGCCCCCTCTCCCTCCTTATAAGCAGGGGGAACAGGGGCAGAACGCCCACTTGCCATTGCTGTCACATCAAAAACCACCGCCGCTCCCCCTTTCTTCTCAAGTCCAAAGAAAGCGACGCTCCGCCCCCCCATTGCCACCGGCGCCACCAACGCCGTCGACCTCCTCCACCACCTCCCTCCATGGCTCCGAAAGCCGACAAGGGGAAGGCGTGAAATCGGCCGAGGCGCAGCGGCTCGCGGCGCTGTGGAAGGAGCGGGCCATCTTCGATCCCCTGCTTGACAGGAAGGAGCTGCGGGAGCTGTATTACCTTTTCTGGTCGACGGAGACGCGGGCGCACCCGCGCACGAGGGTGATCTCCGCCGCCACATCCGAGAAGGTTTCCATCGGGTACCCTTTCTTCGCGCTTTTCTTCCATCGGGCTCTGCCCGCCTTTTCAATTCTTTTGCGATGTCATGAACACATATGGCCTCCGCCTCCTTGACTTCACCCCCAACGCCGTCCTCACCATGGCTGCTGCACACCTCTGCGAGAACTTTGTCGGGTCCACCCAAATGTAGCACTTTTCCGCCATTACTTCATGCCCCTGCGTAGAGAGAGGAGAGCCGCTTGCCGGAGGAATTGCATGGATCTCCAGGATCGGCAAGAAGGAAGCATATCTTGTCGGAGAGCTGCGCAGCAAGTGGGAGGAGTGGAGAGCCGATTGGTGTTGGATCTTAGAGGAGGACCGCAGCCTTTCACTGCCTGCGCCAAACTCCCATAGTCTTGGCAGCGATTGGAGCAACTTGGCGCGGAGGATGCCAAGTTGAAGATTGCCGTGACTAGGATCCTGCGCCTCAGGCACGCCGGGCTTACCGTAGGAGCAGTTGGCGCGGACTTTCTTCGCCGCCGCATTGCGCCCTTGCAGGAGAGGGGGAGGCCTGCTTGGGAGTTCCAAAATGCGGCGGACATCATGAGGCTGCGCCCGGGTCTGAACTGGAACTTTACTGTCTTGGAGCTAGATGGCATGCTGCGGGAGCTGTTCAAGCCTGATGCAGATCACCCCGAGTGGTTCATGTTGCCAAGGGGAGTCGTGCCCTTGTGCAACAACTCGTCCCTTGACCGCATCCACGCGATGATGCCGTTGTGCGATTCCCATGGAATCATTCCAACTTGGCAGGAGCCCGCCGACGACGTCGTGCAGCAGTTCTTCGACGACTTGGAAGAAGTGCCGATCCGTGCCGACGAGGAGAAGCGGCTCACCCGCGACACCACCGAGCAAGAGATGGCGCGCATTGCCACAAGGTTGGAGGAGGCGGCAGAAGCTGCCGCCGCCGGTGTGTTTGGGTTCACCGTCGAGGAGGCAGAAACAGCCGAGGCGGCAAGCCTTGCCGATTGAGAGGAGTTCGCCGTTGAGGAGGAGCAGGCCGAGCCCGACGCTGACCCGAACGAGCCCGCCTGGGGCGCTTCCCCTCCACCGTCAAGTAGCTTGCCGCGGGAGGAGCCCGCGGCCCCGCCAAGAAGACGTCTCCGCAAGACCGGAGAAGTGGCGGGGCGACAGACGGGCCAACAGCCGCCTCGCCGCCCGACGCGCTCCACCGCGGCAAGCACTGCAGCTGGAGGAGCCCCCATGCCGCCACAAAGAACGGCGCGGGCCTTCGAGCCACGGCCCCTGCACCCGCCAAGCGTCCGAGGGAGCCTACTCCTCCAGCTCGTCGCACCGGAGCAGAGTTTGACTTGTCCGCTCTCAGCTCCGAGGAAGAAGAGGAAGAGTAAGTTCTTGCCGCTGCTACTTGTAATTCTTCAATTTACTGCTTTGCCTTGTATCTGACTTGCTTCATTCTGAGCTCTTTCCTTCTTCAGGACGCTGGCTCAGAGGGCGTCGAAGAGGGCCAAGACTCCGGTGGTCGTCGTTGAAGACGATTCTCCTGCGGCGACAGGAGGTACGTCTGAGACTCTCTTGACGGATCCGGTGACCCTTCAACAGAGCAGACCCCAGCACAGCCCCCAGTGTAGGAGTAGAGCAGCCTCATCAGGAGGTCCCGGAAATCACTCCTGAAGTCCTATCTGCTTCAACTACGCCGCCAAGGGAGAAATCTCCGCCAAGGGAGCGCTCTCCGGCAAGGGAGGCCTCTCCGACAAGGGGAGCTTCTCCGACAAGGGGCAGCGCCGACGAACCTCCGGTGGTGGAGACCGCGGCAACAGATCCCACTGCAGGTAATCTTCTTGTTTGAAAATCTCCCTTGGGTTCTCTTTTCTTCGTTCTTATTTTCAACATTTGCTTGACTTGTTCTTTTCTTTCTCTGATCATTAGATCCATCTGCCGGAGAACCAATGGAGACTGAGGTTGCCGGCGAGGAGGACGCTCGCGGCAACAATGACGACGCCGCCAACATGGAGGAGGAGGCCGGCACCGACAGGTCCGCCGGCGAGGCCGCCAAGGCTGCCGGGCGCAGAGGCTGGGGAGGGGTCCGTGATCGTCTCGACGCCCCGAGGCCGCAGGAGCGCCAGGCGCTGCACCGACCGCCGATCCCCCCGCCACCGATGCTACACCAGACTCCGAAGAGCCCCAGCCCGGCGCCTATCTGAAGGCCGGCGACGGTGTCTTTATCAAGCTCCCGTGGGCGTCAAGCTCCAGGGCACCGGCCGAAGGGGAGACCTTCGACGCGGAACTGCTCGCCTCCGCCGGGCTGTCACTGGTTGACGCTCCGAGCAGCAGCAGCGGCGAGCCTGAGGAGGAGCAGCTGCTGAAGAGGTTGCTGCCGCTCTACCGCGCTCGACAAGCTAAGCTGGAGTCCAGGGAAGCGCTTGTCGCGAGGGCGGGAGCTGACATGGAGAAGCGCGCAGAGGAGCTCCGGCGCGCCAACAAGGAAACTCTCCGGGATATAGCAGAAGCGCGGGAGCAACTTTCCGAAGAGCGCACGGCCTTCATCTTGGAGAAGGCCGAGGTCGAGGAGCAGCAAAGGCTCGCCGCGAAGCTCTCCGCGCAAGAAGGTGGTGGCGCGCAGCGGAAGATCAACCTCGGCAGCTACGAGGAAGATCTTGCCTTGCGAAGCAATCAACTGGCGGGCACCGCAGAGGCAAAGGACGCCGCCGCGGCTGCCGAGACCGCCAAGAAGGAATTGGAGACGAGGGTGGCTCAGCTGGAGGCCACCCTCCAGAAGAGCGCCGAGGAGGTCACCGGGCTGAAACGCGAGCGCGAGAAGGACGCCTACACTCTCGGCGAGTTGCAGGGTCGTTTCGCTGAAAAGATCAAAGAGCTCGACGCCGCCAAGGACTCCAAGGCAGATCTGGAGCTGAAACTAACCACTCTGACGAAGACGCTGGACGGCGCCAAGGAGCGAGAAGCGGGCCTGCTGGAGAAGATCAAGGCCAACGAGGAGCTGTTGGCGAATGCCGCGACTGCCCAGAATACTCTCAGAGATAGCATAATGCACTGGACAGAAGGGCTTGTGGACACTGCCGCCGCCATCCATAATGAGCTGATGGAGCTGGGGATGGGGGATCTTGGGTACTCCACCGACGAGAACCTCCAACCCAGCGCCAAGCTCAGCCCGTTCTTCAAGGGCGTGCTGACGGGTCTCCAGCGGCTCCGGGAAGAGATCCCAAAGCAACTGGCCGACGAGTCGCGTCAAGTCTGCGCCGGGGCTCTCCAGAAGGTGCTGATGAAGGTGGCCTTCCGCAACCCAGGCGTCAACTTCACCAACGTCCTCAAGTCCCTGCCTCCATCTGCCGACGTTGAAGCACTCAAGGCCCTTGTCGCACCCATCGTGGACAGGGTGAGCGGAGTCAAGAGGCTCGATGGCGACCGCGTGGACTAGGCCGCCAAGTTTATCTTTTCCTTGTCGCTGCAGATCATGTTTAGTAGAACAATTTATTAGATCTGCGACAAGTTATTTTGTGATATACTCTATCTTAGGCAACAATTGCAATGTTATTCCCTTTACTTTATTTCTTCCCTTGTATGTTTGTGCCCTACGCTTTTAGGAAACTTGTCGGTGCGATCACCTTTGCCGCGAGCGCTGAGTGCGGAACGTCAGCAGCCTGCTGGCGATGCCGCCTCCGACAAGCAACCTTGTCGCAACTAGCTGCAGTGCACTTAAGTTGTTGAGCGGACTCGAAACAAAGTAAGGGTGCAAGCTAGCCGCGAGTTGGTTCCTCCGCGCACGGGTTTTCCATACAAAGTACTATCGTTCGAGGAAGATAACTTGAAAATTTAAAAACTGATTGCTTAAACTTAGCAACTTAGCTTTTCTGTTGTTTGCTTCCCGGCAAGGTGATACTTCCTTGAGCGACACTTGGTGGCCCACACCATTATCTTCTCCTTCCCCCCCGGTTAACTTGTGGGTGGATGAACCTTGCTCTCTTTTAGGAAGAAAGAAGAGAAAATAAAGTTATGGAGCCTAGTGGCTCATTATCGCTTACCGGGTGTGGATGCTGCACAAAATGTCAGATAATACATGCATAATAATGATGAAAGCATGAAATTGAAAAATTGTGCGCAACACATGAGCTTTACTGATGCACGGGGTCTGCGCCCGGCTTTGTACAAAGGATTATATGCAACAGCGGCAAGACTTGTACAAAAGGGTGGTTGCTTGAACGGGTTCCGCAATCGCGCCTATGGGTAAAACTTACGAAGATGCTCTATATTCCAGGAGTTGCTCACCGAACGCCATCTTCGGTCTCAAAGCGGACAGCGCCAGGCCTAGTGACTCGTTTCACCCGATAAGGGCCTTCCCACTTCAAGTCCAACTTGTTGGAATTCTTGGCGGATTGAACGCTACCAAGAACAAGGTCGCCTTCCTCGAAGCTTCGGCATTAACTTTGGCTATGGTAGCAGCGCAAAGCTTCTGGTAACGAGCAGCTCGTGCAAAGCCTCAAGACGATCCTCCTCGAGGAGCAGCGTCATCTTGTCGCAGCTGCTCTTGCTCAAGCTCATCATAAGCGAGTACTCGAGGTGACCCGTATCTGAGTTCCGTGGGGAGAACTGCCTCTGCTCCATAGACTAGAGCGAAGGTGTCCGCCGGTGGCTCGATTTGGCGTCGTCTGATCGACCAAAGAACCACCGGCAGCTCCTCAATCCAGTTTCTTCCGCACTTGCGCAGCCTGCCGAAAGTTCTGGTCTTGAGTCCTCGCAGCACTTCAGCATTTTCCCTCTCTGTTTGACCATTGCTTCTCGGATGAGCAACAGAAGCAAAACAGACCTTGGCGCCAAGATCTTGGACGTACTGCATGAAGGTGCGACTCGTGAATTGTGTGCCGTTGTCGGTGATGATCCGGTTAGGTATCCCAAAACGGCAAACAATTGACCAAGAACTTGATTGCCGATCGTCGTTGTCACCTTCCTCATCGCCTCCACTTCCGCCACTTTGTGAACTTGTCGATTGTGACGTACAAGTACTCAAAGCCCCGACAGCTTCGGGGGGGCCGAGGATGTCGAGCCCCGCACCAAAAATGGCCAGGATAAAGGGATCGTCTAGAGAGCTTGAGCTGGCTGGTGTATCTGCTTGAATGGGCCTGCACGCTTCACACTTGGTTACTTGTGCAGTTGCATCCTGGAGGGCTTCTGGCCAGAAGAAACCTTGCCGGAAAGCTTTGCCGGCAAGTGCTCTTGCGCCAATGTGGTGACCACATATGCCTCCGTGTATCTCTGCCAACAGCTTCTGTCCATCTTCCCGGCAAATACGCTTCAATTTCAATCTGTTGAGTCTTCTTCTATACAGGATGTTGTCAACAAACTGGTACATACTTGACTGCCGGGCTACTCTTTCCGCTTCTTCTTACTCTTCGGGAAGTTCTCCTGTCTGAAGGAAATGGACGATCTGCTGTGCCCATGTTGGAGCTTGCGGCTCGACAACAAGGACTAAAGGCACATCTGCCGCTGCGGGAACATCAGCTTCCGCGGCAAGAAACTGCAGTTCTACCGGAGCTTGATGATCCCCGGCAAGCTTGCCGGAGAAAAACTTGTCGGGAGCGTCTGCTTCAACGAAACAAACCCTAGGGCTTGTCGGAGCAGACTGCTCCTCAGCGATATCTGTGTTGATTTTGGGGACCTTCTTGGCGGCGGCTTCAGGGAGATCTGCCGGAAAGTAATCACCAGAAACCAACTTCCTCTTCCTACTCTGTCCAGTTGATGGCGTTACGGTTGGTTGAGTCAGCTTGAGCACAAAAATTCCTGGTTCCACAGGTAACTTGAGTGCAGCATATTTTGACCGGCCATCAGCAATATCATTCTGAGCTCTTGGAACATGTTCCATTTGCAGACCTTCAAAGTGCTCTTCTAGCTTCCTCACTTCATCAACGTAGGCTTCCATCAATGGACTCTGATAATCTTTGTTTACTTGGCGGACGACAAGCTGCGAGTCACCCCTGACGATAAGCTTCTTGATCCCAAGGTCCACCGCATTCTAAGGCCGCAAGCAAACCTTCATACTCTGCAGTATTATTTGTTGCTTGTTCCTTGGGAAAGTGCATCTGGACTATGTACTTGAGGTGCTCTCCGGTGGGTGCGATAAGCAACACGCCGCACCGCACCTTGCAGCGAGAAGGCACCATCAAAGTACATCAGCCACTCTTTACTTGCTTCCTTGACGGGATGCTCGTCTCGAATTTCTTCATCTTGCGTTGGCGTCCATTCTGCTATAAACTCTGCCAATGCTCTGCTTTGGATAGTTGAAGTGCTTTCAAACTTGAGGCCAAAGCTTGACAGTTCCAGTGCCCACTCAACAATCCTGCCTGTTGCTTCTGGATTTTGCAATATCCTCTTCAACGGAAAGCGAGTGACAACTGTTATCTCATGTGCTTGGAAGTAATGGCGCAGCTTTCTCGAGGCCATGAGGAGGCCGAAAAGCAACTTCTGCACACCGAGTACCTTGACCTAGCCCCTGCAGAAGGGAACTGACAAAGTAGACCGGGCGCTGCACCATCTTTTTCTGTATCTTGTCGCAATCCTGCGCAGAACCGTCCTTGTCGGGACCAGAGATTGACGGCGAAGCCCCCTGCTTGTCGCTGGATGCATCTGCCTCGGTTGCTGACTCATCATCCGCCTCGCTCTCCGCTACTAACGCAGCACTAACCACTTGATTGGTTGCTGCTATAAACAGCAGCAACTTCTCTTGTGGCCTAGGTGCGACAAGTATTGGAGTGGAGGACAGGTACCTCTTTAAGTCCTGTAGCGCAGCCTCCGCTTCGGGAGTCCATTTCATTGGACCTGCCTTTTTCAAAATCTTGAAAAATGGCAGGCGCTCAATGACTTAGAGATAAACCTGCTGAGAGCAGCCACGCAACCGGCAAGCCTTCTTACATCCTTGACGCGCTTTGGTGCTTCAATCTGCTCAATGGCCTTGATCTTGTCGGGATTGGCCTCAATTCCCCTCTGGGACACGAAGAACCCGAGAAGTTTTCCGGAAGGGACTCCAAACACGCACTTCTCGGGGTTGAGCTTGAGGTTGATCTTGCGCAGATTTGCAAAGGTCTCATCTAAGTCTTGAACCAGAGTTGCTTTGTCCTTGCTCTTGACCACTATGTCATCCATGTAGGCTTCTACATTTCCGTGTATTTGTGGTTCAAAGGCATCATGGACTACTCTCGCAAACGTTGAACCAGCATTCTTCAAACCAAAAGGCATCCGTATGAAGCAGTACGTGCCACATGGTGTAACGAATGCGGTTTTCTCTTCATCCTCCTCTGCCATGAAAATCTGATGATATCCTGAATATGCATCAAGAAATGAAAGCAAATCACATCCAGCTGTGGAGTCAACAATCTGGTCTATACGCGGCAAGGGAAATGGGTCTTTAGGGCAAGCTTTATTAACATCTGTGAAGTCAATAAAAAGTCTCCATTTCCCATTCGCCTTGCGTACAACTACCGGATTGGCCAACCACGTGGGATGGAGCACTCCTCTGACAAGTCCTACTGCTTCCAACTTCTTGATCTCTTATGCTATGTATTCTTGGCGCTCCACTGCCTGTTTCCTAACTTTTTGCTTGACGGGCCGCACGTGAGGACAGACAGCTAGGTGGTGCTCAATTACTTTCCTGGGAACACCGGGGATGTCAGATGGTTGCCATGCAAACACATCGACATTCGCCCGCAGGAAAGCAACGAGCTCGCCTTCCTATTTAGGGTCAAGCGTGGCACTGATGGTGAAGGTACCACCAGTGCCGTCCTCCTTGGCGGGCACATTCTTGGTCTTCGACGGAGCTGCCATCATCTTCTTGCACTTGCCGGTGGAGCTCGATGGTGCGTCCTCGACGGTAGCGCAGCACTCCGAAGAGGTGCGCTTGCCGGAGTGGGCATCAGAGCTCTTGCCGGACAAGGTGGTCTTGCACTTGCCGGTGGAGCTCGATGGTGCGTCCTCGACGGTAGCGCAGCACTCCGAAGAGGTGCGCTTGCCGGAGTGGGCATCAGAGCTCTTGCCGGACAAGGTGGTCTTCTTCTTCTTCCCCCCGGGAGCTTCAGCGGCAAGTGGTTTGCTATCTGTCGCAGCTGCTGCATCCCGGTAAATTTTGTCGGCGCAGATAAGTGCATCCTTCTTGTCGCCATGAACAGAAATGACGCTTATCGGGCCGGGCATCTTGAGTAGATTGTAGGCGTAATGAGAGGCTGCCATGAACTTGGCGAGTGCTGGACGTCCAAGTATCCCATTGTAGGGCAATGGGAAATCAGCAACGTCGAATGTGACCCTCTCAGTCCTGAAATTTAACTCACTGCCAAATGTTACTGGCAATGTGATCTTCCCTTTCGGCTTGCTCCTTCCTGGGTTGATTCCTTGAAAAGTGCCAGTCTCTTCGAGCTCGCTGTCAGGGATTTGAAGCTTCTGGAGCACTGCAGAGGAGATCAGATTCAGGCCGGCTCCGCCGTCAACCAACATTTTAGTGACCTTGAGGTTGCGGATAGTTGGCGAGACCAACATCGGCAAGCACCCGACCGCAGTTATGCGATCAGGGTGGTCCTCAATATCAAAAATGATGGGCGTGCTGGACCACTTCAGAGGTCTATGTGATTCCACGGATGGTTCTGCTGCATTGACCTCCCGCATCCATTGCTTGAGTTGGCGGTGCGAGGTATGCAGAGAAGCACCACCGTCAATGCAGAGAACTTCTGTTGCCTTCTGAAACTCCTGCTCATCAGCTTCATCGTCTTCCATGTCTTCATCATCATCTTCTTCTTCGTCCTTGTCATGGCCGCGGGGAGGTCTGTCTCCTTGCCGTTGCTTGGCCTTGCCACGGCGTCCCCCCCGGCCGGGTCTCTTTTTGCTAGCTGCACCAGCACCCTCCTGAGCCTTCTCCTTGTCTCGCCGCTCGTACTCAGCCTTCTGTAGTTCAACGAGCTGCTCGACTTTCTTGCAACTCTGGAGATCGTGGCCCTTGGTGCGGTGAATCTTGCAATACTGCTTGTTGGAGCTGTCTGGCTTGTCGGCGGCCGCCACAGCTTGGCGGTCGGTGTCAGCGGCAACCTCCTTGCCGGAGCCGCCAACCTTGGCCTGCTTGGCACCACCTCCGTTGCCGGACTGCTCGACAACTAATACTTCTTTGTTCTTCTTTTTTCTGTTGTTCCGCCGCCGGCTCTTCTTTGCCGGGGCGGTCTCCTCACTGTCAGATTCTGCTCCCACATTCTCTCCAGGAAGTCTTCTTCACTCCTCAGCACGTGCACACTTGTCGGCCAAGGCATACAGCTCACTGACGTCCTTGACTTTGCACATCGCCATCTTCTCCCTCATCCTACGGTTCCGCACGTTCTGATGAAACGCGCTGATCACCGCGGCAGGGTGGACGTCTGGGATGTTGTAGTGCACACGACTGAATCTCTGGATGAACTTGCGCAGGGACTCTCCCTCCTTTTGGGCGAGCAGGTGAAGGTCACTTTCTTGGCCATGAGGCTTGTGGCTTCCTGTGAAGGCGCCGACAAACTAATGGCACAAATCTGCCCAAGAAGATATGGAGTTGTCCGGCAAGTGCATGAGCCAAGATCTGACGTTTGGCTTGAGCACCAGAGGGAAGTAGTTGGCGAGGATCTTGTCGTCTCGTCCCCCTGCAGCCTGCACCGCGATGGTGTAGACGCTGAGGAACTCCGAAGGGTGTGTCCTGCCATCATATTTCTCTGGCACATCTGGCTTGAAATTTTTCTTGTCAGGCCACTGGACTTGCCGCAGCTCACGGGTGAACATAGGGCAACCTACGCGTCAGACGCAAGTCGCTGTTCCTCTCGGCGCATGCCTGTCAACAGCGGGCCCGGCGCGCTAGTCGGATTGACGCCGCGCTTCTCTTCGGCGCTCGATGCGAGTTCAAGCGTCTTCTTGTTGCCGTTCCTTAAGAACTTGGCGCTGATCACGGCGAGCTCGTGGATCCGGCGACGCCGTGGAGTCGCTTGTCGAGGTGGATCCGAGGAGCTGGTGATCTTGGCCTTCGGGAAGGGAGTGCATGGTGGTGTCACCCCGCAGGTCTCGCCGCCACCGGCTCGTGCCTTGTCGTTGCGCCGCGCAAGGACGCAGCTTGGTTGCCGCGGACGTCGCCGTTAGCAAAGCCGATGAGACTTCGATTGTGGCCCTCCATTCGCCGACCTTGTCGGCCGTTGGAGGGTAGTCTAGAAGTAGCTGAGCTCTCGCCAAGGCTTCCGCTGGAGTTGTGGGTGGCAAAGGCGTACGGAGCGAGGAACGGGATGTGCTCGGACTCCTAACCAAGTTAGAGGAGCAGCATCCATAGCCTAAGCGATCGCATTCGCCTGCATCTGCATGTTTGGCGTGCATGCGGGTCTCGAGGGCCTCGGGATCCTCCAGCTTGGCCTTGATCCAACTGTTGGGGAACGTAGTAATTTCAAAAATTTTCCTACGATCACGCAAGACCATGGTGATGCATAGCAACGAGATGAGAGTGTTTTCACGCACCCTCGAGACCAGAACGGAAGCGTTGACGCAACGTGAGAGGAAGTAGTCGTACTTCTTCCCGATCCAACCGATCCAAGTACCGAACGTCACGGCACCTCCGAGTTCTGCACACGTTCAGCTCGATGGCGTCCCTCGAACTCCGATCCAGCCGAGTGTTGAGGAGAGTTTCACAAGACGACGGCGTGGTGGCGATGATGATGTTCCACCGCGCAGGGCTTCGCCTAAGCTCCGCAACGGTATATTCGAGGTGTAGTTTGGTGGAAGGGGCACCGACACGGCTAAGGAACGATCTCAATGATCAACTTGTGTGTCATGGGGTGCCCTCTGCCCTGTATATAAAGGAGGGAAGGGAGGGCTGGCCGGCCACCAAGGGCTGCGCTGGGAGTCCTACTCCCACCGGGAGTAGGATTCCTCCCCAATCCTAGTCCAACTAGGATTGGCCAAGTGGGAAGGGAGAGAGGCGCCACCTTCTCCTAGTCCTAATAGGACTAGGGAAGGGGGAAGGTGCGACCAGCACTTGGGCCCCTTTCCTCCTTTCCACTAAGGCCCATCAAGGCCCATTGACCCCCGGAGGTTCCGTAACCCCGGTACTCGGTAAATTCCCAATTTCACCCGGAGTGATTCCGAGTCCAAACATAGGCTTCCAATATATCAATCTTTATGTCTTGACCATTTCGAGACTCCTCGTCATGTCCGTGATCTCATCCGGGACTCGAACAACCTTCGTACATCAATATCATATAAACTCATAATAACTGCCATCGAAGCGTTAAGCGTGCGGACCCTACGGGTTCGAGAACTATGTAGACATGACCGAGACACCTCTCGGTCAATAACCAATAGCGGGACCTGGATGCCCATATTGGCTCCTACATATTCTACGAAGATCTTTATCGGTCGACCGCATAACAACATCGTTGTTCCCTTTGTCATCGGTATGTTACTTGCCCGAGATTCGATCGTCGGTATCCAATACCTAGTTCAATCTCGTTCTTGGCAAGTCTCTTTTCTCGTTCCGTAATACATCATCTCACAACTAACACATTTAGTTGCAATGCTTGCAAGGCTTATGTGATGTGCATTACCGAGAGGGCCCAGAGATACCTCTCCGACAATCGGAGTGACAAATCCTAATCTCAAATATGCCAACCCAACATGTACCTTCGGAGACACCTGTAATGTACCTTTATAATCACCCGATTCGTTGTGACGTTTGGTAGCACCCAAAGTGTTCCTCGGGCAAACGGGAGTTGCATAATCTCATAGTCATAGGAACATGTATAAGTCATGAAGAAAAGCACTAGCAACAAACTATACGATCAGGTGCTATGCTAATGGAATGGGTCATGTCAATCAGATCATTCAACCAATGATGTGATCTTGTTAATCAAATAACAACTCCTTGTTCATGGTTAGGAAACATAACCATCTTTGATTAACAAGCTAGTCAAGTAGAGGCATACTAGTGACATCTGTTTGTCTATATATTCACACATGTATTATGTTTCCGGTTAATACAATTCTAGCATGAATAATAAACATTTATCATGAAATAAGGAAATAAATAATAACTTTATTATTGCCTCTAGGGCATATTTCCTTCAGTCTCCCACTTGCACTAGAGTCAATAATCTAGTTCACATCATCATGTGATTCAACACAAATATTCACATCTGTATGTGATTAACACCCATAGTTCACATCGTCATGTGACCAACACCCAAAGGGTTTACTAGAGTCAGTAATCTAGTTCACATCGCTATGTGATTAACACCCAAAGAGTACTAAGGTGTGATCATGTTTTGCTTGTGAGATAATTTTAGTCAACGGGTCTGTCACATTCAGAGCCGTAAGTATTTTGCAAATTTCTATGTCTACAATGCTCTGCACGGAGCTACTCTAGCTAATTGCTCCCACTTTTAATATGTATCTAGATTGAGACTCAGAGTCATCTAGATTAGTGTTAAAACTTGCATCGACGTAACCTTTTACGACGAACCTTTTTCACTTCCATAATCGAGAAACATATCCTTATTCTACTAAGGATAATTTTGACCGCTGTCCATTGATCTACTCCTAGATCTCTATTGCACTCCCTTGCCAATCTTAGTGGTAGGGTATGCAATAGATCTGTACACACATGACATACTTTATAGAACCTATGGCTGATGCATAGGGAATGACTTTCATTCTCTTTCTATCTTCTGCCGTGGTCGGGTTTTGAGTCTTACTCAATCTCACACCTTGTAACACAGGCAAGAACTCTTTCTTTGACTGTTCCATTTTGAACTACTTCAAAATCTTGTCAAGGTATGTATTCATTGAAAAACTTATCAAGCGTCTTGATCTATCTCTATAGATCTTGATGCTCAATATGTAAGCAGCTTCACCGAGGTCTTTCTTTGAAAAATTCCTTTCAAATACTCCTTTATGCTTTGCAGAATAATTTTACATTATTTCCGATCAACAATATGTCATTCACATATACTTATCAGAAAGGCTGTAGTGCTCCCACTCACTTTCTTGTAAATACAGGCTTCACCGTAAGTCTGTATAACACTATATGCTTTGATCAACTTATCAAAGCGTGTATTCCAACTCCGAGATGCTTGCACCAGTCCATAGATGGATCGCTGGAGCTTGCACATTTTGTTAGCTCCTTTAGGATTGACAAAAACTTCTGGTTGCATCATATACAACTCTTCTTTAATAAATCCATTAAAGAATGTAGTTTTGATATCCATTTGCCAGATTTCATAAAATGTGGCAATTGCTAACATGATTCGGACAGACTCTAAGAATCGCTACAGTTGAGAAAATCTCATTGTAGTCAACACCTTGAACTTGTCGAAAACCTTTTGCGACAAGTCGAGCTTTGTAGATAGTAACACTACTATCGTTGTCCGTCTTCCTCTTGAAGATCCATTTATTTAACATGGCTTGCTGATCATCGAGCAAGTCAATCAAAGTCCATACTTTGTTCTCATACATGGATCCTATCTCAGATTTCATGGTCTCAAGCCATTTCATGAATCTGGGCTCATCATCGCTTCCTCATAGTTCGTAGGTTCATCATGGTCTAGTAACATGACTTCTAGAATAAGATTACCGTACCACTCTGGTGCAGATCTTACTCTGGAAGACCTACGAGGTTTTAGTAGCAACTTGATCTGAAGTTTCATGATCATCATCATTAACTTCCTCACTAATTGGTGTAGGAATCACTGGAACTGATTCCTGTGATGAACTACTTTCCAATAAGGGAGAAGGTACAATTACCTCATCAAGTTCTACTTTCCTCCCACTCACTTCTTTCGAGAGAAACTTCTTCTCTAGAAAGGATCCATCTTAGCAAAAAACTTGCCTTCGGATCTGTGATAGAAGGTGTACCCAACATTTTCCTTTTGGGTATTCTATGAAGACGCACTTCTCCGATTTGGGTTCGAGCTTATCAGGTGAAAACCTTTTCACATAAGCATCACAACTCCAAACTTTAAGAAACGACAGCTTAGGTTTCTTGCTAAACCATAGTTCATACGGTGTCATCTCAACGGATTTAGATGGTTGCCCTATTAAACGTGAATGCAGCTGTCTCTAATGCATAACCCCAAAACGATAGTGGTAAATCGGTAAGATACATCATAGATCGCACCATATCATAATAAAGTGCGATTCTGACGTTCGGACACACCATAACGTTGTGGTGTTCCGGTGGCGTGAGCTGTGAAACTATTCCACATTGTTTTCATTGAAGACCAAACTCAGTAACTCAAATATTCATCTCCACGATCAGATCGCAGAAACTTTATTTTCTTGTTACGATGATTTTCCACTTCACTCTGAAATTCTTTGAACCTTTCAACTATTTCAGACTTATGTTTCATCAAGTAGATATACCCATATCTGCTCAAATCATCTTGTGAAGGTCAGAAAATAACGATACTTGCCACGAGCATCAACACTCATTGGATCGCATACATCGGTATGTATTATTCCCAATAAGTCAAGAGCTTGTTCCATTGTTCCGAGAACGGAGTTTTAGTCATCTTGCCCAAAAGGCACGGTTTGCAAGCATCAAATGATTCATAATCAAGTGATTCCAAAAGTCCATCAGCATGGAGTTTTCTTCATGCGCTTTACACCAATATGACCTAAACGGCGAGTGCCACAAATAAGTTGCACTATCATTATTAACTTTGCATCTTTTGGTTTCAATATTATGAATATGTGTATCACTATGATCGAGATCCAATGAACCATTTTCATTGGGTGTGTAACCATATAAGGTTTTATTCATGTAAGCAGAACAACAATTTATTCTCTTACTTAAATGAATAACCGTATTGCAATAAACATGATCAAATCATATTTATGCTCAACACCAAATAACACTTATTTAGGTTCCACACTAATCCCGAAAGTATAGGGAGTGTGCGATGATGATCATATCAATCTTGGAACTACTTCCAACACTCATCGTCACTTCCCTTCAACTAGTCTCTGTTTATTCTGTAACTCCTGTTTGAGTTACTAATCTTAGCAACCTAACAGTATCAAATACTCAGGGGCCACTATAAACACTAGTAAGGCACACATCAATAACCTGTATATCAAATATAACCTTGTTCACTTTGCCATCCTTCTTATCCACCAAATATTCAGGGTAGTTCGCTTCCGGTGACCAGTTCCATTGCAGCAAAAGTACTCGGTCTCGTGCTTAGGTCTAGACTTGGGCTTCTTCACTCAAGCAGCAACTTGCTTGCCGTTCCTTTTGAAGTTCCCCTTTCTTCCCTTTGCCATTTTCCTTGAGACTAGTGGTCTTGTCAACCATCAACACTTGATGTTTTTCTTGATTTCTACCTTCGCGATTTTAGCATCGCGAAGAGCTCGAGAATCTTTTTCGTCATCCCTTGCATACTATAGTTCATCACGAAGTTCTACTAACTTAGTGATGGTGACTAGAGAATTCTGTCAATCACTATCTTATCTGGAAGATTAACTCCCACTTGATTCAAGCGATTGAAGTACTCAGACAATCTGAGCACATGCTCACTAGTTGAGCGATTCTCTTCCATCTTTTAGCTATAGAACTTGTTGGAGACTTCATATCTCTCAACTCGGTATTTGCTTGAAATATTAACTTCAATTCCTGGAACATCTCATATGGTCCATGACGTTCAAAACGTCTTTGAAGTCCCGATTCTAAGCCGTTAAGCATGGTGCACTAAACTATCAAGTAGTCATCATATTGAGCTGGCCAAACGTTCATAACGTCAGATCGCTCATATTGAGCTAATAAACGTTCATAACGTGCGCATCTGCTCCTGCAATAGGTCTGTCACCTAGCGGTGCATTAAGGACATAATTCTTCTGCGCAGCAATGAGGATAAACCTCGATCACGGATCCAATCCGCATCATTGCTACTAACATCTTTCAATACAATTTTCTCTAGGAACACATATGAAAACATAGGGAAGCAACAACGCGAGCTATTGATCTACAACATAATTTGCAAAATACTACCAGGACTAAGTTCATGATAAATTAAAGTTCAATTAATCATATTACTTAAGAACTCCCACTTAGAAAAATATCCCTTCAATTCTCTAAGTGATTGCGTGATCCATATCAACTACACCATGACCGATCATCACGTGTGATGGAGTAGTTTCAATGGTGAACATCAATATGTTGATCATATCTACTATATGATTCACGCTCGACCTTCGGTCTCCGTGTTCGAGGTCATATCTTATATGCATAGCTCGTCAAGTATAACCTGAGTATTCTGCGTGTGCAACTGTTTTGCACCCGTTGTATTTGAGCGTAGAGCCTATCACACCCGATCATCACGTGGTGTCTCAAAGCCACGAAGAACTTTCGCAGCGGTGCATACTCGGGAGAACACTTCTTGATAATTTAGTAAGGATCATCTTATAATGCTACCGTCAATCAAAGCAAAATAAGATGCATAAAGGATTAACATCACATGCAATCAATATAAGTGATATGATATGGCCATCATCATTTTGTGCTTGTGATCTCCATCTCCAAAGCACCGTCATGATCACCATCGCCACCGGCGCGACACCTTGATCTCCATCGTAGCATCGTTGTCGTCTCGCCAACTATTGCTTCTCGACTATCGCTACTCCTTAGTGATAAAGTAAAGCAATTACATGGCGTTGCATTTCATACAATAAGCGACAATCATATGGCTCCTGCCATTGCCGATAACTCGGTTACAAAACATGATCATCTCATACAATATAGCATCACGTCTTGACCATATCACATCACAACATGCCCTGCAAAAACAAGTTAGGCGTCCTCTACTTTGTTGTTGCAAGTTTTACGTGGCTGCTACGGGCTGAGCAAGAACCGTTCTTACCTCGCATCAAAACCACAGCGATACTTCGTCAAATAGACTCCGTTTAACCTTCTCAAGGACCGGGCGTAGCCACACTCGATTCAACTAAAGTGAGAGAGCAGACACCCGCCGGTCACCTTTAAGCAACGAGTGCTCGGGCGGTGAAACCAGTCTCGCGTAAGCGTCTGCGTAATGTCGGTCCGGCCGCTTCATCTCACAATACCGCTGAACCAAAGTATGACATGCTGGTAGGTAGTATGACTTGTATCGCCCACAACTCACTTGTGTTCTACTCGTGCATATGACATCAACGCATAAAACCAGGCTCGATACCACTTTGTTGGGGAACGTAGTAATTTCAAAAATTTTCCTACGATCACGCAAGACCATGGTGATGCATAGCAGCGAGATGAGAGTGTTGTCTCGTACCCTCGTAGACCAGCAGCGGAAGCGTTGGCGCAGCGTAGAGGAAGTAGTCGTACTTCTTCCCGATCCAACCGATCCAAGTACCGAGCGTCGGCACCTCCGAGTTCTGCACACGTTCAGCTCGATGGCGTCCCTCGAACTCCGATCCAGCCGAGTGTTGAGGAGAGTTTCAAAGACCTGACGGCGTGGTGGCGATGATGATGTTCCACCGGCGCAGGCTTCGCCTAAGCTCCGCAGCGGTATATTCGAGGTGTAGTTTGGTGGAAGGGGCACCGCACACGGCTAAGGAACGATCTCAATGATCAACTTGTGTGTCATGGGGTGCCCTCTGCCTCTGTATATAAAGGAGGGAAGGGAGGGGCTGGCCGGCCACCAAGGGCTGCGCTGGGAGTCCTACTCCCACCGGAGTAGGATTCCTCCCCAATCCTAGTCCAACTAGGATTGGCCAAGTGGGAAGGAGAGAGGGCGCCACCCCTTCTCCTAGTCCTAATAGGACTAGGGAAGGGGAAGGTGCGACCAGCACTTGGGCCCCTTTCCTCCTTTCCACTAAGGCCCATCAAGGCCCATTGACCCCCGGAGGTTCCGTAACCCCGGTACTCGGTAAAATTCCCAATTTCACCCGGAGTGATTCCGAGTCAAACATAGGCTTCCAATATATCAATCTTTATGTCTTGACCATTTCGAGACTCCTCGTCATGTCCGTGATCTCATCCGGACTCGAACAACCTTCGTACATCAATATCATATAAACTCATAATAACCGCATCATCGAAGCGTTAAGCGTGCGGACCCTACGGGTTCGAGAACTATGTAGACATGACCGAGACACCTCTCGGTCAATAACCAATAGCGGGACCTGGATGCCCATATTGGCTCCTACATATTCTACGAAGATCTTTATCGGTCAGACCGCATAACAACATCGTTGTTCCCTTTGTCATCGGTATGTTACTTGCCCGAGATTCGATCGTCGGTATCCAATACCTAGTTCAATCTCGTTCTTGGCAAGTCTCTTTTCTCGTTCCGTAATACATCATCTCACAACTAACACATTTAGTTGCAATGCTTGCAAGGCTTATGTGATGTGCATTACCGAGAGGGCCCAGAGATACCTCTCCGACAATCGGAGTGACAAATCCTAATCTCGAAATATGCCAACCCAACATGTACCTTCGGAGACACCTGTAATGTACCTTTATAATCACCCGATTCGTTGTGACGTTTGGTAGCACCAAAAGTGTTCCTCGGGCAAGCGGGAGTTGCATAATCTCATAGTCATAGGAACATGTATAAGTCATGAAGAAAAGCACTAGCAACAAACTATACGATCAGGTGCTATGCTAATGGAATGGGTCATGTCAATCAGATCATTCAACCAATGATGTGATCTTGTTAATCAAATAACAACTCCTTGTTCATGGTTAGGAAACATAACCATCTTTGATTAACAAGCTAGTCAAGTAGAGGCATACTAGTGACATCTTGTTTGTCTATATATTCACACATGTATTATGTTTCCGGTTAATACAATTCTAGCATGAATAATAAACATTTATCATGAAATAAGGAAATAAATAATAACTTTATTATTGCCTCTAGGGCATATTTCCTTCACCAACGAGCGTATGGTGCTGCGAGCATCATGACGCTATCGGTCCCGCGCCTCCTGAGATGGACGCGGTGCGGATTCAGACGCCGAAGCTTGCGCCGCCTTGTCCTTGGACTGGCGGCGTCGTGGCTCTCTCGACGACGCCCGTTCCTCCATGACGTCTTCCCCACCACCCGTCAGCTCCGGTGGTGGTGGGTTCGACGCGGACGGCTCTGCTGCCGCCGAAGCCTTCTTCTTCGGTGGCATGTTGACGAAGATGATGAAGAAACCGCTCGTGTGAACGCCGGATCGGGTTCACACAGCCTCGACGCCCCCTACCTGGCGCACCAAAGATGTCGGGGAGGCTGATCGTGACCCACGAACACCTATGGGACCTAGTCCCTTGTGGTTCGGAGGGGGGCGGAGAATGCACAAAGAGCGGATCAAGGCGATGCACACGAGCAGATTTACCCAGCTTCGGAGCTCTCCGGAGAGATAATACTCCTACTGCTGCTTGGTGGATTGTATTGTGTTCTTGCTAGGGAGCAATGAGAGCTTACAAAACCTAGCCTGAGTGTGGTCTCGAATGAGTCGAATGAACTGAACCGGAGCCGAACCGAACCCTTTCTACGTTGCACTTGGGCCTCCTTTTATAGGCACAAGGGGTCACCATAGGTGGCAAGTAGGCAAGGGTAAAATAGGAAAAATAGTGGTTGGTACACGCTTTATACGATGTCAAGTGATCTATACCTAACTCGACGGCAAGGGACAAGAGCCATAAATGTCCGTCCACATCGCTGAAACGGTCTGTGAGGACCGTCAAGTGCGCCTCCGTTTGCCACGATGGCAGCTTGTCAGCGCCGCTTATCGCTGCTCCCCACTGGCTGCACAGCCCATTGACACGCGTGCCTGGGAAAGCCCCATGGCGACACGTTGGCGGATGAGCTGGAGCGGAGATGAAGTGAGGTTACCTGCCACGGCAAGCGCCTTGCCGCGGCAAGGTCCTTGTCGCGCTCGGGAGCTTGTCGCTCACCAAGCCTTCCCGGCAAGCTCCTCTTGCCAGGGTCTTGTTTCCTTCGTGCCTTGTGTGGCCTTCCCGGCAAGCTCCTCTTGCCGGGGCCTTGATTACTTTGTTCTTGAATGGCTCCAAAGGAGCCGCTGAGGACCTTGGCGGTCACCAGGCCAGCCCCGCCAGGGGGTGCTGCAACTGCCCGTGCACGAGTTCGGGATACTAGGGTACCCCTACTCTAGTACACCGACAATGACCCAAACTCTTAAAGATTATGGGATATATGTGAAACATGTTCCATTGCTTTGTGACAACGAAAGTGCTATCAAAATTGGTCATAATCCCGTACAACATTCTCGAACTAAGCATATTGAAGTTCGTCATCATTTCATTCGAGATCATGTTGCTAAGGGTGACATTAATCTTAAGCATGTTCGCACCGAAAAGCAATTAGCGGATATATTTACTAAACCCCTTGATGAGAAAGTGTTTTGCAGATTGAGAGGAGAATTGAACATCATTGATGCTTCAAACTTGGAGTAGAAACTCCATTGGATACATGCAACACATGAGCTTATGACTAATCCATGATATCTTTCTTATGATGAATATATTATATCTTGGATATATTTGCATCTTGCATGTTATCTAACCCATGTAGGTACTTGGTTGAATCAAATTCCATGAGATTGAAATCTACTCACATCTTGAGCAATCTCTACATCACCAAGTCTCTACACTATGGTGGCTGAATAAAAGGAAGCACGGAATCATTCTAACATATCCTTTTGACAAACTCTATGATTAAGCTTCAGGATTGTCCTTTTGGATACACAAGTGCTCTTCCTTGCAAGAACTAACCCATGTAGGTAGATGGACTCAAATTCCTAGTGGTGCTCCCAACTCTTGATGAGCTACATCAACCTTGAGCAACCCACACAAGTTTAACTACATGGACAACACCACCAACCAAGGTATGTTATTCCATCTTAGAGAAGTTTTACTCCAAGTCATGAGCTAGAGCAACTCGACAAGATGTGAATACATCAATATGCTTAAACGAAAAATGGTAACCCCATTTTGAGCTTAAACGATGAGTATGACCCATGATCAAGTGATATCACTTGACTCCTAAGTCAATATACTCTAACATAGGTGACTTTGTCACCGACCATCTCTAGATGAAGTTCTCTCGTGTTCTTTTCTGTGTTTTTCCATTTGTCTCATGCATATTTGTTTCCCCTTTCAAAAAAAACTTCATCTAGATATCATTCTTTTCTTTCTATTTGCTCTGCATTTTCAGCATCCAATTCATTGCAAATCATTCAGTTAATTCCTTGCAAATCTTTGTGAGACCTTTCTAGTATAGTGAGCTGAGGTGACAAACGTGTTCTCTGTGATGAACTCGGTTTCACCGATTTGTTGTTTTCGGTCCAACCGAATCTTTTCGGTACAACCGAAGCATACCACTCGGTGCCACCGATTTCCCAACAGGAAAAACAATTTGCCACTTATTCTGTGTTTCTTTTAATCCAGCTCCACTCAATGAATCTTGTCCTCTACAAGCATCACAAATTTTATCCAGTGCTTTGTGTTGTGACTCAAGGACCAAACCCATACACAACAAATTCCAGAAGACCCTTCTCGGAACTTGATGTCAAAGGGGGAGAGAGAGATCACATCAAAGCTTATCACTTAGAGAGATCACATCAGAGAGAGTATTAAGGGGGAGAAAGAGATCTCCAGGGGGAGAGAATACTCAAGTAGAAAGTTTTTCTCAAGGATCCCAGATGCTTGGTGTTCAAGAGGACAGATGCCACATGTCTTTTTGGGGGAAATACATGTTCATATGTGCCTATTTGCCTTAACCTCTGTTCATTTATATCTTTCAGCTCTGATTTTCTGTTCCCTATATTCTCCCAACATCCCATGCTAGACTCAGGGGGAGCAAGACATCTAAGGGAAAGGAATCATTCAAATTCATTGCATATCTTTACTCCTGTTGACATGTCTAATCTAATGTGGTACTCAGTACTCACTCTCTACATGTCATCCCAGTCTTGGTATTCTTGTGGTTTCTTCTGTTTACTCTGGCTAGTAGATGTACCTGTGTTATCTAACCTTGTTTGTGCAGGTTCATTTCACCCTAAGCCAACTCAAGACTACAAGGTAAGTATATGCATCACACTCATGTGTATGACGAATTCTTGCTGATGTACATACCGTTTTGCAAGGAGGACACATGAGCATGAAGGTAGTTTCTTTAATACTCTTTGCTCTGATGCATATGGCCAAGATACATGTAACACATTGCCTACTCTATCATGGTTATTGCTCTCACATGTTTCTATATTCCATATTCACATGATTGCATACATATAGGGGGAGCCTATGCTTGTGACATGTATTTCCGAAGCTTTACTTGCTATTCTTTATATCTTTATCTAAAGCTTTGATGTATGTTGCCATCAATTACCAAAAAGGGGGAGATTGAAAGCACAAGTGCTCCCTAGGTGGTTTTGGTAATTAATGTCAACATATCTCTTGTTGGACTAACACTTTTATCTAGTATATTTCAGATAAGTTCAACAATGGAGTGGCATGGACTAAAGGATGTGGGAACTCCTTCAAGATGCTAAGGACAAAGGATTGGCTCAAGCTTCAAGCTCAAGACTCTTCATTTTACATTTTAGTGATCCAAGATCACATTGAGTCTATAGGAAAAGCCAATACTATCAAGGAGGGATGAGGTGTTTCTTAATGAGCCTATTGCTTCATGTGCTTAGTGATATGCTCAAAAACCCTCCACTACTTTCTCACATCCACATATGACCTAAAACTAAAGTCAAACTTGGCCCTACCGATTCTTTCTATCCGGCGCCATTGAGTTCAGATGTCATAGCCACTACCACAAACCCTAAGCAAATCGGTTTCACCGATAGGGATCTCGGTCTCACCGAGATGGGATTGTAATCTCTCTGTGTATGTCCATTACCAAAATCGGTCTCACCGAGTTTGTGCAATCGGTACTACCGAGATTACAATGCAAACTTTCTGTTAGCTTATTACCCAAATCGGTCCCACCGAGTTTGAGTGTCGGTCTCACCGAGTTTGCCTGACCAACTCTCTGGTTAGCTAATTACCAAATTCGGTCTCACCGAGTTTGTGTAATCGGTCTCACCGATATTACGTTATGCCCTAACCCTAACCATATCGTTCCTACCGAGATGCATTTCAGTCCCACCGAAAAACCTAACGGTCACTAGGTTTACTAAATCGGTCTGACCGAGTTTTATGATTCGGTCCCACCGAGTTTGGTAAATTGTGTGTAACGGTTAGATTTTGTGTGGAGGCTATATATACCCCTCCACCTCCTCTTCATTCGTGAAGAGAGCCATCAGAACAAGCCTACACTTCCAGCATCCTATTTCTGAGAGAGAACCACCTACTCATGTGTTGAGGCGAAGATATTCCATTCCAACCATATGAATCTTGATCTCTAGCCTTCCCCAAGTTGCTTTCCACTCAAATCTTCTTTCCACAAAATCCAATCCTATGAGAGAGAGTTGAGTGTGGGGGAGACTATCATTTGAAGCACAAGAGCAAGGAGTTCATCATCAACATACCATTTGTTATTTCTTGGAGAGTGGTGTCTCCTAGATTGGCTAGGTGTCACTTGGGAGCCTCCGACAAGATTGTGGAGTTGAACCAAGGAGTTTGTAAGGGCAAGGAGATCGCCTACTTTGTGAAGATCTACCGCTAGTGAGGCAAGTCCTTCGTGGGCGACGGCCATGGTGGGATAGACAAGGTTGCTTCTTCGTGGACCCTTCGTGGGTGGAGCCCTCCATGGACTCGCGCAACCGTTACCCTACGTGGGTTAAAGTCTCCACCAACGTGGATGTACGATAGCACCACCTATCGGAACCACGACAAAAACATCTGTGTCTCCAATTGCGTTTGATTTCTCCAAACCCTTCCCTTTACATTCTTGCAAGTTGCATGCTTTATTTTCCGCTGCCTATATACTCTTTGCATGCTTGCTTGTTATGTATTGAGAATGTTAAACTTGTGCCTAAACTCCATTTAAACCAAAAGAAGTTAAAAGCTGCAACTTTGGTACTTAGTGTCTAATCAAACACCCCTCTAGACACCTCTTCTCAAGATCCTACAGGCAGACTGCCTTCTTTGCTTCGTACGTACTCTCGGGAAATTCGTTGTCCTTTGGAAGCATATTCTTTATCATTACCAGCAACTTTGCAAATCCCTTGTCAGATACACCATTCTCTGCCTTCCATTGCAGCAATTCCAGTGTGGTGCCCAACTTTTTCTTGTCAGCTTTGCAATTCGGGTACAACAATTTCTTGTGATCCTCTAACATGCGCTGGAACTTCTTCTTCTCCAAATCACTTGTGCAGTTTCTCTTTGCATCGGCAATGGCCCGACCTAGATCATCAGCGGGCTCATCTGATGCCTCTTCTTCAGCTTCTTCCCGCATTGCCGGCTCAGCTTCTTCCCCCATTGTTGTATCATCGTATTCAGGGAACCCATGGCCAGGATAGCTGTCGTCGTCCCCTTCTTCTTCATTGTCTTCCATCATAACCCCTCTTTCTCCCTGCTTGGTCCAAACATTATAGTGGGGCATGAAACCGGACTTAAACAGGTGGACGTGAATGGTTCTTGACGTAGAGTAATTGTGATCATTCTTACAGAATAAACATGGACAAGGCATAAAACCATCCGCCCGCTTGTTTGCCGCAGCCGCAAGCAGAAAGTTTGCACGCCATTAATGAACTCGAGAGAGCATCGGTCATTGTACGTCCATTGTCGGCTCATCTTCATTACACAACATCGAAAAGCCAAATTAATACAAGTTCGTACATAACGTTCATACATAAAGTTCATACAATACTTAGATGCAACAAACAAATAACTCTCTAACTAAAGCATTTAAATGCAACAACAAATGCGATCAAGATCGCAACTAAGGTAACAATTGATCCAACAGCATAATGATACCAAGTCTCACTATCAATGGCATATTTTGTAATCTTTCTAATCTTCAAGCGTATTTTCTCCATCTTGATCTTGTGATCATCGACGACATAAGCAACATGCAACTCCAATTCCATCTTCTCCCCCTCAATTCTTTACAATTTTTCTTTCAAATACTCGTTTTTTCTTTCAACTAAATTTAACCTCTCGACAATAGGGTCGGTTGGAATTTCCGTTTCACAAACCTCCTAGACAAAAATATCTATGTCAACTTGATGGGCATAATTTTTCATAAACACGAAATGCAACAACTAGTTTTAGAAGAGAATATACCACATCCGAATCATAACAAGAACGAGGGCCGACGGGGACGGATATCAAAACCATGGCACTATGTATAACAAACAACGTACGGGTAAGATAATTATACGAGTAACTATATATCCAAATCACACAAGCATCAATTTGGTAATGTAAAACATTCATGAACAAGAGGCTCACCACAAGGTGATTGTAGGACCTTGAAGTATGTCTAGAGGGGGGGGGGTGATTAGACTACTTGACCAATAAAAACTTAACCTTTTCCCAATTTTATAGTTTGGCAGATTTTAGCTATTTTAGGACAAGTCAAGCAATCATCACACAATTCAAGCAAGCATGCAAAGAGTATATAGGCAGCGGAAAATAAAGCATGCAACTTGCAAGAAAGTAAGGGGAAGGGTTTGGAGGATTCAAACGCGATTGGAGACACGGATGTTTTTGTCGTGGTTCCGATAGGTGGTGCTAGCATACATCCACGTTGATGGAGACTTCAACCCACGAAGGGTAACGGTTGCGCGAGTCCACGGAGGGCTCCACCCATGAAGGGTCCACGAAGAAGCAACCTTGTCGATCCCACCATGGCCGTCGCCCACGAAGGACTTGCCCCACTAGCGGTAGATCTTCACGAAGTAGGCGATCTCCTTGTCCTTACAACCTCCTAGGTTCGACTCCACAATCTCGTCGGAGGCTCCCAAGTGACACCTAGCCAATCTAGGAAACACCACTCTCCAAGAAGAAACAAATGGTGTGTTGATGATGAACTCCTTGCTCTTGTGCTTCAAATGATAGTCTCCCCAACACTCAACTCTCTCTCATAGGATTTGGATCTGGTGGAAAGAGGGTTTGAGAGGAAAGCAACTTGGGAAGGCTAGAGATCAAGATTCGTATGGTAGGAATGGAATATCTTGGCCTCAACACATGAGTAGGTGGTTCTCTCTCAGAAATGGTAAGTTGGAAGTGTAGGTTTGTTCTGATGGCTCTCTCCACGAATGAAGAGGAGGTGGAGGGGTATATATAGCCTCCACACAAAATCTAACCGTTACCAACAATTTACCAAACTCGGTGGGACCGAGTCGTTAAACTCGGTCGGACCGAATTAGTAAACCTAGTGACCGTTAGTGATTTTCGGTGGGACTGACATGCATCTCGGTGAGACTGATATGGTTAGGGTTAGGGCATAACGTAATCTCGGTGAGACCGATTATACAAACTCGGTCGGACCGATTTGGTAATAAGGTTTCTAGAGAGTTGGTCAGGTAAACTCGGTGGGACCGATTTGCTCTTTTCGGTGAGACCGAAATGTTACAAAAAGGAAACAGAGAGTTTACATTGCAATCTCGGTGGGACCGATCGCACACTTCGTTTAGACCGAAATGTTACGAAGGGAAACAGAGAGATTGCAACCCCATCTCGGTGAGACCGAGATCCCTATCGGTAAGACCGATTTGCTTAGGGTTTGTGGCAGTGGCTATGACTTTTGGAATCGGTGGCGCCGGATAGAAAGAATCGGTGTGACCGATTTTGGCTTTAGGTTTAGGTCATTTGTGGGTGTGGGAAAGTAGTTGAGGGTTTTGGAGCATATCACTAAGCACATGAAGCAAAAGGCTCATTAAGCAACACCTCATCCCTTCTTGATAGTATTGGCTTTTCCTATAGACTCAATGTGATCTTGGATCACTAAAATGTAAAATGAAGAGTCTTGAGCTTTTGAGCTTGAGCCAATCCTTTGTCCTTAGTATTTTGAGGGATCCACTTTCATCATCCATGCCACGCCATTCATTGAGATTTCCTGAAATAATAGTCCTGGAATAGCATTAGCTCAATGAGCTATATGTTGTTATGAATTACCAAAACCACCTAGGGATAGTTGCACTTTCAATCTCCCCATTTTTGGTAATTGATGACAACATATAGATCAAAGCTTCGACAAATGATAAGAAAATTTAAATAACGTCGTCGCTTTGTGAAGTATGTGATAAGCAAGAGCTCCCCCTAAATTTGTGCATAGTTTTAGATTTGCTTTGGACTGCAAATGCACAATGAATTAGGCTCATGGGTTACTCTTCCATGTCACATACATCTTGGTGGAGCGCTCAAAAATAATAAACAATGAATACATGCACTCATCACCAAGCATAGTGAGTGATCACATAAGATAGATAGGATAATATCATCAAACATGCATAAGTGTAGCTTATGATCAAACACATGATCATCAATGTCTCACAAGCATAGTATGTCAACCAAAAGAAAACAGAGTTTGAAAAACCACCAAATAAAGCAAGAGAGAACAAAAGCAACACTCTCTCTCTCGAAGCCTATGATCTATACATTTTTCTCCCCCTTTGGCAACAACTTACCAAAAAGTTCATAGAAAATGAATAGTGCTAGATCGACTCTCAGGCTTGATCTTCAGGTGGCGGTGTAGAGATGGATCCTTGGACGAAGACTTCAGTTGAAGTAGATGGAGCTGGAGCTGATGTAGATGCTGGAGCTGGTGGCACTGAGGCTGTAGCTGGTGCAGATGAAGTTGCTCTTGTGTCTTTCACTAGCACAGCTGATGACCTCTGGGCTCTAGGCACTCTGGCAAATGCATCAGTTGTTGTTTTGCCCTTCCTCTCCTGCATGTCATCTTGTAGTTCCTCCACTTTGCAGATGAATCTCGCCACTTTCACATCTAAGTTATAGAACTTTTGTTCTATGATTCTCTCAAGCTCTCCTGATTTTGAGTGAGGGTGGCCAATCCCTTCTCAATCCTCAGGGTTGATGCGATCAAGTAACCAAGCTGCTCCTGCTTGTTCTTCAAGAAATACTCAGATGCCTCCTCTTGAGTTGGCATCTTGGCAGCCTTCTCCCTCTTTGCCTTCTCCTTCTTCTCCAGAGCTTGAACTGATTGTGGATCATCTTCATTCATGACAACCTCATTGTCCTCAAAGTCTGGATAAAGTGGAAAGTGTTCCTTATCCAACTTATATTTTCCTGTGCCCATCTTTGAGTTTATCAATTCTTGTATCTGAGGTGCATATCCACAGCTCTTCTTCTGATATGATGCAGTCCTCTTGATTGTTTCAATGATCAGGCTCATGACTTTGAACTTCTGTGGCACATCAAACACATGCAACACGTTGATGGCATGCCCTCTGATCATGTTATGGTCACCTGATTTGGGCAACAAAGTGTGCCTCAGAATCCAATTTATGGTTGGCAACCCCGACAGCAGAAAGTGAACTAATCCAAACTTGTGAGTTCCTAATGCCTTGTCTGGAATCTCCTTGTACATGTGAGCCATTGAATTGTGACCCATCTTCTTCTTTGCATAAATTTCTAGGTCATCCTCATTTTCTTCTGGGGCATTTATCAGACTTGCCCATTCTTCAACAGTGGACTGGTACATTGTACCTTCAGACATCCAAACAATTCTTCCATCTGGGTAAAAATGTGCTGTGGAGTAGAACTGCATGATAAGTTCATCATTCCAATTCGTGAGCTTTTTCCCGACAAAATCTGCAACTCCACAACCAACAAAGCTGTCCTGCACTCCAGGATAGTGTTGTTCATTCTCCTTCATGAAATTCCAGTCAACCCACCTCATGTCACAGACAATGGGCTTCTTGTCCAACAGAATGGTTTCATAGAAGTCCTGTTGTTCCTTTGTGTGGAACCTGTAGTCAACAGCAGTTCTTCTCCTTGAAGCATATGGATCTTCCATCCTCCATATCCTCAGCCCTGAATCCTTCCTGATTCTCATGTCCTCAGCCACAGGATGGGCATCATTGTGGTCTGGTATCTTGGGCTTGAGCTTCCTCATAACTTGTCCTTCTTCATCTTCCTCATCAGCATCCTCAGGCACTGGGGCCTTGTTCTTCTCAACAGCTAGAATACTCCTGGTATTCCTCTTTGGTGCAGACTTGGCCTTGGGGGCAGCTTTGGGCGCTTCCTTGGGCTTAGATGTGGCAGCCCCTGATCTAATAGCATCACCCATAAGCTTTGGTGCCTTTGGAGCTGGTGCAGCAGGTTCATCCTCTTCTTCCATCATGGAAGGTTTCCCAATAACTCTGGCCATGGTCATCTTGACCCTTCCCTTTCTTATCTTCCCTTCACCAGCAGGCTCTTTGGGATCAGGCTTCTCAGGCAGTTTAGTTGATTCTCTGGCCTTGGACATTGGTTGTCTTCCTGCAGGCCTTTTGATCTTCATGTCTGGCTTTGCATTCTTTGCTGAGCCATATTCCTTCTTGAGCACCACTTTCTTGGAGATAGCCTCATCTTCCTCAGCTCTATAATCTTCATCCTCTGAATCTGAAGTTCTTTTCCTCCTTTGCCTAGTTGCAGCCTTAGGCAGGTTGCTAGGAGTACTTCTGCTCCCTTCATCTGAAGTTGAGGGACTAGTGCCCTCACTCAAGTCCATCTGTTGTTCTGACCTGTTCTGGCTGTCACTTTGATCAGACATACTGCAAAAGCTGAGTGCTGGCCCTGTGATGAGTTGCAGATGAGATAGAAAAGATGAGCATCACAAAATGCAGAGGTTTTTGCAAAAGAATGACTCAAAAGTTCAGTCTTAGTTTTCCACAGAAAGCATTTCAGATCCACCGATTTTCAAACTCGGTGATACCGAAGCAGTTTTGGAACCTAAACTGATGATCTCGATTGGACCGAGTTTCAGTTCGGTGGTACCGAGACTGCTAGGGTTTCACTGAATCTTCAAATCGGTTGCACCGATTAGTAATTCTCGGTCAGACCGAGAGTCACTAGTGCAATGGCATAAGCCAAATAGGTGAGACCGAGTTTTTCAACTCGGTAGGTCCGAGATGGTTTCGGCGGAAACCTAAACCTAAAAAATTTAATCACATCTAATCTATGAACTACTTGGGCTGGATAGATGAGTTTCAATCGTGGCAAGATTCAATATGAAAACAATGTGCCAGGAATCAGACGTGGATAGCACAAAGATCAAGTCCATACCCTAACTTGGCGGTGGACTTGCTACGACGGCAACGGCGGGGATGAGATCCGTTGACGGCGGCGAAGACCAGCGACAGGAGGCTGCTCGCGGCGAGGAGACGATCCGGAGACCACGATGGTAGAGCGAGCTGTTGCGCGGGCGAAGGGTTTCGGAGAAATTTCCAAAATTTTGCCCGTGGCTATATATAGCTCGACCCTGTCGGTGTGACCGAGTGGAACAACTCGGTGGCACCGAGATGCATAACTTGTGTTCGATTCTGACAAACCGGTGAGACCGAAAAGTTCAAATCGGTTGCACCGAGATTGAAAACTCAGATCAACTTGATGATCTCGGTAGGACCGAAATGGAATGATCGGTCAGACCGAGAATCATTAAGAGGTTTTGGAAGTTTAAGTCTATGACGAATCGGGGACTCCGAGTGCTCCTCACACAGAGTGGTTCGTATCTGACTTGATCAAATTTTGTGATGTAGCATGAATAGAGTTTGAGACGAGAAAAGCATAGATAGCTAAAGAAGGTTCTTAGGCATTCTTGTCCATCCACTTGGCACAAAGAAAATAAACCAAACAAACAAAACAACAAGTGGATGTCCTTGAATGAGTAAAATATGCACCAACATGCTCACACAATAAAATGACAATAGAAATATGTGGCAAAGCATGCACAACCAATTTTAGCAACTATCAAGCAATTGGTGATGACTAGGTCATCTATATATGAGTATATTGACTTAGGAGTCAAATGAGAACATTTGATCATAGGTCATACTCATCGTTTAAGCTCAAGTGGGGTTACCACTTTTACATAAAGCATTAATGTGTTCACACCATTAGAGTTGCTTTGACTCAATTCTTAGAGTTAAGCTCCCCCTAAATGTGAGATCCCCCCTTAGAGGGATGAACTAACCTTGGGTTTTGTCGATGATGACTTCATGTAGGTGTTGAAGATGTAGATGGTCTATGTTGATGTAGATCATTTGGAGCAATCCTTTGGAGTGAGTTGCACTTTCAATACCTACATGGGTTAGTCCCACAAGGAACAAACAAGAATATCCATAGACATAGAGTGATGCACACACAAGATGATGTCCATGAAAAAATTAGGTTACCTTGTCCCTTGCCTTACCAACATGAGGGTTTGTGACTCCTTGAACTAGTGCAAGATGTGAAAGTTGATTGCACTTGTTCTTGCCAAAATGATATGAGTGAAGATTGTTGGCGGAGTCACCCTCAAGAACTCTCTAGTTCTTCTTCTTCGGGATCCACATCATCTTGATGGGAATCCTTGGAGTTGTAGTTGTACTTGATGAAGTAGAACTTGACGTAGTCTTGGGGACCCACTCGAACGAGGCTTTAGGTGCTTCTTCAAATGCATCAATCTCTTCTTGAAGCTTGTCCTTTCCTTTGTTCTTGTGGTCTTGTGGTGGAAGATCCTCTTGAGCTTGTGTCCCCTTGAAGGAATTAGGATCATACTTCTATTATTGAGGAACAAACTTTGTCTTTGGGTATTGATCTTCTTCCCGCTCAACTCCATTGGCGTTGAACTTTCGCTCAAAACCAACACCTTGATTCTTCCGGTGCCTTCCTTGCTTGCATACAATTTCCTCGAATTGCTTACTCCCGGTAAGGCTCTTGTAAACACCTTTCTCTATAATTCCCTTCAATAAACTATTTTCTTGCTCAAGTGTAACTTGTCTAAGAGAATCAGTAGTGGAATCAAGAGAACTACTAGAAACAACAACATTGGATTTGACATTATTATTGTTACTACTAGAGGAAGTTTCTTTCTTGTACTTGTTACTAGACTTGACTTGAGGCATGTAAGTAGATAAGAGTAAACGCTTGGCGATGTAAGAAGAACTTTTCTTGCGGAGATCATCATTGATTGCCTTTAAGAACTCATGCTCTTGCTCAAGATTGAGCTTTTCAAAGCATAACTTCTCATGAGCCCTTAAAAGTTCTCGATGATCTTCGAAGATAGTTTCATGAGCCAACTTAAGAGTGTTTAGTTCTTTAGTTAGAAGCTCAATTTTCTCCTTATCATTGTCATTCATTTGATTAGCATGATTAATTTACGTTTCATCATAGTATTCATCACTAGAGTTGTCAACAAGTAAATCATCATCACCTAGCAAGTCGTCTTCATCACTATTGAAATCAATATACTCGGGGTGTGTTACCTTAGGACCTTTGGCCATGAAGCATCTACCAATTCCTTCATTTGGTGATTCAAATATGTCGTAGGAGTTGGTTGTCACAAGTGCTAGACCGGCAACACCTTCATCTTGAGTATATTCGGAGTCGGAGTGATAGCTTCTCTCGGAGTGATGGTCGGAGTCGGAGCCGGATACCCATTCACCAACATGAGCTTGATGTCTTTGTTTTGTGTAGCTCTTTGATGACTTGTCCTTCCTTTCCGAATCCTTGCTTCTCCGTGAGGGTCTTCGTTCATAACGATCATCTCTACTCCTCCTCTCTCTTGGTGGTGATTCTTCTCTTTTGCTCCTTCTTCTTGGAGAATCTTCTCTTCTTTTGTAGGGTGCCGTACACTCATTGGAGTAGTGTCCGGGTCTCCCACAATTGTAGCAATTGCGCTCTCGACTAGAAGATCTCTTGTCATTGTAAGATCTTGACTTGGAGCTTCTTTCTTTGCTTCTACTTTTGTAGAATTTGTTGAAGTTCTTCACCATTAAGCTCAATTCTTCATTGAAGGTTGGTTTCTCACTTGATGATGTGGGGGATTCACTTGAGGCTTTGTAAGCACCACTTGAATTGTTGTGAAGTTCCTCCTTATCCTGGAGTGACATCTCATGAGCAACAATCCTTCCAATGACTTCCGTTGGCTTGAGATCTTTGTAGTTTGGCATCATTTGGATCAATGTGCACACGGTATCATACTTTCCATCCAATGCTCTTAGGATTTTCTTGATGATGAATTTGTCGGTCATCTCTTCACTCCCTAAGCCGGCAATCTCATTTGTGATAAGAGCAAGCCTAGAGTACATTTCAGCGACACCTTCACCATCCTTCATTTTGAACTTGTCAAGCTGACTTTGGAGCACATCCAACTTGGATTCTTTGACGGACTCGGTACCTTCATGCATATCAATCAAAGTATCCCAAATTTCCTTTGCGTTCTCAAGGCGGCTGATTTTGTTGAATTCTTCGGGGCACAATCCGTTGAAGATGATGTCACATGCTTGAGCATTGTATTGCAACATCTTCAATTCTTCCGCATTAGCTTCACGGTTCGGTTCTCTCCCATCGAAGAATTCATCTTGCAAGACAATACAAATAATTGCCCAAACTGCGGGGTTATGTCCAAGGATATGCATTTTCATCTTATGCTTCCAACTAGCAAAATTAGTACCATCAAAGTAAGGACCTCTATGGTGATAATTTCCCTCGCTGGACGCCATACTCTCATAGGTTGTGAAACCAAGGCTATGACCACCAAAAGCTATGGAAATCAAAGCAAATGGAGACCAAAGCTCTGATACCACATGTAGGACCTTGAAGTATGTCTAGAGGGGGGGTGATTAGACTACCTGACCAATAAAAATTTAACCTTTTCCCAATTTTATAGTTTGGCAGATTTTAGCTATTTTAGGACAAGTCAAGCAATCATCACACAATTCAAGCAAGCATGCAAAGAGCATATAGGCAGCGGAAAATAAAGCATGCAACTTGCAAGAAAGTAAGGGGAAGGGTTTGGAGGATTCAAACGCAATTGGAGACACGGATGTTTTTGTCGTGGTTCCGATAGGTGGTGCTATCGTACATCCACGTTGATGGAGACTTCAACCCACAAAGGGTAGCAGTTGCTGCTGAGTCCACGGAGGCTCCACCCATGAAGGGTCCACGAAGAAGCAACCTTGTCTATCCCACCATGGCCGGCGCCCACGAAGGACTTGCCTCACTAGCGGTAGATCTTCACGAAGTAGGCGATCTCCTTGCCCTTACAAACTCCTTGGTTCAACTCCACAATCTCGTCGGAGGCCCCCAACTGACACCTAGCCAATCTAGGAGACACCACTCTCCAAGAAGTATGTAACATCCCAATTTTTATTAAATTTGGATGTTAATAGAATCATTCAATGCATATCATATTTCCTTGCATTTTGGAGTTTTTTTCAAAAAAAATATTCAAATAATATCTTTCCACTCGAGAAAAACAAATGAGAGGGGATAAGATGACTTCCTCAAAATATAAAAGAGTGGGAAATTTTATTTTGAATATTATTTGAAGTTTTGGAGTTTATTGGTATTTGGTTTATTTGCAAAAAGTGCATTAATTGCATTAGGAAAATATTTTTAAAATGTTCTGTGCTTAAGTTAATGTTCATTAGGTTCTAAATATTGTATAGTTATTTTAGAAATTATTGTGGTATTTTTATTAATTCTTTTGAATTGTTTAGGGCCCCTTTAGTCTTCGTTTAAAAAAAACCGCATGCACTCACCGCAACTTTGGACCGCGGGTTCGGCCAGAGCGCTAACCCGCCTGGTGGCGATTTCGGCCCAAGGCCGCCCGCCTTGAAACCTCCCTTTGACGGTCGATCGCTCACGCCGCCCTTGCTCGCTACGCCCGCCGCCATCGATCGGTGGGCCCGCTCCACCTCATCTCCCCCAACCTCCCGCTTGCTCCGCTCGGATGAGCTCGCCGCCGCGCTCCCGCAACCGCCGGGCGAGGCCCTCGCGGATAACGCTTATCCGCGGCACCCGAGCCCTCCGCCCTCGCCTATATAAAGGCCAGGACCCCCTCTTCCATCCTCGCCGTCCCGCTTCTTCCCACGCCGCTCCTACCGCCCGCAGTCGCCGCTTGGATCTCGCCGGCCGAACGGACCTCGCCGGAGCATTCCGCTGCCAGTAAACCACCCCGAGCCCTTGTTCCTTCGTCAATCGTACCGACGTGATCTTGCGCATCTTTTTGACACCTTTTCCTCGCCTAGGTCCCGCCGGAGACGACGCCCCGACGACGCCCGACCTCGCCGGAACCCGCGGAGCGCCGCCGCCTTCGCCTCGCCGACCCCGACGTCCCTGAGGAGCCCCGACGCCACCTTCACGACGCCCTCGACGCGCCGCACCTCCCCGTCTTCTTCCCCAACGCCGAGGACCGCCGTAGCCGCCGCCCCCTCCGTCACCGACGTCGCGCCGCCGTCTTCATCGTCGTCGGCCACCACCACCACCCACTGTGAGCCACCACCCCACCCTCGCCCGTTCGATCTACCATGGACGGCCCAGATTAGATTAGGTTCATTTTTTTATTTTGCAAAGAGGTACACGGTTAACCGCGGTTCCCTTAGACCGTGCGGTTTATTTAAACCGAGCGTCGGTTTTTCTTTAGTTAGCCGCCGCCACTGTTTCTCTTATTTAGCGGCCGTTCGCCTTATAACCTCCGCAGCGGACGCTGCTCGGCCAGCCACGAGCCGCCACGTGGCCAGGGACTTGGTTGCGATAGTTTTCTTCACTGTTTAGTCCCTTTTATCACAGATTAGTCCCTGAGCTTAGATTAGCCATAACTTTTTAACCGTAGATCCAAACTCGATGAAACCAGCGGCAAATTCTCCGTATTGTTTAGATCTCTCCAGTGGGATCCTTTTACAAACTTTTGTCAGATTCAAATTTGAATTTATTCAGATTCGAATTCAAACTTCAAATGGCCATATCTCTCAAACCGTAGCTCTGATTAAGTTGATTCTTTTTGCATTCTGTCACCGTAGCCAAACCCTATCACCTAGAACTTTGTCACAATAATTTTCACACACTAGAATCTGCCTATTAATAATTTACTAGTATGCATAGTATGCACTATAGTTCACATCACTTCTTGAACCATGTGCCTATGTTGTTTTGCACCTAGAAAATTTTCATGCTAGTTAAGTGTGATGTTTGTTCATTCGGTTTTTTTTGAGACTTTTGCTTTGCATGTTCTTTCTGGTTCTCTAGAATGTTTGCTTATGTTTGTTTATCTTCTTTGCGGTAGATTGCGGTCTGAAGCGAAGCATATTATCGATCTTTAGAATTCAACCAGCAGTACCAAGGTAAGTTGCATCTTGATCATGTTTCATTACCTATGTTTTTATTATGCACGTAGTTCTTTGCGGTAGGACTGCATGGTAGGAATTTATGACGCATGACTATGCTTACACCAAGTAGTTCATTGAGGTAGGTCTGAACCTTATAACATTGTCTCCATCGTTTTACATTATGTTGCTTCGCTAAGTAGACGAGGATTGGGGAGTGATCATTGTAAAGTATGAGTGACAATGTAGTAAATAGGACCTAAGATAATTAATGAACTACAGGCGAAACTTGTTGGAATGGTGGCGAAATGCATGGGCCACGCATGGGAAATCCATGGTGGTGCACCACTAGTGGACCGTCCGCTCAGGCTCAAAGAGATCAATCGTATTCTCATGTCTAGAAGCTTACGTGTGCAGCCACAAGCCAATATGGGCTCTGGCTTAGTTGAGTAGTTAGTGTGAACCCTTCCGGGATGGGCTAGCAGATGTAGAATGATGTAGGTGTACCGGCCTATCCGTGGGTTAAGGGGGAACATTTTCGAAAGACTATGTCTCGATCTTCCGATCATGGAGGTGGTCGAGTCTTGTGGGGAAAAGTGCGCAACCTCTGCAGAGTGTTAAAACCTAATCGATTAGCCGTGTCCCCGGTTATGGACAAGTTGAGCATCTAGTAGTGGAAATGCCGGGAGATCTCCTCACCTTTAATTAAACAGTCGGGGTTTAAATGGAACTTGGGAACGGATGGAGTTGGGTTTGCCAACTCATCCTATGCAAATGTGTAGTAGCAGAATAACATCTTTTCTAATAGGGAAAAACTAGCTTTATGCAAAAACTAAACTTAGAGCTTTCCACCAGCCAAATTGCATGTACAAATAGGCTCTTTACACTTGTGATGTGACTTGCCAGTACATTCAATGTACTGACCTATATGGCTGTAACGCCCCGGACACACCCGCCGGTGGTCGTTACTCCTGGCGGGATCTAGATTGGCCCCACAGATCAATACTAGTCTTTTCTGCGCACTTTGTCCTCACTGCATGCGCACCGGGAGCAAATTCGGTCGGTCACCCATCCCGACACTACTCCAAGCTGAGCACGCTTAACTTTGGAGTTCGTCGAATGGGCTCCGGAAAAAGAAGGAATTCCTTATTGATATGAGTAGTCTATCATCCCTAATAAGCCAGGCTATCACATACACCCCCACTCGGAGGAACCGGCGTCCTCGTCGGGCCACGAAACGTTCCTCTTGGCACAAACTTCGTGCTTCGATGCAGTACATGTGCCATGTCGGGTGCCACGACGGGTCACAAACGTCATGAACAACATGACCACGCACCTGTCGCAACCATCCGCATAACCGCGAGGGTCGGCTCTGATACCAACTTGTAACGCCCCGGACACACCCGCCGGTGGTCGTTACTCCTGGCGGGATCTAGATCGGCCCCACAGATCAATACTAGTCTTTTCTGCGCACTTTGTCCTCACTCGTGCGCACCGGGAGCAACTTCGGTCGGTCACCCATCGACACTACTCCAAGCTGAGCACGCTTAACTTTGGAGTTCTGTCCGAATGGGCTCCCGGAAAAGAAGGAATTCCTTATTGATATGAGTAGTCTATCATCCCTAATAAGCCAGGCTATCACAATGGCTGCAACTTATCATGTTGCAGATATATCCGACGAGGATTAAGGTGCGATAGGTCGATGTTCTACACTCAACCTTGCTCGTGGAGTTGGACTCATTTACTACTTTGCTTCCGCAGTATTTGTTTATTGGCTCTATGCCCTATTTTGTAATAAATAATAAAGAGATGTGTGTTATTTCTGTTATTTCATCGAGTACTGTGTGTGCTAGCAAGTCGATCCAGGGACTAGCACGGTAAGCACAGAGACTTCGACTCTTACCGAGTCGGGTCGCTACAAAGTAACAAATGGTGTGTTGATGATGAACTCCTCGCTCCTGTGCTTCAAATGATAGTCTCCCAACACTCAACTCTCTCTCATAGGATTTGGATCTGGTGGAAAGAGGGTTTGAGTGGAAAGCAACTTGGGAAGGCTAGAGATCAAGATTCATATGGTAGGAATGGAATATCTGGGCCTCAACACATGAGTAGGTGGTTCACTCTCAGAAATGGTAAGTTGGAAGTGTAGGTTCGTTCTGATGGCTCTCTCCACGAATGAAGAGGAGGTGGAGGGGTATATATAGCCTGCACACAAAATCTAACCGTTACACACAATTTACCAAACTCGGTGGGACCGAATCGTTAAACTCGGTCGGACCGAATTAGTAAACATAGTGACCGTTAGTGATTTTCGGTGGGACCGAATCGTTAAACTCGGTCGGACCGAATTAGTAAACATAGTGACCGTTAGTGATTTTCGGTGGGACTGACATGCATCTTGGTGAGACCGATATGGTTGGGGTTAGGGCATAACGTAATCTCGGTGAGACCGATTACACAAACTCGGTGGGACCGATTTGGTAATAAGCTTTCCAGAGAGTTGGTCAGGTAAACTCGGTGGGACCGATTTGCTCTTTTCGGTGAGACCGAAATGTTACAAAAAGGAAACAGAGAGTTTACATTGCAATCTCGGTGGGACCGATCGCTCACTTCGGTTAGACCGAAACGTTACGAAGGGAAACAAAGAGATTGCAACCCCATCTCGGTGAGACCGAGATCCCTATCTGTAAGACCGATTTGCTTAGGGTTTGTGGCAGTGGCTATGACTTTTGGAATCGGTGGCGCCGGATTGGAAGAATCGGTGTGACCGATTTTGGCTTTAGGTTTAGGTCATTTGTGGGTGTGGGAAAGTAGTTGAGGGTTTTGGAGCATATCACTAAGCACATGAAGCAAAAGGCTCATTAAGCAACACCTCATCCCTTCTTGATAGTATTGGCTTTTCCTGTAGACTCAATGTGATCTTGGATCACTAAAATGTAAAATGAAGAGTCTTGAGCTTTTGAGCTTGTGCCAATCCTTTGTCGTTAGTATTTTGAGGGATCCACTTTCATCATCCATGCCATGCCATTCATTGAGCTTTCCTGAAATAATAGTCTTGGAATAGCATTAGCTCAATGAGCTATATGTTGTTATGAATTACCAAAACCACCTAGGGATAGTTGCACTTTAAGTGATGCCGGAGACGGAACGGTGCGGGTGATCGACTATGGTTACGACGGAGATTTAGAAGGCACTAAGTAAACCACACCTACATGTGCAAACTAAGTGTTATTTTTTTTACCTCAAATTGCATATAAATCAAATACTAGCACATATATTTCTTCCCAAATTACTAAACTCATAAATTAATCACTATACAAAGCATTGCAAGAGCTAATCTAGCAATGAGAGATGAAAGGACAAAGTTGCTAACCTTTGTGATCATTTGAATGGATGGGGGCCTTAAAATCTTGACAAATTCTGGGCAAAATGTGTGATGAGCTCGAGAGGAAGAGGGGAAGAACAGAGAGGAGAGGGAAAAGGGAAAGAACAGAGCGAGCTCGGGTGGATGAAGGGTTTATGTAGGACGACCTTTAGCACCGGTTCGTGCCACGAACCGGTACTAAAGGTGCTGGAAGACCCCGGACTAACAACATCCTGCCACCACTCACTTTAGTACCGGTCTGTGGCACAAACTGGTGCTAAAGGTTCGCCAAGAACCGGTACTAATGAGAGCGGCCGGCTAGCCGTTGGAACTGGCACTAATGCACACATTAGTGCCGGCTCAAAATCAAACGGCACTAATGTGCTTGACATTTGACCCTTTTTCTACTAGTGTAGGTTGTAGTAGATGTATTAAGGAACTAAAACAAATCAAGACTGCATTTTTGTGCCGGTTGGAGACCTGTTATTCTAATTTGATATTAATAAGAAATAATGTCAGAAGTACATCGGCCCTTGATTTTGTTTTCTTAGCTAGGGTCTCTTGTAGGTTGTAGTAGATGTATTAAGTAACTGAAACAAATCAAGTCTGCATTTTTGTGCCGGCTGGAGACCTACTGCTTTTGTATCTTGTTGTATACAATTCAAATGATGCAGAAATTATGAACTCGTGACTGAGACACCATGTAGTAGATTGGATATTGTTTGACATCAAACACATATTGAGGACTTACAACAATATCTTGTCACGGGGCCACTAACAACAATGGGAGAGTAATGCAACAGAAGTTCTATGCAAGGAGATTAATATAAATTAATAGAATTATAAAAAGCAAGGCAGTAGACCTCTTTAGGGAAGGCTAATATTTATTTCTTAACTGAGGTACTAAAACCACACAAACTTATTAATACTAATTCTGAAGAGTGAACAATATGAGATCAGTCTCCCTAGAATTAGTACATACTACATAATACATCAAAAGTGTATGGCAAACAAAGACATGTGCATAATCTAGAAGAAAACCATGCTAGCATATTCATGAGGCAGGGAAGACACCATATGAAATCTGAACCTGCATCATTGTACTGTTTAGGCTGTCCTTTCCCTTTTATACCACGTCTTTTTTTCAACATGTTCCTCTGCATTTTCACATGAACAACTTTCTGTTGAACCAAAAGACAATACCACCAATGCCAATGACCAAGATGACAATAAGAAAAAAATTGTTAGCGACCTGTGAGAGTTTAGCCAACATATTCCGTAGCTGATGGTCCATCTTTGCAAGTAAAAATTTAGAATATAGGTGTATCTTTGTCAGCGGCTCGTCTAACCTGCAGAATCGTGCATCATTCTATCATTCCCTTGCTTATAGAAGCACTACTCACTGGACCACTCAACAATCACACAATTAAACTGCCCATGTAAGACTTGCCACACAATTTAATTAGCAAGATGAGTGTGCTCAACTGAAAGTGCATATATTGGTTCAAAAGGGAAGTGTGATAACCGAATTAATCAAGTAGATATTGAGGTTAATGTACATGTGTATTCCGACCTGAGCCTCTTGTAGGATTTGGGGAATCTTTTTGGTGAGCCACTCGTCAAAGTCCTCCTGCAATGACGGCAGGTGGGTGGAGAGGATCTGGGGGATCTTGGCTAGCATGGGGCAACTGTTGTACTCCTCGATGAGGCGTCGTACGATAGGAGGCCCGTTCGGAACCGGGCGGATCTGGACGGGGTGGATCCATTTCCAGTGGATTTGGCATGGAGGCAGCCGGATCTGGCGAGATTGAGGGCCGGCGGCGCCATGGCCCTCCTGGAGGTCCCTGTTCAGCCAGAAAGAGGGAGAGATGTGAGGTGAGATCGAGAGGAAGGACGATAAGGAAAAGGGGCGAGGCGGCGGAGTGGCCGGAAGTCCGGCGGTGACTGTCGCCAGTGTCGGGGCATGGCGGAGGTGTGGATCGCCGGTGACACGTCTTGCGGGCGCGAGGGGAGCGAGGGCAGGAGGGAGCTGCGGGCGGCGGTGCGGTTCGGTTCGGGCCCGGTGGGTTTTCAGGGTTATTTTTGTAAAAGTGAAACGTTTTCCCAGAGTGCCAATAAAACAGGGAGTGCGGGTTGATTCACGTAAACCGAGGTGCGTTTTTGCAAAACTGCCATGGTGACGGACGACCAGAAGCAATCGCTGGTTTATGAGTAGGTAAAGATTATTATAGCAAAAGAGCCCGTGCGTTGCAACGGGAGAAAAAACATAACACACGCTCTGAACCCAACAACCATCACTCAAGACCAGAATAGGTCCATCTCCTTTATTTTAGCGAGGCATCATATTTGTGTTGCCGCTTATCCTCCTTCTCACCCTCGCCGGCGATGGCCTTAGTGTTCACACGAAACAAAACATGTTTGAATATGCTTAATCCTAAAGCGTCTCTCTCTCCCACTCCCTCTCTCTCTCTCTCTCTCTCTCTCTCTCTCTCTCTCTCTCGCTTTCTCTCACTCTCGTGATGAGAAATCTGTTGTTTTCCTCTAGGACGTTTTTCAAAGGTATGCATGTATTGTTATCGATATTTTTATCCTTATATGGTTATAGTTGTGTGTTTATTTACAGTCCGGATTGCCGCCGGCACGAAAAAAATGGATCATGCGCTATAAATTATAAGTTTGCTTCCAAAATAATATTTAAAAAATATTTAATAGGTGAAATTAACATCATATTCATATTCAACATATTTTTCTAATCAAATTTCATATATAACATGTTAAAATCAGAGTTACGGTATAAAAGATACGGATAATTTAGAAAATCACTTGTTTGACTTAAATATTTTCTAAAATAATATTTCAAAATACTTAATAGGTAAATTAATCTCATATTCATACTTTATATATTTCTCTAATCAAATTTCATATATAACATGTTCAAATCAGAGTTGTGGTTTAAAAGATATGGATGATTTAGAAAAGCATTTGTTTGACTTAAATATGATGCGCGGATGAATTATCTAAAAAGTTAGGGGGTTTTCAAAAAATGTAAAATAACGGTTCGGGTGTGACTTAAATTCGGACGGCGGGTTGACTTCAAGAAAACTTAGGAGCTTTTGTGTAACATACGAAAAACGATTCGTTCTTTCTTAAAATAGGACTCCGGGTTGAATTCTCTGAAACAAAGGGACTTTTCTGCAAAATGCCATGATGGACGACCAGAAACCCATTTTTCTTTATTATTATAGGTTAAGATTATTATTATTATTATCATTATTATTATTATTATTATTATTATAGGGAAATACTAGGAAAAATTCACATTCTTAAGTTTCCAATTTTTTTAACAAATCACGGGCTTATAACCTGTGTAAAAAACTTTGTGGATTTTCATAAAACAAATGATCATTTCTTTAAGTTTAAGGACTCATTTGGTTCATAGGATATGAAACTCATACGAAATGAGATGTCATGTATCTCAATTCCTATAGAAAAAGAGATGCCACTTTAATAGGAAATTTTTCATTGGGTCTAAGCTAAGATATTTTCCCTTTGAAATATGAAGGATTAGTTTCTATCATACTTAGGAGTAGGAATCAAGGATTTTTTTCTACAAAATTCCTATTATTTAGAATTCCTACAAAATTGTTCTAAACCAAAGGGGTCCTAAGTTTGTTTGTGCTGGCTAGGCTCGGGTGGTGGCAATCAGGTCTCACACAGACTCTGCCAGTCACGTGCCATGAGCCAACCGGCCTGGTCGGGCCATTATCGAGCCGTGAGCTATGGCGGGCTCAACAAGGCTATCTCGATTAGGGGCATGGCATCATCAGCTATGCTGGGCAGGACGACATTTCTCGGCATCGCGGAAAGGTGCAACTTCCCTCAACAACATGCAGTGGAGATCATGTGTCCGCTAGATCAGTTGGCGTCATAGTACTTGGTCATGGCGCCGTGTGGCAAAACATGATGAAGGCCGACACAAGGTTGTGGCATTGTGTCGGTGGCAGCTAGCCTCCTGGGCATGATATTCGATTGGGGCCGGACCTATGGAGCAATGTGTTAACTCGTTCTTAGTTGGGCATGGGTGAGCTGGTGTCGTATGGAGGTGCGGCGATGACCCTCTTAGGTGGAATTTTCTCGAGCGGCATGGGGGTCCTTGGGCCTCTACTAACACCTAGATCCGGCTACCAAGGAGTCATCAGGTGGTAGCGAGGTTGTTAAGTGACGGTTCGATGACAAGTATGCATTCTCTTCGGGTGAAACCACGATCTTGCCTCCCGAAGTAGATGAGGCATTGTCGACACATGTATTCCATGACCTTGTTGAAGGTGCTAGCTCTAGCTTCACTTCAAGGATGAAAATCATATGTTTGACTTTTGGTTGAACCCGTCAACATCAATGCATCGTGCGATAATTTCTTCTTGAAAGTTTTATCTAGGCGTGAGGTAATTATACAAAACCATCATATTTGGGGCTAGTGTAATAGCTTGCCACCTTATTTGGAGACAATCCATGGACCACCATGTAATTCAGCCGAGTAATTCAATATATCTGGAAAAAATGGCAGGCCCTAGCAAGCGTTCAAGGCCTAGGCCCAAAATGTACGACTACATGATCTGACAGCTATCTCCCTCATTGAGGGAGTTCCGGACTAGGGGGTGTCCGGATAGCCGAACTATCATCATCGGCCGGACTCCAAGACTATGAAGATAGAAGATTGAAGACTTCGTCCTGCGTCCGGATGGGACTTTCCTTGGCGTGGAAGGAAATCTTGGCGATACGGATATGTAGATCTCCTACCTTTGTAACCGACTTTGTGTAACCCTAGCCCTCTCCGGTGCCTATATAAACCGGATGACTGTAGTCCATAGGACGAAAAACAATCATACCATAGGCTAGCTTCTAGGGTTTAGCCTCTTTGATCTCGTGGTAGATCCACTCTTGTAACACACATCATCAATATTAATCTAGCAGGACGTAGGGTTTTACCTCCATCAAGAGGGCCCAACTGGGTAAAACATCGTGTCCCTTGTCTCCTGTTACCATCCGCCTAGACGCACAGATTCGGGACCCCCTACCGAGATCCGCCGGTTTTGACACCGACATTGGTGCTTTCATTGAGAGTTCCTCGTGTCGCCGCCATCGTAGGATGCCTCATCTCGTCTTTAAAGACGATACTATCGCCAAAGGAGCCTTGGCCGCTGGCCAGACTCTTCGGCTGGGTGGTTTTCTTATGACCGCCAGTCCGGCCATCGCGCCGACAATGACCTCTCGAGTCATCGAAACCAATCTTCATGTCAATTCGGAACTTTCCGAACAATTAGGTCCGATCGAGCTCTCCTCCGTAAACGAGCTCTTGGATCGAATCGCCGCCCTGGGGGTCGCCACAGACTACGACTGGATCGGGCCTAAAACCGATTGAGAGAGATCAACTCTCCCCAGGCTACCCATCATATTGCTGTGATAGAGGAGCAATGCGGCGATTCTTATTCTATCTTAAGGACTAGCTACATCCGGATTCCCGATCCCTCCATGCCGGATTCCCGCGGAGGAACGGATGTCGGTCAATCCCTGAACCTAAAGTCAGGCGGCGGGTCGGACTCATTGGATAACACTCAAAAAACCAAACTTCTGACTTCGGAAACTTCTCGGCCCCTGAGTCCTAAATTGGACAGGGTTCCGGATTTAGTACCACCCGCCCACCCAAACATTAGCGATCTCTCTCGAATTCGGCAAGAGCCCGCCGAAACAGTACATCATTACTGGGACAGATTCCTCCTGGTCATAAACAAGATAAAAGACTGCCGAGAGGAGGACGCAATCCCAATCTTCTGCAATAATTGAGGACAAGGGAATCCTAAACGCCATAAGTTGTCGCGAGATTACACGCTTTGCTGACTTGGTGACCATAGTACAAAAGTACTGTGCGATGGAGAGCGCCTGGAAAACCGAAAGTAAATTTTGGGATAATCCGGCCCCGAATACATCCCTAGTCCGAAACAAAAGGGTGCATCATTATCAAGCACCTAGGTTAAATACCAAAAAACCAAAACCCCCAAAGGGTACGGAACCGTACTGGAGGGTTGGCTAAACGGACCCTGCAAAATTCATAGCACAGAGGGCGCCACTCCAACTCATAGCCTTCGAGCATGTTGGATACTACGGCAGGTGGCCGAAAGTGGCGAAGAGCTTCTAGCTTCGGAATCCCAGCCCAGCAACGCCAGTACGGTGTTAACAGTCTTCGAGACCTTTGCATCAAACAACATGCGAAAACGAACAATCCGCAGCCTCGCTGAAGTCTACCAAGTAGCAACAACAAATCCATGGAGCGACACGGCTATCACCTTCAACGCCAACGACGAACCTAAATTCCGAACAGCTAGAGCACCAGCCGCATTGGTCCTCAGTCCGATAGTGGACGGTTTCGGTCTTACTAAGTTACTCATGGATGGCGGCAGCGGATTAAACCTCATCTATGAGGAAACCCTTCAAAAAATGGAAATTGACTGGAGCCGCATTGAGCGAAGCAGCACAACCTTCAGAGGGATAATCCCGTGGACAGAACCATTCCTAGCCTACTTAATGCGGCAGGAACTTCCCGAAGACCAAAATGGGGCCCACTGCATAGTTCGGCGATCTAAAGCCTACAAGGTCCATGAGGGAGAACTGTATAAGAAAAGCACAACCGGAGTCCTTCAAAGGTGTATCTCCGAAGAGGAAGGGCGAAATCTCCTGGCTGAAATTCATGCCGGACTCGGCGGGCACCATGCTGCAGCCTGGGCCCTTGTCGGCAAGGCCTTCCGTACAGGATTTTATTGGCCGACAGCCCGGGCAGATGCTCAGGACTTAGTCCAACGATGCGTCGGTTGCCAGCTCTTTGCTAATCAGAGCCACATGCCACCCACCGCCCTCAAAACTATACCCATTACCTGGCCGTTCGCGGTCTGGGGGCTTGACATGGTTGGACCCATTAAAGGGGGAACCCACAAGCACAAATACTTATTGGTCATGGTGGGCAAATTCACCAAACGGATTGAGGCCAAGCCGGTTAAAACGGCAGAATCCGGACCGGTGATAGACTTCATATCCGGGGTAGTACACCGTTTTGGCGTCCCCCACAGCATCATCACTGATAACGGCACGAACTTCACGGCCGACGAGGTTAAACTCTCGTGCAAAAACATGGGCATCAAGCTCGATTACACTTCAGTCTATCACCCCCAAACTAACGGTCAAGTCGAGCGAGCAAATGGTCTAATCATGAGTGGCATCAAACCCAGACTAGTGCGGTCCCTCAAGGAATCTAACACGCACTGGGTAGAGGAGCTCGACTCCGTACTCTGGGGGCTGCGGACCACGCCAAACCGAACTACTGGATTCACACCATTTTTATGGTATACGGCGCATAGGCAGTTCTGCCCTGCGATATAATTCATGACTCACCTCGTGTGCACATGTACGAAGAAAGAGAAGCCGAGTTGGATCGGCAGGACAGTTTGGACGCTTTAGAGGAGGAGCGGGACGTGGCAAAGGCTCGTTCCGCATTTTATCAGCAGCGAGCTCAAGATATCAAAGCAGAAGTACGGGCCAAAACTTACAATGTTGGCGAACTTGTTCTACGCTGCGGACAAGAAAAAGGACAAACTTAATCCCAAGTGGGAAGGTCCCTTCATCATCGACCAAGTCCCGATCGGGCGGAGCATACCGCCTCACGTAACGATCTCGACAACCGACTCGAGCCGAACCCATGGAACGCAGCCCGCCTCCGAAGATTCTACGCCTAACGCCGCACTCCAAGTTCGCCTCACTCCCCGCCCACCTTTTTATATTTTTACCGTCTCTTGTCCCCTCCTTCTTCCCACTTTTTTTCAATACCTTTTATAGGCTGATTTGCGCTTTGTTCGCATACACTTAATGTGCTCCCGGCACTCATTATACTGGGGGCTTCTTTAATGAAGCTTATTCATACGGGCTTCATGCCCAATACATGTGTCATACTTCCGCATGTACCTTTTATTCACCATTATATGCATCGATATGACTTAAGTTTTGGCCAAGCTGGGTTGCTCGCTCCTGCTTACCCCTCGCTCCCGATTGTTCGGCTAGGATGTAAAGGAGCACCTCTGCGATTACTACTGCGGGTCATCCGGATGTGTACCTCAGACCGGGTGAAGCCGAAAGCTAGCGTTTTAAGAGAATATTCGATCGATGACTTGAAAGATGATTTATTACTTACTTATTTATCTGCCCCGGATGCTTTTTCCTGCTATTTTCGCAGTCCGCATTGCACTTTAGGGCATGCCTCCCGAGGAAAGGAACCCTTAACGAACTATTCTCCCGGAAGATGTTTCTTACTAACCATGTAATATAACATAACTAGTTGGGCACTTGTCCGATAAAGCAATTATGACCCCGACGCCTTGTCTCCATGCATGCCCCGGTTCTTTTATAACCGTAAGGGTATTCGGACACACTCGGACTGTTGGGTCCCGAGGTTGAAGCGAAATGGTCCGCAAAGACAAACGATATACAATCCGCTAGAAGGCATTTTACATGTCATTTCAAATTACATCGTCAAACCGACCGATTGTACTCCTCCTCAATCCCATCTAACAGGCTGTCTAATTTACTGATCCTGTTGGGAATATTCGCAGCCAGTTCTACTTGGCCGCACATCAAGATCGAGAGGATCTCCTTCCCATCAGCCCCGCAGGTCTGACCTCGGCCATGTGGTTTGGGTCAGCCTTCGGGTAACGTGTTTCACCATGGCCCAGGCCTCCCTGGCGCCCTGACGGCAGGCCGATATCTTCCACAAACGGAGGCTTCGCCGTGCTCCCTGAAGCTTCTTAGCAAGCTCACCGAGGCCCTCGGGTAGGGAGACGGATGGCCATAAAGCATGAACGACGCCACTCATCGCTTTGCCAACACGCTCGAGCAATTGCACCAGCTCGGAAGTTGGTCACCCGCTGACTCAGCATTTCCTCCAGCAGGCGACTGTGAGCACACCTAAAAGACATATTTCTGTCAATCGACTTCCACGCCGAATTCTTCTTTTCAAAGGAATTTGTTCAAGCACTTACTATAAATGCCGCGACGAAGCCGCTGATTCTCCTTCACGGAGCGAGACAGCTGGGCCTGAACACCTTTCAGCTCTTCTCCGCGCTGGGTGTGGGCATCTTGGAGCTTGTTTCTCTCCTGCTGCACCTTCATAAGCACCCTCTCGCCGGCCTTTAGCTGATGCAGTAGCTGTTGCTTGTCCGGATCTAGTCCGGTGCCCTCTGCAATATTATTGTCAGATTCACGCCGCAGTTTGTTAAAATATTATCTTTTCAAAGTACGTCTTACCAGTGGGGGTCTCTGTGGCTCCCCCTGTGGCGGCCAGTGCGGCCTCAAGTTGGGCCTTGCACTCTTGGAGCTCCTGGGACAGATGGGTATTCTTTTCCGTAAGATCCTGCATCATAATTGATCCTTAAATCAGTTATTTCAACTATTTTAATTCTCGGGGGCTACTGGCATATATGACTATTAAAATTACTTACCCGTATGTCTTTAACATACTGCTCTGTGGCTCTGGTTAACCCATCTTGAGCGGCACGGAGGTGCGCGTTTCCTGCATCAAAGGCATTTACCGCCTCCGGGGAGAAACACGCGTCACGAAGAACTGTCCGGCGACGCCTGTGATTCAAGGCGCTCTCCACCTCAGACCGGGTGGCGGACAGCCTGTCGGCATCCTCTGTCGGAGGAGCGTCCGGCTCATGCCTTGTATTCGCCTCCCTCCCGGACCATGCGTTGGAGCATGACTGGCGGAGGCTTGATTGGCAACCTCTCCGGACACTGTCCGGCGAGCGCTCTTTCTGGAAAAGTTTTGAGCATTAATATACCTCCTGGGGATCCTTCCCTTAAAAATAGCGGTGTTCGCATCGCGTTCGGCGACGTTCGGTTCGCGCGCGCTTCTTCTTCCGCTCTTGGGCCGGACTGACCCTTGTTGGTCGGCCACCGCGGGTTCGGCTTCCCACCTTAAAGGCACCTCCTGCGATGCACCATCAGTATGGGATGGTCAGAATTGATCACGGATCAAATGATGGTGTCAAGACCTCGGTCGTAGTCACCTGCGAAGTCGGAAACAAAACGGGGTAGTCAGCCGTAATGGCGACTAGGGCATTTTCTATGCTACGTTGGTGGAACACCCCGTCAATCAGCTCCACCTTTATGTCCGAATCCTCTTCGGAGGTCGGATCAAGGGATCTTTTTGGATCCTCGGGCTGTGGAGTTAGGCTTCGTATGCCCTCCACGTCCCGGCGCAGCTCCTGCGTCGAAATCACAGAGTAAGATACTTGACTTTAAAAGTATGGATCGGGTAGACAAACATCCACTTACCCAGTTCCGAGGGTTATTCATAGAAAATCCATTCAACGGATTCTTGCGGAGGAAGTCCTCCTCCTCTCCCTTGTACAAGCCGGACAAGATATTTGCCAGATCGGCTATCGAGCCTGGCCCTTTGCGGCCATGACGGGTGGCGTCGTCTTCCCCGTTGAAATCCCACATAGGGTGGCCCCTATATTGGAGTGGCTGCACCCCTCGCATAATGCACGTGGACATGACTCCAATCATGGTCAATCCGGAGTGGGCCAAGAACCTAATCCGCCCATCGATAATGGACGCCCTATCATCTTCCCGCTGAGGGCTCATGGCGCCAACTCAGCGCTTTCTTCAAGGGAGCATTGTTGAACTCCGGAGGCCGATCCGAACTGGATCCGGCAGAGGGCCTCCTCCATGTAGAACCATTCAAGGCCAGTCTTGGACGCTTCTTCGGGTGCCGATAGATATCCGTCCCGGCGATGCGCCATATTTCAAGCCACCCACTTGATATATCGACCCCTCATGAGAACGGGGTACGAGACAAAACAATCTCTTCCACAGCGCAAAATGGGGCTCGATGCCCAAGAACAGCTAGCAAAAAGCTACGAAGCCCGCGATGTGCAAAATGGAGGCGGGCGTGAGGTGGTGAAGTTGGAGTCCGTAGAACTCTAGGAGCCCCCGGAGAAACGGATGTATGGGAAATCTGAGTCCTCTTATTAGATAGGGGACAAAGCATACCCGCTCCCCTTTGAAGGGTTGGGGCGCCTCCGCCTGCTTTCCACCCTTGTAGGTGGCAAGTCCGCTCGAACCGAACCATGAAAGCTGGGGAAGATATCCCTCGGTTTGGAGTACCACTAGCTCGCTGTGTGGAACTGAGCATCTCCCCCAATCTCCTGGCTTGGGGCTGGGAGCGCGAGAGGAGGAGCCGCGTCGGCTATCCATGATGGAATGGATTTTTGTCAGAAGCGCTTCGATGAGAACTTGCGGATGGAGGATGGTGTGAGCTGGATCTAGATCCTCGCCTCTCTTATAGGTGGCTCGTTAGCACGGCTAGGGGGTAAAATGTAAAAATACCTCAGCCTTTCGCATTCGTACGACACGTGGAAGAAGGCCATTATTGGGCGTAGAAGCCAAGGAGCGCAACATTTATAAGGAAGCCGGACACTATTCAACGGGAACATAAAGTTTGAAGGAGAACCCGCCTTGCTACGCCGATGACAATATACGCGCTGGACTCGTCGTCGCTGAAGCCCGGTTCGGGGGCTACTGAGGGAGTTTCGGACTAGGGGGTGTCCGGATAGCCGAACTATCATCATCGACCGGGCTCCAAGACTATGAAGATAGAAGATTGAAGACTTCGTCCCGTGTCCGGATGGGACTTTCCTTGGCGTGGAAGGCAAGCTTGGCGATACGGATATGTAGATCTCCTACCTTTGTAACCGACTTTGTTAACCCTAGCCCTCTCCGGTGCCTATATAAACCGGACGGCTGTAGTCCATAGGACGAACAACAATCATACCATAGGCTAGTTTCTAGGGTTTAGCCTCTTTGATCTCGTGGTAGATCCACTCTTGTAACACACATCATCAATATTAATCTAGCAGGACGTAGGGTTTTACCTCCATCAAGGGGGCCCGAACCTGGGTAAAACATCGTGTCCCTTGTCTCCTGTTACCATCCGCCTAGACGCACAGTTCGGGACCCCCTACCCGAGATCCGCCGGTTTTGACACCGACACTCATTCCTTCCTACTTTCTGAAGACATGCACTGCTTAGCTGCACTATGTCTAGATGCGTGTTTGCTTTCCGGAGCCTCTTGTCGAGCAGATGAGTGCAAACCACGACACTAATGCCAAGAGTTGAACATTTGCCCTACATGAAATACTACCACATGATGAGTTCCCCCCTTGGTGGTGTCACTTTGGGCGATTTGGGGAGAGAGGAGGAAGGCGATACATGAGAACATTTTCCAAAGTCCACATTTGGTTCATGGATTTATCATGTCGTATCTTCCAGAGCTACAAAATCTTGGTATCCGGTTACCGAGAATCCCAATTCCAGCAGCGCAAAGGGCATATCATTGGACCACACCAGAGTTTGGTCGTGTGAAGATTAATGTTGACGCGACTGTCTCATGACTGGGTTTTCGAGTAGTGGGGGCAATATGCAAGAGTTATGATGGAGCTTTCCTGGGTGCGTCAACAATGGATTTCGGTAATATTCCAGTTTCCACTACTTTGGAGGCGCTCGCATTAAGGGAAGCAATGGCCCTGGCAGATGATCTCTATATTCAACTGGTCCATATCGCCTCAGACTATAAGGTGGTAGTTGATGACATCAAGAAAATGAGTTTAGCTAGTTATGGTGCAATTATTCGTGTGCTTATAGACCATTCAGGTTCATTTACTTTTTGTAAAGTAGTTCATGAATTCAGAAGCTCAAAAGCTCACAATTTGGCGAAGCATGCTCTACCTCTCTCTCTGTCTCTTGGTGATGGCTGCCATGTCTGATTAATTAGGACACCCTGAAGATCTTTCATCCGTCCGTGTAAACATAATGAAAAACTAATAAAGCTTTGTGAGATTGTCTAAAAAAGATGTATGCTTTCCCCAAGAAATATTCCCTCATATCCTTAAAACAAGCTTTCTTCTACCCTAGAGGATGTAGTGTGCCGGTGAGGTGGGAGATTGTAACAAGTGCACCGGGCAGACTGAGCCACCGAGGCAGGAACTCCATCGACTTCACATCTTTCCAATTTAAAGTATGACTTCCAATTCAAAGTGTGATTTTTCCTCCAAGGTTTAGTTGTGAGTACAAATCAGAACTCAAAATTGATAAATGGAGCCAACTAACTAATTATGCTTGTGGGTTCATTCAAACTTTTTATTGATAAATTAAATCTTTTTATTGTAGAATTATTGCAAGATTAAACTTAATGATGTGTTCTTTTGATAAATTCTATGTTAGTCTATAGTGGCATAGCTAGATGATGGTCTATTTGGATCCTTGTTGTGCTCGCCATGCCAATATTGACGCTCCAAATATCGGCTTAGAAACCAATAGGAAAAGTTGTTGGGGCTGACGTGAATCTAAAAATTGGACGAGATCCAAAACAAAGGCCTGTGTTGAAGTCAACACCAAATATTTAGCCGGGTTGCTTGGGGCCAAACCAAACAGACCCGATATCTCCCCGCGGATAGAAAAAGATAACCCATGAGTGTTGGGGGATAGGGAAGGGCAAAGGCTATTTTTTCCATGTAAGCTCTCATTTCTTTTTTCAAAAATTGCTTCAAAGTTGGGGTGGGGGGGAGCATTGGCCCCCTCATCTTAACACATAACTCAGCCTCTTCTAATATGTTGGTATGTTGTATTTGTGATGTAAATAAATTTTTATATCAATTGGACCACCCTGACAAAAAATCCTAGCTCCATGGAATGCACCCCCCGCACCATGATGCCTGGGCTAAGCATCACTAACCCTTCTTAATTTTAATAGGTTTCATATTGTTAATTTTGGTTTCCTAATGCATGGCATGCATCTGCAAGAGGAAGAGAGACAAGGCGACATATGCCACTTCATCCGAATACAAAGGAAAGAGTGGAAGAGCAGAAAAATTCAAGCCAGAATACAACAATGGTGTTATAGAAACAGAGGCCAGTTGTTGAAGTCAACACCAAATATTTGGCCTGGTTGCTTCGGGCGCCTAACCAAACAAACCCGATAAGGTTAATTTTCCCATGTAAGCTCTCCATTTTTTTCAAAAATTGCTTCAAAGTGGGGGGGGGGGGACATTGGCCCCCTCGTCTTTACACATAACTCAGCCTCCGCTAATATGTTGGTATGTTGTATTTGTGATGTAAATATATTTTTGTATCAATTGGACCACCCTGACCAAAAAAAATCTTTGCTGCAACAACATTACCACGTACCGTCTTTCTTTCTTTCATAGTTCCACATACATGGCCAAAGGCAAAAGTCGGCAGTCTCAGAGATGAGGATTCTTTCATAGTTTCGTGTGCGTGTGCGCGCGCTAGTGGATGGGGCGGGCAACTTGAGGCATTCATCTGTGCTGCTAGGTTTGCTACCACTCATTGAGCTAGCTTGTTTGGTCTGCGTTGTGACATTCCCTCATATGCTCATGCACATGAGCATTCCTAGTAATGTTGTTCGTATGTACTATTAAGTAAGATGGATAACCCCCAAAATACTAAGATTATACAAGCTCATGCCCATCAAAGTGATATGTTAAAATAGAAGGCATGTGTATAAACACAAATGCATCAGAGAAATTATGAGTTCAGACCCATTGCACTAGATGTAGATGTAATGAGAATCACTCATTACAATTCGTCCAAAATTAGTGCAACACATATTTTCTTATTTCTAGTAAAGAAGAGAACAAATACGGAAAACTCTTATTACTGTCACAACATTAAATTGGCCAGCCGTTGCTCAGGAGCTTTGAATGTAAGATTATTTCCAGCAGCGACGAGACGGTCTGAGTCCTCGGCTCATGCCAAAGTGTCAACGAGTTGGCTTCATTAGTATTGCATGCCTGCTTACTAAAATACAGTTCAAAAAATTTATGAAAAACAATACAATGTTTTTGTCTTAGCAATAGATTTACTAATATCCAATTTGCTTCACATGTCATATCATTTGAAGGTAATCCCACTAACATTTCTAGGTAGACATCTCAGTTCCCTTTAAATTAGGAACAATAACAACAAAGAAGACCAAGATTTGAATAATATTTTTTTCATAAATGTCACTGGGGGGCTGCAAAGATGCACAAGCCTTTTGCCAGGAAAAACAAAAGAGTATGAGAGCGGAATTAGGCAGACAAAGAAAATGATGAATGAAAGGCATCCTTTCCTGGTGGCATCTATTTCATACGTCTGAACTCGAGGAAACTGCACTTCTCACCGTCCCTATGAAGAAAACAATAGTGATTCAACAAAGCACTACCAATGAAGACAAATGATAACATTACATTTGACAGTACATACCTATAGAATATTATCCTCCCAGGTTTATGATGGCTCTCCTTGTAACTCCCTGCAAAAAATGCAACAGTTTTGAAACACCATGGCTATCGACTAACCTGAATGAACACAAAACACTTACCTATCCCAATGTGTATAGGGGAGCCCTTCTGAGGTAGTACAAATATCCCAAAAAGACTTGTACCACATCCAGCTTGTCTTTTAGCCATTTGAATAGTTGTATGGATTATGTCATCCATCTGACTTGAATATATAACATTTGTGCATGTTAGTAACTTAGATACAAATGGATGAGTTGGGCATGCCGAATCACGTCACACCGCTAATACACAACATTATAATAACAGGAAATTATTGTTTTGACCTAAGAACATATTGAGCCCTTTGTGATGACCTAAATGTTGTTTCAATCACACAATTGATTACATCTATCTACCTTATGTACGTAGACGACAAAGTCATGGTCGAGGGTGAGCATTCTCATCAGCGATGTTAGCCTGACATCATCTATGACCACCATGTTGAGGTTGCATCTCAATATCTCCGGCAGCAGAGAAGGATCTTCACAAACAAAGTAAACCAAATATGATCTTAACAAACAAAGAAAAGAAAATATGATGAATCAAACAATGGGAGAGGGATAGAGGCACGGGGAGGAGAAGATTGGCGAGAGTACCCTGGTGACGGTCACCGTGCTTGTCGTGCGTGCGTGCGTGTAGCATCCTGTGTCCATCATCCGCGCGACTGCAAGCGCGGTGCAGGATGAGCTAGAGGTTGTGCTGGGTCGCAGCCAGCTCGAGGCCTTGACGATGACTTGCATGAGGAAATTGATCGCATAGCAACAGAGATGGAGCGACAGGCAAAGAACTTCATCTGCGGTGCTATACGCGATGCAGGATCAACAGCTGGCCCTGCCGCTCTGACATGATCACTAAACGCCACCTCCTAGAGATCTGACGACTATTGGTGACCTACATACAAGCACCAATAACATCAAGAATCAAGATCCAATATTTCCACCACCTACCCATCCAAGTATCAAGAACCAAGTAACCCATTCAAGAGCAATGCAATGGTAGTAGCAGCAACCTTATAGCACGACAAAGTAATCCAAGATCATCCACCACCATTGCTATGATGACATGGTCCTTTTACCGCGCTCCACCCCCAACCTGAATCTTGGTTGTGAACCACGGTCACCTCGTGAGTGTTCACATCCATCCTCTTTTGTGCCTTTTGGGCTTCCTACTCAGCTGGGCTAGCGTTCTGAGCATCTACAGACGTTGCCGCTCTACTAGCGTGCAAGATCTCGAGCCTGAAATTAGTTGCTGGTGGATGGCATGCTGATGGTAGCAGGAACTACGTCGGTATTTACCTGGAGAGGGAGGTATGATGTAGCACAGCGACGGTAGGTATTTCCCTCAGTTATGAAACCAAGGTATTGAACTAGTAGGAGAACCAAGCAACACAACGTAAGCAACACCTGCACACAAACAACAACACCTCACAACCCGACGTGTTAAAGGGGTTGTCAATCCCTTCCGGGGTACGGCGCCTCAACATAGGCAAATGGCGTGAGGTAAATTGTAGTAGATTGATAGATCGAACGCCAAATAAAATAAATAAAGATAAAACACAGCAAGGTATTTTTGTATTTTTGGTTTAATAGATCTGAATAAAAATGCAAAGGAAAAGTAGATCACAAGGAAAATATGTGAGGAAGAAGACCCGGGGGCCGCAGGTTAATCAATGACGATATCCAGGCAACGATCATTACATAGGCATCACGTCTAAGATTAGTAGACCGACTCCTGCCTGCATCTACTACTATTACTCCACACATCAACCGCTATCCAGCATGCATCTAGTGTATTAAGTTCATGGAAAAATGGAGTAATGCAATAAGAACGATGACATCACTACAAAAAAAATACACTTCCGTGATGATACGTGTTTGTCACAGTAGGTCATGTTTTCTGTCATGCATGTACATCCATGACGATTTTATGACAGAATCAAGATAGTCATACCTGTGTTGTCGTAGAAGTGTTCCATGACATTACCAAAATTATCATCACGGAAGTGTCCACTTCCATGACGATAAATAGCACGTCACGGAAGTGCTTTCGTCAAGGGTGACCAACACGTGGCATCCACCGTAACGGAACGCCGTTATCCTATCGGGTCTGATTTTGGATCCGATAACCCGTTAACAGCCCCGACCAATGGGGATTTTCCACGTGTAAAATCATCATTGGTTGGAGGAAACACGTGTCGGCTCACCGTTGGGACAGATGTCATCCCCTCATTGGACCCGGCGCCTATAATACATCGACAGTGGCACGCCCAATAGAGGCCCACTCTATGAAAAGGCCGCCCGCTTGACTTGGTCAAAGGTGGCGGTCGCCCACGGCAAGCCTGTTAACGGCATGTTCGTGATATAGCCCATTTACAGCCCGCTAACCAGGGCCCGCTTACGCCTATCCGAATTAGGCCCAAGAGTGACATCTGGCCGCCCAATATAATTCCAGCCCGTTTTAACTTCCGGCCCATGTATGGCCCGTGACGGCTTTCGGCCCATATGAGGCCCTCTGTAACTCTCGGCCCATTAACGGCCCGTGGTAAAACTGGCCCGTAATGAATAGTGTATCACTTTATACCCATTAACGGCACGTGGTGAAACTTGCCCGTAATGAAGAGTGTATCACTTTATACCCATTAGTGGCCCGTTATTTCGTTTGTCCATTTCCAGCCCATGTTATCTTTCGGCCTTCTCAGGGCCCATTTTTTCTTGGGCTAATTTCCAGCATTCGTTTACTTACGGCCCACATCGCTATTTTCTCGCCAGGCCAAATTTAGCTCGTGGTTACAATGTCCGCTAATACGCTAATGCTTTTCATAGCATCATCAAATACAGCCGATTAACGACGACCCGTTATGGTTGGCCCATGAACGGACGATTTCAACTCTAGCCCATTTACGACCATAATGTGGTTTGTTATTGGCCCATGTTTTGCCAACCGATCATACGGCTCGTAGTAGGCCCATTGATGATACGGCCCGTAGAAGGCCCATCGTTTCTACGTCCCGTATAAGGGCCATTGTTTCTACGCCCCGTAGAAGGCCCATTGTTTCTACAGCCCGTAGGAGGCGCATGTTAACTACAGTAAATATGTAGCCCATGGTTATTGTGGCCTAGTTTTAAAAATAGGTTATTATGCCACTAGCAAACCGCGGAAAAAGAACTGCACCGACTACAAGAAAACAAATAAACAAGACAATAAGGAAATAAATTAGCAAGCAACTTATGCTAGGCTATCACGACTATTACACATATTAATCCACTGGGCATCACAGTTCGCCACCAGTGCAAATATAGGGAACAAAGTAGCATATAAATGCCGCAAAAAAACAAGTCCAGAACTGAAACCACTTCAGAAGAGCTCAATAAACAATATCCTGGGTACCCATAATGCTGGCAAGATGCTTACCAAGCTTAGTAACTTTCTCTTGTTTGACGCTTAAATCCTCCAAAGACTTGTTGTTGCACCGTAAAGTATGCATCTGAATTCTGCAGGACTTCTCGCCTTTCGCTTCTCACACGTAACATCTGATCGATGTCTTTCAACTTGAAGTTGAGACTCAAGAAGCCGAACTGATTCTGGCAGCGAGTTCGAAGAGCTAGTGCCAAAGTAGTAGCCAGTAACTCGAACACTACATCAAGACAGGAATTTGGGGTTGTCTCAGTGTCTTCAATATAGTTTTTATCAGCTTTCTTGGAGACCAATACGGATGTCTCAATACCTTGAACCTTATCTGCATTACTTCCTTTACCATTGCATAACGGGGTACTCTTCTCCAATATTTTATCCGCGTTCTAAAAGAGAAACAAACAAACACATCACAGGTTTACAATGTAGTATATGAAACTCATTTTGGTAAACCAGTTCAGTAGTAAGGTGGACAGGATAATAGCATGAAACAAACATATATCTATGTAGTATGGTCACCGATGGTCTATATCATTCTAGTTTATGTTACCAAATCAAGATAGATACAGTTCGAATCATATCTATTTAAGACAAAGCAGCATAGACAAAATATAAGTGTGGGAAACTACACAGCAATAACAACACTTGTAATGTGCATGCACTAGTACAAAAGGGCCTATTGTCCCGGTTGGTGAGGGTTTTAGTCCCGGTTCATGAACCGACTAAAGGGTCGGTATTAATGCCCTCGTTTTTAGTCCCGGTTCAATCTGAACCGGGACAGATGGGCCTCCACGTGGCCTCGTGCGCTGAGCCCAGTAGAGGGTTTGGTCCCGGTTGGTGGCACCAACCGGGACCAATAGGCATCCACGCCAAAGATTTCGTGGCTGGGGTTTTTGTTTTTTTTTGAAAGGGGGGGGGGGGTTTGAGGGTTTTGGGGGGTTAATTTAGGTGTTCCATATATTGTGTTAGCTAGCTAATTAATAGAGAGAAGTGTCCTCTCTTTTGTCCGTGCTTGGTCGACGCTACCTACTATACATATGTATAGAGAGGACTAGCTAGACACGCTAGCTAGCTAGTAAGCAAACGAAGGAAACAGAAGATCGTCATGAACATATATGCATAGAGAGAGAAGTGATATCGACCACCTCTCCTTCTCCGAGAGATTGGTCGAACAACAAGTTCTCGTATATCTATCCGACACTACCGGCTACATATATATAATAATTATCTTGTACAAATATAATCTCCAAACATAGGGACGCGTGGTCCACATAGTATACTCCCTCTTCAGCGATCACATGGTCAAGAAAGAATGCCGCCAATTCCTCTTGAATTGCTCGCAGGCGATCTGGTGCTAGGAGTTCATCCCGCATCCGAAACATCTAATTTTAAGAAGGGGTTCATCCCGCCCCGCTCACACTACTATGAAAAGGGCTAAAGATAGGATTGACACTAATTGCGCACCAGAGAAGTGGTGCGCCACTACTATATACAAATGGCGCACCTGGTGGAGATACGCCATTAGTGTGGAATACACTAATGGCGCACTGTGCGAAGGTGCGCCACTAGTAAAACAATTTTTTTCATGTTTTCAAACATTCTAATGGCGATCCGGGAAAAGTGTGCCATTAGTAGTTAGAACTACTAATGGCGACCGGAGACAGAGTGCGCCAAGAATTTTTTTTTACTTTTGGCAAAAAACTTATTCCTCCTCCCTTCCTCCCCACTCCAACCATACGCCGCGCCTCGCCTTCCACGCCCCGCCCCAACCGTGACGTGTAGCGACCGACCAATGGATCAAGTCTCGTGCTTGTCATCCTCGGATCGGTATGTCGACACACACAAGATCAAGGATTTATAACAGAGGTAAATCACATGTATAAAGTAACGTAAATACTATTACCTCAATCCATAATATAGCGGAAGCAACAAGGTTGTGGATTCCCATCAACACCAACGACAAAGTTGAGTATAGGAAATCGTAACCCTAACGTATCACTTAATCGTCGTCTGAAAAGTCTGCAACATGAAACGCTGCAGCCCGAAACGGGTCAAGACATGGAATATGCCGCAATGTAACACATAGAGAGTAATGAAAGAATAAGCCTATACTACATGCATATATGGCTGGTGGAAAGCTCTCACGGTTACAGCTTTTGCATAAAGCCAATTTTTCCCTACCGCAAAGGAATAAATTTATTTAACTATCATGGTGGTTGTTGAACATTGAGAATGGTTGACAGATCCTCAATCCCAATTAAAAGTACTCATTAAAACCCAAACAAATTATATTAAGTAACGGATGAGATCAACAGGATAATCCAAGAACTAGATACTCAAAATTGTCCATAACCGGGACACGGCTAATCATGATTAGTTTATACACTCAGAGGTTTGCGACTTTTCCCCACAAGACTCGATCGCCTCCGCTTGGTTTCTCGTGATCGCAGGTGTTTGAGAAACGGATGACCGAGACATAGTCTTTCGTAAGCGCTTTGCACCATACGATGGGTATACCGCACCACCTACAACCCCTACATCTGCTAGTCTACCACCGTAAGAGTTCACACGACTTAATCAACTATGCCAGAGCCCATAATGGCTTGTGGCTGCACACGGAAGTTTCTAGTTTGAATAATCTCCTGATCCCTTTGAGCCCGGGTGGCGGTCCAAGAAATACAGCAAGTCCTGAAACCTGTGTGCCTAGATGTGCAATTCTGAGTAACCAGTGCCTCAATCCACCCGTATGTGTGTTTGTTGCCACCTTAGATAAACCATTAATTATCAATCTCACATCCGTCATGGATATTCACTCAAACCCAATCCACGCTCACGAGCATAGCATGGCATAATAAGCAAACGTAGAAGTAACTCCCAAGGGTTTGATAATAAAATAGGTAATAGGTACTACCTGAAACTACTTCCCATCCCACAATTTAATTAGATCCTAATCATGCAAGTGTTTGAGGAATAGATCTAATGCATAAAAACTGGGTATGAGAAGGGTATGATCAAAGCGTTACTTGCCTGCAAAGTGATGAAGATGATTCGCACTCAAAACTCTTGATAGTTCTACTTGTCACACTCCGGTCTATCGTAAGCAATCAACAGTAACCACACATAAGCAATCACTCAAAAGATCGGAAAGAACGAAGAAATCGATTCAGAAAACATCAAAACCAAGCGAATAACTCTCGCAACATAAAGCAATTTCTAACAGTACCAAAATCATGTGTATTTGGCCTTATCAGAATGTTTAGGTCAAGAGCTTCGATTTGCAAAAAGAATCAACTAAATCGGAGTTACGAAACTCAAGTTATGATCAAACGAAGTTTGAATTCAAATTTGATCTAATTCAAATTTTAAACTTTCAAAAACATGTTTGAGTTGTATTACTGGATAGATGGGATCGTAACAAAGAAGTGGGTGTTGGTTTCGTTGGATTTGGACTAACGAGTAAAAAGTTATAGCCGTTTGAAAATCAGGGACTAACCGGTGAAGAAAAACCGATCTAGGGTTTCGGAAAGAAAACCGAAACGAAAAACCAATCTAGAAAAATCCGGAACGGAAATCGGAACGGCAAAGAAAGGTGACGCGGCGCTGGGCTAGTACCTCAAGAGGCGAGGGGCTCATGGGCGGGCGGCGCTGGTGGCGGCGGCGGTGAGGGCGGCGGCACAAGCGGGCGGCAAGGGGGTGGTCTTCTGTAGGCTGCTGTCATGGAGAGGAGAGGAGAGGTGAGGAGAGGTGTTGATTTGATGTGTTAGAGGGGGGTGCTTGGGTATTTATATTGGGGAGGGGAGGGTTTTGCTTGGGGTAGGGGACAAGAAATAGACTAGGATTAGGAAACAAAGAGAAAAGATCTAGAAACAGATACGGAATAAACGGAAGTAGGACAAGAGTCCTACTAGGATTGAAAAAGGAAGCGGCGGCTCCCTGGCTTCCCTTGGTGCGCGCGATGGTGTTGGCCTTGGCCGGCCGATGGCTTGCGGCTTGGGCCTTTGGCCCAAGGCGCTGCGGGATTTTTTTTAACAGAGACAAAATAAAAGTAAAAAAAATCAAATAAATAAAAATATTATATAGGCATGTAATATATCAAAATTTTCAGAAAAATATTTTCTACAGCATGAACATTATTCTAGCATTAAATAAGGTACATACAAATTCAAATAAAGCAAAGAGTGCTTCAACTCTAATAAAATCCAATAAAAATCATTTTAAAAATACCAAAATGAATTCAAATTTATTCCTCTCCAATTTTATGTTGTAGGGAATCATGTTACCCTATTTTCCATATATTTTATTTTTGGAGAAAAATAATTTGAATAAAACTCAAATAACTCCAAATTAAAAATAACTTCAAAAGAACTTTGAATTTATTTCTTTGAAACTCCCAACCCATATTTCATATGATTTGAAGAAGTCATTTTATCTTCGCTCGTGAAAATCATTGAGTTGCATAAAGTTTCAGAATTGGAAATATTCTCAAATGAAATTCAAATATTTTCAACACCCCTTGTCATTTAAATAAATGGAAGAAGTCATGTCATCTTCTCTCCAGGGTTTTTGTGATGAAAAGAATTTGAATTCCCGAAGATCATAAAAGCAAAATGAAAGTTTGGGAAAGTCCTTCTATTCCCTCTCATTTAACTTTCAAAAAGTATCAAATTCACTCACTTTTAGTCAATCAATCAAACAATCAATCAAAACTATCTATTTGTTTATAACATTCCAAAATTTAGAATTTTGGGATGTTACACACGCCGCACCCTGCCTCCCCCCCGCCTCCGTCCCTCGGCGCCGCCGCCTCGACCCCCCCCCTCACGCCCCCCGCCCCGCCACCACTGCCGGCTGCCACACATGGCCAGCGCCACCACCGAACCTCGCTGCCCGCCCCAGACAGCCCCTCCAGCCCGGGCCACGCCCGTCCGCCTCCTCTCTCTCTCCCATGACCTCCCTCACCCCTATCCACCGCCTCGTCCCCTCAGGCCGCCTCACTGCCTCCCGAACCCTAGCTCACAAGGCGTGGGACGACAACCTCGTTGGCCTCACCAGTGCCGCAGGCCTCAAGCCCCACGCCGCCCTCGGCCTCGCCTTTTCCACCGACGGCGCCTTTCCTCCGCCAGAAGAAGCGAAGAATAAAGAAACAACCAGGTAAACCTATGTTGTGAAGCTAAGATGATGATGCTATTTTCTTATATGGTGAAGATATACTGTGTAAAACTGTGTCATGGTATAAAGACGCCATATTTAGCTCAACTGCACTGTGTAAAACTTTTTCTGTTTTAGTATTGTTTGCATCGAGGTGGGCTAAAATCATTTTCCTTGCTACCTCTTTATAGTCTAAGTTTGTCTATTTGTAGAACAACAAATAATAGCACGGAACATATAAATACCATGGACCATGTGCATTTTATTCTGCAGTGTTGTATAATACTACCTTGTACAATATTAATAGTCGTACATCAAGAATAGAATAACACTCCAAAGACACCATCCAGGTCTTACAAGCAGCTTACACTACACACGCATATAATGAAGAACTACATCTTTAATTCAGAAATCGCCAACTTCATAATTAGTTCATCCACGGATATCGAGTTGGTGCCCATGGTCCTTTTGTCTTTGTTTCATCATTATGGCATGTTATAAGTTGGTGGTTTGTGATTAATACCACGGAAATCTCCCACGGAGACATCACGGTGGGACTCTATGGTAGTGGTAGTTTCAACATTAGCTATTTCAGCACTATTTCTCACACATCCTGCATTGGTCGCACCAGAAACATGCCCGCCAAGGGATGAACTCATCCCACTAAAGGATGCCTTCGCTCTGCATTAATCACTTTGCGAGAGAATAGAACTTGCCTCTCGTGTGCAACGCCTCCAAGACATTGTAGGAGAACATAATTGCAAGGACAAGTAGTAGGCCAACAGTGTTTCTCTCTCGCTTTTCAAACGATTTATTTGAGCCAAAGTCACTTGAGGCCCAACGATTTGTTGTGAATCATGTCAATGGGCCACCAATGGTCAGATTTGTTGTGAATCACGCCAATGGATCAGTCATGCATCCATGCACTAGATAGATTGATATACGTATACATACGATATATTTCCTCATATTTGTTGTGAATCATGTCAATGGGCCACCAAAGGCCAGCAATGACCAATGTGCGCCTCTAGAAAGTTAATGGGTTGTTAATTTGAGGACACAATCTGACTTTCAGTCTCCAACTGTGCTTCCTTCTAGTTTATGTAGTTTGCTCAATCGTATTGCCTGTGGGATCATACAAGCTTTTGCATCGCTTCGCTGGTACTGTTGTTACTAAGATAAGCATTATTAGATGCTCATCAGGTTTGATATGTTAGTATTTTGATTTGCATGCATAGCTTGGGAACTATAAATTATAGTGAAATTAAGTAGAAATTATAGTAGTTTGGTTCTATTTTTGCTGGTGTTTGGTTCTAAAGATGAGTAGCAATTATAGTAGGAAGATGATGCATAGTAGTTTTATGTTGTTGTAGTAGTTGTAGTTGTAGGAACATTAGATACAATAACAAGTGTCATGTTGTTGTATTAGATACAGTAGTAGTATCATGTGCTGCTGAAGATGAGTAGTTGTAGGAAGATGATGCCCTAATGGAAGTGACATGAATATTTGGCCTACCTTTTTTTCGATGTTGGTTCATTAATCTTAAGCCCATCATGTTTATTGGTTGTTCGCTGTCATGTTGTTATTACTTCCATTAGGGCATCTGTTGGTTCATTAACCTTTCTAACATCTGCATATTTCAGGTTTCCGAGGAGGTAAAGGAAGTGAAGTTCAGACAGTGCAGCAGCAGAAACACCTCCAAGGTGAGAAATATGTTCCTATTTATCTTTTTTTGCTCAAGTTCTTCAGTACATCATATAAAATACAGAAGTGCAGGTCAAGTGGTGCAATCATATACATCTTCTACTTAAGTCATCCTTCCCTTTAAGCAGAGTGATGCCTTTCGATGTCACACAATAATGTTTGTTGCAAAAACATTCTACTCTTAATGTTCGTTTGTTTACTGCATAAAAATATATAGTTTTGCTGCTGTTATGCCTGTATTCACTGCTGCTGCTCCTGTACTTGTGATGATGTTGTAGGTACCCCGAGAGGCCCTTGAGTTTGCCGGAATGTCGATTAACTTCCGCTCCGCAATTGGTATCCATATGTCCTATTTTCAGCAAAGGTAATGCTGAAATTTTCCGTGAATTTTAGCATTACTTTGCTAAAAATAGGACATATGGGGTACTTGCGACTAATGCCTGTTATCATGCATGTTTTATGATCTGTTGTAAGGGTACTAATTGGTCTCTTCTGCTGCTTAATTATCAAAGATGGCGGGAAGCAGCCACCGCCGCTCTGCGACACCGCAGTACGAGTTGGATGCTTCCGAGTTCTTTACTATCATACTTGGTACTTCAGTATCATCCATGACGCAGGTATATAAAATGAGAGATCTCCCCTAGCTTCACCCATCTCGTTATGATATCTGTTGTTTGCCTACATCACTCATTGTCCCAAACTGCAGAGGCTGCCTGACAGTTTTAAGAACATGCTGATGGGTGAAGATCCGCCAAATAATGTGAAGGTGCGACAGGTCGGCAGCGGGTTTCGCAGTGTGGGCTGTGGAGTTGGTGATCAAGGAGGGCCACATGTACTTGTCTCGTGGGTGGGAGAAGTTCTACTGCGCCTACAACCCGCGGCTGGGGTACTTCCTTCTCTTCACGCATTTACGGCGACGCCACCATGCTCATCGTGAAGGTGTTCAACGCGACTATATGTCGATGCGCCACGTCAAGATTATGATGCCGATGACGCTCGCCTCTTCTTATTCCTCTACATTTGGCTTTGTCTCACATCGATTGTTAACGGTCATTGTTGCATTTGGACAGGTAATGGGAGCAGCAGAAGATGACAATGGCTACAGCCAAAGCAAAGAATGACCGTGGTCAGAGTGAAAGCAAAGCAGCGACCATGGTCAGAAGCGAAGCAAGATCGATTCTGGTCAGAGCGAAGCAAAGCAGCGATTCTCGGCAAGAGTATAGACAACAAGAAGGATGATCCGGACTGGAGGCGGAGAAGAGGAGCAGAGTGGGGATGAGGAGCTGCAGGATGACGATGGGCATCAGCCGAGGATGACCTAGCTGCTGGTGGTGGCTGACCAAGGGCAAGAGATGGTGGTGGCTGACCATGGGCAAGAGATGGTGGTGGCTGACCATGGGCAAGAGATGGAGGTGGCTGAGGATGACCTTGTGATGGTCGTGGTCTCAAGGTGGCCTCGCGATGGTAGTGGTGCTCGACAATGACCACGCACCGGTGGTGGCGCCGGGCGATCCCACAGCCTTGGCGACATGACCACGCCAATTGAGGTAGAAGACTACATCCCATCGCCTCCACCGCCGCCTTTGGCGCATCGACCGAGGAAGGAGAAGGAGAAGAACAATGCATGAGAACTGAACTTTGTCAGTATGTCGATCTCCAAACGATATATATATATATATATATATATATATAGATATATATATATATATATATATATATATATATATATATATATATATATATATATATATATACTTAGTTACCTATGTTCTCTAATATGCTTAGTTTCCTATAGGTTAGATTCATTTTACCTAAGTTGGCTCTAATATGCTAACTTAGAGCTTATATGCTTAGTTTCCTATAGGTTAGCTCCAAAATAACTTATGTTAGCACAAATAATCAAGTTTACATAATAAGCGATAGTCTTTTTCTTATTCTTCTTCTTTTCCAAAATGACATAGGTTAGCTTCATTTTACCTAAGTTGGCTCTAATATACTAACTTAGAGCTTATATGCTTAGTTTCCTATAGGTTAGCTCCAAAATAACTTATGTTAGCACAAAATGATCAAGTTTACATAATAAGCTTATAGTCTTCTTCTTATTTCTTTTCCAAAATTCTTCTTATTCTTTTCTAGTGTTCTTCTTCTTCTAGTATTATTCTAGTCTTCTTCTTTTCTTCTTCTAACTTCTTGTTTATCATTTTGCAGATTTGATTTAATTCACGGAATCTTGCATGGATGGAGTGCTTTTTCCATTTGTGTTTTTATTTTGTATCAATGTGAAACTTTTGTGAATTGATGGATAACGGTGTTGGATGAACAATGTGAAACTTTTGTAATATGTAACGATGGAACTTGTGTGTTGGCTATGTATGTATATATGATGAAACTTGTGTGTTGGCTATGTATGTATATATGATGGAACTTGTGTGTTGGCTATGATTGTTATATGGATGCTTACTGTATATATATATATGTGTTGGATATCTCATAGGTGAAATAGTGACCTAAGATTAAGAAAAAAAATTAAAAAAATTGTTACTAATGGTGCATTACAAAGGTGGTGCGCCATTAGCATAGCGTATACTACTAGTGGCGCACGTGGGCAAAACTAATGGCGCTCTGCCTGGTGCGCCATTAGAAAAAATTTCTAGTGGCGTGATACTAATGGCGCACCAGTGATGCGCCATTAGTAGGCAAAACTGGTGCGCCATTAGTAGCCCTTTTCCTAGTAGTGTCACAGGTCGTGTGGCGGATGGACTCGCAAATGTAGTATCCACAGAAATCATTCCCTTGTTCCTGCCACAACCACTTTACAAGAAATAGAGGTCAATCAAACTGATAATTAGCAAGCATGTTAAATGGTATTGATGAAACTAGCGCTTGAATCACTAGGAGAAGCGTGGAATGTGCTACTATAGTACTTACTTTCGGGTGTCTAAATTGCAGCTTCTTCGGCAGTCCCGGAGCTTTTTTGGTGAATTTTCTCCAAACCCTGCCATACAAAGAAAACAATTACTTGATATCAGAAATTCACAAAGTTTCTGATATGGTGGATAATGATCGATTTAACTTACTTCTCGAGCATTTCAGTCATGTCCGCATACTCCTTGGGATCTTTTCGTTTGGAGTCTAAGACAGTTACTACCCCTGCTCAAGCTTAATCTCTAGGAGAATATAGTGGTACTCAAGCATTTATGCATAACTCATCAATATGACATTACTATAACCTGACTAATAAGGAAACCGAATATGCCACAAGACAAGAACACTCACTTGAAGTTGTAAGGAAAGAGTATTATATCTTTGTGTTCATTTATTACCAACGATTGTAGCAAGTTGGCCTCGGTATTTTCGCATGAAATTCAACCCCAGCTTGCATCTATGAGATATGTGTTAATGAACCCAATATCACCCACTTGTCTTTTCTTCAATTCGTCGATCTTCAATCTGCATAATATAGTGAGGATAATTATAAATACATGCAATGAAAGAGCTGAGTTATATAGAGAGACTTAATGATGTAAGTAGTACTACGCATGCATGATAGCAGTGACCGCTGCTTTATCGAGGGCCAATTGATTGAAAACTGATAGAACTCCTCAAATGGAATAGGCAACAGTTCAATTCCAACGAGGTCATGCTCCTTTTAACTCTCACATACAAAGTACTCCTCCCCGCACTCTCTCGCAGGTTTTCATGTACCAATCATGCAATCTTCGTGATCATCGCTGATAGAGATCTTTCATCTTTGACGAGAGGCTTCCCGCATCAGATCTTTGTATCTCGCACCTCCAAGAAATCATAATGTACATCGTCAAGCAGGTAATCTTCCGGATTGCCTTAACCGGGCACCATCCTCGGATCGACGATGTCGCTAGCAGGCATCTTGAGCGGGGGGCACGATTGCTTCGCTTGTTCGCCGAGCTAGGCAATTTGTTTCCCAGCTCATCGTTCTTTCATTCTTTGATCACTTTTAGAACTTCCCGACCTCTCCTCTTTGGCAAATGCCTTTCCAATAATGCGCTCATAGTTGCCTTTCGGCGGAGACTTGGGTGGTTTTGTCAGGGCAGCTAGAATGCACTTCGCTTTCACCGGATCTACCTTCTCCTCCGGAGGTGGATGTCTCTTTGCTTTCAACCCTTCAAACCAGTCATCAACTTCGGTCTGCGCGATCTTCGCGTTTTCCTCCTCGGTCCTCTCATACGGTAACTTCTCCGAGTCTTTAGAGAAGGACCGACCAGATCTCCTCCCGCCTTTGGCTGTACTGCTAGACGCCGCAGAGCAGACGGAGCGGATGTCTTCTTTCCTTGCTTACGAGGCGGAGGAGAAGGACTACGACGCCACGGAGCAGCCGGAGCGGCGGTGGGTCTCTTCCGCCTTTGCCGACGAGGCGGAGAAGGAGGAGGCTGGCTGCTCGGGCGCGCGGGCAAAGGCGGAGAAGGAGGCGGAGTGCCGCCACGCCGGAGAAGGAGCCGCCGAGTGCCCTGATCGCCACTGGAGGAGGAGGCGGAGTGCCCCGACTCACCGAAGGAGGAGGAGGAGGCGGAGGCGCCCAGCCTGAAGGTTGATGAGATCCTTCCGCCATAGGCGTGAGTCTTCAGAGCAGAACCCAGCCGATACTCCCCTTCACCGGTAGGGTGGTCTGCCGAGGTCCTCAAATCCTCCGTTATTTCATCCACCATCACCTTAGCATATCCTTCTCGAATCGGCCGCAAGTGAAAAGTTCACGGGTTTAGTAGGATAAACAGAGCCAACAACCGCTTTGACCTTCAAATTGCTCCATTCCGCCATAAGGTGGCAATTTTGAGACTCCGTGATAGCATCCACGGGATAGCTGGCAGGAGCCGTCAAGGCATGCCCCTACCGAAGCAGCTCGGTGGAAGCCACGCTTCTCCGCCGAGATGGCGGGTAGCTTTGGGGAAGCTTCGCAGGTCATTTGCTCGCTTCTTCTTCTTGTTCCTCTAGCCCCATTACCCTTTCGCAGCGCCTGCATTTGGCTCTGCTTCCAGCTTTCTTCCTCCTCTCATGGGTTTTGTAACCCCTGCGTCGAAATCCAGCCTTCCACGAAATGGAGCTCGGCGTGCCTCGTGTCCGCCCAAGGTGCTCAGATTCCCGAGGGCCATTGTGAGCTCGTCCTTCTCCCTGTCTCGAACGAACTTCCCTTGCTGCGCTGCTTCGATATATTGCTTTAGCCTCTCGATCGGTATGTCCAATTGATCATCCGTCCAAATGCACTTCCCCGACAGGGTCCAAGGTTCCGCCAGCCTCAAGAACCAAGTCCGCAACGGTCCTGCCAGCTTCATTGTCTCCGTTCGATCCCTTTATCAAGCAGATCATTCTCAGCCTTGGCCCACTTAGGCCGGGCTATGAGGTAGCCACCTGACCCCATGCGATGGTGAAGCTTCTTCTTCGTAGCATTTGCTTGTTTGTCGCCGACATCTTTTTACTCTTTTCTGATGTCTTGTGAGCCACAAATGTGGGCCACCATCTCGATCTTCTCATATTTTCCTTGAATTCTGGTGTCTCTTTTTATCGACAAACTTATTCAGGTCTTTCTTCCAATTCCTGAATAGGTCTGCCATCTTCTTAAGAGCAAAAGACTTGATTAATGGCTCTATAACTGGCTTCTCTGGATCATCCTCTGGCGATAGGGTGCAATTTGACTTCAGCTCAGTCCAAAGATCATTTTTCTGCAGATCATTGACATAAGACACCTCGTGGTCTTCGTTTTAGGCTTATACCATTGCTGGATGCTGATCGATCTTGTCCCTAACCGTAACCCCGCACTAAGCAACAAATGCCTTCTTTGTCCGGATGGGTTAAATCGGTTGGTCGTCACACGATTTCTATGATCTCAAACCTTTCATCCGAGCTCAACTTTTTCTTCGGCCTCGCCTCTTTACCGGTTGTGCTCGATCCAGAGGGCTAGCAAAAAGAAACAAAGATGAGAGTTAATTAATATGTGTACATACCAAAACAATGAATGCATCAATTAGCTAGTCAGCACAGGATTAACTAATATATATACCTGGCCGACTCAGTTCGGTGATCACCGGAGCAGTCCTCACGGTCTACTTCTTCACCCTCTCCTTCTTGCACCGCATTGGGTCATCGGAGCCATCATAATCATAGCCAGCTGCTTCTTCACCCTCTCCTTCCGCACCATCGGTATCATTGAGAAACATCAACGAGCGACGGCATCACTTCCTTCTGCGATTATGTCCCTCAACAACGCTTCTTGTGCTTCGCCTCGGGCGGGTGTCCATAGTTTCTACAAATATTTACAACATGGCAATTATTATTCAAACATGACAGATATGGATATATTAGTGGCAAACGAGAACTAGCTAGCTAATCACAATAAGGAATCATATTAATTAGTGGCCTCGACGCTGCTCCTCTAGGGTTTCGTGGCCTCGATAACGCTTCAAGGGTTAGGTGGCCTCGAGAACGCTTCAAGGAGGGGTATTATCGACCCCCACGTGTTGAAGCTTATCGGGAGGGGTATATCGACAACAACAACGACGACACTACATTTATGTCCCACAAGTGACGTGGGCATCGATGCCCGCATCACTTGTGGGACGGGATGTAGTGTCCACAACGACGCACATGTATCTCACACCAACGATACTTGCTATTTAATTAGGGTTTCCTCTACCGCCGGCGACCCTCAACGACCCTCGCTCGATCGAGAAGAGAAGAAGAAGAGAAGAAAGAATAGAGGAGTTCTTCTCCTCTATTCTTTCTTCTCCTCTTTTTTTTCTTCTTCCTCTTCTTTTTTTATCCTCTTCTTCCTCTCAGGGTCAAGGGGTCGAGGATCGCCGAGGGGTATGGAGGTTGCCTAGTGTCAAAGGATTCAACAAAACCATGTCTTCATCATTAGGCGAAAGTAACAGGTGCATGATGGTACGAAGCTCTCCAAAGTTATTTTGGAACGGAGTCCCAGATAGGATAATTCGCTTTTTGGTACAAAGTTCAGCAAGAACCTTCCGAATATCGTTATTTGGAAGGACTTTGCTGAAATTCATACAAAAAGGCAAATTATCCTATCCGGGACTCCATTCCAGAATAACTTTGGAGGACTTCGTACCATCATGCCCTAGTTACTTCTGGCTAATGATGAAGCCATGGATTTCTTCAATACATTGACAACCTCGGCGATCCTCGACCCCTCGAACCCTCGACGACCGTGGAACCCTCGACCCCTAGACAACCCTGGAACCCTCAACCCTCGATCCCTCGACCCTATAGAACCCTCAAACCCTCGAACCCTCGACCCTGAAACCCTCGACCCTTGACCCCTTAACGACCCTTGACCCTCTACCCTAGTTTCTGACCCTCGACCCCTCGGCGATCCTCGACACCCTCGAAAAAAAAGAGGAGAAAAAAGAGGAGAAGAAGCTCCTCTATTCCTTCTTCGTCTCCTCTTTTTTTCTTCTTCTTCCTCTTCTTCCTCTCCTCGTCTTCTCCTTCTTCTTCTCGTTCTTTATCTACTTATTTTCCTTTTTTCTCTCCTTCTTTTTCTTCTTCTTCCTTCCTCTTTTCTTCCTTTTCCTTATTTTACTTTTTCCTCTCCACTAACATAAAATGCACTAACCTAAAATGCAACAAACATAGAATGCACTAAATCGATCAACTAACCTAAAATAAGTGATAAAATGCACTAACCTAAAATCGATATCTACTAACAACTTAAAAAATTAATACATATATGAAAAAAAACATCATCATATCATCAACAGAAAAATAGTATATTTTCTAAAAATCTATCTTTTGGATATATACATCAACATATATATACACAGAGAACATATATATATATATACATACATATATACATTTTTATAAAAATGCAAAAAAAAATTTAAAAAAATGGACATATAAACAGATATACACACATAGATATACTCATACATATACATATAATCTGCAGGAAAAAAACATATATACATTTGCAAAAAAAAGGGGGAAGAGGGGGCGGTGCCGACCTTGACCACAGCAAGGCAGAGGCGACGGCGGCGCGGGGCAGCTGGGGCCCGGCGAGGCAGAGGCGAGGGCGAGGCAGAGGCAGGGCGGCGACGGCGCTGGGCGCGACAGGGACGGCGACGGCGCTGGGCGGCGCGGGAGATCATGACAATGGGTGGCGCTGGGTGGCGATGGCGCTGGGCGGCGCGGGCAGCTGGGCGCGGTGAGGCAGAGGCGGGCGCGACGGGCGGCTGGGCGGCGCTGGGAGACAGCGACGGAGCGGGAGACGGCAACGAGGCTGCTGGGCGGCGCTGGCGGCGATGGCGCTGGGCGGCGCGGGATGGCGCTGGAGGCAGGGCGACGATGGCGAAGGTGAGGCACAGAGGGCAGCTCGCGGCGCGCGCTGGGCGGATCAAGAACTGAACGAAAAATTTCACAAGTGTTGCTTATATAGACGGAGATTGGTCCCGGTTCGTGGCACAAACCGACTAATGGCCTTTAGCCCCGATTGGTGCCACCAACCGACCAAAGGCCTCTTTGAGCAGCCCAAAGGGCGGAAGCGGCGTTTGGTCTCGATGACAGGCACCAACCGACTAGGGGCATTAGTCCCGGCTTGTGCCACTAACCGACCATGCCTCTTTAGTCCCGGTTGGTGCCACCAACCGGGACTAAAGGCCTTGTGTTGCCCCGCACCCAAATGTTTAGTCCCACCTCGCTAGTTGAGAGGGAGCCGCACCTATTTATAAGGTGCGGTGCGCCTTCCCTCTCGAGCTCCTCTCTAAAGCTGGCTTTCGGGCCTAACCGTGTAATTTGTGCCTGTGTGCCTACTGGGCCTCCCGCGGGCCTGAATCCTGGCCCATGGTAGGGTTTCTAGTCGTATTCAGGCCGTGGGGGCCCAGTAGGTGGCACTTTTTTTGTTTTTTGTTTTATTTGTTGCTTTATTTAGTTTATTTTGTTTCTATTTACAACAAAATACTTACTTTTGCTATATTTATTTTTTTCCAGTTTTTTGTTTTGTTTTCAGCATTATTTATTTTCTTTTGTTTTTTGCTTTATTTTTTTAATTCTTTTTGCTTTTAGTTTTAGAAAAATTATAAACTTTCTATTAGTGCCATTAGTTTTCAAATTTGAAAACACTTTTTTTGTTTTCTTTGTTGCTTTATTCATTTTATTTTGTTTCTACTTACAACAAAATACTTATTGTTGCTATTTTTATTTTTTTTCCAGCTTTTGTTTTGTTTTCTGCATTATTTATTTTCTTTTGGTTTTTTGCTTTGTTTTTGATTCTTTTTGCTTTTAGTTTTAGAAAAATATGAACTTTCTGTTAGTGCCATTAGTTTTCAAATTTGAAAACACTTTTTTGTTTTCTTTGTTGCTTTATTTATTTTATTTTGTTTCCTTACAACAAAATACTTATTGTTGCTATTTTTATTTTTATTCCATTTTTGTTTTGTTTTCTGCATTATTTATTTTCTTTTGGTTTTTTGCTTTATTTTTTTATTTCTTTTTGCTTTTAGGTTAGAAAAGTTATAAACTTTCTGTTAGTGCCATTAGTTTTCAAATGGATAATCAGTTGGCGAGGTTTTCAAATTCATAGTTTTCAAATGAACTCTGAAAAAGTTGGCATAGCATGTGCATGTACAAAACGGACAATGGTATTATCATACTCATGTATTACAAAGTTAGCATGGTATCATCATAATAGTTGAGGGAAAAAGTCTTCACTTTTTCTTCGCTTGTGTCATTTGCTTATTGCGCCGTAACTATGGATAATCTTCATCATTTATCAGGATGCTTGGGTCAGCCTTTGACTTTGAAGGAGGAATTTCATGAAACTTTTCATACTCTTCGTGACATGTCTGTCTTTGCCTCCACTCCTGTGATGTCCTTTTTCCCGAAAGAACTATGTGGCGCTTTGGCTCATCGATGATGTATTCGCTTCTTATCTTTTCTTTTCCTCGGTCCGTAGACATGTCCTTCACATAGATAACCTGTGCCACATCATTGGCTAGGACGAACGGTTCGTCAGGTACCCAAGATTTTTCAGATCCATCGTTGTCATTCCGCATCGTGGGTCTACCTGCACTCCGCCTCGACAGATTGACCCACTTGCACTTAAACAAAGGGACCTTAAAATCTACTCCATAGTCAAGTTCCCATATGTTTACTATGTAACCATAATATGTGTCCTTTCCCCGCCGGTTGCTGCATCAAAGCGGACACCGCTGTTTTGTTGGTGCTCTTTTGATCTTGCTCAATCGCTTAAAATGTATTCCCATTTATCTCATATCCTTCCCAAATCATTACAATAAAATGGTCCCCTGCACAACAAGTACAACTCATCACAAACAGTGTTGTCACCTCCGAGACGTGTTTCCAACCAACGCTGAAAGTCCCGATGTGTTCACATGTAATCCAATCGTCGCACAACTCCGGTGTTTGGAGCGCATATCGTTCTTGTGTTCATCGACATACGGGTCACCAAGGTAGAGTTCAGTAGTACTCGTAGTGTGCTTGAGACCAAGAATATCCGTCCCTGCATATTATTGAGTCCCTTCCAAGCGCGTTTTTCCAAATACCTCTCTCATACCGCGATTTAGGGAGACCTATCTTCTTAAGGCCAGGAATGAAGTCAACACAAAACCTGATGACATCCTCTCGCTTGATGGCCCATGGAGATGCTTCCTTCTGGCCTAGCGCGTTACTTAACATATTTCTTTAGGACTCCATGAACCTCTCAAAGGGCTACATATTGTGTAGAAATCACGGGCCCCGAATGACAATCTCGCCGACTAGATGAGCTAGAAAGGCGTCATGATATTCGAGAAGGATGGTGGGAACACCAGGTCGATACTGACAAGACATTGCGCCACATCACTCCTTAGCGCTGGTACGATTCCTGGATCGATCACCTTCCGAGATATTGCATTGAGGAATGCACATAGCTTCACAATGGCTAATCGGTCGCTTTTCCCGTAGAAGCCCCTCAATGCAACCGAAGCGCTGCGCCATAATCACGTGGCATTCATGAGACTTTAGGTTCGGAACTTTTCTCCGCATATTTATTATTCCCTTTATATTCGACGAGAAGCCAGTCGGGACCTTCATACTCGAGCAGGCATTCAAAGAAGATTTCTTTCTTCTTTCGAAGAGAGTAGCTGGCGGGACCTTCATACTTGCTTCGGAGGCATGCCCTCTTTTTCGTGCAAGTGTTGCAGGTCCTCCCGCGCCTCGTGTGTATCTTTTGTCTTCCCATACACGCCCAAGAAGCCTAGCAGGTTCACGCAAAGGTTCTTCATCACGCATCACGCCGATCAAGAGCGGACCTCTAGGTCTTTCCAAAGAGGGTAGGTCCCAAAATATAGATTTCTTCTTCCACATGGGTGCGTGATTCTCAGCGTCATTCGAACAGCTAGTCCGCCGACCCTTTCCAAAGATTACGAGTAAATCATTGACCATAGCAAGTACGTGATCACTGGTACGCATGGCGGCTTCTTCCGTGATCTGCCTCGCCTTTGAAATGCTTGCCTTTCTTTCGACATTGATGGTTGATCGGAAGAAATCGACGATGGCCTGTACACATTCTTCCCGCAGCTTCCTGTATATACTATTGGTGTCAAGTAAACAGTGCGTGCATGCGTGGTATCCCTTGTTTGTCTGTCCGAAAGGTTACCGAGAGCGGGCCAATCGTTGATGGTCACGAACAGCAACGCCTTTAGGTCAAATTCTCCTTTTGTGCTCATCCCACGACGCATAATCGCTTCCATTCCACAGCTGTAAAAGTTCTTCAATTAATGGCCTTAGGTACACATCATTGTCATTGCCGGGTTTCTTAGGGCCTTGGATGAGAACTGGCATCATAATGAACTTCCGCTTCATGCACATCCAAGGAGGAAGGTTATACATACATAGATTCACGGGCCAGGTGTTGTGATTGCCGCTCTGCACCCCGAAAGGATTAGTGCGATCCGCGCTTAAAGCAAACCATACGTTCCTTGGGTCCTTTGCAAACTAATCCCAGTACTTTCTCTCGATTTTTCTCCACTGCGACCCGTCAGCGGGTCCTCTCAACTTCCCGTCTTTCTTACGGTCCTCACTGTGCCATCGCATCAACTTGGCATGCTCTCTATTTCTGAACAAACGTTTCAGCCGTGGTATTATAGGAGCATACCACATCACCTTCGCAGGAACCCTCTTCCTGGGAGGCTCGCCGTCAACATCACCAGGGTCATCTCGTCTGATCTTATACCACAATGCACCGCATACTGGGCATGTTTTCAGATCCTTGTATGCACCGCGGTAGAGGATGCAGTAATTAAGGCATGCATGTATCTTGTCCACCTCCAATCCTAGAGGGCACACGACCTTCTTTGCTGCGTATGTACTGTCGGGCAATTCGTTATCCTTTGGAAGCTTCTTCTTCATTATTTTCAGTAGCTTCTCAAATCCTTTATCAGGCACAACATTCTCTGCCTTCCACTACAGCAATTCCGGTATGGTACCGAGCTTTGTGTTGCCATCTTCGCAATTGGGGTACAACACTTTTTTGTGATCCTTTAACATGTGATCGAACTTCAGCTTCTCCTTTTGACTTTCGCAATGCATCCTTGCATCGACAATGACCCGGCGGAGATCATCATCATCGGGCACATCGTCTGGTTCCTCTTGATCTTCAGCAGCTTCGCCCGTGCAGCACCACCATCGCACATCATCTGGTTCCTCTTGATGTTCAAGAGCATCACCGTATTCAGGGGGCACATAGTTGTCATCGTACTCTTCTTCTTCGCGGTCTTCCATCATAACCCCTATTTCTCCATGCCTCGTCCAAACATTATAGTGTGGCATGAAACCCTTGTAAAGTAGGTGGGTGTGAAGGATTTTCCGGTCGAGTAAGACTCAGATTCCCACATATAGGGCATGGACAACACATAAAACCATTCTGCTTGTTTGCCTCAGCCACTTCGAGAAAATCATGCACGCCCTTAGTGTACTCGGAGGTGTGTCTGTCACCGTACATCCATTAAGTGTGTCAAAAATCATTACAGAACATCATGAATAGATAATTAAGTGACGAAATTAATAGAAGTTCATCATCACATAAAAACCAAAGTACATACATAGTTCTCATCTAACAACATAAAGCTCTGCAGAGCATCTAAATTAAATAAACCATACATTGAAACTATTTAAAACATTTCAATGCGAAAACAAATGCGATCATAATCACAACCACGGTAACAACTGATCCGACGGCATAATGATACCAAGCCTCGGTATGAATAGCATATTTTCTAATCTTTCTAATCTTCAAGCGCATTGCATCCATCTTGATCTTGTGATCATCGACGACATCCGCAACATGCAAATCCAATATCATCTTCTCCTCCTCAAGTTTTTTTATTTTTTCCTTCAAGAAATTGTTTTCTTCTTCAACTAAATTTAACCTTCGACAATAGGGTCGGTTGGAATTTCTGGTTCAACAACCTCCTAGATAAATAAAATCTATGTCACGTTGGTCGGCATAATTTTCATAAACAATAAATGAACCAATAGTTATGAAAAGATAATATATACCACATCCGAATCATAGACAGGATGAGGGCCGACGGGGGCGGATACCAAAACCATCGCACTATATAACATGCAATAATAAAAGTAAGAATATTTTTCCTTTCAGAAAGAAGATAAGAACAAGAGGCTCACCACGGTGGTGTCGGCGATGAGATCGGCGCGGGTGATCGACGGCGGTGAAGACGGGGACGAGGCGTGACGGACCGCTAAACCTAGATAAATATTGAGGAAAATGGAGCTTGGCGGTCGAGCTTGGAGAGGAGAAACCTTAAGTAGTGTGGCTCGGGCATTCCATCGAACACCTTGTGTGCATAGGAGGTGAGCTAGAGCACCACCAAGCCCTCTCCCCTCGGCCAAAAAAACAGAGCAAAGGTGCTCGCTTCTTGCGCGAGGGGGTATATATAGGCACCACCATTGGCCCGGTTGGTGGCATGAACCGACTAAAGGGAAGCCTTTGGTCCCTGTTCAAGCCACCAACCGAACAATAGTGGTGGGCCAGAGCCAGGCCCATTGGTCCCGGTTCGTCCCACCAACCGGACCAAAAGGTCCGGACGAATCGGGACCAATGGCCCATGTGGCCCGCCGCCCTCGGGCTCACGAATCGGGACAATAGCTCCATTGGTCCCGGTTCGTGGCAGAACCGGGACTAATGGGCTGAACCGGCCTGGGCCATTGCCCCCTTTTCTACTAGTGATGGCATGAGAACATAACTGTTTATCCAATTGAAACTTAAATCAACATAGAGCAAGGTACAACAACAAACACGTTAAAGAAACAGGTTTAAAACATACCTGTTGCGCCATTGGAGTTTCAATTGCATCCTTCAAATTTGAAATTAGTTGGTATGAGTAAATACGGTGTAGCGACCTGACCCAAAATCGGTCAAATCTCCGTATGCATTCCATCCCAAGATCATGCCGGTACTCACAAGACATCGATAAAGTAATCAAAGTTCAATCACACCTGAATATCATTAAACGATTCTCATATAGAGTCTTTATTACAAGGAATAAATTCGCTCAAGGCCAACTCATGAGAAATAAACTATTAATGCTGCGGAAGCGTCAAGATAAGCGAGTCCATCCGACTCCAAAGGGCAATCGCCAAGCGCGGAGCGTAGCCTCACTCCCGATCGAATATATCTCCGCAACATAATACGCTGCAGCCATGTAGGTCAGCTTTTGGAATAAGTGGCAAGTCATGAAGAATAACAATAATAAATTTACTAACTCTATATGCATTTTTGGTGTGGAGCTCTAAGTTTCATCATTTTGCTAAAAGCAAATTTTATCCTACTACAAAGGACTTGCTTGCAAATTTCTACAATTGTTGGTAGGTATTGAGATGGTTCCGCCAACCAATATCTCGCTCCCAATTTATTAAGTCATAAAACCTCAAATTATTTCATTAGTTTTAGTGTTGAGATATCCGAATACTTCCAAGTTCCAGAGGCTCAAATGTCCGTGAATCGGGGCACGGCTAATCGATTAGATCTTTAACTCTGCAGAGGGTTGCGACTTTCCCGCAAGAATCATTCCTCCTTTAAAGTCTTCGCACTTCATGGTGTTTGAAGACGGACGAATGAAACAGGGTCTTCCAAAGAGTTCTTCCGCTACCGCCGGTACCCATCCAATCCTACCGCTCGCTCTACTTCTCATAGTACCGCCCAGCCAGCGCCACTACTAGGGTCAACCCAGCCAGAGCCCATAATGGCTTGCGGCTGCACAGTAAGCTTCCGGTCATGGGGAATCCATCCTTCTCTCGTGGCTGGGTGAAGCTTTCGCAGGATGTCATGGCGCTTCTCCATGCATCCCGCCACCACTGGTGCTCCAGGTGCCCGCCAACCGTCCTCCACCCAAGAGTGATTTTCAAGTCCATCTTGATCATTGTAGTTCATGGGTTGTCATCATCATTGACTCTCACATCTTGCTTATGAATTTCACTCATCCCAAATCCCGTCAACGAGCATAGCAAAGTAACTACTACGTCCCGGGGTCATGGTAACAAGGGGATTGGTTCATCCTACCACATGATACTACTCAAGTTTAATGACTTCAAGATTTCACTACTGCATGCATGGTGAGGTGGTGACAACTACTAATGCACAAAAACATAGGTATAGAAATAACATGATCAAAACTTGCCTTGCTGATGATCCTCGAAGCTAAAGAGTCAGAGTAGCAAGCTTCAAGATCTGAAACTCTACCGAGACAAACAATAACACAATAAACACAAAGCAATAGGATCACATAACACAACATAACAAAAGTAACATAACACAACAAAACAATCAAAACCAAATCCAAAAGAAAACTCAAAGTAAAACCACTCAAAGTTTTTCCTACTCCAAACAATAACTAAAATAGTTTTTATATAACAAAAATTCCTTAATATAACCTAATCATGCTTTTAAGTTAACTTAACAGAAAAGGTTTCACTAAGCAACTAGGAGCAAAAAGAATTAATTAAAAGATATTATAAAACTCATATTAGGCCTAATCCAATTTCTATTAAGAAAATAAATTAAAACTTTTATTAATTATAAATAAAAGTTCATCTACTAGAATGACAGAAACTAACCTAGAATAACTAATCACAAGTTAAAAATAAATTCATTTACTAATTAAAATATTAGGAAAACAGAACTAGTTAATTAATTAGGATTAATAGGATTCTGCTTAAAACTAATTATTTATTAACCCTAAAATACCAAAGTTAATTTCTAGGGTTTGGCAATGACAAAATAAAGTTGGGGCAAAAGGAATCATGCAAAAATATTTTTTCTAACTAAAGTTATAGCAGATTTACTATTCTGACTAAAACTAAAATAAAGCAATTTTAATTATTTTTAACATAGCTAAATATATATTCTACAGAAACTACATAAAATTTTCAATCCAACAAAAAAGAATCACTCAAAATATTAAACAGAATAAAAGATATCAATTTTTGAAAATGAAACTATTCTCGCTAAAACAGAAAATCAAAATAAAAGAAAAAGGCCTAATGGGCCTATACTGAAAATAAATTAAAACTTTTATTAATTATAAATAAAAGTTCATCTACTAGAATGACAGAAACTAACCTAGAATAACTAATCACAAGTTAAAAATAAATTCATTTACTAATTAAAATATTAGGAAAACAGGAACTAGTTAATTAATTAGGATTAATAGGATTCTGCTTAAAACTAATTATTTATTAACCCTAAAATACCAAAGTTAATTTCTAGGGTTTGGCAATGACAAAATAAAGTTGGGGCAAAAGGAATCATGCAAAAATATTTTTGATAACTAAAGTTATAGCAGATTTACTATTCTGACTAAAACTAAAATAAAGCAATTTTAATTATTTTTAACATAGCTAAATATATATTCTACAGAAACTACATAAAATTTTCAATCCAACAAAAAAAGAATCACTCAAAAATATTAAACAGAATAAAAGATATCAATTTTTGAAAACAGAAACTATTCTGCTAAAACAGAAAATCAAAATAAAAGAAAAAGGCCTAATGGGCCTATACTGTGCACTAGGCGTTAAATAGTCTAAACGGGCCCTAGGGTTAACTAAAACGAACCGGGCCTAAAAATAAAAACCTAACTAATACTAAACCGATTGAACCGGCCGGTTTTCTAAATAAAACTTATTTCTTCGGGGTTCTAATCGAGGCCGCCGATTTGAGATCGGACGGGGTGGTTTCAGCGACGCATCGAGTCCGGGCGACGGCGGCGGCGGGCGGGCGAGAGTGCGTCTGGGCTTCCAAGGCCGGTGAGCTCGAGGAGTCGCCTGGAGGATGCGGGAGGTCGGGAGTGGTTCGTGGGGTCGGGGTGGTCGGGAGGGGTAGGGCGCCGACGGCGGCGACTTTGGCGGCGGTCGAGCTTGGGTTCAGCGAGCACGAACGGGAGGGAGAGGGGGTGCGGCGAGGTCTCGGGGAATGGGGTGCGGGGGCTCCGGCTTTTATAGCCAGGGCCTCGGGCTCGCTTCGGGGGGGAATCGGGCGATCGGGATCCTGGATCCTTGGGATCCGCGATCTCATGCGAGGTCGATGCGCGAGGGGGAAGAAGATGGGGCGGGGCCCACGGGTTAGAGAGAGAGAGGAGGTGAGGCGAGCGGGTGGCCAAGCCTAGGGATTCAAAAGCGAGGGGTTGAGCTGGGCCGGCTCGGCTCGGCTGGCCTGGGCAGTGGGCAGTGCCGGGCCAGGGGAGGGAGTGCCGGGCTGGGCTGGGGTGGCTGGTGGCGCCCGGGTTTTTTTTTTTTCTTTTTAAAACTTTATTTTTTTAAATAAAACTAAAACAGAATAAAACAATAACTATAAATATTTTATATAGGGTATATATATACCAAAATGATCAGGGAATATTCCCTTTCATTTGAACATTTTTTCCAAAGGCAAAATCCAAACATTATAAAAATCTATTTTTTTCCAAATTCAAATAAAATTGAGATTTGAATCCAAATCTTTTGGCATTGTTTCCTCTGATATTTTTGGAGTGTCATGTTTGCTCCTCTCATACTTTTGATCAAGTATTTATCAGGCTTATAGCAGATTTACTATTCTGACTAAAACTAAAATAAAGCAATTTTAATTATTTTTAACATAGCTAAATATATATTCTACAGAAACTACATAAAATTTGCAATCCAACAAAAAAAGAATCACTCAAAAATATAAACAGAATAAAAGATATGAATTTTTGAAAACAGAAACTATTCTGCTAAAACAGAAAATCGAAATAAAAGAAAAATGCCTAATGGGCCTATACTGTGCACTAGGCGTTAAATAGTCTAAACGGGCCCTAGGGTTAACTAAAACGAACCGGGCCTAAAAATAAAAACCTAACTAATACTAAACCGATTGAACAGGCGGTTTTCTAATAAAACTTATTTCTTCGGGGTTCTAATCGAGGTCGCCGATTTGAGATCGGACGGGGTGGTTTCAGCGACGTCTCGGAGTCCGGCGACGGCGGCGGCGGCGGGCGAGAGTGCTTCTGGGCTTCAAGGCCGGTGAGCTCGAGGAGTCGCGGGAGGATGCGGGAGGTCGGGAGTGGTTCGGTGGGGTCGGGGTGGTCGGGAGGGTAGGCGCGACGGCGGCGACTTTGGCGGCGGAGCTTGGCTCAGCGGGCACGAACGGGAGGGAGAGGGTCTGGCGAGGTCTCGGGGAATGGGGTGCGGGGCTCGGCTTTTATAGCCAGGGCCTCGGGCTCGCTCGGGGAATCGGGCGATCGGGATCCGGATCCTTCGGGATCCGGCGATCTCCGGCGAGGTCGATGCGTGGGCGAGGGGGAAGAAGATGGGGCGGGGCCCACGGGTCAGAGAGAGAGGAGGAGGTGAGGCGGCGGGTGGCGAAGCCTAGGGATTCAAGTGCGAGGGGTTGAGCTGGGCCGGCTCGGCTCGGCTGGCCTCGGCAGTGGGCTGGGCAGCTGGGCCGGGCCAAAGGGAGGGTGCGGCGCTGGCCGGGCTGGGTGGCTGGCTGGCGCCCGGGTTTTTTTTTTTTTAAAACTTTATTTTTTAAATAAAACTAAAACAGAAATAAAACAATAACTATAAATATTTTATATAGGGTATATATATACCAAAATGATCAGGGAATATTCCTTTCATTTGAACATTTTTCCAAAGGCAAAATCCAAACTTTATAAAAATCTATTTTTTTCCAAATTCAAATAAAATTCAGATTTGAATCCAAATCTTTTGGCATTGTTTCCTCGATATTTTTGGAGTGTCATGTTTGCTCCTCTCATACTTTTGATCAAGTATTTATCGTGCTTAGTTTTTGAAATGATTCCCACATGCCAAAGTTTGAAATTCAAATTCAAAACTCAAAATTCTCTGAAACTTCAAATGGCATTCAAATTCAAACAGGATGCATAGGATGCTTAGCTATAATTGTAAAACATTCCAAATAGGAAATTTGGGATGTAATAAACCTACCCACCTTAAGATGAATCTCGCCCTCGAGATTCGGGTTGGCTAGCAAATAAGTGCGGGTGGTCTTGAAGAAGATCTTCTTCGCGTTCCCAGGTGGCTTCTTCCTCGGTGTGGTGACTCCACAGCACCTTGCAAAATTTGATGACCTTGCTGCGGGTGACTCTGCTTGCAGTTTCGAGAATTCGGACGGGTTTCTCCTTGTAAGTCAGATCACTGTCAAGCTGTATGGCCTCTAGGGGCACTGTGTCTCTCAACGGAACATCGGCCATGTCGGCATGGCACTTCTTCAGCTGGGAAATGTGGAAGACATCATGAACTCCGGACAATCCTTCCGGCAATTCCAACTTGTATGCAACTTCTCCACGACGCTCGAGGATTTTGTAGGGGCCAATGAATCGGGGTGCTAACTTTCCCTTGACACCAAACCTCTTGATTCCACGAAGTGGAGACACACGAAGGTATACTCGGTCTCCCACTTCGTAAGTCACCTCCTTGCGCTTACTGTCGGCATAACTCTTCTGCCTCGACTGTGCTATCTTGAGCCGGTCTCGAATCAGCTTGACTTTCTCTTCAGAATCCTTGATAAGGTCGGAACCGAAAAGTGATCGATCTCCAACACTATCCCACAGCAATGGTGTTCTGCACCTCCTTCCGTATAGAGCTTCGAAAGGGGCCATCTTCAAACTGGATTGATAACTGTTGTTGTATGAGAACTCTGCGTACGGCAAATTATCATCCCAGCTAGACCCATAGTCTAGCACACAAGCTCTCAACATGTCCTCCAGAATCTGATTGACTCTCTCGGTCTGTCCATCTGTCTGCGGATGAAAAGCTGTACTGAATTCCAGCCTCGTACCTAAAGTTTCATGCAACTGCTTCCAAAACTTTGAGGTAAACTGTGTTCCTCTATCTGACACGATTTTCCTCGGAACTCCATGCGCACATCGATCCTGGTCATGTATATCTTGGCCAACTTGGCACTGGTATAGGTAGTCTTCACGGGAATGAAGTGAGCTACCTTAGTCAAACGATCAACTACTACCCAGATAGAATCATAACCTGAACGGGTCCTGGGTAATCCTGTGATGAAATCCATTCCAAGTTTTTCCCATTTCCAATCGGGAATCGGCAAAGGTTGAAGTAACCCTGCTGGCTTCTGATGTTCTGCCTTTACACGTTGACAAACATCACATACTGCTACGTACTCGGCAATATCCTTCTTCATACCTGTCCACCAGAAACTTTGCTTCAAATCCAGGTACATCTTGGTGTTGCCGGGGTGAATCGAGTACGGTGAATCATGAGCCTCCTGAAGAATTAGCTTCCTGAGCTCGGGATCATTGGGCACATAAATACGATCCTCAAACCATATAGTTCCATGTTCATCCTTACGGAATCCTTTAGCTTTTCCTTCATCCATCTTTTGCTTTATCTCATCGATTTCCTTGTCCGACTTCTGGGCTTCCCGAATCCTTTCGGCCAAGGTGGACTGAACTTCGAGTTGCAACAAATCCTTTCGAACTATCTCCGATCGGAGATCTCGAGGTCGTCGACTAACTCCTGGGGTAATCCTCCTGTTGTAAGAGTATTCACATAACTCTTACGGCTCAAAGCATCTGCTACAACATTAGCTTTACCGGGGTGGTAATGCAATCTCATGTCATAGTCCTTTATCAACTCTAGCCATCTCCTCTGCCTGAGGTTCAATTCCTTCTGCGTGAAGATATATTTCAAACTCTTGTGATCTGTGTAGACATCACAACGATTTCCGATGAGGAAATGTCTCCAGGTCTTGAGTGCATGCACTACGGCTGCTAACTCCAAATCATGCGTGGCATAATTCATCTCATGAGGCCGTAGCTGTCTGGAGGCATAAGCTACAACCTTACCTTCCTGCATCAATACTCCTCCGAGTCCTTGACGAGAAGCGTCACAATAAACCTGGTATTCCTTGTGTATGTCCGGCAAAATCAACACTGGGGCGGTGACCAACCGTTTCTTCAATTCCTGAAAACTGGCTTCACATTCCTCGGTCCAAACATACTTGACTTCCTTCTTCAACAGCTCAGTCATGGGCTTGGCAATCTTCGAGAAGTTCTCAATGAACCTCCGATAATATCCTGCGAGTCCGAGAAAACTGCGGATCTCCTTGACTGAGGTGGGTGACTGCCAATTGGTGACTGATTCAACCTTGGCGGGATCAACTGCTATTCCTTCTCCTGAAATAACATGTCCGAGGAATCCAACTTCCTTCAACCAAAATTCACATTTGCTGAACTTGGCATACAACCGATGTTCTCAAGTTTCTCCGAACTAGATGCAAATGTTCCTTATGCTCTTCCTCGCTCTTGGAAAATCAATATGTCATCGATGAACACCACGACAAACTTGTCCAGATATTCCATGAACACCTTGTTCATCAAATTCATGAAGTATGCAGGAGCATTAGTCAATCCAAATGACATGACGGTATACTCATATAAACCATACCTGGTAGTGAATGCTGTTTTGGGTATATCCTTTTCACGAATCTTCAACTGATGATATCCTGATCGAAGATCGATCTTAGAGAATACCTTGGCTCCAACAAGCTGATCAAACAAGTCATTGATCATCGGCAGGGGGTACTTGTTCTTGATGGTTACTTCGTTCAATGCACGATAATCCACAACCATCCTCAAGCTTCCATCCTTCTTCTCTACCAAAAGAACTAGGGCTCCCCAAGGTGATGAGCTTGGACGAATATATCCTTTCTCCAATAACTCATTTATTTGATCCTTGATCTCTTTCAACTCATTCGGTGGCATCCGATAAGGTCTCTTGGATATTGGGGCTGTGCCGGGCAATAACTCAATCAGAAATTCAATGTCCCTGTCCGGTGGCATTCCTGGTAATTCCTCCGGAACACATCGGAAAGTCTTGCACTCGGGCACTTCCTCTGAACAACTCCGTGAGGGAATGCACTGATTATTCATCCGGCTGTGCTGGCTACATACTTGATCCTCTTACGCTCCGGGATGGTGAGCAGAATAGACTTCTTGAACACAATCAATGTTCCTTCAAACTTTGACAACCAATCCATGCCTAGGATTACATCCAAGGTCTGAGTTTCCAACACTATGAGGTCCACGGAAATTTGTGGTTCCCGATGTTGAGGGTTGCAGGACAGCCTACACCGCCATCATTTCTCCTCCTGCGGGCCGACGCCAAGGGGCTTCTAAGGGTTCTAGTCGCAACCCGTACTTTTCCACAACTACCCTTGATATGAATGAATCGTTGCACCGAATCAAAGAGAACCAAAACTGAACGTGAATTCAATAAAACTTACCAACCACCAGTGTCTGGCTGATCATAGACGTCCTCCACGTCGATGTGGTTCACCTGAGCACGAGGGAACGGATTTGGCTTCTTCACTGAGCCTCCATTGCCATTTCCATTCCTCTGCTTGGCCTCCGGGCAGTCGGTGGCGTAGTGCCCTGTCTTCTGGCACTTGAAGCAGGTGATGTGGCTCAGATCCTTCGGAGCCGGGGCAGAGCGGTGCTGATTGCCATTACCACTTCCATTGCCATTGCCATGGCCTGACTTGTTGTCCTGGCTGCGGTTGTTCCCATTTCCTCCATGGTTATGACCTCCATGGTTATGATGGGTGTGCCCTCCTGAGTACGGTGCATAACGGGGCTTCTGCTGAGCTCCCGAGTTGTGCTTCCCCTGGCTGTACTTCCGCTTGCGGCTTTCTATCTGCTGCTGCTTGCCTTCAAGAATGGTGGCCTTGTCTACCAGCTCCTGGTAGTTGTTGAAAGTAGCCACAATAAGCTGCATGCTCAGTTCATCATTGAGTCCCTCAAGGAACTTCTCCTGCTTGGCGGCATCTGTGGCCACATCATCAGGGGCATAGCGAGCGAGCTTGCTGAATTCATCCACGTCGTGCCACAAGACGGTTCCCTGGCGTAAGTTGCGAACTCACGCTTCTTGCACTCATGGCTCCAGCTGAGACATGAGCGGTCGGAAGGCCTTATGGAATTGATCCCAAGTGATGGCACCAATGGGAAAAGTGGCGTGTAATTCTCCCACCAAGAAGCTGCAGGTCCATCCAGTTGATGCGCGGCAAAGCGCACCTTCTCAGCATCAGTGCATCCAACGGTGACTAGCTCTCTTCCGATTTTGCGGAGCCAATCATCAGCCACAATCGGCTCAGTGCTACTAGAGAACATCGGCGGATTCAACCTCGAAATCGAGTCAAGTTGTCCACAAGGGTGGTGGCGGTGGCGGTGGATTGTTGGCGTTGTTGTTCGATTCTGAATAAGGAGCTGCATCAGCATTCTACTGTTGGAGCAGCTGGGTGAGCTCCGGGAAACCAAAGTCACGTCTCTGAGGCATCTGGTGTTTTGGAGGGGATGAGAAAATTAGAATAGAACAATGGTCTATGAGGAATAACACTACCCATATGAATGCACAATCATTACACACCAATCATTTATTCATTCCACTCAAACATGGTTCAAACTCGATTACAAAAGCTCATGACTAATCGAAGGGAAAACATCGGCCTAACTGATCGACGAAAAAGTAAAAGATAACATGGTGGTCGACTAAAAGTCTTCATCAGTGGCGCCTCCTCTTGGGGTTTCCTTCAGTGGTACTCCCTTCGAAATCCTGATCATTGCTCACGAGGGGTGCTTCATCTCCACTCGGGTAAAGGTCCTCTCCCAAGTCCATCTTTTCCTCTATCGCGGCAAGCTTCATCTTCAGGTCGTCGACTATCTCCATGAAGTCCGTGATTTCTTCCTCATGGCCAAGGAAGTCTGCGCGTGCCTTCTCCTCCAGTTCGATTCATGGAACAAAGCTTCCGTGTGTCTTGAGTTACGGCGAGTCTGAATCTCCGTTTCGAGAAGACACTCCAAGTCCCGGATGTACGAGAGAGTGAATCGTCCTCAATGGTACGGATGATATCTCCATTCCTTGCCCCGCGAGAAACCATGGCGAGGTCTGAGTGATCAAGCTCGGCCCTGTACTCCTCTCGGAGATGTCCAAGTGCTCGATAGATCGCCATGTCCCTTCCGATGATCCAGTTGAACTCGGTGAACTCAAAGTTGATAGGCTCCGTGTGTCCTCCAAAGGTTCTCCACAGGATATGCACTTCAATCCAGATCGGTGTCCGTTGGAAGTGCATTAGTGGGCTTCCGGTGATCGAGGGTAGAGCTATCTTCAGCTGCTTCACCATCTGGACCAGCTTTCTTCGAAGGGCATTGTCTCATCGGGTGGCGTAACTCCGTAGCAAACTGGGTGAACTCGACAGCCATCTAGAATGTTGCAAAGGGAGAAGAGTCGAATTGAACAGGGAGTATTATGGAATGAAAAGGATTCAAAGTAAATGGTCTCGCTTATGGCTTTCCGATCCTAGGGGTTACGATCCTCGGTCAACGTGTGCTCGATACCATCTCTCAGAGCGACTGACCCAAAATCGGTCAAATCTACGTATCATGTATTCATCCCAAGATCATGCCGGGTACTCACAAGACATCGATAAAGTAATCAAAGTTCAATCACACCTGAATATCATTAAACGATTCTCATATAGAGTCTTTATTACAAGGAATAAATTCGGCTCAAGGCCAACTCATGAGAAATAAACTATTAATGCTGCGGAAGCGTCGAAGATAAGCGAGTCCATCCGACTCCAAAGGGCAATCGCCAAGCGCGGAGCGTAGCCTCACTCCTGATCGGAATATATCTACGCAACATAATACGTTGCAGCCATGTAGGTCAGCTTTTGGAATAAGCTGGCAAGTCATGAAGAATAACAATAATAAAGTTACTAACTCTATATGCATTTTGGTGTGGAGCTCTAAGTTTCATCATTTTGCGAAAAGCAAATTTTATCCTACTACAGTGGACTTGCTTGCAAATTTCTACAATTGTTGGTAGTTATTGAGATGGTTCCGCCAACCAATATCTCGTTCCCAATTTATTAAGTCATAAAACCTCAAATTATTTCATTAGTTTTAGTGTTGAGATATCCGAATACTTCCAAGTTCCAGAGGCTCAAATGTCAGTAATCGGGACACGGCTAATCGATTAGATCTTTAACTCTGCGAGGGTTGCGACTTTCCCGCAAGAATCATTCCCTCCTTTAAAGTCTTCGCACTTCATGGTGTTTGAAGACGGACGAATGAAACAGGGTCTTCCAAAGAGTTCTTCCGCTCTGCCGTACCCATCCAATCCTACCGTTCGTCTACTTCTCGTAGTACCGCCCAGCCAGCGTCACTACTAGGGTCAACCCAGCCAGAGCCCATAATGGCTTGCGGCTGCATGGTAAGCTTCCGGTCATGGGGCATCCATCCTTCTCTTCGTGGCTGGGTGAAGCTTTCATGAGGATGTCATGGCGCTTCTCCATGCATCCCGCCACCTTGGGTGCTCCAGGTGCCCGTCAACCGCCCTCCACCCAAAGAGTGATTTTCCAAGTCCATCTTGATCATTGTAGTTCATGGGGTTGTCATCATCATTGACTCTCACATCTTGCTTATGAATTTCACTCATCCCAAATCCGCCTCTGAGCATAGCAAAGTAACTACTACGTCCGGGGTCATGGTAACAAGGGATTGGTTCATCCTACCACATGATACTACTCAAGTTTAATGACTTCAAGATTTCCCTACTGCATGCATGGTGAGGTGGTGACAACTACTAATGCACAAAAACATAGGTATAGAAATAACATGATCAAAACTTGCCTTGCTGATGATCCTCGTAAGCTAAAGAGTCGTAGTAGCAAGCTTAGACTCGGAAACTCTACCGAGACAAACAATAACACAATAAACACAAAGCAATAGGATCACATAACACAACATAACAAAAGTAACATAACACAACAAAACAATCAAAACCAAATCCAAAAGAAAACTCAAAGAAAACCACTCAAAGTTTTTCCTACTCCAAACAATAACTAAAATAGTTTTATATAACAAAAATTCCTTAATATAACCTAATCATGCTTTTAAGTTAACTTAACAGAAAAGGTTTCACTAAGCAACTAGGAGCAAAAAGAATTAATTAAAAGCTATTATAAAACTCATATTAGGCCTAATCCAATTTCTATTAAGAAAATAAATTAAAACTTTTATTAATTATAAATAAAAGTTCATCTACTAGAATGACAGAAACTAACCTAGAATAACTAATCACAAGTTAAAAATAAATTCATTTACTAATTAAAATATTAGGAAAACAGGAACTAGTTAATTAATTAGGATTAATAGGATTCTGCTTAAAACTAATTATTTATTAACCCTAAAATACCAAAGTTAATTTCTAGGGTTTGGCAATGACAAAATAAAGTTGGGGCAAAAGGAATCATGCAAAAATAATTTTTCTAACTAAAGTTATAGCAGATTTACTATTCTGACTAAAACTAAAATAAAGCAATTTTACTTATTTTTAACATAGCTAAATATATATTCTGCAGAAACTACATAAAATTTGCAATCCAACAAAAAAAGAATCACTCAAAAATATTAAACAGAATAAAAGATATGAATTTTTGAAAACAGAAACTATTCTGCTAAAACAGAAAATCAAAATAAAAGAAAAAGGCCTAATGGGCCTATACTGTGCACTAGGCGTTAAATAGTCTAAACGGGCCCTAGGGTTAACTAAAACGAACCGGGCCTAAAAATAAAAACCTAACTAATACTAAACCGATTGAACCGGCCGGTTTTCTAAATAAAACTTACCCCTTCGGGGGTTCTAATCGAGGCCGTCGATTTGAGATCGGACGGGGGGGTGGTTTCCGGCGACGTACCGGAGTCCGGCGACGGCGGCGGCGGCGGCGAGTCTTGTCAGGGCTTCCGGCGTCGAGTGAGCTCGAGGAGTCGTCGGGAGGATGCGGGGAGGTCGGGAGTGGTTCGGTGGGGTCGGGGTGGTTGGGAGGGGTAGGCGTCGGCGGCGACTTTGGCGGCGGTCGAGCTTCTGGCTCCAGCGGCACGAACGGGAGGAGAGAGGGGCGGCGAGGTCTCGGGGAATCGGGTGCGGGGCTCGGCTTTATAGCCAGGGCCTCGGGCTCGCCGGGGAATCGGGCGATCGGGATCCGGATCCCGGGATCCGCGATCTCCGCGAGGTCGATCGTGGGGCGAGGGAAGAAGATGGGCGGGGCCCACGGGTCGAGAGAGAGAGGGAGGGGTGAGGCGGCGGGTGGCGAAGCCTAGGGATTCAGGTGCGAGGGGTTGAGCTGGGCCGGCTCGGCTCGGCTGGCTGGCAGTGGGCGGCTTGGGCTGGGCAAAGGGGAGGGTCTTGCACTGGCTGGGCTGGGGTGGCTTGGCCGGCGCCCGGGGTTTTTCTTTTAAAACTTTATTTTTTAAATAAAACTAAAACATAAATAAAACAATAACTATAAATATTTTATATAGGGTATATATATACCAAAATGATCAGGGGAATATTCCCTTTCATTTGAACATTTTTTCCAAAGGCAAAATCCAAACTTTATAAAAATCTATTTTTTTCCAAATTCAAATAAAATTCAGATTTGAATCCAAATCTTTTGGCATTGTTTCCTCTGATATTTTTGGAGTGTCATGTTTGCTCCTCTCATACTTTTGATCAAGTATTTATCAGGCTTAGTTTTTGAAATGATTCCCACATGCCAAAGTTTGAAATTCAAATTCAAAACTCAAAATTCTCTGAAACTTCAAATGGCATTCAAATTCAAAAAGGATGCATAGGATGCTTAGCTATAATTGTAAAACATTCCAAATAGGAAATTTGGGATGTTACATACGGTGATGCAAGAGCAAAGTAGTATGAACCATAACTATGGAACCCGACCTGAGAACAATTCTTCTTCTGCTTTAAGCGTTGATTTGGGGTTAGGAGTGGTGGTCCTCGTGCTTTGGGCACTGCAGTTGCCTTACTAACTCCTCGTGTTTGGGTGCTCTGTGGTGGAGATAGTGCTGTGTTAACGGGAACTGGGTTACTATCTGCTGGGGTTGGGGTTAGAAGGGGTGTAGCTGGTTCTTTGTCCAACTGGGTAGGGGTACAATTTGCGTGAGTCTGGGTTATGTGTGGTGGGGCTGGTTCTTGGGCAAGTACAACCGTGGTTCTATCTCCATCGACAGGTAGCACGTTCTTTTCTAAAGACTGTGTTTTTACTCCCACGAATACTGCCATCACCCCCTCCAATTGAAATGGCTAATAAACAAGAAAAGTAGTTGAATATACAGACATTGTAAGATAGACAGGTGCAATGGATAGTAGGGAAGAAAACAGGGCATGAAATAATTCATATTTATGTCAAACCAAACAGAATAGCAGGACATAATTTCACATATATGATGGCTAATTAAACAGGCTAGAATGACACAATTTCACATGTATGATGGCTAAATAAACAGGATAGAATGTATACTTCAAAATATGATCACTATGTAAACAGGATGACATGATATAACTATACGATGTGTCTATTAAATTGGTTGGCATGCCATAAATCACAAACATGCCGTCGATGGAAACATGATGGCATGATATAATTCACGGATAGAATGACATAATTCAAAATATGATGACTATGTAAACAGGATGAGATGATATAACTATATTATGTCTTTAGAAAATGGGTTGGCATGCCATAATTCAGATACATGTTGTCTATGTAAACATCATGGCATGATATAATTCAAATATATGATTTATATACTAAGGAAGTGAGCAGAGGGCAATCGCATATATGATGTGTCAACTAAGGAGATGGCATTCAATATCATGTATATGATGTAAAAAGTAAGCATTGCAATACAACATATGCATGATGTGAGTAATATAACCCTGCCAAGTTTGAGCATACACCTCAGGGGGGTAATAGGACTGGTCATCTGCCTCTGAATCCTCCTCTGAAGAGCTATCTGTAACCAGCAAGATATCTGCTTCAGCAGGTAGCATTGTCTGCTCTGAAGACCTTGTTTTCACTCCAGATTTCTCCATCACCAATTCAAATGGCTGATGCACAGGAAGAGCTGTTGAATATACAAACATTGTCGATGAAAGCAATGAGAAATACAAAAAAGGGATGTCCTGATATAATTCACATATATGACGCTTGGCTAAACAGCATGGCATTGCATAATTCACATATATAATGCCTTGCAACAAGATAGCATTGCATAATTCACATATATAATGCCTTGCAACAAGATGGCATTGCATAATTCACATATATGGTAATTAGACACTAAACAGGTGGCATTCACACAAAGCATGTCTAAACTAAGCAAATGACATAGAAATGCAAGATACCATATGCACAATATGAGGAACATAACCCTGCCAAGTTAGAGCATGCACCTCGGGGGGGGGGGGATAGGAATGGTCATCTATCTCTGAATCCTCCTCTGAGGAGCTATCTGTAACCAGCAAGACATGCGCTTCGTCAGATAGCATTGTCTGCTCTGAAGACCTTGTTTCCACTCCAAATTTTCCATGACCGTGCCGAATGGCTGATGCACATATAAGATGACTGGCTAACCAGGGTGGCATTGCAAAATTCACATATATGATGCCTGGCTAAACAAGATGGCATTGCATGATTCACATATCGATAAAGAAACTAAACAGATGCATTCACACAAAGCCTGTCTAAACTTAGCAGATGGCATCTTTGATGTATACAGTAAGCAATGCAAGGCACCATATGCATGATATTACCAACATCAGCATGCCAAGTTAGAGCGAAGACCTCATGGGGTAAATAGGAGTGGTTTTCTTCTTTGGAATCTCCCTCAGAATAGTTATCTTGCTCTTGATTACGATCCGAAATGGGTGGAGGGGGGCTGCCTTTGCGCCCACCATGGAGTGACGTCTGCATGAAATTTTATTTCCATGCAAGGCTCGTCTCTTTTGCTCTACATGTTCAGTTCCATTGTGTACAATAACTGACATGCATAGGAATAAAATCCAGAGTGATGGTAGCAAAGTGTGTATAGACCCAAAACCAATTATAGCAGGAAGATAATAGCTTTAGTTAAAAAATACAAATAAATGGCTCCTTTAATGTTTGTTTGCACCCAACTTGAAACTCATAGTAGACACCCGAGATTAACCAGATAGTAGACAGATAGTAATGATTGCTGCCCCAATATGTACACCACAACCATTTAAAAACTCAAGTTTCAGCACAAGTTTGGACCTGACTCGGAGTCTAATAGGTAAACACGACGATAAAGTAGCATGTCATCATATTAAGCGATGCATAACGTAAGCAGACACGGAAGAGTGCGACCTCTCTTGCGGACCCGTGTAGTCCTCAAGGTCATCTGCTCAGTTGATGATGGGAATGCAGTTGTCGTGGCTGCCAGCGGCGGTGAAGAAGATCTGAGGCGGCGAAATACAGTCTGGAGAGCGGATCCCTGCTGTGGTGAAACCTTCCGTCGTTGGAGCAGCTGATCTGCGGTGGAACACAACACCGCAGGAGCAGGACAAACCGCACAAGGTTTTATTTGACACATATCCGTAACAGAAGTAATTGTGTAAGGGCTTGTTTGAATTTGAGGATTCTAACAATGCAGGGATAGGAAATAGACAGGAATAGGATAGGAATGCACGTGCAAAACAGAGAATTTAAAAACACAGGATTTCTACCAATCTGGGTGTTTGGTTCACCAGAATTGGAAGATCAGATGATGCAAACAAGCATGGTGAGATTAAGTCAAATCACAAGAAGTGTACAACCTCTTTGGCGATGCCATGTCGATCTCAGCGTGATTGGGTTGGCCGGTAAGGATGCTCCGGCTGACTTGGCTATTGGAGGAGGGGAAGAAGATCTTAGGCGTCCAGAGATGGAGCCCGAGGTACTGCTCAGTACTGGAATCAGCTTCTTTGCCATCCGCCATGGCGGACGACAAATGCATGGATCACGGACGGCAAAGTTCTTTGTCGTCCGCCAGCAGATGGCAAACTGTCCGTCTGAACATGTGCCAGCAAAGGCCTTCTTTGCCGTCCGCTTCCTGGAAATGGACGGCAAAGGATTGTGTTGTCCGCCGTTGGTGGCCAGCAGACGGCAAAGATGGTGGACGGCAGTGAGGTGGGGTGAGAGCCGTTACGGGTTAATGGTGTGCTTTGCCATCAGCCAGCGGACAACAAAGAGGCTAAGGTCTTTGCCGTCCGCTGGCAGACAGCAAAGTGCTCAAACATACCAGTCCCAGGAAGCACAGGTAGCTGCCACGTGGCTTGTTTGCCGTCAGCTAGCTGGCGGCAAAGAGCCTGTACAACCCTGTTTTTAATTTAATCCATTCAATTTGACAGCAATTCACAGATATACGCAAATATACACAACAATTCACATATATACACAACAAGAATATCCAACACACATGTTTCATCATATATACATACATAACCAACACATATATAGTTCCATCCTTACATATTACAAAAGTTTCACATTGTTCAGCCAACACCGTTATCCATCCATCCATAGAACAAGTTCCAACCATGCAAGTTCATTGATACAAAATAAAAGCACAAATGGAAAAGAAGCACTCCATCCATGCAAGCTTCCGTGAATTAAATCAAATATGCAAAATGATAAACAAGATGTTAGAAAAAGAAGAAGAAGAAGACTATAAGAAGTAAGCATACTTAGGTAAAATGGAGATAACCTAGAAGAAAATGAAGAAGAAGAAGACTAGAAGAATTCTAGAAGAAGACTAGAATAAGAAGAAGAAGAAGAAGAAGAAGAAGAAGAAGAAGAAGAAGACTATAATTAAGCTTATTATGTAAACTTGGTCATTTTGTGCTAACATAAGTAATTTTGGAGTTAACCTATAGGAAACTAAGCATATTAGAGATAACTTAGCATATTAGAGCCAACTTAGGTAAAATAGAGCCAACCTAGCTAATTATGCCATCTTTGAGTGAACTAAGCATATTAGATCTAACTTATAGATAACTTATGTCATTTTGGAGAAGAAGAAGAAGAAGAAGAAGAAGAAGAAGAAGAAGAAGAAGAAGAAGAAGAAGACTATAAGCTTATTATGTAAACTTGGTCATTTTGTGCTAACATAAGTAATTTTGGAGCTAACCTATAGGAAACTAAACATAGTAGAGATAACTTAGCATATTAGAGCTAACATATGTAACTAAGCATATTAGAGATAACATAGGTAACTAAGCATATTAGAGCTAACTATATATAGATCATTTTGGAGATCTGACATACCTGACATAGTTCAGTTCTCATTGTTCTTCTCCTTCTCCTTCCTCAGCCTGATGCGCCAAGAGCGGCGAGGCGGTGGAGGTAGTGGGATGTAGTCTTTTACCACAATTGGCGTGGTCATGTCGCCCAGCTGTGGGATCGCCGGCGCCACCACCGGCGCGAGGTCATTGTCAGGCACCACCACCATCGCGAGGCCATCTTCAGGCAAGACATGCATGACCATCGCTAGGTCATCCTCAGCCACCACCATCTCTTGCCCATGGTGCGCCACCACCATCTCTTGCCCTTGGTCAGCCACCACAATCGCTAGGTCATCCTCAGCCTGGTGGCCACTCTGCTCCTCTTCTTCCCCACTCCAGTCCGAATCATCCTCCTTGCTGTCTTTGCTGCAGCCCGAATCGCTGCTGCTTTTGCTACAGCCAGAATCGTTGTTGCTTTTGCTACAGCCAGAATCACTGCTTCTTTGGTTGTAGCCAGTGTCGTTGCTGCTGCTCCCATTGCCTGTCCAAATGCAACAATTAATGACCGTTAACAATCGATGCGTGACAAAGCCAAATGCAGAGGAATAAGAAGAGGTAGAACGTACTGGCATCATCGTCCTCAGCGTTGCGCATGCGACACATAGTCGCGTTGAACACCTTCACGTTGAGCATGGTGGCGTCGTCGTCGTACCTGAAGAGAAGGAAGTACCCCAGCCGCAGGTCGTAGGCACGGTAGAACTTCTCCCAGCCACGACACAGGTACATATGGCCCTCCTTGATCACCAACTCCATGTCCCACAGCCTGCTAAACCCATTGCCGGCCTGTCGCAGCTTCACATTATTTGGCGGATCTTCACCCACCATGTTCATAAAAGTGTCAGGCAGCCTCTATAGTTTGGGACAAGGAATGATGTAGCAAACATCAGATTTATCTGTTGGTGTACAGAAGTAGGGGCTTTGCTTTTAACCCCTTTACTTGTGCATGGGCAGTCAGAGCCTCCCGCCACGGCCACGCACACACACGACAGGAAGGGGGAGCTGGAGAGAAGCCGAGGCCACAAGACAAGTGAAGCAACGCCAAGGCCAAGACCACAAAGAGCAGAGGGGCGAAGCAGGTTCCCCCGGCAAGATCCTTGCCGGGCGGCCTCGGCGGCCCCGGCAAGACCCTTGCTGGGGCAGCCCGCCCACACCAGCCGAGCGAGCAACCCTTGAGCCCACCAATGCTCGGACAAATGCGTTGGGACAGGGCTCGGGAGGCACCTCCATGGTGGCATGCAGATCTTTGTGAAGACATAGAATGCTCAAGATCAAATGAGGATAAGAGGACAACCATCCTCACCGAAGAAACCCACAAGACCCCCGGCAAGACCCTTGCCAGGGAGACCAGCGAGCCATTGCAAGACCCTTGTCGGGCCACCCGACAAGACCGTTGCCAGGGAAGCCAGCATGCCCAAGCAAGACCCTTGCCGGGCCACCCGACAAGGCCCCCGCCAACGCACACCAGCTGGGCCACTGTCAGGCCCACGCTAGATAAGTCTTCACCGCCGTTCGCATGCAGCTGCTGACCCCACCAGCCGGGCATGCAGGCACCTGCATGGCGGCAAGGAATCCTTCGTGGAGGCTCCACCACTGCGCCACCTCAGCTGCCTGCCTGCCTACATGGCATCGCATGCGTCGCTGGCCAGGGCGCGTGTCGAAGCAAGAAAGAGCGGCGACGGATGGGACGGGTCTCGCCCCTATCCCCATTAAAGCAAAGGGACACCTAAGCCTCACATTAAATGCGTCTTGTCCTGTAATACAAGGGATAACCTCGCAGCACTGTACCCTTTCCACCTCCTGCTTGCCACTGTGGCGACCCCTTTTCCTATAAAAGGAGGCCCGAGGAGACCAGGAAAAGGATTCAGCTCTTTGGAACCTCGCAGCACCTAGAGCTAGTTCAGGAGCTCAAGAACACTAAATACATACACCAAAGCAGGACTAGGGTTTTACGCATCCTCGTGGCCCGAACCTGGGTAAATCCCCCTTTGTATCACATGTCGGTCCTGCTCTTCTCACGATCCCCGCACCCCGCAACCGTAGAAGGGATTCTAGTGATCCCATAGGTGTCGTTTGCCACCGACATCTTTGGCACGCCAGGTAGGGGCGGTGGCGCTATTGTGAGAATCTGGTCTGGTAGTTGGCCTGGCAGTTCTTCGTTGCTTTCGGTTTCTGAGAAGGAGGCGGCTGGAGAAACGACGCCGGATCGGCAATAGAAAAGCTAAGTCATTCAGAGCCTTGGGTTATTTCCTTTTATACTTAAGGTTATCGTCCTCGAGGATCTTGCCTATGTATGGGAAACCTGAACGCGAAGGGGCCCCCGCAATTGGCAACACTCTTGTTCTGTTTCGAGTCCGCTCAGCAGCTCAAAGCGGCCGCGTCAAGAGTGGCAGGGTAGCCTTCCGCACCTGTTAATGCTCCTGACACTGACTCGAGTCAAACTTGACAGTTCGGGCGGCCGCGCTCAGGGCGGTAAGGTGGTTTGCCCGGCGGCAAGCACACCCGGCAGGCCAGTGGGGATCCGTCCCCACGACGCCGCCCTGGGTTTAAGCGCCGGCAAGCCTACCCAATGACGTAGGGTGGACATACAAGGAAAAATCAAACAGGAAAATAACATGCATGATACTAAGAAATGCTGCAGAGTTATGTTACATCAAATTGTTGCCATGGTTCTAACTAGAGATAGCAATTGTCTTGGTTGTGAACCTGCAGCAGCGATAAGAGAACGGGGTGCCTAATCCCGATGTTGCCCTCCACCCTAAGAATTCCGCCAACATGGCTGATGATGGGCTTGATACGCTCCCTAAGCGGCGCGAGGTCCGTACCTTCTGGCAAGCTCTCCAGCGCGGCGTCAAAGTCGAGGTCGGGGTACCAGTGCGCCACCTTGGTGAGAACCTTGGTCATGGCACCCTTGGCAAAGCTTCCGGGACTCGTCGGCTAGTGAGGCCGCCCGGTTGGCGTGGAGCCGCTCCAGAGCATCGATGACCTTCTCAAAGAACATTGTCAGACTACAATTGGCGCTCACACTCCGTTCCTGGACGTACCTCAGGTCCGGCATCCCATTGATGTCCAGTTGCGCGGCGGCCTGATTGGCGACAGTGGCGAGGCGACCGAGCCAACGGTTCTCGCCCTCCACGTGATCTGCAAAGTAGAGGCCCTCATTCTTCCGCAACAGCTTCTCGGCCTCCAGCTCCTTGGCCAGGGTCCCCTCCCGGGCGTTGGCCTCCGACAGCACCTTCTCGAGACTCTCCAGCTTTAGCTTGAGGTCTTTGATGGAGTTGTTGGCCTCGGAGAGCTCCCCGGTCTTGCTGACGACCGCGCCCTACGCCTTAGTCAGGGCACTGTTGAGCGTGTCCTTTTCCTGGGACACCTCCAGAGCCTGCTCCTCCAGCGTGTCGCGCTCCGCCTCCAGCTCCTCCACCTTGTCGGCGTGAGCCTGGGCCTGGGCATTGGGTGCCTCTTTGTGCCTCTGCTCCAGTTCACTGCTCCATTGCAGGACAAGCTTCTCCAACTCTGCTTCCTTGCCGCGAAGCGTGGCGGCAAGCTTCTCCTCGCGTGCAGCGAGGTCCTCCTCCTGGGAGTGCAGCGCGGCCTCATGCTAGGTACGGGCAGCTTCGGCGGCCGCGGCCAAGTTCCTTGCCGTCTCCTGAGCTTTCTCGATGTCGGCAAGCTTCATGGTGAGCTCCACGTTGTGCCTGGCCAGCTCGCCTCGGGCGGCCTTGAGCTCCTCGTGGGCCTCGCGGAACCAGTTCTGTGTCTTGGCAACGCATTCCTTGAGGTCTGCCTCCACCTTCTCCACCACCGCCGTCCTGGACTAAACTTTGTCCAGGCTGGCATGGTGGAGCGCCTGGAGCTTCCGGAAGCTAGCACCCATGGCATGGAGGAGCCGCTCCTCCTCCAAGCCGCCGCCACCAACGATTGGCTCGTCGATGACTTCAAGCCCGGCAGCGACAAGCACTTCGTCGTCGAACACCTCTCCCTCGACGGGTGTCCTGGTGCTCGACGCGCCTGGAAGGTGGACGAACAAGTCGTGACTCACCCTCAGGTACTTGCCGGAGCCGGAAGCAGCGGAGTAGGAAGGCCGGTCACCAGCCTCCTCCTCCTCCTCCTCGGAAGCAGCCCCGTCGGCCTCCCCGGCAGGCCCCTTGCCGGCCTCCTCGGCACCAGCCATGTCGATCTCCCCGGTAGGCCCCTCGGCAGCGTCGTTGGCGGCCTCCTCGGCGGCGACTTTGTCGGCATCCGCCTCGGCGGACTTGGCGATGCCCTCGATGATGGCGTCCACGTCCTCTGGGTTCACTGAGGAGGAATCTGATCGCCGATGAAGGGGGTGAGGCAAGGCCAGGGCCAAGAGCCGGAAAGAAAAAGAAGCAGAGCTGAACGGCGAATGACTTACCAGTGCTAGCGCCCGGCTGGGAAACGGAAGTCCTCTCCCCGCCAACATTTGGCGTCGAGGCAAAGCCACTGGTGCCCAAGTTCTCTTCCTCCTCCTCCATGTGTGTGGGCTCGGTGCTTCGTGCCCTTGCCGGAGACGTCCCTTGGGGCGGCGTGGTCGATGGGGGCGGCGTGTTAGGAGTAGCGCTCTGTGGCTCCTCCTGCTGCCGCTCTCCTCCTGCATACCTGGCGAGGTCAGCACCAAAGTGTCGTGCCCCTGACACGTGTCGAAGAGGGGAGAATGATGAACTTACGCTGGGGGCTATGCCGGGGGCTGCTGTCCGGGCTGCTCAATACCACCAAGGGCACCCTCGAAGCACCAGTCGGGGGCTGGCCACCCGCCGAGACCTTGGCCCTCTTCACTCTCTGGGCCAGCGTCTCCTCGTCCCTGCAAGGATTACGACAAGTCAAGACAAGCAACGCAGAGTGAGGAGACAGAGATAACGAAAAAGGAGCCAGATGCTTACTCGTCATCCACCTCCTCCTCTGCCGTCTTCCTCTTCCTCCTCGAGCTGAGGGATCCATAATCGAAGGTGACCTCCATGTCAACACCCGCCAGAGGAGGGGAAGGAGGTGGCATCTAGGCACGCTTGGATGAAGAAGGGGCGGTTGTCTTCTTCTTCACCGCGACCTTCGCCGGGTTCTTCGCTGCCGCGGCCCTCATGTGGGGCCAGGACCCCTCCAGGGTCAGCTGCAGCTGTCCAGCCCTGCCAGGCCGGACCAGCTCGCCGGAGGTGGCCCGACGCAGGACCCGCCTCCTTCCGGTGGTCGGAGGGTCGGCGGTTGCGGTCCACCCCTCATCACCCTACTCTCCCGACGACCCGTCGGCGGCGTCCTCAACGAGGGGAGCCCCGGTGTCAACACCGCTGGCCTCCCTAGCGGTTGTTGCCCAACGGGCGAGCTCCACTTCCTCCGCCTGTGCCGCAGCTTTGTCCACCACACCGCCGGTGCTGCCAGCCTCCTTGACGAGCCTTGCCTCCTCCTCGGCAAGCCTCGCCTCCTCCACCCTGGCGGCAATATAATCCAGCTCCGTCGGGGAAGTGTCCTGGATGAGCCGCGGCTCGTCGGTGACGTACACCTCGTGCAAAGTATTGAAGAACTCCTGCACCACGAGCTCGTCCGGCTCGGCCCAATTCGGGTCGAGGCCATGTGCGTTGAAGAGTGGCATCATGGCGATGATCTCATTCCGACGCGAGTTGTTGCTCAGCGGTACCACTCCTGCTGGCAGCTTGAAGACAGGCTCCTTGTCGATCTTGCCGGCCTTCGCGGCGGCCCTGGCAAGCTTGCCGGACCGCTCGACCTCGCCCGTGTCGTCGACCTCGAGTTGAAAGATTCGTTGGCCAAGATGAGCACGCCATATCACCGTCAGGTTGTTATCGAGGCCGGGACGAAGCCTCATGACGTCAGCGACGTTCACATAAAGCCAGGCCAGCCTCCCTTTGTCATGCAGAGGAGCAATCCGGTGGCGGATGAAGTCCGCCCCGATCATATCGAGGGTGAGCCCAGCCTGGGTAAGCTGGAGAATCCTGGTGGTGGCGATCGTGAGCTTCGTGTCGTCGGCATCGACATCACCCCAATTGCCGCCACGGACCGCCGGCTTCTGGTGAACCTTGCAGAATGCTGGCTGGTCTTCTTCCTCAATCCAGCACCACCGGCCCCGCCATTATTCCCACCTCTCCTTCATGGCGCCATCCGGGTACGCCCCCTTGGCCCTCGGGATCCAGGCAACATAGCCAGCAATGGCGCCCCCTACCTAGATACGAGGGGAGAAATAATGGCGGAAGAGCGCCGTGCTGGGGTGCACCCCGACGAAGCCCTCGCAGAGATGGGCGAAGAGAGCCATACACGCCATGGCATTCGGAGTAAAATCCAGGAGGTGGAAGCCGTAGGTGTGCATGATGTCCTTAAAGAAATCAGAGAAGGGGGGACAGAGCCCGCAAGAGAAATAGTCGACGAAGAAGGGGTACCGATGCGAGGAGGGGGAAGCGCTGGTAGGGACGGCGGTCGTGGCCGGATGCCCCGTCTTCTCTCCGCCCGTATTCACACCCCACAAACACTGGAACATCTCCCGAAGCTCGGGCACGCCAACCGTCGAGGGGGAATAGATGGCGGATTGCGTACTCTCCGGTGCCTCCGTCACTCCGACGTCCTTGGCCCCTCCTTTACCCCTGGTGGATTTGGGCGCCATGGCGGCAGCGAGAAGCGGAAAAGCAGAGGACAGCGAAAGCACGGCGGCGATGGGCGAGAGCAGAGAAGCTCGAGAGAAAGCGGGCGGCGGTTCTGAGATTGGTGGAAGGCGCAGGGAAGGGGTAAAAGTGAGCAGCGTGCCCGCGGTTATTCCTTTTTACGGGGAAGGCGCGGGCCGCCTCCTTTCCCATTAACTGCGACGCGACGCATGCGTGCAGGAACTATCCCACGCATGCCTCCCACGTCATACGCACGCGCACAACCCCCACGTCACGCGTTCAACGCGGTTCGTGGGGAAGCACAGCGGGCGGAATGGTGGCCACGGTAAAAATCTGCCCTAACTGCCCGCGCACCGTTCTGGGCCTGGCCCAACAACATGCTGCACTTATGTGTGGCCCAGGCCCGGGGGCTCCTGTCGGTGCAAAAAAGTAGGGGCTCTGCTTTTGACCCTTTTACTTGTGCACGGGGGCAGTTAGAGCCTCCCGCCACGGCCACACACAGACACGGCAGGAAGGGGGAGCCGGAGAGAAGCCGAGGCCACAATAAAAGTGAAGTAACACCAAGGCCAAGACCACAAAGAGCAAAGGTACGAAGCAGGTTCCCCAGGCAAGATCCTTGCCGGGCGGCCTCGGCGGCCCCGACAAGACCCTTGCCGGGGCAGCCCGCCCACACCAGCCGAGCGAGCCACCCTTGAGCCCACCAATGCTCAGACAAATGCGTTGGGACAGGGCTCGGGAGGCACCTCCATGGTGGCATGTAGATCTTTGTGAAGACATAGAATGCTCAAGATCAAATGAGGATAAGAGGACAACCATCCTCACCAAAGAAACCCACAAGACCCCCGGGAAGACCCTTGCCGGGGAGACCAGCGCGCCACTGCAAGACCCTTGCCGGGCCACCCGGCAAGACCCTTGCCGGGGAAGCCAGCGTGCCCCAGCAAGACCCTTGCCGGGCCACCCGACAAGGCCCCCGCCAACACACACCAGCTGGGCCACTGTCAGGCCCGTGCCAGATATGTCTTCACCGCCGTTCGCATGCAGCTGCCGACCCAACCAGCTGGGCAGGCACCTGCATGGCGGCATGCAATCCTTCGTGGAGGCTCCACCACCGTGCCACGTCAGTTTCCTGCCTGCCTACATGGCACCGCATGCGTCCCTGGCCAGGGCGTGTGTCGAAGCAAGAAGGAGCGGCGACGGACGGGACGATTCTCGCCCCCATCCCCAATAAAGCGAAGGGACACCTAAGCCTCGCATTAAATGTGTCTTGTCCTGTAATACGAGGGATAACCTCGCAGCACTGTAACCTTTCCACCTCCTGCTTGCCACTGTGGCGACCCCTTTTCCTATAAAAGGAGGCCCGAGGCGACCAGGAAAAGGATTCGGCTCTTTGGAACCTCGCATCACCTAGAGCTAGTCCAGGAGCTCAAGAACACTAAATACATCCACCAAAGCACGACTAGGGTTTTACGCATCCTCGCGGCCCGAACCTTGGTAAATCCCCCTTTGTGTCACCTGTCGGTCCCACTCTTCTCACGATCTCCGCGCTCCGCAACCATAGAAGGGATTCCAGTGATCCCATAGGTGTCGTTTCCCACCGACATTATCATAATGAGATGGGTGAAGGGGAGATCTCTCCTTTTATATACCTGCCTCTTGGAGGAAGTCCCAACTATGATACTGAAGAACTCGAAAGCATCCAACTCATACTCCGATGTGGCAGAGCGGAGCCTGCGCTGATGGCCTCCCCCCATCTCTAATAAGCAGCAGAAGAGACCAATTAGTATCTAGCTAGAAGCATATCTATAAACATAGAGCCAAGTTTCTAGACATGAAAGAAAACTAAGAAAAAAAAGCAATGCACTTGTGCTCAACAACATCAACAACACTTAGTTAATTTGGTAGGTTAGTTGGCAATGGCAATTGGCACCTTTCAAAACTAGGGATTTCTTTAGACGTGAAAGAAAACTGAAAATGTTGAAAAAAGAGAGCATATTAATCTAAAAATAGGGGAAAAATACACTTCTTCTTTCTCCTCTTTATCTTCTTTTTTTCATCTTTCTTCTTTCTTCTTAACCAAAACTAAACCTTAAGTTCCTTCTGGTGTGATCACATTGGTATACTTGTGGCAAAAAATCATAGTTGCACCATATTTTAGGTGGCTCTAGGGTGTAGTGTCGTAAAATCAATTTACTTTGTATGCAAATCATAATGTATAGTTTGCCTTTCCGCAAAAAAGAAGAGGAAAAGACGGGAATAGTTTGCCTGTTATGAAAGATTCCATAAGCGATATGTATGCCTTGTTGTTTTCTAAAATTAAAATAATTCTAGTGCTGCTGATTGATGAATTTGAATATATGCAATGGAATCTGAGGAAAGCTTTTGCTCTTCGCACTATTAGTTTCATAATCTATTATATAACCCCTTCAAGGAGTCTGTGGATAACTTTCATTTACAGTTCACTAGATATGTGTATTATATTTTCTATTGGAAATGCATTTGAATTCATTTATCACAAATACTAATTCTAAAGTTTTACTCTGATGATACGGTTGCCACGTACCTACCAAGACATGCCAATATTTTTTTCTTGTATACAAAAGAACTCGTGCACTAATATTTACTTCACTGAAAGATTTTTCAGTTTGATGGGAAATAGTTTTTGTTCCATCATCTATTAATAATATAACAATAATAATTCATTATATGCCAATGAGTTCAGAAATCTGGCACTACATTATTTAAATGACACAAAAAAGCATAATGTACAAAAATTGATCATCCATAACTAAACACTTTGGATCAATAATAGTATAGAAGATGATCTAACTAATAAGACTACTAGTGAGAATTGAGATTATACACAATTATAGTAGAGAAGATGCTATCTATGCTCTAAATCTAAACTAAAGTAAAGCTAAACTAAACCAAACCTAAAATAAACCTAAACTAAACTTAAAATACAGAAACAAAAACAGAAAAAATACAAGAGGTCCCAGCGGGTGGAGGAGGGGGCGTCGGAGCGGCGGGGAGGCTGCTATGGTGGAGCAAAGGGGTGCTAGGGCCGCCTGGTGGAGGAGGTAGCGCCGGAGCGGCGGGGCGGCCGCGGTGGTGGAGCAGAGGGGCGCCGGGGTGGAGGAGGGGGTGCCGCGGTGACGTGGGTGGCATGGGGCGGCGGCTAGGAGCACGGGCAGCGACACGACAGACGGGATGGCGCGGGCAGGAAGGGGTCACCGGGCTGCTGGGGTGGCGCGGCAGACGGGTGGCGGCGGCGGCGGTGGCACGGGCGGGATGGTGCGGGCGGCGGCAGCTCAAGCACCGGCAGCACTGCGCGGCGACGGGATGGCGCAGGCGGGAAGGGGTCACCGGGGCTCTGGGGTGGCGCGCGACGGGTGGCGTGGGGCGACGGTGGCACAGGGGCGGGATGGCGCGGGGCGGCGGCAGCTCGGGCGCGGGCGGAGAGAGAGGGGACATATGTGGGGCGCGGGCGGGCGTCGATATGGATTTTAGTTAGGGCACAGTTCTTTGTCGTCCGCCAGCAAATGGCAAAGATCGTAGCTAACGGGAATTAGCTTGGCCACTTTCTTTGCCGTCTGCTAGCGGACGGAAAAGACAGTGTCCGTTAGGTGGTTCTCGGTAGTGGGCCACCCTCATTCTTTGCCGTCCGCTACCGGACGACAAAGACTATATGCCGTCTGCTGGCGGACGACAAAGACTTGGCTGACGAAAAATATGGTCTTTGCCGTCAGCCAAGTCTTTGCCGTCTGCTTCTATTGAGCTGACGACAAAGAAGGTCTTTGGCGTCAGCTAGCGGACGGCAAAGACCTAGCTGACGGCAAGGATCCTGATTCCAGTAGTGGCTTCGCTGTGATGGAGAGTTTCGTCGTTGGAGCAGCTCCGGTGAGTTGTACGACGCCGAGGCTGAAGCAGGACAAGAGAGACAACGTTAACCTGAGTGGAATTCTAATAGCATCTCCAATAGATGACGTAAAATACATAACCACGAAGTGCTAGATGTATACATCAGCCGCTCATCTCTGAACTTAACTGTCCAAACTGAATTTAACTGTTGAAACTGAACTTAACTGTCAAAACTGAATTTTGCTATCGAAACTGAATTTTACTGTCAAAACTGAATTTTACTGTCGAAACTGGATGCACTAGAGGTGAGGCTACACGTCAGTCGACTGAGTTTTTCATCTCTGGTCAGTCAATTTTGCAGCCGTTGGATACGAAATCAAGGGCCTGCAGTTCATGTTCAACCTCCACCCCCCTGAGCCGCCAGCCATCACCATCCAAACAGCCGCCCCCGCCACCCGCGGGCGGTGGTGCGCCGCCCCGCCTGCCCTGAAAACACTCCCCACCGCTGGTCCACCGCCGCCCCGGCCATGCCTCTAGGCCCCCCGTGCCGAGCTTTTTCTTTGGCGATCCCCACGCCACCGCCCCACCACCGCTGGCGACCACCACCCCACCCTGAACCCTAAGGTAGATAGTGGGGTGCCTCTCCAGCGAGCCCCCCTCCCCACCGAGGGAGTCCTGGATTAGGGGGTCCTCGAACAGCCGGACTATATCCTTTAGCCGGACTATTGGACTATGAAGATACAAGATTGAAGACTTCGTCCCGTGTCCGGATGGGACTCTCCTTGGCGTGGAAGGCAAGCTTGGCAATACAGATATGTAGATCTCCTCCCTTGTAACCGACTCTGTGTAACCCTAGCCCCTCCGGTGTCTATATAAACCGGAGGGTTTAGTCTGTAGGACAAGAACAATCATACCATAGGCTAGCTTCTAGGGTTTAGCCTCTACGATCTCATAGTAGATCAACTCTTGTAATACTCATATAATCAAGATCAATCAAGCAGGAAGTAGGGTATTACCTCCATCAAGAGGGCCCGACCCTGGGTAAACATCGTGTCCCCCGCCTCCTGTTACCATCCGCCTTAGACGCATAGTTCGGGAACCCCTTCCCGAGATCCGCCGGTTTTGACACCGACAATGGTGCTTTCATTGAGAGTTCCACTGTGCCGTCACTGTAAGGCTTGATGGCTCCTTCAATCATCCGCAACGATGCGATCCAGGGTGAGGTTCTCCTCTCCGGACAGATCTTCGTATTCGGCGGCTTCGTACTGCGGGCCAATTCTCTTGGCCATCTGGAGCAGATCGAAAGCTACGCCTTTGGCCATCAGGTCAGATTTGGAATCATGAACTACACTACCGACATCCGCGGAGACTTGATCTTCGGCGGATTCGAGCCCATGTCATTTGCCCCACATGATCATGACGAGCATGATTTAGCTCTACCGTCGGACAGTGTTCGAGAGATCACGCCTGCAACTACTTTGGCCCTTAATCCGGAAAAAATTGTGCCATCGGAGGACAGATGGATAGACCCTGCCATGAAGGTCGCGCCCTCAGTGGCGATAGAGCCGAATACTGACTTCACCTCCCACGAGATCCGTGTTGCCGAATCATTGGATTCGTCCCCGGCCACGGGCTCCGAGCCGCCTACATCCGTGCCTATCGAATCCGATCAGGCACCGATCATGGAGTTTATCTCCGCTGATATCTTTCAGCGCTCGCCTTTCGGCGACATGCTAAATTCATTAAGATCCCTCTCCTTGTCAGGAGGCCCTTGGCCGAACTATGTCAGACTAGAATGGGATGCGGACGACGAAAAAATTCGCGCCCCACCCACCACCCACTTAGTAGCCACTGTCGACGATTTAACCGACATGCTCGATTTTGATTCCGAAGGCATCGACGGTATGGACGACGATGCAGGAGACGATGAGGTACCACCGCCTATAGGGCGCTGGACAGCCACCTCAACACACGATATATATATGGTGGATACACCCAAAGAAGACAACGACGAGGAATGAAAGGATGCAGCGAAGGATAGCTCCCTCGAGATGCAACCAAAGCGACGGCATAGGCGCCGCTCCAAATCCCGCCTCAACAAAAACACCCCAGTCGACTCTAGAGGAAATGACGACCACATTGACCCAGCGGCAGAGCAGGATGAACCAGCAAACGGCGAACATAGTACGGATCCGCTATCCGAACACGGCGACGCCGAGGATAAATCTCATCAACCTCCCTCCTGAGAGGAAAACAGTTCAGACGAAGATGCACACATCATCCCGGAAAGGCACTTGGAACAAGAGAATCTCCGCAGAAGGCTTATTGCCACCACGAGGAGTCTGAAGAAGCAGAAACAAAGGCTTAATGGCGCGCAGAATACGCTCAACAGTAGATGGAAAAAAGTACTCAACAATGAAGAAAACTATGGTGGTAGTTACCACACAAAAAGCTATCCAAAGCATAAGTTGTTGCCGGAATTTGATGATAAGGCCTTAGAGCCCACACAGCCGAAAAATAAAACGGTCGACCGGTCGGATCAACCACCTTGTGGCCGCGGTAGAGCGGCTAACAAGGCCGCACATAAGTCAACACACGCTTCACGTGAGGACTTGCATCAGAAGACCGGCGCGACCAGATCCATCTACGGATCAAGGAAATGCGCTCCAACGCACAACCAAAACCGAACACTACAACCATCAGAATGCCACGACACATCCAAATGCAGGGGTGCCGCACACCCCCTATGTTTCACCGATGAGGTGCTGGACCACGAATTTCCAGAAGGATTCAGAGATTTACCTGGGCTTACCTGGCCGGCCCAGTGGATAGCCCAGCCCACCGGCCTGGTGCAAGTCGTCCCGAACCTCTGCCAGTAGGCAGAGGAGGGACAGCGCACGCGCGCGAGAGGCGCCACACCTCCTCCAACTTGCCGCCGAGCCTCTGGACGCGTGGGTGAACGCCCCGGCATCATCCCGAACCGCTCGACCCCTCTCACTCTCCCCCTGCTCTCTCCCTTGTTGATCCCCACCTCACCGAGCGCAGGCGACGTTGCCGTTCGCCGTAGCTGAAGCCACCGCCTCCCCCCTCGCTTCTTTGACCGGCCCAGAGGCTCCGCCTCGACCCCCTCTTCCTCTCCATCGAGCCGCGCCCCGTCGGAAGCCCTGCAGCGTCGTCCACGACATCGTCTTCAACCTCTGGCTGCCGGCGAACTCTTCAGGGATTCGCAAGCTCCAGTCCCTCCCCGGCCTCGCCGTTGCCTCTACCGGATTCGCCGTGAGCCCCTGCCTCTTTCCCCTCTCTCCCCATGCTCGTCCGCGCCTTCTAGCCACCATGGCCATCGGAGCCGATTGCTCCTTGCCGCCGGCCATGTCGCCACCGCGGCTACGGCCGTGCAAGCACGCGTCCGAGCTTACCACTGAGCTCACCACACCCCCACGAGTCCAACGCGCCTAACCGTGGCTCCTGCCATGCCCTGCACCCTCGACTCGTTCGACGCCCGAACGCCGGCCGCCGCACTTGCCATCACCATCGCTGTTACGGGCCATCTCCGTGGCCGAGAGTTCCACGGGCCAGCATAGCGCCAAAGAACCCGTAGCCACAAACCACTCATCGAACGGTGGCCCGTAGAGCAAACCCGACGCGGGCACCGCCGCCGTCTGTCGTCGCCGGCGGTTAAACACCGGTGGCTCATGTGGCACCATTAGTTTAGGTGCTAATCATGTTTAGTTATTATCTGTGTCAATGACCTGTGGGTCCTTGAGCATAATTAGATTAGTCTAATTTTCTGTTAAGATTAGTACTAATACGTGTGGACCCCACGTGTCAGCTTTGACTTTGGTCAAGTTAACGTTGACCGGTCCCACCTGTCATCCACCCAAACCAGCCTGAGACACTGATGTATGAGCCCCACTGGTCAGGTTTGACACTGGGCGACCCAGTAAATCATTTTCTGGATTTAAAATAATCAGAAAATTCCATAAAATGTTCTAAACTTCTAAAAATCATAGAAAATCAACCGTAGCTCAGAATAAAATAATTTATATATGAAAAAGGATCAGAAAAATCCAATATATCCGTCTGTACCACTTTCATGCATGTTAGATCAACTTATGGCTGCTGTTTAGGCAAAATCATATAAATGGCATTTAAACTCTCACAATGGAGTTTGAATTCGAACCAAGGGTTCAAACCAACTCCATTTAACATGTTGCTAGTTGCATTAGCTCAAAACACATCATATTGACATGTCATGATCATGCATAATATTGTGCACTTCATTGATTGTGTTTTCCTTCTCTGTTGCCGGTATTTGTCCCCTCTCGATAGACGTGATACCGATGATGAGATCGGTGACACCGATGAAGAACTATACTATCTTCAGTAGTGCCAGGCAAGCAAAACCCCCTTGTTCATTCCGATACAATCCCACTCTCTCGCCCCTGCTCTCTTTTACTGCATTAGGACAACACCATTTCAATTGTTACATGCTGCGGTAGCTGAACCCCTTTCCTCTGCATGACCTGTCATTGCCACAGTAAATAGATGAAACACACTAGCATGAGTAGGAGTTGTTTGAGCCCTGATGTGCCTACTCATTCATGCTTGTTTGTCGTGCCTGCTATTCTTAGAGTTGTGTGAGGTCTGATTCATCGGGGATGAACCGGAGGTGTGTGAACATGTCCTACTGTTGGAAGCTAAGTGTGTGAACACGATTTGGTAAAGGTATCGGTGAGAGGCCATGTAGGAGTACATGGTGGGTTGTCTCATTGAAGCCGTCCTCAGGAACTGAGTTCTGTGTTTGTGATCCATGAAACAGCTACTACCATGCATTGGGCCCTGAAATATGACCCCGCTTGACTTCTTAATCACCCTTGTCCTCTGTCCAGGAGTTGCAAGTAGTTTCTGGTGTTCGTAGTTGCTGGAGGCCGTGCACATCGCTGATCAGAGGGGTGGGCTGTGATGCGGTAGGCACGTGGTCGGGTATGCCGGGCGCCCGTTTGGTGTCGTGGAACCTTGTACACATCGTTCGGGGCTGTATGTGGAAACCTCGGCCGGACTCCCTGCGGATGGAACCTGAATAGGCGATAAACCTGGACTAGAGACTTGAGTGTTTAGGTAGGTCGTGGTCTACACCCACGCCGGCTTTAAGCTGAAGTCTGCCGAGCACATGTCGTGTGCAGACGCTAAGTGGTGGAAACATGTGTGAAGAAGTACACCCCTGCAGGGTTATAAATGATCTATCCGAATAGCCGTGTCCGCGGTAAAGTACTTCTGGGTTGCCTATAACAGTTCATAGAAAAGTGAAAGTGGATACTCGAAAATACGCAAGATAAGCGTGAGTGCTATGGATGGCGTTCTCGTAGGGAGACGGGAGCAGATCCATAGTGGTGTATTCATATGGTGAATATGTGGACTTGTGTGCGCCACCTCAAAAGAGTTACTTGTAGTCGTAGTTCAGGATAGCCACCGAGTCACAGCTGGCTTGCTGCAGTTAAACTCCACCACCCCCCTTTATTGATACCGATGCATATGTAGTTAGTTCTGATGTAAGTCTTGCTGGGTACATTTGTACTCACGTTTGCCTATTTTATGTTTTGCAGAGAGACGTCAGTCTTGCTAGTAGTTCCGTGTGGACTTCGACGTTTAGCTTGATACCTCAGCTACGATCTTGTGCCCTTGGCAGGATCTGGTAGATAGTCAGGCTTCTAAGCCTTTTTCATTTGTAGATGTCTGTACTCAGACATGTTAAGCTTCCGCTTGTGCTTTGACTTGTCTGCTCTGAGTGTTGGGTCATGAAACCCATATTTGTAATATTTCGCTCCTCAGAGCCTAATGAATAAATACTTGAGTCGTAGAGTTACGTTGTGATGCCATGTTGTATTTACACATATCGAGCATATTGTGTGTATGATTGAAATGCTTGGTATGTGTGGGATTCCGACAACCTAGTTGTTTATCCTCGGTAGCCTCTCTTAAGGGGAAATGTAGTCTTGTGCTTCCATGAGCCATAGTAGTCCGCTACAGCCAGTTCACGGAGTCCTGCTAGCCCAAAGACTCTGCTTGAAACACTTGGTAGCGGCATGTGATTCACTTCGTTCTGTGTCTATCCCTTGAAAAATGTCACGCGGTGACATCCGAGTCCTGCCTAACCTGCTACAGCCGGTTCACGGAGTCCTGTTAGCCCAATGCTACAGCCGGATTCGCACGTCTGACCGACATGCTCGATGTTCATTCATTTATGCCTGTCCTCGTAAGTTAGTGCCACTTTGGGTTCACGACTAGTCATGTCGGCCCGGTTCTCTGTCATATGGATGCTAGCGACACTATCATATCGTGAGCCAAAAGCGCAAAACGGTCCGGGCCATGGTAAGGCGACACCGTGGGAATACCGTGCGTGAGGCATAAAGTGATATGAGGTGTTACCAGCTAGATCAATGTGACTTGGAATCGGGGTCCTGACAGCTTTGGTATCAGAGCCTGACTGCCTGTAGGATTATCAAGCCAAACCGGTCGAAGTTGAGAATAGAAATGCTTTAGTTATATGTAGGGGAATTGATTGTGGGATGGAACGTAAGGCTCTTTTTACTCCTTTATATTATGCCCTTCTGATCTAAGTCATCCTCTTCTCTTCTACGGGGATTAAGAACTAGGATTGCTCATCTATCTATCAGGATCACGTGTTACTAATCCGTAGACTTATAAGATTGCTGGAATTAAGCTCAGTTTAGTTCCTACTACTTCCGTATGTTAACTGTTGATCTCGAAACCTTGATTTTGAGCTTCTGAGTGGTTATGCCACCATTTTTGCAGGATGTCTCAAAACTTTTTGAGCATTAACAGCCGTTATGCTATCCGAATCATCCCAGGTTTCTAAATAGTACGATGCATTTGCAAATCCTTTCTTTCCGTTCCCGATGTCCTTTATGGTCAGAATAAGCACACTAATCAGTGCGTTGAGGTAATTTATTGCCTCGACATATATGTTGGAGTTATTATTACGACCCTAGGTCTCTTTGAAGATTACCTAGTAAACTAGCCATGTTTTGTGTTCCCCGTGTGATGATTCTGGCCATCATTCTCGAAAGCATCCCGTGATGTTATTAGTTAGTAGGTATTCTATTCCTGGGTTCTTGAACCCGAGACTCACCCTACTTACCTCATGTTGATAGTGTTTTCTAGTTCCTTTAGGATATTAGTAACTTTGCGATAGTCCTCGAGGTCCGTGGTATATCCTTCTTCCAAATACCGTGAACTACTTAAGGCAGAAGTTCTTTGAACCAAAATACCACAAACAGAGTACTCTTGAGGAGTTCTCCATTCATAATTGTGATTCTGCCAGTTCTACCTTTCTGCATGGGTTATCTGGAAGAAACCTGTTGAACTTGGTTCGACATATTAATCTATGCATCCAGAACTCAGAAAGATGTCCTCTTGAGTTGTCCCTCTTCATTTGTATTCCGACCATCGTCTATCAATTGATAGTCAGGAGTAGTTGTGCATCAGTGTTATCGATGCTTATTATTCTTGTGGTCCGTTAAGCCATTCTATTTCAGAATGACTAGGAGAAACAAACTCCAGTATCTCATCCATATCCAGGATTGGGTCAAAGTAGTTGTGTTCTGCAGATCAAATGCCAATCCAGCTTTTGCTCTGTTCTACCCTGGAGTATTACCCCCTTTATGTCAGGGTTGTCATGAGAATTGCACCATCTCTTATGAATTCTTGATGTAGTGATACTTCTCACCATCATCATTCATTCCTTGGTCCTTGTGTTGTTGTAACCGGAATGCCGACAAGTGAATTGTGATGTGTGAAATCTATACTCCGAGCAGCTCGTTGCTTGGTAGTAAATGCACAATAACCTCATTCTTAACGTGTTGGTCATTGAATCATCACCCTAAGGTTGATCGTGCCCCCTAGTCCCTAATTCCGGTGCACTCTTCGATCAATGAGTTAGGATTGTGTCAATCCCTCACTCTTTTGATCATATCATCTTGCCTTGAAAGCAAGATTGCTCCCGAGCTTAATAACATTTCGGTGGTTTTTGATCTTCCGAATATCTCCTCGGAAGTATCACCAGGTTGTCCCCTGACTGCTATGTTGAGTTCGTGATCAAGTAGGTTTCTGATAAACCACCCCTTCTCCAAGAATCTGTGTTGGATACCCCTGAGCTAGTTGGTTAAGCTAAACAACAACTTGAGGAGTTGGAGGATAAAAGCTTGCCTAACTTAGTTCATTTAAAGGGATGTCTTGTGTGTGTGGGTATTGAAGAAAGATGATATTCTCATTGATTGGTCCTCGTGATCAGTTGTTGGATCTGTTGTCTTGTCAAAACTTTGATTTGAGTGTGGGCTATCCACAAATCAAATCAGAACCAACGATATTCGTAATGTTGTCTTACTCGTGGTTGATTCTTCGAGAATACACCATTACATCTTTTGGTCTGACCAATACTATCACATTGTTCACATAATAGTGGACATCAGCAGCATTTTGTCTCCTCCATGGTTTGTGTTGAACATCCAGCTAGTTTTGGAAATTTGTGTAAGCATTTTCTTCATCCCCGTTCATGAAGTATATATTTGGATGAAAGAAGTGACTTCCTTTGATTCACGTGCATTTGATGTAAGTTGCCGCCGTGAATTCGAGAAATTTTGTTTTGCTTCCTCTGGAATCATCCCAAGTTAGTCATGCATGTGCGAAGTATTCTATGGTCTGATAGACTGATCGTCTTCATTCCATATGTATTCCCTAGCACACCAAGCCACTGATTGATTTGTTCAAGGAGAAGGAGTTCCTTCATAAGAGCTAGTCATGACTTATGTTAGGACTTTGTTACCCTCGATGATGGTTCTCAACCTGAACTCGGTAGTGTTTTACTATAAGACTACTATGTGGTCATGCTTGTCTAGGACAATATGTTCACATGTGTTTAGCAGGACCAACTCATGTTTGTAAGCTTGCTATCGTAGTTTATTTCCCGAGAATCTCGCAATGTCATCTCGTCGATTTGTGTTGCAAACTTTCATTTATATTTCTAGACTCGATGAGTCTGGATTATTCTGACACCAACTAGATCTGAATCTCAGGCATATATGATGGTTGGAACGTTTCCCAAGAACTATAATATTGGTCTCACCATAACCGATAAAGTGGATGTCGTGGTCAACACACCCAGCCGGAAGGCCTATTATTATAGTATCTTGATTGAGGAAGTTGGCCACCTCCCCATAAGGATCTCGTAGAATTTATTCTAGTAGTTGCTCCTTATGGATTCTTGAGCTCCCAAAGTCCGACCTGTTACTTGATGTTCTACATACTAGACCATTTCAATGAATGGGTTATGATAGCACATCAAGGAGAACATTAGAAACGGAGTGCTAAATGTCTCTCGGTCGATCATGCAGATTTCATCCCCTTGGCCTCGCTATGGTGAGATCCGAGTAGGTACTATCTTCCTTTGCATCTACATCGTCCATCGCCATTCATCATGGTAGTATGTTGTGTCACCAGGATCCTTGACACGGATATTGGTAAAACCTTGATGAATATGGAAATGCTCAAGTTCTTGAGAGCACGCACAAGCACTAGGTGTTATCATCGGCATTAACTGGGATTGCTCCTAGTCTCTTCGGTTATGCTATAACCTTTCAACAGTGGATTCAGTCTCTACTGATGGGGTTCCTCCCCAGTTACCAGAATCATTCCCAACATTTGCATTCATTCCCAGCTTGCACCGCCAATGTGCCATTCTTCCAGGGGTTCCATCCATCTCCGATCATAAGCTAAAATCATTCCTTGCGTTGTCTTCAACAAGGTAGACCACATCATCCATTCTAGTCGGGGCATGCCATCCCTTCTTACTCCGCCAAACGATTGCTGTGAATTGCCTCAGGCCGGTGAGAAGAGTTTCAATGATCTCTGAATCAAAAGTAATTCCTTTTGCCACTTAAGGTAACAAACCTACGAGTCACCTTCCCTAAGGTGCCCCGTTATGGAATCATGGCAATTCTTCCTCGCTATTCTGAAACCCTCGTCAAATTGTTTCTTCCGTCCCCCCTGATGCATGTTTTTCCTCTCAGCTCCAGAGATGTTTCTATGTCCCATTCCGTGAGTTGATCTTGTGACCATTAAGATGATCCTAAGTTGCTCGAACCTCAGGAAGATTGATTGTTCTAAAATTCTCCCTTTCTACTCGTTGTCATGTTGGATGTAGTTCTCAAAGCAAGAAGTCGAGATCAAGATGATGCAATGAATCAACATCCTCGAGAAAGTCATCTGGATCATGAAGATTGTGTTAGCTTGTGTCCCTCTGTCTTCTTACCTCACGACTTGAATCTCGGGACGAGATTCTTGTTTAGTGGGGGTGAGTTGTTACATCACTAGTTCTGGTCTGCTCTGGGTTAGCTAGTCTTGTGTTGCATCATGTATAAATTTCTCTTAAACCCGAACTGGGGATAAACAAACCCCAACACCCCCCTTTGAAATACTAGGTTCCAACAATTGGAATTTCAATGAACCCAAAATGCCCTTCAAAAATGTTCACCATCTTTGGTCCTGGCTAAACCCTCTGCCAAAAATGGTTTCATATTTTTCAGGCTATTCTGGATCTTTGCACCAAGCCATAAGTATTTGCATTTGGGAAATTTAAATCCTTTAAATATTTTAAAATGCCCAAATAATCTTGAAGGTATTTTTAGGCTGTTGAGAATATTTTCAAATGTGCCTCTGAATATTTTTAGGTTTTTCCTAAATGGAATAGTATTTCTGTCAGGACCCCGATTCCAAGTCACATCGATCTAGCCGGTAACACCTCATATCACTTTGCGGCCTCACGCATGGTATTCCCACGGGTGTCGCCTTACCATGGCCCGGGACCGTTTGCGCCTTTTGGCTCACGTATATGATAGTGTTGCTAGCATCCATATGACAGAGAACCCGGGCCGACATGGCTAGTCGTGAACCCAAAGCGGCACTAACCTATGGGGACAGGCATACATGAATCACATCAAGCATGTCGGTCAGCAGCGTGTGAATCCGGGCTGTAGCATTGGGCTAACAGGACTCCGGGAACCCGGGCTGTAGCAGCTAGACAGGACTCGGATGTCACGCGTGACATTTCCCGAAGGATGACAGAACACGAGCGAAATGAAACACATGCCGGCCAGTCAAGTGTCCTGAGCAGTAGTGCTGGGCTAGCAGGACTCCGGTGAACCGGGCTATAGTGGACTACTATGGCTCATGGAAGCACTAGACTGCATTTCCCCATAAGAGAGGCTGCCAAGGATAAACAACTAGATTGTCGGATCCCACACATACCAAGCATTTCAATCATACACACAATATGCTCGATATGTGTAAATACAACATGGCATCACAACATAACTCTATGACTCAAGTATTTATTCATTAGGCTCCGAGGAGCGAGATATTACAGACAAGTCAACGCACACGCGGAAGCTTAACATGTCTGAGTACAGACATCTACAAATGAAAAAGGCTGAGAAGCCTGACTATCTACCAGATCCTCCCGAGGGCACCAGATCGTAGCGGAACTACTAGCGAGACTGAAGTCTCTCTGCAAAACATAAGTTAAGCAAACGTGAGTACAAATGTACCCAGCAAGACTTACATCAGAACTAACTACATATGCATCGGTATCAACAAAGGGGGTGGTGGAGTTTAACTGCAGCAAGCCAGCTTTGACTCGGTGGCTATCCTAAACTACGACTGCAAGTAACTCTTTTGAGGTGGCGCACATGAGTCCACATATTCACCATATCAATACACCACTATGGATCCGCTCCCGTCTCCCTACGAGAAGGCCATCCATAGCACTCACGCTTATCTTGCGCATTTTAGAGTATCCACTTTCACTTGGCTATGAACTGATATAGGTAACCCAGAAGTCCTTTACCGCGGACACGACTATTCGAATAGATGATGTTAACCCTGCAGGGGTGTACTTCGTCACACACGCTCTCACCACTTACCGCCGTTTACACGACATGTACTCGGAAACCTTCAAGCGGAAGCCCACGTGGGTGTCGGCCACAGCCTACCTGAACACTCAAGTCTCTAGTCCAGGTTTATCGCCTATTCAGGTTCCATCCACAGGGAGTCTGGCCGAGGTTTCCACATAAGGCCCCAAACGATGTGTGCAGGGTTCCCGAGATACCAAACGGGCATTCGGTACACCATGCCACGGTGTATCTACCTCATCATAGCCCACCCCTAGGGTCAGCGCTACACACGGCCTCCAACACATATCCTACAAACACCAGAAACTAGTTGCAACTCCTGGACAGAGAACAAGGGTGGTTAAGAAGCCGAGAGGGTCCATTGGTTTCGGGCCCAATGCGTGGTAGTAACTGTTTCATGGATCACAAACACAGAACTCAGTTCCTGAGGATGGCTTCAATGATACAACCCACCATGTACTCCTACATGCCCTCTCACCGCTACCTTTACCAAATCGTGTTCACACACTTAGCTCTCAACAGTAGGACATGTTCACACACCATTCCAATTCATCCCCGATGAATCAGACCTGACTCACCTCTAAGCAGTAGCAGGCATGACAAACAAACATGAATGAGTAGGCACATCAGGGCTCAAACAACTCCTACTCATGCTAGTGGGTTTATCTATTTACTGTGGCAATGGCAGGTCATGCGGAGGATAAAGGGTTCAACTACCGCAGCAAGTAACAGATGATTCATTGTTGTCCTAATGCACTAAAAGAGAGCAGGAGCGAGAGAGTGGGATTGTATCGGAATGAACAAGGTGGTTTTGCTTGCCTGGCACTTCTGAAGATAATATAGTTCTTCATTGGTGTCATCGATCTCGTCGTCGGAACATCGTCTATTGAGAGGGGACGGTTACCGGCAAACACAGAAGGACACAATCAATGCAATGCGACAATATGATGCATGCTATTACATGGCAATATGATGTGTGATAGGTCTAATGCAACTTGGGACAGAAAGGTTTGAGTCCATTTGAACCAAGGATTCAAATGATCACCCAAAATAATAAGTGATATAAGTGCATTAGCTTGTTTCACCTAAACATCAAGATTAAAATGTTCTGACATGCGTGAAACTAGTACAGATGGAAAGATTGGATTTTTCTGATCATTTTTCATATATAATTTATCTCATTTGGAGTTATGATTGATTTACTATGTTTTTTAGAAGTTTAGAACATTTTTTGTAATTTTCTGATTATTTTAAATCCAGAAAATGATTTACTGCGTCACTGTGATGTCAGCAGGTCAACTGGGTCGGCCAGGTCAAACCTGATGCGTGGGGGCCACACGTCAGTGACACAGGGCTGTTCAGTGTCAATGACAGGTGGGGCCAGGTCAACAGACACGTCACCAAGTCAATACTGACGTGTGGGGTCGGTCAGCGTGTGACGTGGCCAGGTCAAACTGACCTGTGGGGCCCGTGGGAGTTAGTTTAATCTAAACGCAAACAAATCCCGGTTTAGTTGGGGCGTGGGGCCCAGCTATCATTGTCCTAGGGTTAGACTAATGACATAATTAGTACTACTCTAATCCAGCACGTCAGCTTGCCGGAGTATGGCCGGCGGCGACCTCAAACCGCAGCGGCGTTCTCTCGGGATTGAGCTACGGGCGACCATTTGCCTCGCCGTTTGCGTCTAATGGCAGCGGTATGTGCAGCGCATCCAGCAGGGCGGACGCCGGAGGCTGGTATGGTCGGAGTAGGCGGCGGCGGGGAGCTAGGCGGCGGCCGGAGTTCGGTGATGGCATGGGCGACCACTACGGAGCACGGGAAGGATAGCTAGGGGGTGTTTTAGTCCCCTGAGATCATCCCGAGCACGATTACATGCTCAGGTTCAAGCTATGGCGCATGTAGCCGGGACGGCGCCATGGCCGGCGGCACGGGCTCTCAGCTCAGGTGGCTGGGCTGGTTAGGGGAAGAGATTCACTGCGGGGAGAAGGGGGAAATGCTCGAGAGCTCACAGCGGGGTAGAAGACGGTCTCGGAAGGCTCGGGGAGGCGCTGAGGACGACGAATCGGACGGCGGCATCCGTCGGTCGTGAACGGGGAAGAAAGGTCGGGGACGGTGCTTAGGTGCCCTTCCGGTCGCGTGGAGCGGTGAGGAGGACGTAGACGAGGCGGCGGAGCTCTTGGATACGTCGGGGAGGCGTGGGGTAGTGGCTTTGTGCGCGGGGTTACGGCGGCGCGTCCATGGAGGCTTCGGCCATGGCGGGGAACGGGCGAGGGAGAGGCGTTGGGGGCGAATGGAGGGGTCCAGGGGGTCGGGGCGACGATGTGGAGGTCGTCCATACGTCCACGGGCGCGGGCGGCAAGCTGGTGGCGCCGTGGCGAGCTCAGGCACGCCGGCGCTCACCTCTCTGCCTGCCTGGCGAGAGGAAGCAGCTGACTGGCCATGGGCCAGCACAGTGCTCGGCCGCCAGGTGAGCGCCAGGTAAGTTGGCCCAGGTGGTTCACTCTCTCTCTTTAATTGCTTTTGTTTTTTCTATTTCTCTGTAATCTGTTTTGGTTTAGTAAAAATATTAAACCATTTTATAAAATCCTGGAAGTAATTAGGGGTGCTGTCTGAATTATTCCAGTGACCCATAACAACTTCCAACATTTTTGGAGCATCGAAAATATATATAGCATTTAAATAGCTCCAATTCAAATATGTTTGAATTAATTCAAAGCCCAAATATGTCCTTTAAAAATGTAAACCATTTTTGGTAGATGCTTCCACCTCAAACCAGAAATGTTGAACATTTTCAGAGGGAATTTTGAGTTCAATGAAAAAGATTTTATTTTGACCCTAGTTGAATTCATTTGGTGCTAGGGTTTAGACAATCCCCATTTCAAGTTTCTGAGAATTTAAACATGATGCACACATGAAGTTAGCCTAGTGCAATGCCAGAAGCTAGGGATGTGACAACTCACCCCCACTAAACAAGAATCTCGTCCCGAGATTCAAGCGTAGGGTAAGATGAAGGGGAACGCAAACTAACACAATCTTCACCATCCAGGTTGCATCTCATAAGAACGTTGATTCGATCACCATCTTGGTCTCGACGTCTTTCTCTGAGAACTCCAGCTATCATGACAACAAGAGGAAAGGGAAAACTCTATAAGGATCGACCTTGTCGAAGATCGGACAACCAACGATCAACTCACAGAATGAGACGTTGAACATTTCTCGAGCTGAGACATGAAACATACATCCAGAGGGATGGAGTGTAACAGATGACGAAGGTTCACTACGTAGACACAATTCCACACTTAAGAAGGTGGTGAACGGTTGTCAACGTAGCGAGGAGTTGAGTTGCCATGATATATAACGAGACATCTTAAGAAAGGTGAATCGCAGAAATATTCCCTTAAGTGGCAAAAAGAATTACTTTTGATTCAGAGATCATTGAAACTCTTTATACCAGCCTAAGGCAATCACAATCGATCGTTTGGCGGAGTTCAAAGGAATGGAATATCCGGATTCGAATGGATGATGTGGACTACCTTTTTGAAGACAACACAATGGATGATTTTGCTTATCATCGGGGATGGATGGGACCCATGGTAGGACCACTTTTGAAGATGATCCTAAACACTAATTACCGAGGTGCAAGGTGGGAACAAAATGCAAATGCTGGGAGTGTTCCAACCATCATATCTGCCTGAGATTTAGATCTGGTTAGAAACAGGATACTTCAGACTCACATGTCTGAAAATAAGAGTTGCAACACAAATCGACGAGATAACATTGCGAGATTCTCGGGAGATGAACTACGATAGCAAGCTCCAAAACATGAGCTGGTTCTGCTACAACATGTGAACACGTTGTCTGAGACAAGCATGACAACATAGTAGTCTTATAATAAAACACTACCGAGTTTTGGTGGGGAACCATCAACGAGGATATCGAAGTCCCTACATAAGTCCGGATTAGCTCTTATGAAGGAACTCCTTCTCCTTGAACAAATCAGTCAGTGGCTTGGTGTGCTAGGGACGCATATAGAATGGAGGTTGCAAGTCTCAAAACCACAGAATAATTCGCACGTATGCATGACTGATTTGGGGTGATTCCAGAGGAAGCAACATTAACTTTCTCGAATCCACGGCGACAACTTGCATCAAATGCACATGAACTGGAGGAAGTCACTTCTCACATCCAAACATATGCTTCATGAGCTAGCATGAGCAAATGCTTTCAAAAGTTTCCAACACTAGCTTAATGTTCAACATGAATCATGGAGGAGACAAGATGCTGCTGATGGTCTCAACAACAACTCGTCGGAATTTCCATATCACTGGACTTCCACCATTATGTGAACAATGTGATAGTATTGGTCAGACCAAAAGATGTAATGGTGTATGCTCGAGGAACCAACCACGAGTAAGACAACATTACGTATCATTGGTTTTGATTTGATTTGAAGATAGCCCATTCAAAAATCAAAGATTTGAGTAAGACAATAGATCCAACAACTGATCACGTGGACCAATTGATGAAGATATCATCTTTCTTCAGCACACACGCACACTCAAGGATATCCCTTAGTGATGAACTAAGTCGGACAAGCTTTTATCTTCCAACTCTCCAAGTTGTTGTTTAGCTTAACCAACTAGCTCAGGGGTATCCAACACAGATTCTTGGAGAATGGCTGGTTTAGAGGAAAACCAACTTGATCACGGGCTCAACATAGCGGTCAGGTGACAACCTGGTAATGCTTCCGAGAAGATATTCGGAACATCACGAACCACCGATATGTTACTAAGCTCGAGAACAATCTTGCTTTTCAAGGCAAGATGATATGATCAAAAGAGTGAGGGATTGACACAATCCTAACTCATGATCGAAGAGTGCACCAGAATAAGGACTAGGTAGCACGATCAATCTTAGGGTGATGATTTAATAACCAACACGCTAAGAATGAGAATATTGTCCATTAACTACCAAGCAACACAGTTGCTAGGAGTATTGATTTCACACATCACGATTCACCTGTCGGCATTCCGGTTACAATAACATGGGAACCGAGGAATGAATAATGATGGCGAGAAGTATCACTACGTCAAGAATTCATAAGAGGAGGTGAAATTCTCATGACATTCCTGACTAAAAGTGGGTAATACTTCAGGGTAGAACAGAACAAAAGCTGGATTGGCATTTTGATCTTCGAAGTACAATTGCTTTGACCCAATCCTAGATATGGATGAGGTACTGGAGTTTGTTTCTCCTAGTCATTCTGAAAAAGAATGGCTTGACGGACCACAAGAGTAATAGGTATCGATGGACGAATGCACACATACTCTTGACTATCAATTGATAGAGGAGGGTCAGAATACAACTAAAGAGGGACAACTCAAAGGAACATATAACTTTCGGAGTTGTGGATGCACAGATTAGTATGTCGAGCAAAGCTCAACATTTCTTCCGGATAACCCATGCAGAGAAGGTAGAACTGACAGAGTCACAATTATGAATGGAGAACTCCTCAAGAGTACTCTGGTTGTGGTCTCTTCGTTCAAGGAACTTCTGCCATAAGCGGTTCATAGTATTTGGAAGAAGGAGATACCACGGACCTCGAGGACTATCGCAAAGTTACTAATATCATAAAGGAACTAGCAAACACTATCAACAGGAGGTAAGTAGGGTGAACCTCAGGTTCAAGAACCCAGGAATAGAATACCTATTACTAAATGGCATCACGGGATGCTTTCAAGAATGGTGGCCAGAATTAGCACACTGGGAACACAAATCATGACTAGATTACTAGGTGACTCCCTAAAACACCTAGGTTCATAATAATAGCTCCAACATATATGCCGAGGCAACAAAGTACCTCAACTCACCGATTAGTGTGCTTATTCTGACCAAAAAGGACATCGGGAACGGAAAGAAAGGATTTGCAAATGCATGAGACTATTTAGAGACCTGGGATGACTCGGACAGCATAACGGCTGTAAATGCTCAAAATATTTGAGACATCCTGCAAAATAGTGGCATGACCACTCAACATCACAATAACAAGGTCCCAAGACCAGCTATGAACATACGGAAGTGGTAGAAATTGAACTGGGGCGTAAAACCAACAATCTTAAAAGTCTAAGGATTAGTAACACGTCATCCTAATAGATAGATGAGAAGCCTAGTTCTTAATCCCCGTAGAAGAGAAGAGGATGACTCAGATCAGAAGGCCAAGAGGTATAAGGAGTAAAAAGAGCCTTATGTTCCCTTCCACAATCAATTCCCTTACATAACTAAAGCATTTCTAGACACAACTACGACCGGTTTGGCTTGGTAATCCTACAGGCATTCAGGCTCTGATACCAAAGCTGTCAGGACCCCTATTCCAAGTCACATCGATCTAGCCGGCAACACCTCATATCACTTTGCAGCCTCACGCAAGGTATTCCCACGGGTGTCGCCGGCGACACCCGTGGGAATACCGTGCGTGAGGCCGCAAAGTGATATGAGGTGTTACCGGCTAGATCGATGTGACTTGGAATCGGGGTCCTGACAAATGAAGAACTATACGATCTTCAGAAGTGACAGGCAATCAAAACCCCCTTGTTCATTCCGATACAATCCCACTCTCTCGCTCCTTCTCTCTTTTACTGCATTAGGACAACACCGTTTCAACTGTTACATGCTGCGGTAGCTGAACCCCTTTCCTGTACATGACCTGTCATTGCCACAGTAAATAGATGAAACACATTATTATGAGTAGGAGTTGTTTGAGCCCTGATGTGCCTACTCATTCATGCTTGTTTGTCGTGCCTGCTATTTCTTAGAGTTGTGTCAGGTCTTATTCATCAGGGATGAACCGGAGATGTGTGAACATGTCCTAGTGTTGGAAGCTAAGTGTGCGAACACGATTTGGTAAAGGTATCGGTGAGAGGCCATGTAGGAGTACATGGTGGGTTGTGTCATTGAAGCCGTCCTCAGGAACTGAGTTCTGTGTTGTGATCCATGAAATAGCTACTACCATGCATTGGGCCCTGAAATATGACCCCGCTCGACTTCTTAATCACCCTTGTCCTCTGTCCAGGAGTTGCAAGTAGTTTCTGGTGTTTGTAGTATCTTTGGAGGCCGTCTTGCAGCACCGACCGGAGGGGTGGGCTGTGATGCGATAGGCATGTGGCCGGGTATGCGGCGCCTGTTTGGTGTTGTGGAACCTGTACACATCGTTTGGGGCCGTACGTGGAAACATCGGCCGAACTCCCTGCGGATGGAACCTGAATAGGCGATAAACCTGGACTAGAGACTTGAGTGTTTAGGTAGGTCGTGGTCTACACCCACGTCGTCTTTCACTTGAAGTCTGCCTAGCACATGTCGTGTGCAGACACTAAGTGGTGGAAACATGTGTGAAGAAGTACACCCCTGTAGGGTTATAAATGATCTATTCGAATAGCCGTGTCCACGGTAAATAACTTTTGGGTTGCCTATAACAGTTCATAGACAAGTGAAAGTGGATACTCTAAAATACACAAGATAAGCGTGAGTTCTATTGATGGCGTTCTCGTAGGGAGACGGGAGCAGATCCATAGTGGTGTATTGATATGGTGAATATGTGGACTCATGTGCGCCACCTCAAACGAGTTACTTGTAGTCGTAGTTCAGGATAGCCACCGAGTCAAAGCTAGCTTGCTGTAGTTAAACTCCACCACCCCCATTTATTGATACCGATGCATATGTAGTTAGTTCTGATGTAAGTCTTGCCGGGTACATTTGTACTCACGTTTGCCTATTTTATGTTTTGCAGAGAGACGTCAGTATCACTAGTAGTTCCATGTGGACTTCGATGTTTAGCTTGATACCTCAGCTACGATCTTGTGCCCTCGGCAGGATCTGGTAGATAGTCAGGCTTCTAAGCCTTTTTCATTTGTAGATGTCTGTACCCAGACATGTTAAGCTTCCGCTTGTGCTTTGACTTGTATGCTTTGAGTGTTGGGTCATGAGACCCATATTTGTAATATCTCGCTCCTCGGAGCCTAATGAATAAATACTTGAGTCGTAGAGTTACGTTGTGATGCCATGTTGTATTTACACTTATCGAGCATATTGTGTGTATGATTGAAATGCTTGGTACGTGTGGGATCCGACAACCTCGTTGTTTATCCTTGGTAGCCTCTCTTAAGGAGAAATGTAGTCTTGTGCTTCCATGAGCCATAGTAGTCCGCTACAGCCCGGTTCACCGGAGTCCTGCTAGCCCAACACTACTGCTTCGGAACACTTGACTGGCCGGCATGTGATTCACTTCGTTCCTGTGTCTGTCCCTTCGGGGAAATGTCACACGGTGACATCCGGAGTCCTGCCTAGCCTGTTATAGCCCGTTCACCGGTGTCCTGTTAGCCCAGTGCTACAGCCTGGATTCGCACGCTGCTGACCGACATGCTCGATGTTGATTCATGTATGCCTGTCCCCGTAAGTTAGTGCCAGTTTGGGTTCACGACTAGTCATGTCGGCCCGGGTTCTTTGTCATATGGATGCTAGCGACACTATCATATACGTGAGCCAAAAGGCGCAAACGGTCCCGGGCCATGGTAGGGCGACACCTTGAGAATTCCGTGCAGGGCCGCAAAGTGATATGAGGTGTTACCGGCTAGATCAATGTGACTTAGAATCAGGGTCCTGACAAATAACTATTCGGCCTTGGTCCTTCTGGCCAAATATGATGCACAACAGACCTCATGGCAATCCCGGAAAACCTATGGAGCTCGGCCCACTTGGTCATTCGCTCATTTAACTGCAGCGGCCACGCCAGAACATTGAACTGCGACCAGAACAGCTTTTCCACTTCACGATCTTTTTGATCTTTGAGAAACTCGGCCGCATCAGCAGCACTCGCTGCCAAATCCACGTATGTGTTCGCAGAACTCCATAATTGATCGAGAAGGGCATACATATCGTTAGAACTTGAGGGAATATTTGTTCTACCTTTAGCTCCTCGTTGGGTTCGACACTCTTACTTATCGAAAGAGGCTACATGTAACATCCCAAATTTTTAATTTGGAATGTTATACATAGATCATCACTTGCATATCATATTTTATTGCATTTTGGCTCGATCCTAGAAATTTCACGCAACTCAAGGACCCACGGAGAGAGTTTGAGATTTCGTTATTTTCATATTTGAGTTTTCTCAAATTCTGAAAAATAGGATCATTTGATTTTATTTATTTTATCTTCAATTATTTCTATTGTCAAAATATGACAGAGGGAATAAAATAACTTTCCCAAAATAAAGGAATATTGAAGATTTAATAAAAAAATCAAATAAGATTTTTATTTGGAGTTTTTCGCTATTTTATTTGAATTTAGGAAAAAATGCGCGTTTTCAGAATTGCATTTAGGCCCCAAATAAATGTTCATCTTGTCCGGCTTGATTTTAGAAGTCGGGGAAAATTTATTTTTGGATTTTTGGAGTCCGTTTAGTATTTCTTTCGTTAGTTTTTCTGCGCGTAATTATTTAAAAAAACGAAACCGACCTACGGGCCGTGTTAGGCCCGGACTCCTCCTGGGGAGGCTTTATATAGCGCCGCCCGAGCCTCGCAGCCCCGAGCCGCCGCCGCCCGCCGCCGCCGGATCCCGCCGTCGCCTCCCGTCCCCGCCGTCCGAGCATGAAGTTGACCCGCCCGCGCGGTTTTTCCTAGAAACCGCTCGGTTTCACCGATTTTAGCTCGGTTTTTAGATCCGTTTTTTTATTAGATCGTTTTTTCGTTTTAGGTTAATTAGCGAGCATTCGCTCGTTTGTTCGTTCGTTTTAACGAACGCGTTCATCATTTAGATCCAGATAAAGAACGTTCGTTCGTTAAGCTGTTCGTCGTTTTTCTTTTTCTCGGATTTATTTTGCGATTTTTCTGATCGCGATTTCTGATCCGATTTTCGATCTAGTATAGTTTTTCGCTCGTTTATCGGAATCAGGCGATTCAAGCGCCTGGAGTTTCGTCTCGAAACCCTCTTTCCGAATAATCAACTCAACCAAGTTTTTGCTACTGTAAAATTTGACTTAGGTCCAGTTAGTAAACGAAGCTGGTTTCTTTCGCCGTTTGACTTTCGTTGTTTCATTCGATTTGATTCTTTTTGCAAACTGGAGTTCTTAAGTTGAACTTTCTGGTTAGATCTTTTATTTGAGTTTTACCTGTGCATTAGATGAGTACTTATTGTGTGTTTGTTTGTTGCGATAGAGTACCCGGAGGGCACTGCTTGCTACTTTGAATCTCTAGGTTTCGCGGATCATCACCAAGGCAAGTAACACTTTGATCATACCTCTTTCCATGCCCAGTTTTTATGCATTAGATCAATCCTCAAACATGGCATGATTAGGATCTAATGAAATTGTGGGTTTTGGGAAAGTAGTTGAGGTAGTACCTATTACCTGTGTTATTATCAAACCCTTGGGAGTTACTTCTACGTTTGCTTATTTTGCCATGCTATGCTAGTAGACGTGGATTGGGTGAGTGTATCCATGACATATGTGAGATTGTTAATTAATGGTTTATTTAAGGTGGTAACTTGAACACACATCTGGGTGGATTAAGGTACCTGGGTATTCCAGGATTGCCTGTTTCTTTTGGACCGCCACCCAGGCTCAAAGGGATCATGGGATTATTCATGCTAGAAACTTCCGTGTGCAGCCACAAGCTACTATGGGCTCTAGCATAGTTGACTAAGTCGTGCGAACTCTTACAGTGGTAAACTAGCAGATGTAGGGGATGTAGGTTGGTACGGTCTACCCGTTCGTAAGGTGCTAGTGCTTCTGAAAGACTATGTCTCGGTCATCCGTTTCTCAAACATCATGAAGTGCGAGAAATCAAACGGAGGACATCGAGTCTTGTGGGGAAAAGTGCACAAACCTCTGCAGAGTGTATCAAACTAATCATGGTTAGCCGTGTCCCCGGTTATGGACAACTTGAGTATCTAGTACTTGGATTATCATGTGAATATCATCATGTTACTTTAATTAATATTGTTGGGTTTTAATGATGATGCTTAATTGGGATTGAGAATGCTGTCAACCATTCTCAATGTTTAACAACCACCATGATAGTTAAATAAAATATATTCCTTTGCAGTAGGGAAAATTTGGCTTTATGCAAAACTGTAAACATAGAGCTTTCCACCAGCCATATATGCATGTAGTATAGCATTACTCTTTCATTTTGCTCTCTATGTGTTACCTTGCCAGCATATTCCGTGTGCTGACCCGTTTTCAGGCTGCAACGTTCATGTTGCAGACTTTTTAGACGACGAGTAAGGTGCTTTAGGTCGTGGTTCTATACTCAGTGATGCCATTGGAGTTGATGGACTCGCTTATCTTCCAAGCCTTCCGATGTTATCGTTATTAGATGGCCTTAAGCCATATTTATTGTAATAAGTTCTCTTTTGAGACATTCGATGTAATAAGTTTGTGATTGCTACTCTGTGATAAATCCTTCAAGTACTGTGCGTGTCGGCATTACTGATCCAGGGATGACACTGATGCACAGAGATCAGACTGTTTGAGGTCTGGTCGCTACAAGATGGTATCCGAGCACACGCTGACTGTAGGACACAGCCACTAAGCTAAAGCCCTAGATCACTACTCTTTCTTCTCATTTCTGACTCCTCATCTTTTCTGCTCTTTTAGGATGGCGGATGCAAGGAACAAGTTCACACAACCGTATGAAGATACACCCTTTGGGTTCCACTTGAAGGAAGTCACTAGATACCTGAACATCGGAGTACCAAGCTTCACCGGGACCTACAACGCCACTTTACCTGAAGAGGAGCGCTAGATGATTCAAGTTCAAGTTCCAGGAAGGACGTTTGCACCAGTCACGGAGCCCATAGAGTTTTCCTTTGATGCACCAACCTGGAGCCTAGGAAAGAGCATGGCAGCCCACATCACCATGGGACGTATTGGAGAAGTTTACCGCAATGATCTCAAGGATACTATCTACCAGATTTGTGGGCGCCGAGATGAGCAATGGGAGATGATCAGCACCAGGAGGGATAGATCAATCGCAGCATATATCCAGGAGTTAAACCAGCACATCCGACGTTAGGAGAACCAGATGTGCGCAGGCATGGAGGATCTGCAGAAGGCCTTGACCAAGATCAAGGGGCTAGAAGAAGAACTCTAGGCTACACGTGAAGATTACATGGAAGAAGTTGAAGTACTAGTGGAGAAGAATGACCACTTAACCAGGAAGCTAGGAGTTTTCATGGGGGACCCCGCGCCAGGAGGAAATGATGACGATTCCACTTGCCCGGATAATTATGATCATCATCGATGACACCGACTCGGATCCCGACGACAGCGATGATGACTATGTTGATGAAGCTGGAGCGGATATCATGGAGTCTTCATCGGAGCAGTTTTTCTAGATTGACCGCCATAACAGTAGTAGAATTTCCCCCCATTGTATTTAGTTTAGTTCAGGCACTCTTGTAACGATAGTTAGACCGTTGTATGCCCTTTTTTGAATTGATTGGAGTGATATTGTTTGCATTTGTCTCATGTGCATATGGTAGTGTTTTCTCACTAGACCTCATTCTATTCTATTTTCTCATCTTCTCTAACACCCTCAGATGCCTCCGAGACGCGACACCGGATTTGTTTTCCCACCGGAGATCACTCAGTTGATTCAGCAGCAGAATGCTTTGATTCAAACACTGGTACAGAACCAAGGCAACAACAACAACAACCCACCACCACCACCACCACCTGTTGAACATTTAACTCGTTTCTTAAGGCTAAATCCGCCGGTGTTTTCCAGTAGCACCGAGCCGATTGTTGCAGATGATTGGCTCTGCAAGGTTGGAAGGGAGCTGACCACTGCAGGATGCACAGATGTGGAAAAAGTATGTTTTGCCGCACATCAGCTTGATGGACCCGCATCATCATGGTGGGAGAATTACACAGCGACACACCCTATTGACACTGTCACATGGGATCAGTTTCAGCAAGCTTCCATATCTGCTGCGCTTCAGCAGGAGCTATGGCCATGAAGAAGCGTGAGTTTCGCAACTTACGCCAAGGAGGATGCACTGTAAGCTAGTATGTGGAGGATTTTAGCAAGTTAGCACGTTATGCCCCAGATGACTTTGCTACAGATGCAACTAAGCAGGAGAAGTTTCTAGAAGGACCGAATGATGAGCTGAGCATGCAGTTGATGGTAGCAACTTTCAATAACTACCAGGAGTTGGTAGATCGTGCTCTTATGATTGAACGGAAGCAGCAACAGATTGGCATCTGCAAGAGGAAGTATGGACAGGGGAAATACAATTCTGGAGCTCAGCAGAAGCTACGCTTTACCCCGAAACCGGGAGGACAATTTCAGCATACACATGGAGGAAGTAGCTCGCACAATCATAATGGTTCCAGGAATGGAAACGGGAATGGATGAAGCAACGGACAAAACCACACCAACCCATCAACCCCAGCCAAGAGAGACCTGAGCCAAGTCACTTGCCTTAAGTGTCAGAAGACTAGAAATTATGCAAATGAATGTCCTGAGGCCCAGAATGGAAATGGCAATGGAAGCTCAGGGAAGAAGCCGAACCCTTTCAACAGGGGACAGGTGAACCACGTTACCGTGGAGGAGGTTGAAGCTCAGCCAGATGCAGTAATAGGTAAGTTTTTGGTTAAGACAATTACTGCAGTCGTTCTTATTGATACTGGTGCATCGCATTCATACATATCAAGGGTATTTGTGGATAAGTATAAATTGCCAATCCAAGCCCTTAGGTCACCCATGTTAGTAACCTCGCCTGGAGCAGAATATATGGCTAGTCTATGGTGTGATCGATTACCATTAAGGATTGGTAACTACGTGTTTCCCTCAGACCTAATAGTTTTGGAATCGCAAGGATTGGATGTGATATTAGGCATGGATTGGTTATCAAAGTATGGAGGGAACATTGATTGCGCCAGTAAGTTGATTTTGCTTACCACCCCAGAAGGAAGAAGAATCAAGTATGTGTCACGGCATGAGCCGAGGAGGACACAAGTAAATTCCTTATCAGGAGTTGTGCAGTAGGAAGTACCCGTGTTGAAGGATTACCCAGACGTGTTCCCAAAAGAGTTGCCAGGCATGCCACCGGACAGAGACATTGAGTTTTTGATTGAATTGTTGCCAGGCACATGGCCGATACCTAAGAGACCGTACCGGATGCCCGCACAAGATTTGGAAGAAATTAAAAAAGCAGATTAATGAGTTGTTGGATAAAGGTTTTATTCGCCCAAGTTCTTCGCCTTGGGGATCACCAGTACTTCTAGTGGAGAAGAAGGATGGATCATTGAGAATAGTTGTTGATTATCGTGGATTGAATGAAGTGACCATCAAGAATAAGTACCCGTTGCCGATGATCAACGACTTGTTTGACCAATTGCAAGGAGATAAGGTATTTTCCAAGATCGATTTGCGATCAGGATACCATCAGTTAAAGATTTGGGAGCAGGATATACCCAAGACGGCTTTTGCCACCAGGTACGGGCTGTATGAGTATGCCGTTATGTTATTTTGTCTGACTAACGCACCTACCTATTTCATGAACATGATGAACAAGGTGTTTATGGAGTTTTTGGATAAGTTCATCGTGGTGTTCATTGAGATATTTTGGTCTACTCGAAGAATGAAGAAGAGCATAAGGAGCATTTGCGTTTTGTACTTGAGAAGCTCAGAGAACATCAGCTATATGCCAAGTTTAGAAAATGTGAGTTTTGGTTGAAGGAAGTTGGATTCCTCGGACATGTTATATCCGGAGAAGGAATAGCAGTGGATCCCACCAAGGTTGTCACTGTGACAAACTCGGAAGCACCAACGACAGTTGGAGAGATCCGGAGTTTTCTTGGACTGGCAGGATACTACCGGAGATTCATTGAGAATTTCTCGAAGATTGCGAAGCCTATGACGGAGTTATTAAAGAAGGATACCAAATTCAATTGGACTAAGGAATGTGAGACTAGTTTCCAGAAGTTGAAGAAACGTTTGGTTACATCACCAGTGTTAATTCTGCCAGATCAGCGCAAGGATTATGAGGTGTATTGCGACGCTTCACGTCAAGGACTTGGAGCAGTGCTTATGCAGGAGGAAGAGTTGTTTCGTTTGCTTCACGACAGCTTAAGCTCCATGAGTTGAATTATGCTACACATGATTTGGAGTTAGCAGCCGTATTGCATGCATTGAAGACTTGGAGACATTTTCTCATTGGAAACCATTGTGAGGTGTACACGGATCACAAGAGTTTGAAATACATCTTCACGCAGAAGGAGTTGAATCTCAAGCAAAGGAGATGGTTGGAGCTCATCAAGGATTATGATATGAGATTGCATTATCACCATGGAAAGGCTAACGTAGTAGCAGATGCGTTGAGCCGCAAGAGCCGTGTCAACACACTAATGACCGGAGGATTACGAAAAGAGTTAGCCGAGGAATTTCGGGAGCTATGTTTGGAGATAGTTCCGAGAGGCTATGTAGCAGCATTGGAGGTACAGTCTACATTGATGGATAAGATCAGAGAAGCTCAGAAGACGGATAAAGAGATTGCCTCTATTAAGGAGAAAATGAGCAAGGGAAAAGCTAAGGGATTTCGTGAGGATGAGCACGATACCCTATGGTTTGAGGACCGTGTTTATGTGCCTAGTGATCCGGAGATCAGGAAGTTGATTTTGCAAGAGGCCCATGATTCGCCGTACTCGATACATCCAGGAAATACCAAGATGTATCTAGATTTGAAAGACACATTCTGGTGGACTGGTATGAAGAAGGATATTGCGGAGTATGTAGCAGTTTGCGATGTATGTCAGAGAGTGAAGGCAGAACATCAGAAGCCAGCAGGTTTGTTACAGCCATTGCCGACACCCGAATGGAAGTGGGAAAAGTTGGGCATGGATTTTATCACAGGATTGCCCAGGACTCGTTCAGGCTATGACTCGATTTGGGTTGTAGTTGATCGCTTGACGAAGGTAGCTCATTTCATTCCAGTAAAGACTACCTACAGCAGTGCCAAGTTGGCTAAGATATACATGACCAGGATCATATGTCTACATGGAGTTCCGAGGAGTATCGTATCAGATAGAGGAACCCAGTTCACCTCAAAGTTTTGGAATCAGTTGCACGAAACTTTGGGAACCAAGCTAGAGTTCAGTACAGCTTTTCATCCACAGATAGATGGACAGACCGAGAGAGTCAATAAAATTTTGGAGGATATGCTGAGAGCATGTGCATTGGATTATGGATCAAGTTGGGATGACAACTTGCCATATGCGGAGTTTTCTTATAACAACAGCTATCAATCTAGTTTGAAGATGGCCCCTTTCGAAGCCTTGTATGGAAGGAGGTGCAGAACCCCGCTGTTGTGGGATGAAGTTGGAGACCACCAGTTGTTTGGACCAGATTTGGTTAAGGAGTCTGAACAGAAGGTGAAGTTGATTCGCGATAGGCTCAAGGTAGCCCAATCCAGGCAGAAGAGCTATGCGGATTCAAAACGCAAGGAGACAGTTTTTGAAGTTGGAGATAGAGTCTATCTTCGAGTATACCCACTTCGAGGAGTTAAGCGCTTTGGAGTTAAAGGAAAGTTAGCACCACGTTTTGTGGGACCATACAAAGTTTTGGAGCGCATGAGAGAAGTTGCTTACAAGTTGGAATTGCCCGAAGGATTGTCAGGAGTTCACGAGGTGTTCCACGTTTATCAGTTGAAGAAGTGCCACACAGAGATGGCTGATATACCTCTGATAGATACTGTGCCCTTGGAAGCGATTCAGTTGGGTAATGATTTGACCTACGAGGAGAAACCAGTCAAAATTCTTGAGTATGCTAGCAGAGTCACCCGTAGCAAGGTTATCAAGTTTTCCAAAGTCCAGTGGAGCCACCACACCGAGGATGAAGCCACCTAGGAGTAAGAGGAAGATCTGCTGAAGGACCACCCTCACCTATTTTCTAGCCAACCCGAATCTCGAGGGCGAGATTCATCTTAAGGGGGGTAGGTTTGTAACATCCCAAATTTTCAATTTGGAATGTTATACATAGATCATCACTTGCATATCATATTTTATTGCATTTTAGCTCGATCCTAGAAATTTCACGCAACTCAAGGACCCATGGAGAGAGTTGGAGATTTCGTTATTTTCATATTTGAGTTTTCTCAAATTCTAAAAATAGGATCATCTGATTTTATTTATTTTATCTTCAATTATTTCTATTGTCAAAATATGAGAGAGGGAATAAAATGACTTTCCCAAAATAAAGGAATATTGAATATTTAATAAAAAATCAAATAAAATTTTTATTTGGAGTTTTTCGCTATTTTATTTGAATTTAGGAAAAATGCGCGTTTTTCAAAATTGCATTTAGGCCCCAAATAAATGTTCATCTTGTCCGGCTTGATTTTAGAAGCCGGGGAAATTTTTTCCGGGATTTTTGGAGTCTGTTTAGTATTTCTTTCGTTAGTTTTTCTGCCCGTAATTATTTAAGAAAAACGAAACCGACCTACAGGCCATGTTAGGCCTGGACTCCTCCGGGGGAGGCTTTATATAGCGCCGCCCCGAGCCCCGCAGCCCAACGAGCCGCCGCCGCCGCCCCGCCGGCCGATCCCGCCGCCGCCGAGCGAGCCGATGTTGACCCGCCCGCCGCAGTTTTCCTAGAAACCGTTCGGTTTCCACGATTTTCGTTCGGTTTTTTAGATCCATTTTTTTATTAGATCGGTTTTTTCCATTTTAGGTTAATTAGCGAGCGTTCGCTCGTTCGTTCGTTTAACGTACGCGTTCATCGTTTAGATCCAGATAACGAACGTTCGTTCGTTAAACTATTCGTCTTTTTTTTCTCGGATTTATTTCACGATTTTTCTGATTGCGATTTCTGATCTGAGTTTTGATCTAGTATAACTTTTCGCTCGTTTATCGGAATTAGGCGATTAAAGCGCCTAGAGTTTCGTCTCGATACCCTCTTTCCGAATAATCAACTCAAATAAGTTTTTGCTACTGTAAAATTTGACTTAGGTCCAGATTAGTAAAGGAAGCTTGTTTCTTTCGCCGTTTGACTTTCGTTGCTTCGTTCGATTTGATTCTTTTTGCAAACCGGAGTTCTTAAGTTGAACTTTCTGGTTAGATCTTTTATTTGAATTTTACCGGTGCATTAGATGACTACTTATTGTGTGTTTGTTTGTTGCGATAGAGTACCCGGAGGGCGCCGCTTGCTACTTTGAATCTCTAGGTTTCGCGGATCATCAGCAAGGCAAGTAACACTTTGATCATACCTCTTTCCATACCATGTTTTTATGCATTACATCAATCCTAAAACATTGCATGATTAGGATCTAACTAAATTTTGGGTTTTTGGAAAGTAGTTGAGGTAGTACCTATTACCTGTGTTATTATCAAACCCTTGGGAGTTACTTCTACGTTTTCTTATTTTGCCATGCTATGCTAGTAGACGTGGATTGGGTGAGTGCGTCCATGACAGATGTGAGATTGTTAATTGATGGTTTATTTAAGGTGGCAACTTAAACACACATCCGGGTGGATTGAGGTACCTGGGTATTCCAGGATTCCCTGTTTCTTTTGGACTGCCACCCAGGCTCAAAGGGATCATGGGATTATTCATGCTAGAAACTTCCGTGTGCAGCCACAAGCTACTATGGGCTCTAGCATAGTTGAATAAGTCGTGCGAACTTTTACGGTGGTAGACTAGCAGATGTAGGGGATGTAGGTTGGTATGGTCTACCCGTTCGTAAGGTGCTAGCGCTTCTGAAAGACTATGTATCGGTCATCCCTTTCTCAAACATCATGAAGTGCGAGAAATCAAATGGAGGAGATCGAGTCTTGTGGGGAAAAGTGCGGAAACCTCTGCAGAGTGTATCAAACTAATCATGGTTAGCCTTGTCCCTGGTTATGGACAACTTGAGTATCTAGTACTTGGATTATCATGTGAATCTCATCATGTTACTTTAATTAATATTGTTGGGTTTTAATGATGATGCTTAATTGGGATTGAGAATGCTGTCAACCATTCTCAATGTTTAACAACCACCATGATAGTTAAATAAAATTTATTCCTTTGCAGTAGGGAAAAATTGGCTTTATGCAAAACTGTAACCATAGAGCTTTCCACCAGCCATATATGCATGTAGTATAGCATTACTCTTTCATTTTGCTCTCTATGTGTTACATTGCCAGTATATTCCATGTGCTGACCCGTTTTCGGGCTGCAACGTTCATGTTGCAGACTTTTCAGACGGCGAGTAAGGTGCTTTAAGTCGTGGTTCTATACTCAGTGATGCCGTTGGAGTTGATGGACTCACTTATCTTCCAAGCCTTCCGCTGTTATCGTTATTAGATGGCCTTAAGCCATATTTATTGTAATAAGTTCTCTTTTGATACATTCGATGTAATAAGTGTGTGATTGCTACTCTGTGATAAATCCTTCAAGCATCTTGTGCGTGTCAAGATTCTCGATCCGAGGATGACAACGATGCACGAGATCGACTGTTTGAGGTCTGGTCGCTACACTACAATTGATCCCCTATACTTGTGGGTTATCAAGACCTTTTTCTGGCGCCGTTGCCGGGGAGTCATAGCGTGGGGTTAATATTCTCGTGTGTGCTTGTTTTCTTTATCACTAAGTAATTTTTATTTGCTGTTCTTAGTTGTTCTCTATCTTTAGTTATGGATATGGAACACGAAATACCAAAAACATTAGGTGTACTTGCTACTCATGGAGATGGGGAACCTCCTAAAACCCTCGATGCTCAATATGTGAAAAATATTATGTACCACTTTGATAATCCTGAGAAAACCTTATTCAATTTGATAATGGGAGTAACGTTAGTTCAACGTGAATACTTTAGGGATTATCGCTTGACACAAAAAGGGAAACTATTATGGGATCAAATTTATGTATTGAAGTGGTCTGCACGACAAGTATGCTTGAATTATGATTATAATTTTTGCTCTAGGATAAATGCTCCATACCTTCCCTTTCTATGCAAATTTAATGATAATGAAACCTTGGCTTCTTATCCTAGAGGTATATATGATTTCTATGATGTGGAACAAATGGAAGAATTTGTTTCTTTTAAGTGTGCTTATAAAATTGAATCTATGTTTGAAAAGTATGAAGCTTTTGATGATGATGTTTATAGGCCTGGAAATTTAGCTATCCTAAAATATTGCTATGATAATTATGAATATAATGCCTATATTAATGCACTTATTGAGAAAGTCTACGCTGTCCAAGAAGAGACTAATATTTTGCAGGAGTCGATGGAAGAAGAAATTGATGAAACTGTGAGCTCATTGGATGAAAAAGATGATGAGGAGAGCGAAGAACAAAAGGAGGAAGAGCGGATTAGCTACCCGTGCCCACCTTCTAATGAGAGTAACCCTCCAACTCCTACATTGTTTAATTTCCCTTCGTGCTTACCGAAGGATGATTTCTATGATGACTGTTATGATCCCTTTGATTCTTTTGAAATATCCCTTTTTGATGATGCTTGCTATGATTTTGGCTAAGATGCCAATGTCAATTATGCTTATGGAGATGAACTTGCTATAGTTCCTTAGTTAAACATGAAATTTTTGCTATTGCACCCACGCATGATAGTCCTATTACCTTTTCTAATTATCCCGACTTAAATATTGTTATGATAATTATGCTTCTAATGCCTATGTTAAACCATATATCGAGGACTACTCCGCTGTCCAAGAAGAGACTAATATTTTGCAGGAATCTATGGAAGAAGAAGTTGATGAAACTGTGAGCTCATTGGATGAAAAAGATGATGAGGAGAGCGAAGAACAAAAGGAGGAAGAGCGGATTAGCTACCCATGCCCACCTTCTAATGAGAGTAACTATTCAACTCATAGATTATTTAATTCTCCTTCGTGCTTACCGAAGGATGATTGCTATGATGACTGTTATGATCCCGTTTATTCTCTTGAAATATCCCTTTTTGATGATGCTTGCTATGCTTGTGGCCAAGATGCCAATATAATTATGCTTATGGAGATGAACTTGCTATAGTTCCTTATGTTAAACATGAAATTTTTGCTATTGCACCCACACATGATAGTCCTATTATATTTTCGAATTCTCCCGACTATACTATATCGGAGAAGTTTGCACTTATTAAGGATTATATTGATGGGTTGCCTTTTACCATTGCACATGATGATTTTGGTGAATATAATATTGCCGGTGTACTAGAATAGGGGTACCCTAGTACCCCGAACTCGTCACAGACGATAGTGCGCCTACGGCCGGGCCGGCCTGTTGGCCGCTAAGATCCTCGATAGCTCCTTGGAGCCATTCAAGAGCAAAGTAGTCAAGACCCCGGCAAGAGAAGCTTGTCGGGAAGGCCACTCAAGGCGCAAAGGAAACAAGACCCCGGCAAGAGGAGCTTGCCGGGAAGGCTTGGCGCGCTAAAACCCCAAGCGTGACAAGGTTCCCTTGTGACAAGGCGCTGCGGGCGGGCGACCTCTCTTCATTTCCGCTCCAGCTCACCCGCCGGCCACGTGTCACCACGGGCTCTCCCAAGGACGCGTGTCGGGGCTGTGCAGCCAGCGGAGAGTAGCGACAAGCAGCGACCGACAAGCTACCATCGTGGCGAACGGAGGCGCACTCCGGTTGCACTATTGAGGCGGCATCGAGACGGGCATTGATGACTCTTGTCCCTTGCCGTCAGAGTTTGGTATAGGTTACTGTACACTGTACATAGCGGTGTACCAACCTACCATTGTAACCTTGTCTACTTGCCATATGTGGTAACCCCTTGAGCCTATAAAAGGAGGGCCGGGGGCAACGTAGAGGAGGTTCGATTCGGCTGGATTGCTAGCTAGCTCTGGCTTAGTTCATCACACTCAAGTTAGGTCTTGTAGCCAGCATTGCTCCCTAGCAAGAACACAAGATAATCCACAAAGCAGCAGAGGAGTATTATCTCTCGGAGAGCTCGAAGCTGGGTAAAAACCCTCTCGTGCGCATCGCCTTGACCCGCTCTTTGTGCGGTCTCCGCCCCCCTCCGAACCACAAAGGGACCCTGGTCCCGTAGGTGCTCGTGGGGCACGATCAGCTCTTCCCCCCGACATCTTTGGTGCACCAGGTAGGGGGCATCGAGGCTGTGTGAACCCGGTCCGGCGGTCGCACTAGCAACTCCATCGACGTCTTCGTCGACATGGCGCCGAAGAAGAAGCCTTCGGCAGCAGCTAAGCCGTCCGCGTCGAACCCACCACCACCGGAGCCGTCAGGCGGTGGGAGAAACGCTGGCGGAGGGACCGGCGTCATCGAAGGAGCCCACGATGCTGCCAGGTCCAAGGACAACGCGGCGCGGGCGTCGGCGTCCGAGTCTGCACCGCGTCCTTCGCAGGAGGCGCGGGACAGACAGCGCCATGATACCCGCGGCACCATACGCTCATTGGATCAAGGCCAAGCCGGAGGATCCCGAGGCCCTCGAGACCCGCATGCGCCTCAGCATGCCGGTACGAGTGGGGTACGGACCCTAGGGCGGGATGCTGCTCCTCCTAACTTGGTTAGAGTCCGAGCATATCCGTTCTTCGCCCGCACGCCCTTGCCGCCAACCACACCAACGGAAGCCTTGGCAAGAGCTCAACTGCTCCTCGATTACCCTCCAACGGCCGATAAGGTCGATTTAACGGAGGGCCACAATTCAGAGTCTCATCGGCCGCCAACGGCGACGTCCCACGGAAACAAGTGCCAGCGCGGCCGCGACGGGCGACAAAGCGCGAGCCGATGGCGGCGAGACTTGCGGGTGCGCCATCGTACACTCCTTCCCGAAGGCCAAGATCGCCGACTCGCGGATCCACCTCGACAGCGACTCCACGGCGTCGTCGGATCCACGAGCTCGTCGCGACCAACGCCAAGTTCTTGAGCGGCAAGAAGAGGACGCCGAACCCGAATCGGCGCCAAGAGAAGCGCCCGTCAATCGACCAACGCGCCGGGCCCACCGTCGATATGCATGCGCCAGAGAACCAGGCGACTTGCCGTCTGTGATAGGTTGCCCTGCGTCACTCGTGAGCTGCGGCAAGTCCGGTGGCCTGACAAGAAGAACTTCAAACCAGATGTGCCGGAGAAGTACGACGGCAAGACACATCCGTCGGAGTTCCTCAGCATCTACACCATCGCGGTGCAGGCTGCGGGGAGACGAGACGACAAGATCCTCGCCAACTACTTCCCCTTGGTGCTCAAGCCAAACGTCAGATCTTGGCTCATGCACTTGCCGGATGGCTCTATTTCTTCTTGCGCAGATTTGTGCCACCAGTTTGTTGGCGCCTTCACAGTGACCACAAGCCTCATGGTCGAGAGTGATCTCCACCTACTTGCCCGTATGAGGAGGAGTCTCTGCAAATTCATTCAGAGATTCAATCGAGTGCACTATAACATCCCAGGCGTCCTCCTGCTGCAGTGATTAGTGCATTCCATCGTAATGTGCGAAATCGCAGGATGAGGAGGAGATGGCGATGTGCAAAGTGAAAGACGTCAACGAGCTCTCATACCCTGGCCGACAAGTGTGCACACGCTGAAGAAGGAAGAAGGCTCCCGGGAGAGAGTGTGGGAGCAGAGTCGACAAGAGGGGACCGCCCGCAAGGAATAGCCGTGGCGGAACAACAAGAGGAAGAAAACCAAGAAGTACTAGTTGTCGAGCAGTCCGGCAAGGATGGTGCCGCCAACCAAGCCAAGGCCGGTGGCTCCGGCAAGGAGGTTGCCGTTGACACCGACCGCTAAGTATGGCAGCCGCCGACAAGCCCGGCAGCTCCAACAAGCAAGATTGTAAAATTCACCGCACTAAGGGCCATGATCTTGAGCTGCAAGAAAGTCGAGCAGCTTGTTGAGCTCTGAAAGCTGAATCTGAGCGGCGAGACAAAGAGAAAGCCCAAGAAGGTGCAGGTCTGGGCAAGTAAGAAGAGACCCGACCGGGAGGACGCCACAAGGCCAAGCAGCAGCAAGGAGACAGACCTCCTCGTGGCGCGACAAAGAAGAAGATGAAGATGAAGATGACGAGGACTATGAAGATGACGGAGCTGATGAGCAGGAGTTTCAAAAGGCAACAGAGGTCCTTTGCGTCGACGGTGGTGCGTCTCTGCACACCTCACACCGCCAACTCAAGCAATGGATGCGTGAGGTCAATGCAGCAGAACCATCCATAGAGTCAAGCAAACCTCTGATGTGGTCCAGCACGCCCATCATCTTTGACATTGAGGATCACCCTGATCGCATCACTGCGGTCGGGTGCTTGCCAATGTTGGTCTCACCAACCATCCGCAACCTCAAGGTCACAAAGATGCTGGTTGACGGCCGGGCCGGCCTGAATTTGATCTCCTCCACAGTGCTCCAGAAGCTTCAAATCCCTGACAGCGAGCTCGAAGAAACTGGTACTTTCCAAGAAATCAACCTAGGAAGGAGCAAGCCCAAGGGGAAGATCACGTTGCCGGTAACCTTCGTGTCACGCCCAATATGCGACCCTATCCAAAAGGAACTCGAAGGTCCCACCAAGGATAGACCCGCATATTGGAAACGCTTTTGCAAGGTGGATATCATTACATCAACATTACTTAATAGATGGGGATACATACATAAGGCACAAATTCCACAAGAATACATCAACATCATATACAAGAGATCAACATCCGACTACGGATGAAACATAAACAAAACTCAAACGACATCCACCACCTGCTAGCCCAGGCCGACCGGAACCTATCCCTGATCGAAGAAGAAGCGTAAGAAGAACTCCAACACAAGCAAACATCGCTCTCGCGTCATGAACATCGCAAACCTGTACCTGCAATTGGTGGTGTAGTAATCTGTGAGCCACGAGGACTCAGCAATCCCATTACCATGGGTATCAAGACTAGCAAAGCTTAATGGGAAAGGAAGGGGTAAAGTGGTGAGGTTGCAGCAGCGACTAAGCATATATGGTGGCTACCCAACGCAAATGAGAGCGAGAAGAGAAACAAAGGAACGGTCGTCAACTAGTAATGATCAAGAAGTGATCCTGAACTCCTACTTACGTCAAACATAACCCAGAAACCGTGTTCTCCTCTCGATCAACCCCGAAAAGAGACACTCACGGTTACACACACGGTTGGTGTATTTTAATTGAGATCAACTTCGGGTTTTCTACAACCGGACATTAACAAATTCCCATCTGCCACATAACCGCGGGCACGGCTTTCGAAAGTTTATACCCTGCAGGGGTGTCCCAACTTAGCCCATGATAAGCTCTCGCGATCAACGAAGGAATAGACCTTCTCCCCGGGAAGCCCGATCAGTCTCGGAATCCCGGCTACAAGACATTTCACAGCAATAAAACAAGACCAGCAAAGCCGCCCGATGCGCCGACAATCCCGATAGGAGCTGCACATATCTCGTTCTCAGGGCAACACCGGATGAGACATCCTACGAGTAAAACCAAACCTCGAGTTGCCACGAGGGGCCCCGATCTACTCGGTTCGGGCCAGCACTTAGAGAAGCACCGGTCCGGGGGGGGTTAAATAAAGATGACCCTCGAGAGAGCGACTCCCAAGGGAAAAGTAGGTGGTGGTGAGGCAAATGGTAAAACCAATGTTGGGCCTTCTTTGGAAAAGTCTTATTCAAAGCGAACTGTCAAGGGGTCCCATAAATCACCCGACCGCGTTAGGGACGCAAAATCCGGGAACATAATACCGATATGACGGAAACTAGGGCGGCAAGAGTGGAACAAAACACCAGGCATAAGGCCGAGCCTTCCACCCTTTACCAAGTATATAGATGCATTAATTAAATAACATATATTGTGATATCCCAACAAGTAAACATGTTCCAACAAGGAACAACATCTCCATGTTCCAACAAGGAACAAACTTCATCTTCACCTGCAACTAACAACGCTATAAGAGGGGCTGAGCAAAGCGGTAACATAGCCAAACAACGGTTTGCTAGGAAGGGTGCAAAAGGTTAGAGGCGACATGGCAATTGGGATGGCTTGAGCAACGAGTAATAGGTAGCGCAGCATAGCGATAGAACGAAGCAACTAGCATAGCAATGATAGTAGTGAGATCCAGGGTAGCGATCATCTTGCCTGAAATCCCGCAAGGAAGAAGAACGAGTCCATGAAGAAGATGAACGGATGAAGCCGAACCAAGCGTAGACGAACGAATCCTCACGATCGCAACGAAACAGGAACTAACAAGAAGGAGCACACAACATAGTGAACACCCCACACATGAACAAGACATGATGCACAACAAACATGATGCATGACAGATCTAGATGAAGCTACTCATGGCAAGGGATGATGCAACAAGACCAACACATCAAAGCAAGTTTAAATGAGGCCGGAAACAACATATAACAATTCCGGTAAGTCCTCATATGCAAATTTCGAAATTGGTCCAGATCTGAATAAACATTATGTTCAAGTTGTTAAACAGCAATTTAATATGCACCACGATGATCTACACGAAATTCTAGTCAAGTTACATATAAAGTTCATTAGATTCGGAGCTACGGCCTAGAAGATATGAGCAAAACAAGATAAACATGGCATTGATGCAAAATGCATACAAACATCAAGCAAACACCTCAAAACAAGGATCCAACAAGATAATATGAAACTACATGCAATATCAAGCAAGTTTCATATAGAGCACACTCAAAACGGAGCAACGGATCAACACATACACCCTATACAAGTCATAGTAACAATCTGTCCAAAACAGCAACTCGGCATATTGCAAGCATCAAAACAATAAGCTACAGGACCTCAACATAATAACAAAAGGCATGGGCATGATGTACAGGTAGAGCATTACAAAACATGAGCACTGAGCTATCTCCAGAAATCACTAGAACATGCTCAAAAACACATGGCAAGATTGCAACTAATAACAGTTTCAGACTTTGCAGAAATTAACATCAGGTTGCAATGTTTAGAGCTATGACACAACATGTTACAGGAACTTAACAAGGCAAACAAAGGCATGGCATGAATCTACTCAAAGCATAGAACAAAAGTCCTTTAGTGACCATAAGCCAAAAAGGATCAGAAAATATAGTAACACCCATGTCAATATTGAAAGTTTCGTTAACAGATTCAGCAACATGACATGTCCAAAAACTGATAACAAGTGGGCATGTTTACAAGCTCAATGCACTCACTACAGAGACTTATATGATAAACTAAGCATACATACATCAAGAAGACATGGCATAGAAGACATACATGGCAAGAACAATAACATAGCATACATGGATCAACCACAACAACCTAGGCAAAATTGAATAACATGTAAACAATCTGCCAGGAAACATTTGATAGCAAAAGTAGAGCTCGATTAACTCAAGCTAGACTACTCCATAATTGCAAACAAGGGCATGGATGGATATAGCAAGACATGTAGAACAAAACATCCTAAGTGAAGTATCTCAAAATATGCATGGATCTCTTGGTAGCATCAAGTTAACATGGCATCAAAATAACAGCTAAACAGGGCTGAAAACAGCAACAACAAGACACCTAGTTTGCATGCTTGTGCTAGTCACCACATAGATCACAAAAATACATATCAAGCACCACTGGAAAGAAGACATGGCATATTACAAAACACATGTAGGACTCAAGTCCATAGGATGCACACATCAATCATGGCAAAATGACAAAGTGCAAGTTCTGATAAAATCAGAAACTAACATCACATTGCACTATTGCAACAGCATTTCGGGCATCAAGATGAGCTCAAATGAAAATGATGCAATGAGATGAAATGATCTACTCTTCGAGGCGAACATTTTGACATATTACACGCGCAAAACGGATAAACGATGACAAAGATACGACGCAACGAAAATGGAACAAAATGTTGGAAATCTGGGGACTTAGTGGATTTTCACCGGGGAAAATGGACGGGTGGACCCGGGACGGAGGGAATCCGGATCGGGGCGTTGGTTCGGGACGGTGGATCTCATCCACCCGTCCGGATCGGACGACGGGCGGCCGGCAGCCAGGCGACGCCGCCGGAGGCGTGGGAGACGGCGGCGAGGGCGCCGGGCGGCGACGGCGGCGGCGCTGGCCGGGCGACGCGAAGGGCGGGCGGCGGGCGAGGGAGGCGCGGCCGGCGGGTCGGGCGAGCCGGAAGAGCGGCGGCGGCGCCGAGCTAGTTTCGCGGGAGGCGGCAGGCCGGCGGGCGCGCGAGCAGCGGCGAAGCTTCGAGGGGCGGCGGCGAGGCGGCGGGAGCGGAGCTCGGCGAGGCGGCGGCCGCGAAGCTCGGGCCGGAGCGGGACGCCGGAGCGCGGCGGCGCGCGGGCCAGTCGGGCGCGGGCGGCCGACCTCGGCCCCATGGCCGGGCGGCAGCGCGAGAGAGAGAAAGAGGGCGCGGCCGAGGTGGCGCGTCCCCGGCTAGCCAGTCTGCGGCGGGGGGTTGACGGGCGCGACGCCATTCGTCGGAGTGAGGTGGCGGCTGGACGCGTCCAGCCGGGCGGACGGTCCGTGCCAAGGAGGAAGAAGGGCTAGGGTTAGGGGCGAATTCATCCGCGAATTTGGGAGGGACTGATTTATAGGTAGAGGAGCTAGGAGAGTCCAAATGAGGTGCGGTTTTCGGCCACGCGATCGTGATCGAACGACCGAGAGCATGGAGGGGAGTTTGGTGGGTTTTGGGCCACTTTGGAAGGGGTGTTGGGCTGCAACTCAAAGAGGGCTTTGCGGTTACCCGGTTAACCGTTGGAGTACCAAACGACCTCCAAATGATCCGAAACTTGACAGGCGGTCTACCGGTGCTATACCAAGGCCGCTTGACAAACCTCGGTCCATTCCGAGACCGTTTAACACCCGCACATGAAAAGAGGTAAAAGGGGGCGCCGGGAGAGATAGGAGTGCCGGATTGCAAAACGGACAACGGGAAAAATGCTCGGATGCATGAGACGAACACGTATGCAAAATGAAATGCACATGATGACATGATATGAAATGCAGATGATGACATGGCAAAGTGCAACACGCAAGCAAATAACATGGCAACGACGGCGAATAACTGGCGGACACCTGGCGCATCGAATCCGGGGCGTTACAACACTCCTCCACTAACAAGAGATCTCGTCCCGAGATCTTAGGACCGAGACGGAAGGGAAAAGGGAAGAGGTGAAACAAGAACTCAAGATAAGAAACAAAGAATCGAGAGTACACGAAAAGAGGAGAGAAGCGACGAGAATGACAAGAATCGAAAGCTCACGGAATCAGATAGGCTATGAAACAACTCGTTCTAACCGGAGTGGTTAGAATGAGAAAAGAAACGAATAAGACTGAAAGGATTTAGGCAGCACTCCGGCTAAAACATGGAGGAATAGAACAAGAACTTGAGAGGATGGAATGATACTTGATGAAGACATGACACAAAATCTCCGGAAAGAATTAAAAGAGTTGAATGAAAAGAACGGAGAAGAAAATGACAACTTGTGCCACGAATGAAATAGAAAGCAACCTTAGAAGAAAAGATTGAATGGAGTTGTTGAGAAAATTCAACAACGAAAAGAATAAGATTGTTGTGGACTTATGGATTACATCTCAAAATTATAAGCTGATCGCCGACCACAAGTGGAAAAGATTAAATAGCTGAGAATGGCGAAAATGCAAAACTCCACTACAAAAGAATGCGGAGACTTAATTGCACTTCGAGATGCGAGAAGGAAAGATACTTGAACTCCGCCAACAAAAATCTTGATGAACTCTTGAAGAAAAGATTAAATCATGAAGAACCACCATGAAGAACTCCGGTAACAAAAGGCGACGAGATAGAATAAAGGATGAAAGAATAAATGAGCCTTGCGATGATTTAGATGGAGGATCCGACGAAATGGTCGAGGAAATAATTGAACTCCGGAAAAGAAAAGATGAAAAGACTAGGAACTAGAATTTATTCCTCACGAACAAACTCCGAAGAAAACGATTAAACACTTGGATGAAATAAGAATAAGATTTATTGTATGCTTATCCTTCCTCAAATTAAATTGATGACATGAAATGGATTTCGCATCTTACTTATTCTTCTTGAAAAAGGATTGAGAAGGGATAGCACAAAACTTGAGAAAGTCTTCATGAACCACCGGTAAGATTGAAGAGAACGAAAGGATTAAATGATAATGATGGAAAAAGAATCTTGAACGAACCACCGTAAGAACTCGGAAATGACTGATGAAAGAGAAAGAATCACCGGGAAGAATTAGAAGAACCAAAAGCTAGAGGGGAAATTAGATGCAAAAGGACGAAGAGATCATGAGCTGAAAAAAGAACACTTGAACGAAGCACCGGAATAATATTGAGACGAACAAAGGGGCACGAATATAGATAACTGAGAGAACGAAGCTGAAAACTTAGAACGAAGAAGTCTTCCGAAAAGATAGCCTCCGGATGATCGAGACGGGACAACAACTCCTGAAATACTCCGGATGGATGAAAAGAATTGCACGACTAGAAACAATTAGATAGGATAACATCGAGCTAGCACCGCGAATCTCCGGGAGAACGGAAAATATTTGAGAGAAAAATCTACGACGGACTTCAAATGTCGACGAGAAAACACCACCAAAATTGTTGAGATACTCCGATAGAATGCAAAGTGAAGAGGTTGAGCCAATAATGAAAAGAATTTGAAATCGATCTTGGAAAGGCATCTGACTGATGAAATTCATACTTATGTCAAATTTCGAAAAGAATTGAGAAAAGCTCCGGGGAAATTAAAAGAGTCAGGTAAGATCCTGGGAAAAGACCTGTGGGTTAGGGCCCACTGAAGAGAAAAGACACCGTTGGAAAGGGATGATAAACAGATAGATGATGCACCGGAACAATTGAAATATTAGAATGAGGTGACAACCTCGAATTAATTCAAACACAGACGAATCTCCTGAGATGACTTGAGCACTCCGGAAGGATAAACTGGCGAGAGACGAACGAGCAAGGAAAAACACTTGAGCCGAGAGAAAGAATATGATCAACACCGAAAAACTTGAATTGAGTCCATCGGGAAAATAAAAGAGATGAAGAATGACGAACAAAACGAGAATTCACCGGTTGAAATAATTGAGGGAAAACCTGAAGAGGCTTCGTACGAATGAAATTGATGGTCGAAACAGACTCAAACTCCGGGAATAAAGGGTGGGAGGGCGGGAAAACACAGGCAACTAGGAAGGGGAATACGACGAATGACTTGAAGAGAAAACACCGGTTGAAATCACTGAGGAATGAAAGCAAAGACTTCACACAAGTAGGAAGCATACTCGATCACGGACTCCGGTTCCGAGAGGAAGAACAGGGAGGGCGGGTGGGAAAACAAGAACAACTTCGGACAAGGAAAAACAACGACGTCAGAGGAAGAACTGAGGATTGATCTTGCGAAAGACAAAGAGGTTCGAGTCGACTTGACGAGAGATGCACCGGATGAAAAGAGCAGAGGAACAACTACCGAAAAACCAACTGCGTGAACCTAAAGAAAAAATTTGAAGGGGAAGAGAAGTAATTCAAAACACCTACGTCAAGATTCCTTACCAGAGCGACGAAGGGACTGAGGAGTAAAAAGAATTCCTACTCTCCGATATAACTAGACTCAGAAAACAGTTTTCTTCTAGACTCAACAACGGTCAAACTACACGATCAATCAAGGGGGCTCCTAGGGTCGGTCGAGGCTCTGATACCAACTTGTCACGCCCAATATGCGACCCTATCCAAAAGGAACTCGAAGGTCCCACCAAGGATAGACCCGCATATTGGAAACGCTTTTGCAAGGTGGATATCATTACATCAACATTACTTAATAGATGGGGATACATACATAAGGCACAAATTCCACAAGAATACATCAACATCATATACAAGAGATCAACATCCGACTACGGATGAAACATAAACAGAAACTCAAACGACATCCACCCTGCTAGCCCAGGCTGCCGACCTGGAACCTATCCCCTGATCGAAGAAGAAGCAGAAGAAGAACTCCAACACAAGCAAACATCGCTCTCGCGTCATGAACATCGCAAACCTGTACCTGCAACTGGTGGTGTAGTAATCTGTGAGCCACGAGGACTCAGCAATCCCATTACCATGGGTATCAAGACTAGCAAAGCTTAATGGGAAAGGAAGGGGTAAAGTGGTGAGGTTGCAGCAGCGACTAAGCATATATGGTGGCTACCCAACGCAAATGAGAGCGAGAAGAGAAACAAAGGAACGGTCGTCAACTAGTAATGATCAAGAAGTGATCCTGAACTCCTACTTACGTCAAACATAACCCAGAAACCGTGTTCTCCTCTCGATCAACCCCGAAAAGAGACACTCACGGTTACACACACGGTTGGTGTATTTTAATTGAGATCAACTTCGGTTTTCTACAACCGACATTAACAAATTCCCATCTGCCACATAACCGCGGGCACGGCTTTCAAAGTTTATACCCTGCAGGGTGTCCCAACTTAGCCCATGATAAGCTCTCGCGATCAACGAAGGAATAGACCTTCTCCCCGGGAAGCCCGATCAGTCTCGGAATCCCGGCTACAAGACATTTCACAGCAATAAAACAAGACCAGCAAAGCCGCCCGATGCGCCGACAATCCCGATAGGAGCTGCACATATCTCGCTCTCGGGCAACACCGGATGAGACATCCTCGAGTAAAACCAAACCTCGAGTTGCCACGAGGGGCCCCGCATGATCTACTGGTTCGGGCCAGCACTTAGAGAAGCACCGGTCCGGGGGTTAATAAAGATGACCCTCGAGAGAGCGACTCCCAAGGGAAAAGTAGGTGGTGGTGAGGCAAATGGTAAAACCAATGTTGGGCCTTCTTTGAAAAGTCTTATTCAAAGCGAACTGTCAAGGGGTCCCATAAATCACCCGACCGCGTTAGGGACGCAAAAATCCGGGAACATAATACCGATATGACGGAAACTAGGGCGGCAAGAGTGGAACAAAACACCAGGCATAAGGCCGAGCCTTCCACCCTTTACCAAGTATATAGATGCATTAATTAAATAACATATATTGTGATATCCCAACAAGTAAACATGTTCCAACAAGGAACAACATCTCCATGTTCCAACAAGGAACAAACTTCATCTTCACCTACAACTAACAACGCTATAAGAGGGGCTGAGCAAAGCGGTAACATAGCCAAACAACGGTTTGCTAGGAAGGGTGCAAAAGGTTAGAGGCTGACATGGCAATTGGGCTCGCTTGAGCAACAGGTAATAGGTAGCGCAGCATAGCGATAGAACGAAGCAACTAGCATAGCAATGATAGTAGTGAGATCCAGGGTAGCGATCATCTTGCCTGAAATCCCGCAAGGAAGAAGAACGAGTCCATGAAGAAGATGAACGGATGAAGCCGAACCAAGCGTAGACGAACGAATCCTCACGATCGCAACGAAACAGGAACTAACAAGAAGGAGCACACAACATAGTGAACACCCCACACATGAACAAGACATGATGCACAACAAACATGATGCATGACAGATCTAGATGAAGCTACTCATGGCAAGGGATGATGCAACAAGACCAACACATCAAAGCAAGTTTAAATGAGGCCGGAAACAACATATAACAATTCCGGTAAGTCCTCATATGCAAATTTCGAAATTGGTCCAGATCTGAATAAACATTATGTTCAAGTTGTTAAACAGCAATTTAATATGCACCACGATGATCTACACGAAATTCTAGTCAAGTTACATATAAAGTTCATTAGATTCGGAGCTACGGCCTAGAAGATATGAGCAAAACAAGATAAACATGGCATTGATGCAAAATGCATACAAACATCAAGCAAACACCTCAAAACAAGGATCCAACAAGATAATATGAAACTACATGCAAAATCAAGCAAGTTTCATATAGAGCACACTCAAAACGGAGCAACGGATCAACACATACACCCTATACAAGTCATAGTAACAATCTGTCCAAAACAGCAACTCGGCATATTGCAAGCATCAAAACAATAAGCTACAGGACCTCAACATAATAACAAAAGGCATGGGCATGATGTACAGGTAGAGCATTACAAAACATGAGCACTGAGCTATCTCCAGAAATCACTAGAACATGCTCAAAAACACATGGCAAGATTGCAACTAATAACAGTTTCAGACTTTGCAGAAATTAACATCAGGTTGCAATGTTTAGAGCTATGAAACAACATGTTACAGGAACTTAACAAGGCAAACAAAGGCATGGCATGAATCTACTCAAAGCATAGAACAAAAGTCCTTTAGTGACCATAAGCCAAAAAGGATCATAAAATATAGTAACACCCATGTCAATATTGAAAGTTTCGTTAACAGATTCAGCAACATGACATGTCCAAAAACTGATAACAAGTGGGCATGTTTACAAGCTCAATGCACTCACTACAGAGACTTATATGATAAACTAAGCATACATACATCAAGAAGACATGGCATAGAAGACATACATGGCAAGAACAATAACATAGCATACATGGATCAACCACAACAACCTAGGCAAATTTGAATAACATGTAAACAATCTGCCAGGAAACATTTGATAGCAAAAGTAGAGCTCGATTAACTCAAGCTAGACTACTCCATAATTGCAAACAAGGGCATGGATGGATATAGCAAGACATGTAGAACAAAACATCCTAAGTGAAGTATCTCAAAATATGCATGGATCTCTTGGTAGCATCAAGTTAACATGGCATCAAAATAACAGCTAAACAGGGCTGAAAACAGCAACAACAAGACACCTAGTTTGCATGCTTGTGCTAGTCACCACATAGATCACAAAAATACATATCAAGCACCACTGGAAAGAAGACATGGCATATTACAAAACACATGTAGGACTCAAGTCCATAGGATGCACACATCAATCATGGCAAAAATGACAAAAGTGCAAGTTCTGATAAAAATCAGAAACTAACATCACGTTGCACTCTTGCAACAGCATTTCGGGCATCAAGATGAGCTCAAATGAAAATGATGCAATGAGATGAAATGATCTACTCTTCGAGGCGAACATTTTGACATATTACACGCGCAAAACGGATAAACGATGACAAAGATACGACGCAACGAAAATGGAACAAAATGTTGGAAATCTGGGGACTTAGTGGATTTTCACCTCGGGGAAAAATGGACGGGGTGGACCCGGGACGGAGGAATCCGGATCGGGCGTTGGTTCCGGGACGGTGGATCTCATCCACCGTCCGGATCGACGACGGGCGGCCGCCGGCAGCGGCGAGGTCGCCGGAGGCGTGGAGACGGCGGCGAGGGCGCCGGGCGGCGGCGGCGGCGGCGCGGCCGGGCGACGCGAAATGGGCGGCGCCAGCGGAGGGAGGCGCGGCGGCGGGTCGGGCGAGCCGGAAGAGCAGGCGGCGGCGCCGAAACTAGCTTCGCCGGAGGGCGGCAGCGGGCCGGCGGCGCCGGGCGGCGAAGCTTCATGAGGGGGGCGGCGGCGAGGCGGCGGGAGCGGAGCTCGGCGAGGCGGCGGCCGGCGAAGCTCGGGCCGGGAGCGGGACGCTGGAGCCGGGCGGCGCGGGCCAGTCGGGCGCGGGCGGGCCGACCTCGGCCCATGGGCCGGAGGCGGGCGCGGAGGAGAGAGAAAGAGGGCGCGGCCGAGGTGGCGCTGCGTCAGTTGGCCGGTGTCGGGGCGGGGGTTGACGTGGCGCGACGCCATTCGTCGGAGTGAGGTGGCGGCTGGACGCGTCCGTCGCCGGGCGGACGTGTCCGGCGCGCGGAGGAAGAAGGGCTAGGGTTAGGGGCGAATTCATCCGCGAATTTCGGGGGAGGGGACTGATTTATAGGTAGAGGGAGCTAGGAGAGTCCAAATGAGGTGCGGTTTTCGGCCACGCGATCGTGATCGAACGACCGAGAGCATGGAGGGGAGTTTGGTGGGTTTTGGGCCACTTTGGAAGGGGTGTTGGGCTGCAACTCAAAGAGGGCTTTGCGGTTACCCGGTTAACCGTTGGAGTACCAAACGACCTCCAAATGATCCGAAACTTGACAGGCGGTCTACCGGTGCTATACCAAGGCCGCTTGACAAACCTCGGTCCATTCCGAGACCGTTTAACACCCGCACATGAAAAGAGGTAAAAGGGGGCGCCGGGAGAGATAGGAGTGCCGGATTGCAAAACGGACAACGGGAAAAATGCTCGGATGCATGAGACGAACACGTATGCAAAATGAAATGCACATGATGACATGATATGAAATGCAGATGATGACATGGCAAAGTGCAACACGCAAGCAAATAACATGGCAACGACGGCGAATAACTGGCGGACACCTGGCGCATCGAATCCGGGGCGTTACACTTCGGCAGTGAGCTCAACTTCAGAATTGCGAGGGTCACGTTCAACGTTGCCGATTTCCCATTGCCCTACAATGGCATACTTGGCCGTCCGGCACTCGCCAAGTTCATGGCCGCCTCTCACTATGCATACAACCTACTCAAGATGCCCGGCCCGATAAGTGTCATTTCTGTCCACGGCGACAAGAAGGATGCACTTATCTGCGCCGACAAGATTTACCGGGATGCAGCAGCCGCCACAGATAGCAAACCACTTACCGCTGGAGCTCTCAGGGCGAAGAAGAAGACCACCAGGCCCGGCAAGAACTCTGTTGCCCACTCCGGCAAGCGCACCTCTTCGGAGTGCTGCGCTACCGTCGAGGACGCACCATCGAGCTCCACCGGCAGGTGCAACAAGACAATGGCAGCTCCGCCAAAGACCAAGAAGGTGCCCGCCAAGGAGGACGGCACTGGTGGTACCTACACCATCAGTGCCACGCTTGATCCTAAATAGGAAGGCGAGCTCATTGCTTTCCTGTGGGCGAATGTCGATGTGTTTGCATGGCAACCATCTGATATCCCCGGTGTTCCCAGGAAAGTAATTGAGCACCACCTAGCTGTCTGTCCTCACGCGCGGCCTGTCAAGCAAAAAGTTAGGAAACAGGCAGTGGAGCGCCAAGAATTCATAGCAGAAGAAATCAAGAAATTGGAAGCAGCAGGGCTCGTCAGAGGAGTCCTCCACCCCACGTGGTTGGCCAATCCGGTAGTAGTACGCAAGGCTAATGGGAAATGGAGACTTTGTATTGACTTCACGGATGTTAATAAAGCTTGTCCCAAGGACCCATTTCCCTTGCCGTAGACGACCAGATTGTTGACTCCACACCTGGGTGCGATCTGCTTCGTTTCTTGATGCATATTCAGATATCATCAGATCTTCATGGCGAAGAGGATGAAGAAAACCGCATTCATCACACCATGTGGCACGTCTTCGCTTTATACGGATGCCTTTCGGTTTGAAGAATGCTGGTTCAACCTTTGCAAGGGTAGTCCATGATGCTTTTGGACCACGGATACGTAAATGTAGAAGCCTACATGGATGACATAGTGGTCAAGAGCAAGGACAGAGCGACTACGATTCAGGATTTGGATGAGGCGTTTGCAAACCTGCGCAAGATCAACCTCAAGCTCAACCCGAGAAGTGCGTGTTTGGAGTCCCTTCCGCAAGCTTCTCGGGTTCATTGTATCTCGCCGGGAATTGAAGCCAATCCCGACAAGATCAAGGCCATTGAGCAGATCGAGCGCCAAAGCACGTCAAGGACGTCGGGAGGCTTGCGGTTGCATGGCTGCTCTCGGCGGTTCATCTCTAAGTCTGCTGAGCGCTACCGCCGTTTTCAAGATTTTGAAAAAGGCAGGTCCAATGAAATGGACTCGGCGGAGGCTGCGCTGCAGACTTAAAGGATACCTGTCCTCCACTCCAATACTTGTCGCACCTAAACCGCAAGAGAAGTTGCTGCTGTATATAGCGGCGACCAATCAAGTGGTTAGTGTTGCGTTAGTAGCGGAGAGGGAGGCGGATGATGAGCCGGCAACCGAGGCAGGTGCGTCCAGCGACAAGCGGGGCTTCGCCGTCAAGCTCCGGTCCCGCGACGACGGATCAGCGCAGGTTGCGACAAGATACGGAAGAAGATGGTGCAGCGCCCGTGTACTTTGTCGGTTCCCATCTGCAGGGGCTAGATCAAGGTACTCGGTGTGCGAAGCTGCTTCGCCCGCTCATGGCCTCGAGAAAGCTGCGCCATTACTTCCAAGCACATGAGATAACAGTTGTCACTCGCTTTCACTGAAGAGGATTTTGCAAAATCCGAAGCAACAGCAGGATTGTCGAGTGGGCACTTTGGAATTGTCAAGCTTTGGTCTTAAGTTCAAAGCACTTCAACTATACAGAGCAGGGCATTGGCAGAATTCATAGCAGAGTGGGCGCCAACGCAGGATGAAGAGACTCGAGACAAGCATCCCGTCAAGGAGGCAAATAAAGAGTGGTGATGTACTTTGACGGTGCCTTCTCGCTGCAAGGCGCCGGTGCAAGTGCTCGCTTATCGCACCCACCGGAGAGCACCTCAAGTACATAGTCCAGATGCACTTTCCCAAGGAACAAGCAACAAACAATACTGCCGACTATGAAGGATTGCTTGCCGGTCTCAGGATTGCTATGGACCTTGGGATCAAGAAGCTCATTGTCAGGGGAGACTCACAACTTGTCGTCCGCCAAGAAAATAAGGATTACCAGAGTCCGTTGATGGAAGCGTACGTCGATGAAGTGAGGAAGCTGGAAGAGCACTTTGAAGACCTGCAAATGGAACACATTCCAAGAGCACAGAATGATATAGCTGATGGCCTCTCCAAATGTGCCGCACTTAAGTTGCTGTGGAACCAGGGATTTTTGTGCTCAAGTCGACTCAGCCAACCGTGGCGCCATCAACAGACGAGCAAGAAGAGAAATTGGTTTCGGCGACTACTTCCGGCAGAGCTCTCAAGCCGCCGCCAAGAAGGTCCCTAAAACCAACGCAAATATCACCGAGGAGCAAGTATGCTCCGACAAACCATGCAGTTTGTATCGTTGAAGCAAACGCTCCCGACAAGCTTAGCTCCGGCAAGCTTGACGGGGACCATTGAGCTCCGGCGGACCAGCGGGTCCTTGCCGTAGAAGCTGATGGTCCCGCAGTGACAGATGAGCCTTTAGTCCTTGTTGTCGAGCCACAGGCTCTAACATGGGCACAGCAGATCGTCCATTTCCTTCAAACAGGAGAACTTCCCGAAGAGCAAGAAGAAGCGGAAAGAGTAGCCCGGCAATCAAGTATGTACCAGTTTGTTGACAACATCCTGCATGTAAGAAGACTCAACGGAGTGAAATTGAAGTGTATTTGCGGGAAGATGGACAAAAGCTGTTGGCAGAGATACACGGAGGCATATGTGGTCACCACATTGGCGCAAAGCACTTGCCGCAAAGCTTTCCGCAAGGTTTCTTCTGCCGAAGCCCTCCAGATGCAACCGCACAAGTAACCAAGTGTGAAGCGTGCGGGCCCATTCAAGACAGATACACCAGCCAGCTCAAGCTCTCCAGACGATCCCTTTATCCTGGCCCTTCTCGGTGCTGGGGTTCGACATGCTCGGCCCCTTCCCCGAGCTTGTCGGGGCTTTGAGTACTTGTACGTCGCAATCGACAAGTTCACAAAGTGGCCGGAAGTGGAACCAGTGAGGAAGGTGACAAGACGGTCAGCCGTCAAGTTCTTCAGTCAATTGTTTGCCGCTTTGGGATTCCTAATCGGATCATCACCGACAACGGCACACAGTTCACGAAGTCGCACCTTCATGCAAGACGCCCAAGATCTTGGCGCCAAGATCTGCTTTGCTTCCGCTGCTCATCCAAGAAGCAACGGTCAAGCGAGAGGCAAACGCTGAAGTGCTGCGAGGACTCAAGACCAGAACTTTCGACAGGCTACACAAGTGCGGAAGGAATGGATCGAGGAGCTGCCAGTGGTTCTTTGGTCGATCAGACGACGCCAAATCGAGCCATCGGCGCATACACCTTTGCTCTAGTCTACGGAGCAGAGGCAGTTATCCCCACGGAACTCAGATACGGGTGACCTCGAGTGCTCGCTATGATGAGCTTGAGCAAGAGCAGCTGCGACAAGATGACGCGCTACTCCTCGAGGAAGATCGTCTTGTGCTGTTAGACGAGCTGCTCGCTACCAGCAAGCTTTGCGCCGCTACCATAGCCGCAGTTAATGCCGAAGCTTCGAGGAAGGCGACCTTGTCCTTCGGCGCGTTCAATCCGCCAAGAATTCCAACAAGTTGACGCCAAAGTGGGAAGGCCCTTATCGGGTAAAACGAGTCACTAGGCGCGGCGCTGTCCGCCTTGAGACCGAAGACGGCTTTCCGGTGAGCAATTCCTGGAACATAGAGCATCTTCGTAAGTTTTACCCATGAGGCGCGGTTGCCGGAACCCGTTCCGTCAACCAACCTTTTTTACAAGTCTTGCCGCTGTTGCATGTAATCCTTTGTACAAAGCCGGGCGCAGACCCCGTGCATTAGTAAAGCCTATGGTTGCGCACATTTTTGTTAATGCATGCTTTCGTAGTCATATGTGCATGTGGTTACTAACATCTTGTGCAGCAGCCACACCCGGTAAGCGATAATGAGCCATTAGGCTTCACAACTGTCTTTTTCTCTTCTTTCTTCTCAAACAAGAAGAAGGTTCATCCACCCACAAGTTAACCGGGGGGAGAGGAGGAGATAGTGGTGTAGGCATCGCTCGAGGAACCATCGCCTTGCCGGAAAATGGATAACAGAAAAGCTAAGTTGCTAAGTTTAAGCGACCAGTTTTAATTTTTTAAGTTATCTTCCTCGAACGATAAGTACTTTGTATGGAAAACCTGTGCGCGGAGGAACCAAATCGTACTGGTCGCACCCTTATTTTGTTTCGAGTCCGCTCAACAATTTAAGTGAGCTGCGACTAGTCCGCGACGAGGTTGCTTGTCGGTAGCGACCCTTGACAAAGCTGCTGAAGTTCCGCACTTTTCGGCGCTCAAGCAAGGGTGCTGCACCGCAAGTTTCCCGGAAAGCATAGGGTGAAAACATACAAGGGAAGAAATCGAGCAAAGGAAATAACGTTGCATTCGATTGCCTAAGATAGTGTATATTACATAATGACTTGTCGCGGATCTAATAGATTTTTCGCCTAAACATGATCTACAGCGACAAGGAAAAGATAGACTTGGCGGCCTAATCCACGCGGTCGCCCTCGAGCCTCTTAACTCCGCTCACCCTGTCCACAATGGGTGCGACAAGGGTCTTGAGCGCTTCAACATCGGCGGATGAAGGCAGGGACTTGAGGGCCTTGGAGAAGTCGATGCCTGGGTTGCGGAAGGCCACCTTCATCAACACCTTCTGAAGAGCCTCGGCACAGACTTGGCGTGATTCCTCCGCCAGTTGCTTCGGAACCTCATCCTGGAGCCGTCGGATGCCCGCCAACACGCCTTTGAAGAATAGACTGAGCTTGACGCTGGGTTGGAGGTTCTCGTTGGTGGAATATCCAAGATCTGTCATCCCCAACGCTATCAGCTCGTTATGGATGTCGGCGGCGGTGTCCACAAGACCTTCTGTCCAATGCATTATGCTCTCCCGAAGAGTATTCTGGGTGGTCACGACATTCGACAGCAAATCCTCAGTGGCCTTGATCTTCTCCAGCAGGCCCGTCTCCCGCTCCCTGACGCCGTTCAACGTCTCCGTCAAGGTGGTCAATTTCAGCTCCAAATCCGCCTTGACGTCCTGGGCGGCGTCGATCTCCTTGATCTTTTCAATAGCGACCCGCAGCTCGCCGAGGTATAAGCGTCCTTCTCACGCTTCGCGCTTCAACCCGTGACCTCCTCGACTTCTCTTGAAGGGCGGACTCCAGCTGAGCCACCCTCGTCTCCGGTTCCCCTTTGGCGGCCTCGGTAGCAGCGGCAGCATCCTTTGCCTCCTCGGCGGCCCGCCGATCGTTTGCTCATGCAAGAAGCGAGATCTTCCTCGGCTGCCGAGGTTGATCTTCCGCTTCGCCAGCTCGCCTTCTCTAGCGGAGAGCTTCTCACCGCAAGCCTTTGCTGCTCCTCAACCTCGCCTTTCTCCAAGATAAAGGCCGTGCGCGCCTCACAAGCTGCTCCCGAGCCTCTGCTATGTCCCGGAGAGTCTCTTTGTTGGCGCTTGGAGCTCTTCCGCACGCTTCTCCAAATCAGCTCCGCCCTCGCGACAAGCGCCTCCCTGGACTCCAGTTTGGCTTGTCGGGCGTGGTAGAGAAACAACAACCTCCTTAGCAGCTGCTCTTCCTCAGATTCACCACTGCTGCTGCTCGGGGCATCAACCAGCGACAGCCCGGCGGAGGCAAGCAGCTCCGCATCGAAGGTCTCCCCTTCGGCTGGCGCCCTGGAGCTTGACGCCCATGGGAGCTTGATGAAGACACCCTCACCGGCTTTCAGGTAGGCGCCGGGCTGGGGCTCCTCGGAGTCTGGTGCGGCATCGGTGGCGGGGGGATCGGCGGTCGGCGCAGCGCCTGGCGCTCCTGTGGCCTCCGGGCCGTCAGTGCGATCGCCGGATTCCTCCCCAGCCTCTGCACCAGCGGCCTCGGCAGCCTCCTCGCTGGCAGGCTTGTCGGCACCAGCTTCCTCCTCCTCCATGTTGGCGGCGTCAACACTGTCGCCGCCGGCGTCTTCCTCACCGGCAGCCTCGGTTTCCATCGGGTCTCCGGCAGATGGATCTGATGGTCAGAAGGAGGAAGCGCAAATCAAACAGATATTCGAAAGAGAGAAATGGAAGAGCGGAACCCAAGGAAAACTATCAAGACAAGAAGGTTACCTGCAGTGGGACCGGTGGCCGCAGCCTCCACCACCGGAGGGTCGTTGGTGCCAGTCCTTGTCGGGGACGTCCCCCTTTTCGGAGAAGCCTCCCTTGCCGGAGAGCGCTCCCTTGGCGGAGAATTCTCCCTTGGTGGCGTAGTTGAAGCGAGCAGAATCTCGGGAGCGGCCTCCGGGGCCTCCTGGTGAGGCTGGACCTCGGGGGTAGCCTCCGGTGCTCCATGATGTGGCTGCTCTGCTCCTACAAAACCCAACAAACCAGACATAAGTAACGGAAAAGCACCCAAGCGCGCCTAACCACGGGAAGCATACTAGATACTTACGCTGGGGGCTGTCTTTGGGGCTGCTCTGTTGAAGGGTTGCGGATCCGCAAGGAGTTCGGATGTGCCCCTGTTGCAACAGGGGTCGTCCGAGACGACGACCACCGTGTCTTGGCCCTCTTGGCGCCCTCACGAGCTGACACCACAAGAAGAAAGTTCAGAGGGAACCAGTTAGATATAAGACGAAGCAATAAATTAGAAGATTACAAATAGCAGCGGCAAGATCTTACTCTTCCTCTTCTTCCTCGGAGCTGAGAGCGGATAGATCAAACTCTGCTCCAGCGCGACGGATTGGGGGAGAAGACTCCCTCTGACGCTTGGCGGGTGCAGGGGCCGCGGCTCCAGAAGGCCCTGCGCCCGTCGCCATGGCGGAACGAGGCACCCCCGCGGCAACAGTGCTTGCCGCGGTGGAGCGCGTCGGGCGGCGAAACGGCTGTTGGACTGGATGCTCCCCCGACACTTCTCCGGTCCTCCGGAGACGTCTCCTTGGCGGGACAGCAAGCTCCTCCTGCGGCAAGCTACTTGACGGCGGAGGAGAAGCGCCCCCGGCAGGCTCACTCGGGTCGTTGTCAAGCTCGGGCTGCTCCTCCCCACCGATGAACTCTTCTTGGTCGGCAAGGCTTGCCGCCTCGGCCATCTCCGCCTCCTCGACGGTGAACCCAAACGCACCGGCGGCAGCGGCCTCTGCAGCCTCCTCCAACCTTGTGGCGTCGCGCCATTTCCGGCAAAGTGTCGTGGGTGAGCCGCCTCTTCTCGTCGGCGCGAACCGCCACTTCAGACAAGTCGTCGAAGAACTGCTGCACTATGTCATCGGCGGGTTCCTGCCAAGTTGGAACGATCCCATGGGAATCGCACAACGGCATTATCGCGCGGATGCGATCAAGCGCCGAGTTGTTGCACAAGGGCACAACTCCCCTCGGCAACATGCACCATCCAGGGTTGTCCGGCTCAGGCTTGAACAGCTCCCGCAGCATGCCGTCAAGCTCCAGGGTGGTGAAGTTCCAATTTAAGCCTGGACGCAGCCTCATGATATCCGCCGCGTTCTGGAATTCCCAAGCAGGCCTCCCTTTCTCCTGCAAGGGTGCAATGCGGCGGCGAAGGAAGTCCGCGCCAACTGCCCCCACGGTGAGCCCTGCTTGCCGGAGGCGCAGAATCCTAGTCGTGGCAATCTTCAACTTGTCGTCCTCCGGCGCCAAGTTGCTCCAATCGTTGCCACGAACTATGGGGGTCTTGCGCAGGGCGGTAAAAGGCTGGGGCTCCTCCTCCAAGATCCAGCACCAGTCAGCCCTCCACTCCTCCCACTTGCTGCGCAACTCTCCGTCAAGATATGCTTCCTTCTTGCCGATCCTAGAGGTCCATGCAATTCCTCCGGCAAGTGGCTCTCCTCTCTCTACGCGGGGTGAGAAGTAATGGCGGAAAAGTGCGACGTTTGGGTGGACCCCGACAAAGTTCTCGCAAAGGTGCGCGAAAACAGCCAAGGTGAGAACGGCGTTGGGGGTGAAGTCAAGAAGGCGGAGGCCATAGGTGTTCATGACATCACAGAAAAATTCAGAAAAGGGCGGGCAGAGCCCGCACCAGAAGAAAATCGCGAAGAAGGGGTACCCGAAGGAGACCTTGGCAGATGTGGCGTCGGAGATAACCCTCGTGCGCGGATGCGCCCGGGTCACCGTCGACCAGAAGAGGTAGTACCCGTCCACCAGCTCTTTCCTGCTGAGCAGGGGGTCGAAGAGGGCCCGCTCTTTCCGCAATGCCGCGAGCCGCTGCGCCTCGGCGGATTTCACGCCCTTTGCCTTATCGGCCTTCGGAGCCATCGGGAGTCGCGGTGGAGGAAGCCGACGACGTGGATGGCACCGGTGGCAGTGGAGGGGGCGGAGCGTCGCTCTCTATGGGCTTGAGAAGGAAGGGGAAGGCGACGGGGGTTTTCCGATGTGACAGCGAGGGCAAGTGGGCGTCCTGCCCCGGTTTCCCCGCTTATAAAGGGAGAGGGGACGGGCGTTCCGATTTTTCCCATTAAAGGAAGCCCCACGATCTCCCCACGACGCCACGTCCTACGTGCCGTTAAGTGGGAGACGTGGTGGGTCCAAGCGAGTAACGGCGTAATCAAGGCCACAGCGCCCGCAGACTTTTTTTGGGCCTAGCCCAACAGAGCTTGGCGCCGTGTGTAACCTAGGCCGAGGCTCTGTCGGTGTATTAGAATAGGGGTACCCTAGTACCCCGAACTCGTGCATGGACGATAGCAGCGCCTGACGGCGGGCCGGCCTGTTGGCCGCCAAGATCTCAGCAGCTCCTTGGAGCCATTCAAAACAAAGTAGTCAAGACCCGGCAAGAGAAGCTTGTCGGGAAGGCCCTCAAGGCAAAGAAAACAAGGCCCGGCAAGAGGAGCTTGCCGGGAAGGCTGGCGGCGCTAAAACCCCAAGCGCAACAAGGTTCCCTTGTGGCAAGGCGCTTGCAGGCGGGCGACCTCTCTTCATCTCCGCTCCAGCTCACCCGCGGCGTGTCACCACGGGCTCTCCCAAGGACAGCGTGTCGGGGGCTGTGCAGCCAGCGGAGAGTAGCGACAAGCAGCGACAAGCTACCATCGTGGCGAATGGAGGCGCACTTAACGGTCCTGTTGCCTTAATGTTTCAGGCGGCCGAGACGGGCATTGATGACTCTTGTCCCTTGCCGTCGAGAGTTAGGTATAGGTTACTGTACACTTTGTACATAGCGGTGTACCAACCTAGGTTATTACCATTGTAACCTTGTCTACTTGCCATATGTGGTAACCCCTTGAGCCTATAAAAGGAGGGCCGGGGGCAACGTAGAGGAGGTTCGATTCGGCTGGATTGCTAGCTAGCTCCAGCTTAGTTCATCACACTCAAGTTAGGTCTTGTAGCCAGCATTGCTCCCTAGCAAGAACACAAGATAATCCACAAAGCAGCACTAGGAGTATTATCTCTCCGGAGAGCTCCGAAGCTGGGTAAAAACCCTCTCGTGCGCATCGCCTCGACCCGCTCTTTGTGCGGTCTCCGCCCCCCTCCGAACCACAAAGGGACCCAGGTCCCGTAGGTGCTCGTGGGGCACGATCAGCTCTTCCCCCCGACAAATATGCATGTGCTTGCTGCTCCTACTTGCAATTATTATGAGAGAGGAACTATATCTCCACCTCTCTATGTTTCCAACATGGTAAAATTGCAAGAAACTGCTTATACTATGCATTGGCATTTACTATGTGTGCATGAATTGTTCTTTTATGACATGCCGATGCATAGGAAGAGAGTTAGACTTCGTCATTACATGATATATGTTGCTTTGTGCTCACTACTAAATTACAAATCATTGCTAATTAAAATTGGCTTTGATATACCTTGGGATCCGGGTGGATTCACTACTTGAGAACTATATGCCTAGCTTAATGGCTTTAAATAAAGCGCTGCCAGGGAGACTACCCGGAAGTTTTAGAGAGTCATTTATTTCTGTTGAGTGCTTTCTTATAGTTTAAAAACAACAAAAATAAAGAGGGGAACCCAAAACTTTTTCAAAAAGAAAAGCGAAAGTGAGAAAGACAAGCATTCTTGAAGTGGGAGAGCTCCTTGAACTTTGTTCATGCTCACGGCAACTTTGTGAATCTTGATTTCATAAAATTTTCAACAAAAATAATTATAACCTTGTACAATTCCATTGTTTTATAAAAATAATGTGCCAAGGTTTGCCTTTAGGATGTTTACAATGCTTGTTGGTTTGTGCGGTGCAGGACAGAAACTTTGGCTGTAGTACGCGAATTTTCATTTTTTATTGGAACTTCAAATGGTTCTGATTCTTTTTTTCACTGTTTTGTTGTACAAATTGTTTATTTTTCCTAATTTTTGCAGAAGTTTTCAAGTATCATAAGTATGGTGAATGTTCAGATTGCTACAGAATGTTCTGTTTTAGATAGATTCTGTTTTTGATGCATAGTTTGCTTGTTTTGATGAAACTATCAATTTATATCAGTGGATTAAGCCATGAAAAACTTATATTAAAGTAGACACAATGCCAAAACAAAATATGAATTGGTTTGAAACAGTACTTAGAGTAGTGATTTGCTTTATTATACTAACGGATCTTACCGAGTTTTCTGTTGAAGTTTTGTGTGGATGAAGTGTTCGATGATCGAGAAGGTCTCGATGTGAGAAGAAGTAAGAGAGGCAAGAGCTCTAGCTTGGGGATGCCCGAGGCAACCCAAGTAGATATTCAAGGATACTCGAGCATCTAAGCTTGGGGATGCCCCGGAAGGCATCCCTTCTTTCTTCAACAAGTATCGGTATGTTTTCGGATTCGTTTCGTTCATGCGATATGTGAAAATCTTGGAGCATCTTTTGAATTTAGTTTTCATTTTTCTTTTATGCACCATGCTGGTATGAGATAGTCCTTGGTTGATTTATAGAATTCTCATTGCACTTCACTTATATCTTTTGAGTATGGCTTTATAGAATGCTTCATGTGCTTCACTTATATCATTTGAAGTTTTATTGCCTGTTTCTCTTCACTTAGACAACCGCCATTTGTAGAATGCTCTTTTGCTTCACTTATATTTGTTAGAGCTTGGGCATATCTTTTGTAGAAAGAATTAAACTCTCTTGCTTCACTTATATCTATTTAGAGAGATGACAGGAACTGGTCATTCACATGGTTAGTCATAAAATCCTACATAAACTTGTAGATCGCAGAATATGATATGTTTGATTCCTTGCAATAGTTTTGCGATATAAAGATGGTGATATTAGAGTCATGCTAGTGGGTAGTTGTGGATTGTAGAAATACTTGTGTTGAAGTTTGTGATTCCCGTAGCATGCACGAATGGTGAACCGTTATGTGATGAAGTCGGAGCATGATTTATTTATTGATTGTCTTCCTTATGAGTGGCGGTCGGGGACGAGCGATGGTCTTTTCCTACCAATCTACCCCCCTAGGAGCATGCGCGTAGTACTTTGTTTCGATGACTAATATATTTTTGCAATAAGTATGTGAGTTCTTTATGACTAATGTTGAGTCCATGGATTATATGCACTCTCACCCTTCCATCATTGCTAGCCTCTTCGGTACCATGCATTGCCCTTTCTCACCTCGAGAGTTGGTGCAAACTTCGCCGGTGCATCCAAACCCCGTGATACAATATGCTCTATCACAGATAAACCACCATATACCTTCCTCAAAACAGCCACCATACCTACCTATTATGGCATTTCCATAGCCATTCCGAGATATATTGCCATGCAACTTCCATCATCATCATATACATGACTTGAGCATTCATTGTCATATTGCTTTGCATGATCGTAAGATAGCTAGCATGATATTTTCATGGCTTGTCTGTTTTTTGATATCTTTGCTATGCTAGATCATTGCACATCCCGGTACACCACCGGAGACATTCATATAGAGTCATATCTTTGTTCTAGATATCGAGTTGTAATATTGAGTTGTAAGTAAATAAAAGTGTGATGATCATCATTATTAGAGCATTGCCCCAGTGAGGAAAGGATGATGGAGACTATGATTCCCCCATAAGTCGGGATGAGACTCCGGACTTTATGAAAAATAAAAGAGGCCAAAGAAGACCAAATAAAAAAAAGAGGCCAAAGAAGCCCACCAAAAAAAGAAAATAAAAAAATGAGAGAAAAAGAGAGAAGGGGCAATGTTACTATCCTTTTACCACACTTGTGCTTCAAAGTAGCACCATGTTCTTCATATAGAGAGTCTCTTGAGTTATCACTTTCATATACTAGTGGGAATTTTAATTATAGAACTTGGATTCTATATTCCTATGATGGGCTTCCTCAAACGCCCGAGGTCTTCATGAGCAAGCAAGTTGGATGCACACCCACTTAGTTTCCAGTTTGAGCTTTCATACACTTATAGCTCTAGTGCATCTGTTGCATGGCAATCCCTACTCACTCACATTGATATCTATTTATGGGCATCTCCATAGCCCGTTGATACGCCTGGTTGATGTGAGACTTTCTCCTTTTTGTGTTCTCCATACAACCTCCACCATCATATTCTATTCCACCTATAGTGCTATGTCCATGGCTCACGCTCATGTATTGCGTGAAAGTTGAAAAGGTTTGAGATCAAAAGTATGAAACAATTGCTTGGCTCGTCATCGGGGTTGTGCATGATGTGAATATTTTGTGTGGTGAAGATGGAGCATAGCCAGACTATATAATTTTGTAGGGATAGCTTTCTTTGGCCATGTTATTTTGAAAAGACATGATTGCTTTATTAGTAGGCTTGAAGTATTATTGTTTTATGTCAAATAGACTATTGCTTTGAATCACTCGTGTCTTAATATTCATGCCATGATTAGATACATAATCAAGATTATGATAGGTAGCATTCCACATAAAAAAATATCTTTTTTATCATTTACCTACTCGAGGACGAGCAGGAATTAAGCTTGGGGATGCTGATACGTCTCTCTCGTATCTATAACTTTTTATTGTTCCATGCCAATATTATTCAACTTTAATATACTTTTTGGCATCTTTTTATACTATTTTTGGGACTAACATATTGATCCAGTGCCCAGTGCCAGTTCCTGTCTGTTGCATGTTTTTGGTTTCGCAGAATGTCCATATCAAACGGAGTCCAAATGGGGTAAAAACGGACGGAGATTTTTTTTGGAATATTTGGAAACTCTAGAAGAAAGATCATCGTGAAACGGAGTCCGAGGTGGGCACGATGTAGGGCGCCCTACCCCCCCAGGGCGCTCCCCTGACCCTCGTGGTCCACCCGTGAGGTGGTTTATGCCCTCCTTCGGCCGCAAGAAAGCTAATTTTTGGTAAAAAAATCACGGCGAAGGTTTCAGTCCAATCGGAGTTACGGATCTCCGGATATAAAAGAAACGGTGAAAGGGAAGCAGAACAAAACGTAGAAACAGAGAGAAACAGATAGGTAGATCCAATCTCGGAGGGGCTCTCGCCCCTCCCATGCCATGGAGGCCAAGGACCAGAGGGGAAACCCTTCTCCCATCTAGGGAGGAGGTCAAGGAAGAAGAAGACGAAGGGGCCCCCTCTCCCCTTCTCTTCCGGTGGCACCGGAACGCCGCCGTGGCCATCATCATTACCGCAATCTTCACCAACAACTTCACCGCCATCATCACCAACTCTTCCCCCCTCTATGAAGCGGTGTAACCTCTCTCTTACCCGCTGTAATCTCTACTTAAACATGGTGCTCAACGCTATATATTATTTTCCCAATGATGTATGGCTATCCTATGATGTTTGAGTAGATCTGTTTTGTCCTATGGGTTATTTGATGATTAAGATTGGTTTGAGTGTCATGTTTTATTATTGGTGTTGTCCTATGGTGCTCTCCGTGTCGCGCAAGAGTGACGGATTCCCGCTGTACGGTTTGCAATATGTTTATGATTTGCTTATAGTGGGTGGCATGAGTGAACAGAAGCACAGACCCGAGTAAGTAGGTTGTTTGCGTATGGGATAAAGAGGACTTGATACTTTAATGCTATGGTTGGGTTTTACCTTAATGATCTTTAGTAGTTGCAGATGCTTGCTAGAGTTCCAATCATAAGTGCATACGATCCAAGTAGAGAAAGTATGTTAGCTTATGCCTCTCCCTCAAATAAAATTGCAATAATGATTACCGGTCTAGTTATCGATTGCCTAGGGGCAAATAACTTTCTCGTGACAACAAGCTCTCTACTAAAACTAATTTAGTTGTGTCTTTATCTAAACAGCCCCTACCTTTTATTTTTGTGCTCTTTACTTTCTTGCAATCCTATCCAACAACACCTACAAAGTACTTCTAGTTTCATACTTGTTCTAGGTAAAGCGAACGTCAAGCATGCGTAGAGTTGTATCGGTGGTCGATAGAACCTGAGGGAATATTTGTTCTATCTTTAGCTCCTCGTTGAGTTCGACACTCTTACTTATCGAAAGAGGCTACAATTGATCCCCTATACTTGTGGGTTATCACCGAACACCTGATCATCTTCGCCTTTTTCCCCCAGTCCTGGTCAAAGAGCGACTTTTCAGAATGATGTTGTGGTAAATGAAGAGACAACGTGTTCGGCCGAAGGACTACTTACTTGGGTATCTGGACGATTGCAGCCCGGACCCACATCCTCGGTGGTATCCGGACACCTTATTTGTGGTCCAAAGAACAATTTGTACATCTCTTCGAGCGTCATGCCGAGGAAGTGCTGAATAGCTCGCGGTCCTTCCGGGTTGAACTCCCACATACGGAGGGTTCGACGTTTGCAAGGCGGGACTCGAAGAACTAGCATGACTTGCATCACCGTGACCAGGCTGACATCTCTCTCGAAGAGATCTCGGATGCGACTCTGCAATATCGGCACATCATTTACTGGCCCCCAGTCCAGCCCCTTGTTGATCCATGACGTAAGTCGTGGCGGGGGGGCCCGAGCGAAAGTCAGGGGCGGCCACCCACTTAGTACCACGGGGGGCTGTGATATAAGACCACTCCCGTTGCCATAAACTGGACACCTCCTGGAAGGAACCCTTTGGCCATGGAACATCGACGCCTTTGCTTATTACGGCACCTCTGCACTCTGCATGTCGCCCCTCAATCATCTTCGGCTTCACATAAAGGTCTTGAGCCATAAGCCGAAGTGCGGGGTGACATGGAGGAAGGCCTCACACGACGATGAATGACGAGATGTGAAGGATGGAATCCGGGGCCAGGTCATGGAAATCCAGCCCGTAATAGAACATGAGCCCCCTAACAGAGGGATCTAGAACAAGGCCTAGCCCTCGGAGGAAGTGAGAGATGAATACGATGCTCTCGCCGTGTTCGGGAGTGGGAATGACCTGCCCTCGAGCAGGTAGCCTATGCGAGATTTTGGCAGTCAAATACCTAGCCTCTCTTAGCTTCTTGATGTCTTCCTGTGTGACAGAGGAGGGCATCCACCGACCTTGAAGGTTGGATCCGGACATGGTTGAAGGTCCGAAGCGCCTGACCTGAGCCTTGGGTGTTGAAACTTGAGGCGGGGGAAGGATTCGATCAAGTACAAGAAGAAAAAGGACAGGCCTTGGCCTCTTTAAAAAGAGGGTGAATATCAAGCGTCCTCCTCATGGCCATTTGGGACTTGCCTAATATCGAGGAGTCATACCAACGGGCATGATTGGGTTACCCACATCCGTATTGGTGAGAATCCCGTAATAAGGGGGACATGATCTCTGCTTCGACAAGACGTGCCAATAAAATCGCCTCGCAAAACATGTAGTGGCAGGCTGATTGAGAAAAACGGTTCGAATAATAATCAGATCGTGGTGTGATGTCACGTTATGAAAAGTCGTCAGCAGATTAGATTTGTGGAAATATTATTCTCTCTACGGTAGTATGTGGAATTTGTTTTACAGAGCCGGACACTATCCTTGTGTTCAAAATCTTCTATGGAGTATTGAGAGGAGGAACCCGCCTTGCAATGCCGAAGACAACCTGCGCGCCGGACTCATCGTCATTGAAGCCTGGTTCAGGGGCTATTGAGGGAGTCCTGGATTAGGGGGTCCTCGGACAGCCGGACTATATCCTTTGGCCGGACTATTGGACTATGAAGATACAAGATTGAAGACTTCGTCCCGTGTCCGGATGGGACTCTCCTTCGCGTGGAAGGCAAGCGTGGCAATACGGATATGTAGATCTTTTCCCTTGTAACACACTCTGTGTAACCCTAGCCCCTCCCGTGTCTATACAAACCGGAGGGTTTAGTCCGTAGGACAAGAACAATCATACCATAGGCTAGCTTCTAGGGTTTAGCCTCTATGATCTCGTGGTAGATCAACTCTTGTAATACTCATGTCAACAAGATGAATCAAGCAGGAAGTAGAGTATTACCTCCATCGAGAGGGCCCGAACCTGGATAAACATCGTGTCCCCCACCTCCTGTTACCATCTGCCTTAGACGCATAGTTCAGGACCCCCTGCCCGAGATCCGCCGGTTTTGACACCGACACCCACTGCGGCTGATTTTTCCTTAAGTCCGGCGAGCCCCCCCCCCACCCCCTTAAAATCGACTGACCCAAAAGTTGATTCAGTCGACTGAAGTGTAGCTAAATCGGAGCAGCATCGCAAGCAAGAGCAAGAGCGAGAGCAGCAGCGCGAGCAAGAGCAAAAGAAAGAGCAGACCAGGCAGGGGACCGAGATCAAGAGCAGAGCAGCAGCAGCAGCTCCTACTGATGTGGACATCGCCGCTGAGGGAGCGACGCTGTGGAGGAAGTGGCCGGCGATGCCACTTTGGATAGAGTCGCGCCGTGTTGGCTCGGGATCGAGCGCCGGCAGCACCGTGAGATTGAATCAAGAAAAAAATGTGGCAATTAGTGTACAACCTCTTTGGTGGCGCCGATTAGGCCACAGCTTCATCCGAGGAAATGGTGATGATGATGCTCTTCCAGTGGTGCAGGTGAAGATGACGGTGTGGGAATGGAGGTGGCGTGAAATACGAGGGGAACGTCGGGGCAGCTCCTTGGAGGTGGAGGACGGGGTGGCTGAACCAGCGGGACGACCAGATCAATGACGGATCCTCATCCGGTACGGTGGATGAGGGACGTCGAGGTGTTGTTGTGGACGACGTTGTCGGGGAAGAGGCTCCGGCTGGGTGCGGACCGAGGAGGGTGTGGGGCTTCGCGGGTTTTCCCGGGCTCGGTGTATGAATGGGTGGGAGGATGGGATGGGAGTGGGGAACCATGGCTTAGGGACGCGCTTGTCTGAAATGTGGGGTAAGTTATAAAAGTACCCCCACCGATTTGAGGCGGTTCTTTCGGTTCAGGGGTATCACGGGCATTTCGCGTGTCGGGATTTCACATGAGGTGGGATTTTTCGCGCGCGTTGTAATTTTGGAATAGCAAGGCACGGGTTGAGATGGAGGGTGTTGTCCGAGCACAATGAGACAAAGATATATCTTAAATATTTCGGGCTAACAAGGCGCGGGTTGCAATTTCCAGAAAAGCCTAACATGTATTGTACCAAATCAATTCGCACTACAAATTTCATTCAAAACTTTGAATTCATGTTATGTTCAATTAAAATATTTCGCTTCGTGTATAATGCATGTAACCTACTACTCAAATGAACATTTTAGTGCATTCCAAACATATATACTATCGCTTCAATATGAACTAAATTTGAATTTGTTTCTCTATTTGAATAAGATCTACAATAATGATTGTTGTGAAGTCAAAGCATTTGAATTCGTTTCTCTGTTTTAATAAGATCTACAATCATCATTATTGTCAAGTTAAACCATCATTTGTGTATTATCTTCACAGCACACCGCATGATTAGTCTCGAGTTACATATGAACTATGTGTACTATATGAACTCAAACTCGATTTTTTGAATCCACTTTATGTTGATTTCAAATCATAGTACATTTCAAGCTTGTCGGGTGGTAGGTGCGACACATGCCAACGGGTGGCTTATCATTGTGGGAGCTAATAAGACATCGCCGGTGCCTGGAAACGGGATGAGGCAAAGACATGCACGCCGGCGGATCTTACCCAGCTTCGGAGCTCTCCGGAGAGATAATACTCCTACTGCTGCTCTGCGGGGTCTCCGCATGATCACTAGATCAACAAGTAGCTACAAGAGGCTCCTTGAGTTGTTCGGTGAGAAGAAGAAGAAGGGCAGGGCTAGCTCTCTTCTTCCCTCAGTGTGGTGTCTAAAACTATCTGAGATCAACCCTTTGCATGGGTGCCCTGGGGGGTTTATATAGGCCTACCCCCCAGGGGTACAATGGTAATCCGACTGGGCGTGGGCCCTAGCCGTCAGTGTCTATGTTCGCCGCCTTCTCCGCCGGCCGCCGGGGCCGCTGACTGGTGGGTCCTGCCGGCTACCGTCCTCCTGGACGACAAGCAGGTCCCACCGCTTGGGGGTCTTGTCGGGGGTTGGTTACTGTTGCCTCACTCTTGATGACGAGGGCTTTGTCGAGGTAAGCATAGCTACAGTGCCGCCGCCTGGCGGGCTCTCATTGTAGCATTACCTCGTCTTGTCTCCATAATGAGGTGCCTCCTTCGAGGGAGGGAGCAAGCCGGCTATTGGGAGCCGGCCACCTCCCAGGCCGACTGGGGGAGGCCTGGCCGCCTTCGGGCGTCTCTTTGACTGAAGGGGCCCGCCGCCTGCGGGCCGTACTGACAGTTTGTTATGGGTGAAGTCATGGTCAACATGGCAACAGTGCCGCGCCGCCGGGTGATGGCCGCCCTGTACGGCGCACTGTGGCCATGCGTGCTCCGGGATTCGAGGGTGGCAGGCTTCACTGTTGCCATGCCCCGTCTCATCACCGTTATGTGGGTGCAAACTTTGATGGTACGATCTTGGCCGCCTGCTGCTGGTTGGCTTCTTGGAGTCGGTCTTCCCGTGGCTGGCTTCTTGGAGTCGGCCCTCTCGTGGCTTTCTTCATGAGGGTTTAGGGTCGGGCCGCCTCCCGGTAGTCGGCCTGAGATACAGCCGGCCAGGGGAAGGCGGCCCCACGCCTTGGATGCTTGAAGGCTCGATCGGCCTGTAATTTTGCGGAAGAGCCAGGGGGAGCTGGCTAGCCTACCCGTGGTCATTTACTCCGACAGTAGTCCCCGAAGCTGGTTGGGCTTCGAGGCTGAAGGGAGGACGAGAAGCTCAATCAGCTTCCTATCATGAAGAGCCGGCAGATAGGAGCCGGCTTTGATTAGGTGTGCCGTCTTTGGGAGGCTTTGAAGCCTGAAGGCGGGAGTCAGCTGGCGCGCGAGCCAGGCTGCGAGCTGGCCGCTCGCCGCCTGCGCGCCACATGGCAGCCTTCGGCTGAAAGAGCCTGCCAGCCCACGCGCGCGACGGGACGTCGCTGCAGACCGGGGCCCGCCACTTCCAGGCCTCGGCCCAAGGGTGGATCTTCTGTGGCCCGAACGGGCCGCTTGCCTTCCGACGGCAGTTTTCGCACGCCGTTAGGGCGCAATAATCGTGGGACATGGGGGAGTGGAACAGTTAATCCCACGTCCCCCCACGCCTCGCCTCATCGGCTTCGCCGCATGAGGTTATAAGTAGGGGGAGGAGGGGGAGCGGCAGACGCTCGCACGCTCGCCCTCGCTTCGCCATTTTCCTCTTCTTCTTCCTCCTCTCCGTCGCCCCAGCTCCTCGCCGCCGCACTGCCCTTCCGCCAATCTTCTTGGTGCGCCGTAGCTTTGCCGCAGCTGAATCGCGCGCCCTCCGCCGCCGCGCTTTACCCGTCGCCTCTCCATCCTTATGGCGCTATCTAGCTCCTGGGATGGCTCCAATGTCCACGAGGACCACGTTGATTTCCTCCGCAAGACGCGGCGGTTGCCGGGCACGGATTATGTGTGGGTCCGTCTCGCGCCGGAGAAGGAGATCTCGCCGGCGCCGGAGGAGGACGAGCAGGTAATCTTTCGCTCGCACTGCCTGCGCGGCGTCGGCCTGCCGGCGAGCGGATTCTTCCGCGCCTTTCTTGAGTTCTACCATATCTAGCCGCACAACCTTACTCCAAACACGGTGATGCTGCTGTCGGCCTTCGTCACTCTGTGCAAAGGCTTCCTTGGCTTCCTCCCCACCCTCGAACTCTGGGGAGAATTCTTCCAGTCCAAGCTCGGCACCGTCGTCGCGGGCGTGCCCGCCCCATGCGGTGCCTTCATCGCTGTGCGGAGATCGGGCGAAAATCCGTTTCCGCCCATCGCGTAGATCCAGTCGGTGAAGCTCTGGCAAAAATCTTACTTCTACGTGAAGAACGTCGCTGCACAAGGCGACTTCGTCAATCTGCCGGCTTACATAGCCGGCCCGCCTGCTGGGACGCAGCCTTCATAGTCCTACCGAGCCAGGTCGCTGTCTCCGGCTGGGGCTGCCACCGTCGCACGGCTCCGGGTAATGGTCCAATCGGAAGGACTGACCGGGGCCGACCTGATAGCCGCCTTCGTGGAGCGCTGGGTGCTCCCACTCCAAGGCCGACCTCACATGATTTGCCAGATGAGCGGTCGTTTCGACCCAAGTCGGCTAAGCACCAAAGAGATGCCTCATGTCGGATTTCGGGTTCCGGCAGACCCTCTAGGTTCGAACTCTGGGGTGCACACGGAGATCTCACCCCCTACCTACCTGCACGTCGTCGCCTCGCAAGGATCTAAACTACACAAAGAGCAACACAAGGGACACAAGGTTTATACTGGTTCGGGCCACCATTGTGGTGTAATACCCTACTCCAGTGTGTGGTGTGGTGGATTGCCTCAGGGGCTGATGATGAACAATACAAGGAAGAATAGCCTCGTGAGGGTCTGTTCTGGGCTGGTGCGACGAACTGCTAGGGGGAGTTCGGTCGCTCTCTCTCTCTCTCTAGATTGCCTGACCTCTAGCTCTGTTCTGGATTCCGGATCTCTCTACCCTGTGGGTGGCTAGTCCTATTTATAGGAAGAGGCCCTCGGCCTCTTCCCAAATATTGAGCGGGAAGGGCGCCAACAATTGGCCATTTTGAGGGGGAACATCTAGTACACTTATCCTGACTAAAGTTGGTCCTCGCCTGTCAAAGGCTCTGACGGTGACGCTGGCTTGGGCTCCACAATGACCTCCTTCCTGCCGTTGTGTTGGTCTTGGTCTTGTTGAACCGAAATGGTTGCCTTTGCTTGATGCTCTCGCCTGTGCTTGCCTCCTTTGCACCAAAGAGGAAATGAGGACACTACGCAGGCTGGCGCCCTCCTGGCGCCCTCGATCGTCATGGCTTGCGTCATGGGCACCTTGTGAGGTACCCCGCCTTGATCTCTCCGCCTCCTGGCGAGCCAGCCTGACGAGGCCGTGCCTGAGGAAGCTTCCTGTCGTCCGCCCCGTGAGGCTTGGCCCCTCGCGAGGGTCTTGAGCTTGTGCTGATGAAGATGGGCCATGCTGGACCACCACTTGAGCCAAGGCCGCAGGCCGCAGGTAGGCAAGTCTGGGTTCCCCCGTTCCCAGAACGCCGATAGTAGCCCTCGGGCCCAAGGCGCGCCTGGACTTGGCTGAGCAGAGAAGCGAAGGGGCAAGTGCGAAGCGTCGCGGGCCCTAACAGCATGCGGCCTTGGGCGCCGCGTGGCGGTTGATTGGACGTGGGCGTCTCTGCTTCCCCGCGATGCCTTGGCAACTGCGCGAACTGACAAGTCCCTGCATGCAAAGTGGGTCATGATTACCTGTGATCGTGGAGGTCGTCGGTTGGCCTTCCCCGGTTATAAGTACAGAACGGCACGTGCCCTTCTGGTCCATCTCTTCTTGCTTCTCCTTCTTCTCCATCCCTTGCTCCACTTTGCGGCAATGGCTCCGATCCGCCGGTTCTCCGCGGAAGAGAGAGGAAAGGCTCCCCGAGAGGGTCCTGACCCGCTTCCGCCGAAGAAATGGCTAGCCCTCTGTCGTCGAGATGAGGGCGCCCGGCAGGAGGTGTCGAGGCCCTGGTACGAGCGGCCGCTGCCAGGGTTCCCGCTGCCCTTATACGCCCGCATTGAGGTCCTCAAGGAGTTGTCGCGGCGCCATGGGCGACGCCGCCGTCGGCGCCGGCGGGTCACGGTGGTGCGCGTTGTTCCCCCCGGATTCCATGCCGAGGGCTCCTCCCGAGAGTTTGTGCTCCACGCCGCCATGCCTCCTCAGTCTTGGATTCGCCTTCCTCCCTCCTTTGCCTTCGCGGTTCCGCAGAGGGGATCTCTGGAGCTCTGGTTGCAGCACCCTTGCGACCGAAGCGGAGGTCGCGGTCGTCGCTCCGGGCAAGGTCTTCACGACTCGAGGCTGGGGCGAGATCGCCCCGGTCTGCAGAATGATGGGTGCCCTCGTGATCCACCTGGAGTACGACGGCACTTCCGTGATGTTCTTCAAGGTCTTCGACGTGGAAGGACGACGGCTGGAGTGCTGCCCTGAGAGAGGTGGTCGGGGCCCTGCCGCGGTGTGGACCAGGCTCGCCGATCGCTCCCTCAGCAGCTCCTCAGGCGGCGGAGGCGTTGGAGGATCCAGCGACTCCGACGAGCTCTTCGCGACTCCAGAGACGAGCGACAACAGCTACGAGCCCCCGAGCTTGCGTCACTCTCGGAGCAGGGCGGGCTCGTCAGGCCGCCGCCACCTCTGATCTGGATGAGGTTGGCGCCAGTGCCTGACGGCTCACTGTTGATGATGGCGACTCTTGCGGAGGCGCGTGTAGTTAGCCTTCTTTAGGATCTGCTCCCTCTGTTCCCTGCGAGGAGTCGAAAAATGCGACCCATGGGGGATTGTAAGGTGCCTGTGGTTCTGTTTGTTATTATGATCCTTGTCGTGAAGTAGTGCGAGATGCTCATTCCATCTTAGCTCAGTTCCTCCTTTAGAACCTCACGAGGGCTTGATGCTCTGCACCGACAGGTCCCGGTCCCAAGGCAGGCTTCAGCCGTCGCTGGTATGCCAGGTCGCGATGCCATAGTCAAGGCAAGGAGGTGAGCGGCCCGGGGTCCAGTAATAGCCCCTGAGTCGCGATGCTCAGGAGGTCCCCTTTAGCGCTCAAGCAGCCATCGTTCGGTGAGAAAGGAGCGCGACGTTGCTAACACGGAATTGGCTCAGGTGCGAGGTCAGTTCTACATAGCTAGTGTTTCGGGAGGATGACTTATCTCGGGAGTCAGGAACCGCTTCCTGGTGCGGCGTTAGGTCCGCGCATCGGCAGACGAGGAGTTGCCTGGCGAGGTCCCCGCATGCCTCTTCCCTCTCGCCTTTACTCCCCTTTCTGCTCTACGTCCTCGGGTCCCGGCCCTCGAGCGGGGCTCAGCCGTCGCTGGAATGCCAGGTCGGGATGCTGTGGACAAGGCAAGAGGGTGAGGGCTGGAGAGCCAGTAGGAGCCCATGAGTCGTGATGCTCAGGTACCCCCCCTTTAACGTGCAAGCGGTTCGCACGAACGAGAGTAAAGAAGAGGCCGTGAGGGCCTCGCCTGGCGCTGCTCCTTGAAGAGATCCTGCAGGCTCATCACAAGAAGAACAAGAGTTCGCCATGACAATCGACAGTCAGCTGTTGGTTGCTCTGGAGGGGTGACGAGGCACTGAAGGCTTCGCGAGGTGGTGCCATGCAGGGCTGCCGCGGCCAGAGCTCGGCCATTCAGGTTTGTCGGTGTTGCAGGGACGGACCCATGTGCAAGCGTCGTGCCGTTAGGGAGCAGCTCCATCAGTTGGTGTCAATTGAGCGGGTGACTAGGTCAAACACGTTAATCATGAAGGAGCAAGTTCATTTAGATAGGTGCAGGGAAGGCAGACATCGCTGGGTCTGGCCCGAGCGACTTGGGGATGATGCAGCCCGAGGGGCGCCCCCAATAAAGTAAGCTCGGAACATGAAGCAAAAGGGATACACGCCGCAGGGATAGACCCACGCGGCCTGGGAATGATGCAGCCCTAGGGGGCACTCCCAACTGAAAATGAAACTCGAAGGATGTCACCTGATAACGTTGAAGACGAAGGGATGCTGAAGCAGCGGACGTCGTGGGCTGCGGAAGCCGATCTTCACGAGCCCCCAGGCCCAGGAGCCTCGGGAGGCTCCGGAGGCGCCAGTGGATCCTCGCGGACCATCTCCATCTCCGCCAGGACTGCAGAATGCCTGGCCTCTTGAGCCTCCAGGATGCTCCCTATGAGGTGCTGGCGTGTGGCAGCCGCGTTCAGCAAACCGTAAGGCATGCGAATGTAGCTGTGGGGTGGACCTTCACAACGCCCCATGCGTGAGGGCCAGAGGTGCTCCTGAGAGGCGGCTCGGTTGAGCCCTGGTATGTCGATGCAGACGCGTAGCCCACCATCCTCGCCTGGATGGGGAGCTACGGCGGGTAAGCGGCGGCTGCCACTCATGACACTTGACTCCTGCATCTCCTGAATGATCTAGCTGACGAACTCCTAAGGGTTTGGCCCTCCTTGCCTCGCTCCTTCCTGAGGGAAACGTGCTTTGAAACATGCCTCCAAGTGGTGCCTAAGCGCCTCCCTCGTGATCTTAGCATGGTCGGTGGCCCTCCAGGATAGAGCCCCCGAGCATTGCTCGAGGAGGGCGCCGGGAGCGCCTTCCTATGCGACAGAAGTAGGTGCCCCCTGAACAGGCATGGACACCGAGGGGCCTGCCTCCCGAGGGGCCGGGCCAGGTGATGTCTTCTTCTTCTTGGGAGCATCCTCGGGGAGCCTCCCGCTCCTGCGATCTGGTTCTTCAAGTGACGCGGCTTGAAAAGCACGCTCCAGTGAGCACATTGCGTCTCTCTCTTCACAAGGCACCGTGATGACTCCGCCGCTTCCTGGCATCTTGAGGACGTTGTAGCCGTGATGAGTCACGGCCATGAATTTGGCCAGAGCTGGGTACCCGAGGATGGCATTGTATGGCAGGCGAATGTGGGCGACGTCGAAGTCGATGAGCTCGGTGCGGTAGTTGTCGCGCGCTCGAAGGTGACAGGGAGGCGGACCTGCCCAATTGGAACTGTGGAGCCATCGGTGACTCCGGAGAAAGGCTTGGTTGGCTGAAGCTGATTGTAAGGCACTTCAGATTGTTGAATGTCTCTACGGACAGGACATTGAGCCATGCTCCACCATCGATGAGGGTCCTGGTGACTTGCATGTTGCTGATGATTGGGGAACAAAGCATCGGGAGGACTCCGGTTGTGGCTGCGCACTTGAGCTGATCCGCTGAGCTGAACGTGATGGCGCATGCTGACCACCTGAGAGGGCGCGTGGCCTCGAGCTTGGGGAGGACTGCATTCACTTCGCGGGCGAACTACGTAAAGATGCGCTGAGAGGCTGGGGCTTGAGCTCCGCCCGGGATGCAAGCGATTGCGCGCGGCTCCAGGAAGCCCCCAGCCCCCTCATCCTGATGATGGTCTTCGTTTCTCCTTGGCTGCGGTGGCAGAGGAGGGAGGCCTGCGTTGCCTTGCGGGAATCCTCGTGAGGCTGATCCCTCCAGCCTCCCTCGCGAGGCTGACCCTGCCAGCGGTCCTCGCGAGGTCGGTCGTGCCACCCTTGGCGAGGATCACGGTCTTCCCAGCGTCCTGCATTTCTTCCCCCTCCTCGGCCGTAGCCTCGATCACTGCGGTCGGGGCGTTGACCGTTTCGCCCTTCTCGCACGGCTCGGAGTTCTTGACATTCGTTGGTGTTGTGGGTGTGGAGGTCGTGGTACACGCAGTACCGGCAGCCCTTGGGAGAATCAGGCTGATCCCTGCCTCGCTTGGTGTCTAGGTCTGCCGCGAGCACGACAGCTCCCTTGCGCTTCACGTCCTTGACCTTGGGCTTCTTCTCTTCTGGGTCTGCAGCCGGCAACTCGAGGAGGGAAAGGCGTCCTTCCTCAGCCCTGGCGCACTTGGTTGCCAAGTTGAACAGCTCCAAGGACGTGGGCAGGTCTTCATGCATCGCCAGCTCCTCCTTCATCTTGACGTCACGCACACCGTCGGAGAAGGCTGAGATGATGGCCTCCTTGGTCACCTTGGGAATCTTGAGGCGTGCGTTGTTGAAGCGCTGGATGTACTTCTGCAGGGTCTCTCCTGGCTGCTGCTTGATGCGGCGCATGTCGCTCACGGCAGGAGGCCGTTCGCGAGTGCCTTGAGAGTTGGCGATGAAGCGGGTGCGCATCTCGTCCCAGGAGGAGATCGTGCCAGGAGCCACGTGCGGGCACCGTCTTTGAGCGCCATGGGAAACCAGTTCGCCATGACCTTCTCGTCCCCGTTGGCGGCTTCGATGCACAGCTCGTAGAGCTGGAGGAACTCCGCAGGGTCGGCCGTGCCGTCGTAGCGAGGAGGCAGGCCTGGCTTGAACTTGCCGGGCCACGCGATGCTGTGTAGCTCGGCGGTGAAGGCGCGGTAGCTTGCAGTGGCCACGGGAGGCCTTTGGTGACGAAGGGCTTGGTCTTGTGGGTCCCCGTGCGCTGCCACTGGGAGCAGTACGGGGTCTTGGCGTGCCGGAGCAGGAGCGCGGTCGTGACGAGCCGGTGCAGGGAGCACTCGGGCATCTTCTTGGGGGCGAGGGACCTCTTGGGAGCTCTGCTCTTTCTGCGCTAGTGCCGGATGGAGTGGGTTCCGCCCAGGGGCCATGCGCCTTCTTGAGGGGGAGGCGGCTGAGGCGCCCCCGGAGCTTCATCACCCTCGCAAGGCGGGGCGCAGTCTAGTGAGAAGGATGGCGCGGGGGAGCCCCCGGCGGCGCGGACGAGCTCGGCGACGCAGTCGAGCCACTCCTCATAGACGTCGTCGACGGAGCGGAAGCGCAGGAGCTCGTTTTCCGCGGTGAGCATGGATCGAGCCTCCATGGGCGCGCGAAGCGCGCGAGACGAAGAACCAGCCGGGGGAAGCGAAGGAGTAGCGGTACGACCGTCTCGCCTCACGGACGGATGCTGGGACGACGCTTGCTGCTCGTTCCCCGCCGGGCCGGTGGCGGCGTTGACGGTAGGCGACGGGGAACGGTGGCGGCGGCCGCCGACGGGGGCCGTCTAGGTGACGCGGGTGGCGAGAGCGGCCCAGCGCTAGGCGCGGGCCCGACGAGCGTCCGACATGGATGCGATGGGTGGCGAAGAACAGGGCGGCGGAAGACGGATTCCGGTGCACCCCTACCTGGTGCGCCAAATGTCGGATTTCGGGTTCCGGCAGACCCTCTAGGTTCGAACTCTGGGGTGCACGCGGAAATCTCACCCCCTACCTACCTGCACCTCGTCACCTCGCAAGGATCTAAACTACACAAAGAGCAACACAAGGGACACAAGGTTTATACTAGTTCGGGCCACCATTGTGGTGTAATACCCTACTCCAGTGTGTGGTGTGGTGGATTGCCTCAGGGGCTGATGATGAACAATCCAAGGAGGAACAGCCTCGCGAGAGTCTGTTCTTGGCCGGTGCGACGAACAGCTAGGGGGAGTTCGGTCGCTCTCTCTCTCTCTAGATTGCTTGACCTCTAGCTCGTTACGGATTCTCGGATCTCTCTACCTGTGGGTGGCTAGTCCTATTTATAGGCAGAGGCCACAGGCCTCTTCCCAAATATTGAGCAGAAGGGCGCCAACAATTGGCCATTTTGAAGGGAACATCTAGTACACTTATCCTCGACTAAAGTTGGTCCTCGCTTTGTCAAAGGCTCGGCGGTGGCCTTGACTTGGGCTCCACGATGACCTCCTTCCTGCCGTTGTGTTGGTCTTGGTCTTGTTGCACCGAAATGGTTGCCTTTGCTTGATGCTCTCGCCTGCGCTTGCTTCCTTTGCACCAAAGAGGAAATGAGGACACTGCGCGGGATGGCGCCCTCCTGGTGCCCTCTGTCATCATGGCTTGCGTCATGGGCACCTCGTGAGGTACTCTGCCTTGATCTCTCCACCTCCTCGCGAGCCAGCCTGACGAGGCCGTGCCTGAGGAAGCTTCACATCGTCCGCCCAGCAGGCTTGGCCCCTCGCGAGGTCTTGAGCTTGTCTTGATGAAGATGGGTCGTGCTGGGCCACCCCTTGAGCCATACCGCAGGCCGCAGGCAGGCAAGTCTGGGTACCCCCATTCCCAGAACGCCGACACCTCATGACGAGGTATCTTACATGGTGAATTATATCGCCAACCGATACGTCTCCAACGTATCTATAATTTTTTATTGCTCCATGCTACTTTATCTACTGTTTTAGGCAATATTGGGCTTTATTATCCAATTTTATATTATTTTTGGGACTAACCTATTAACCGGAGGCCCAGCCCAGATTTGCTCTTTTATGCCTATTTCAGTGTTTCGAAGAAAAGGAGTATAGTGCCCCTGAGCCTGCGCTTTGGTTTGATGTGCGAATACACAGAAGATGTAAAAGACCCTCTCCGGCATATCGAGATCTAACTGACAGACGATGAAGTCATTGAAGCTGTTAAGAGGATGTTGAACGAACCGGAAGCTGCTAGCGCACAAACCGGCCTGGCTCCCTTTTCTGCCATTAACAAACCGCCAGCGGTAATATTCATATCTTATTCATTTATAAAATCTGATTATGTTCAAATACTCTTTGCTGATGTTTAACATCTTTCCAACAGGGTGATGACCCATTTTGGAGCAGGAAGACTCCACAAGAGAAACCGGTGGCAATAACCCGGCCCAAGACCAAAGTTGTGAAGAAACCAGCTTATAGAAAGAAAACCACTGCCTCCTCCGATCCACCAGCTGACGATGATGTGGGTAATCCGGACCATGTGGTAGAACTTGACTCACTTGGCCTATTTTTTACACACCTTATTGATAATGATTATTGCGGGATGATGTCAAGCTAGTCATGTTGATGTTGTAGAGGTAATCGCTCTTTCTTCCGATTCAAACCCTTTACCTTGAAGACAAATCCGTCGAGGCAAACCGGAAAGTTAAATTTTCTCATCCTCTTGCTTACTTGGATCGAAACTTTCTTATGAAGACACAACAGCATGAAGCTCGTCGCGCAACCCGGCACAGCGGCCAGGTAGTCACATCCACCGGTTTACCGAACAGTCCGGTTCGGAAACGCCGTTCAGAGGTCTCTAACTGTTTCGTCAATGCTTATCCTAAAGCGGGCTGCTTTCGTCAACCTCTTAATCCATCTGACTCCGATTATCAGGTGACTTATCATTCTTCTTCTGGCGAGTCAACAGGCACCCAACTCCCACCGCTTAAGACAGTGCTTGGGTAAGCTATATTCCTGATAATGTTGTTTGATATAGCACTTTCAATATTCATTGGACTGATCCGTCTTTTTCCTTTCAGAGCCAAGCCCAGGCCAAGCAAGAAAGCTCGCCTGGATAAAGCGGCGAAGACGAAGCTCCCGAACCGGCCGAAACACCAAACCCGGAGGAACACATCCAGGAAGATATACTCACCGATCCACCATTGCAAGGTCACGATGTTACTGCTGAAGAGGCGTATGTTGATACCACCCGTCCTCCAAGTCAACCCACAAGTCCTGCCCAAGCTGACAAGGCGGCGAGTCAACCAAAGCAGAAGGATAAACCGGCAACCCCAGTGCAAACCGGCGAAGCCAAGGATGATGATGTTGTGATTACTGGCTTTGGCCATTCCGAGCCAGGTAATCCAGTCGCCTTGTCCAAGCATACTGCCAAGGAGGAATTTACTGCCTTTGGTAAAGGCAAGTGGAATGCCGATTTGGCAACTTAAGCCGCTTTGAATCCACAAGAGCTTCATTCCGGCTACTTGAACCGGTTATATACCAGCCGTGACTATGAAGCCGGTTTGGTAAACATGATGAAGGATAAATATGAGGTAAACTCCATAACTCTCTGCTTGTATATTGCAAGCGTCAACTCGATAGCCCCCAAGGGCGGTTTAACAATGTAGTTAAACCGGGACTTGAATCTTTATAAAATTCTAGCATCATTTAATGATAGAGCCAATATGCATTAGCCCCCAAGTGCCAAGTTGAATACTTGCATTGAGCTTGGAACTTTATATATAAATTGTAGGATGAAAAGCAAATATGCATTAGCCCCCAAGTACCAAGGGCATAACTTGTTGTGGGGTTGGTACTTCAACTCTGCATCTCAATCCTTAAATGATTTTCTGTATGTAGGCTGATGTGAACAAGAAAGATAGTCAAATTGCTGATCATCAAGAAAACCTGAAATCCCAGCAGACTGAAACCGCCAAAGAAAAAGACGAATTAACCAGCGCTTTAAGCGTCATGGAAAAGCTTAAGGAGGGCTTCAACAAGGAGCGGGAGGATTGGGCTACTGAAAAGGCCGCTTTAACTCAGCGGGCAGAACATGCTGAAGCTGCCCTTAAATCGGTGGTGGATGAACTGACCAGCGTAAAACGGCAAGTACATGCCACGACCGCTGCTGTCTTTGGTAAGTCCTTTTTTATTTCTGCCATAATAAAGCCTTCTCATAAATTTCCGGTTTAATAATCCTTTGAATGATACAGGGACACGTATTGGCCACTTGGGATCAGACGTGCGGAAAAAATTGAAAGCTTCTTATACATTGATAGAGCAACTCTATACCGGAGCGCAACATATCATCAGTACTGCTTCTCACAACAACCCGGCCCCGACCTTGATCCAGGACACCCTTAAAAGGTTGTCAATGCTTCCTGCCCGGTTTGAAGAATTTAAGAAATCTGCTGCTAGAACCGGCGCGATAAATGCTTTAATCCGGGCCAAAGCATGGGTGCCAGATTTTGATCCTGTTGAAGCGGCCCAAGGCTTCCCAAGTTTGAAAGAAGACGGGACGGAATTCAACGAAGAAGATCTTCGAGCCATAAACCGAGAGGTGCGCCCTTTAGCTTGTCAGCTGGTTGAAGAAGCAAATCTGTCTCACTATCAGGCCCAGTATGATGGAGAAAACAAACGAGTGTCTGCCCCAATTCCTGAAGCAGAGAACCTTATACCGCCAATCCGTAAGCATACTTACGCTCCTGATATTGAACCGTCGTTGTTGATCAACAATGAAGCTGTATTCCAAGCATTAATGGGAATTGACTGGACAACTGTTGATTTCCAGCCGCTGGGTAAAGAATCAGAAGTTGAAGCAGTGCAGGATGACCCGCAACCATCAGGCCAAGCTGGCGATCAAGCATAAACCGGAGTCTGGTTTACATTACTGCTTCATGCTGTTTTAAACAATTATTATTCTGGGCACTGTGTTGCCTTGTAATAGACTAGCTGCCACACTTTGTGTTGATATGCCTTCGGGCATATTTATTGCAACTTATGCTTTTGTTGAATTATCAACTTCAAACTGTTATATGCAGCCAAAAAATCTTAAACCGCCATAGTGGTTGTACCACCAGACGGGTCTTCATACCCATGTATATGAAACTAAAGATAGTACTTTAGATCAAACATATAATAAAAATATGGGAATATATATACCTGCCATCATAGGGCATGAAGTTTGGCCATGCCAATCTTGAAGCGGAATCATAAAAAACCCGCTCTGCTGAAGGACAAGACAGCTCCTGCATATATAAGGTCGGTTTACTATGTAAACCGTTCCGGGTTAAGATGAACACCGGTGTTACTCCATAATAGGATGTTTATTAAAAATCAAACCGGGCAAAATTGTCTCCGGATGAAAAACAAACCGTATCTCGTCAACTGACAGTGGAAACGGTTTAACATTTTGTTGGTTTAAGAACACAACAAAAGAAATATGCAAAAAGACAAATAAATTGCAAGCAAAGGCAAAAGACAAAATATTTTGCGAACAGAGGCTGCTTGAGCCGATCAAGTGGCATTACCATGGTCGAACATGACCAAGCCCCCAATATGCGTAGCTATGGTTCATGTTAGCCAGGTCCCCAAATGATGTTGTGGCATTACGCCGATCAAGAGGTGTAGCGATGGTTCGGGTTCGACCAAGCCCCCAAGTGATTCTGTGGCCTTAGGCCGACCAAAAAGCGTGACTGGTTCAGACGTGACTAAGTCCCCAAGTGATCTTGTGGCTTTCACCTGTCAAAAGGTGTTGCATTGGTTCTGACACGACCAAGCCCCCAAGTGACATAATATAACGCTTTGTTAAAAAGCTAACTCAAGGGGTAAACCGGAGACCACTTTAAGACAAACCTCCGTGTAACCACTCATGATGTAAAAAATAACAGAGACCCCGCTTTAGCTAAGGCTCTGATTTATGTATTGATCATAATATATACATTGTCATAATATGTACATAAGTATATCCTATGGCTTAAGTATAGTAGGGCCGAAGATGAGCTATGTTCCACGGCCTGTTGGTCTCCTCCTCTGACGTACGTGAGTCTTTATGCTCTCGAATATCAATCGAGATAAATACGACCCGTTGTGCAGATTCTTGCTGACCACGAAAGGTCCTTCCCAAGGTGGGGATAGCTTGTGCATATCGATCTGGTCTTGAATGAGCCTCGAGTACCAAATCTCCTTTTGAAAGGTTACGGTTCTAACTCGGCGACTGTGATAGCGACGAAGATCCTGCTGGTAAATCGCCGAACGGGTAGCTGCAATGTCACGCTCCTCATCCAACAAGTCCAAAGCGTCTTGCCGAGCTACCTCGTTGTCCGCTTCAACATAAGCTGCTACACGAGGTGAGTCATGATGGATCGCTGGGGAGGACCGCCTCCGCTCCGTAGACCATGAAGAACGTCGTGTATCCTATCAATCTGTTGGGTGTAGTGTTGATGCTCCATAACACAGATGGTAACTCCTCAACCCAACAACCCGGCGTCCGTTGCAAAGGAACCATAAGCCGGGGTTTGATGCCTCGTAAGATCTCCTGGTTAGCTCTCTCTGCTTGGCCGTTGGACTGTGGGTGAGCTACTGATGAAACATCAAGCCGGATGTGCTCACGTTCACAGAACTCCTTCATAGCACCCTTAGACAGATTGGTACCATTATCAGTAATGATACTGTGTGGAAAGCCGAACCGTTAAATCACATTTTTAATGAATTAAACCGCCGTGGCTGCATCACACTTGCTAACGGACTCCGCTTCTACCCACTTTGTAAATTTATCAACTACCACCAAAAGGTGGGTCTTCTTGTCCTTGGACCTTTTGAAAGGTCCGACCATGTGACGCCCGGGTAATTAAGCTACAGTAATCCCCACTAATGATGCCACGTCACCTCGGTTACTGTGGATAAACTCGCGTTAGTTCGGAACCTAGTTCGAATTTCAAATTCAAAATCGAGCAAACAATAAAAGTTTTCAAATATTAAGATTTAAATGTTCGGAGTGAACCAAATAATACCTAGTTAATTATGGTGGAGAAACCAAACTTTGATAAAATGTATAAAGGCCCTAAAACAATTAAAACAATAGTGAAAACAATTGTTTAAATACCTTTTGTAATTAATAAAATGTCAAACTAATTTATTTGAGGATTAGACTTCTTGTGACTATGGACTAAGTTGAAATTCTAAATTAGATGCTAAGTGTGTATTTTAATAAAACTAAAATAATAGGAAACAAAACTAAAACATAAAAGGTAAAATAAATAAAAAAGTAAAAACAAAAGAAAAGAAGAGAGAGAGAGACCCCCCCCCCGCTGGGCCAAGTGGCCCAGCTGGCCTCTGCCGGCCGAACGGGCCGGCCCATTCCCCCGTTCCCCTGGCCTATAGGCCACGCCCAACCAAACCCTAATCCCCCACGCCCCCCTCCCGATCCAGATTTGGATCGGGGACGTCCCGATCCCCACCCTCCCTCGTTCCCTCCCTGCGCCGTCGCCCACTCACCCAGAGGAGGGGCGCCCCCCTGCTCCATCCCTTCCCCTCGGCACCCCGTCGCCGGCGCCCACCCTGGCGCCGTCCTCCTCGCCTCCTTCCCCTCCCGAATCGGGGAGCCTCAACGCCGCGCCCGACCCGCGCCTCCCCTGCCCTCGTCGTCGACCCCCTCCATCGTCGGAGCCGCCCCGACCCCGTCGTCATCACCGGCGCTAGGCGCCGCCTCGCTGGCGCTGCCCCACCGCCGCCGCCCTGGGCTGGATCGGCCTCGCCGTGGCCTCCTCATCTCCTCCCCACGGGTCGCCCCCGAGCCTCGCCTCCCCCCCCCCGCTCCTCTGCAACGCGGGTGAGGAACCCCACCGGCCTCCTCCTCCCTCTGCGGTTGGGCTCACCGTTGCTCACGCCGCGTGCGCCTCGACCATACCCGATGCGTGTGCCCACAAGACCGCCGCCTTCCCAGCGCCACCACGCTCCCAGGCCGCGCCCCGCCCGCGCCCGACTCTGGCTGCGGCCGGCCCTGCTCCCCATCCCCGCGCGGCTGTCTTCGCCGGCGTCCGCCTCCTCCCCGCACCGTGGCCCCCTTTCCGGCCGCCACGCCTGCCTGCGCTCGCCAGCGCTGCCGCGTGCTCCGGTGTCCGACGCCCGGCGCCCGCGACCACACCCGGAGGCTCTGCCCCGTTTCGCCCGTTAGCCCGTTTGGCCTCTGTGCCTATGGCACGTGGGGCCCGTCCCTGTAGTAGTATAGAAAAACGAAAATAAAAGGGTTAAACAAAAGACATAATAATAATAATTAAAATTAGTTAATTAACTTAATTAATTCTGTTAATTAACCTAATTAACTTATCAACTAATTAAACTATTAATTAGTGTTAGTCAATGACAACCGGGACCCACGTGTTAGTTTGACCGATCAAACAGATCGTTGATGATGACATCATGCTGATGTCATGTCGACCTGATAATGGCTATTATCTATTTAAATTAATTCTATTAATTCTAGAAAATTAATAAATTCTTTTAAAATCATATCTTTTAATCCGTAACTCGGTTAAAATACTTTCTACATGAAAGTTGCTCGTAACGACGAGACGAATCCGGATCGCAGCCCGTTAAATCGCCACGCGTCCCTAGCATAGTGAACCTGCAACATTTCACCTCCGCTCCTCTGCCAAAAACGCGAAACACCGGGATATTTTCCGGATGTTTTCCCCTTCACCGGTATCACCTATCCTGCGTTAGATCACCTCTAGCACCGCATTTGTCATGTTATGCTTTGATTGCTCTGTTATTTATTATGTTCCCCTCCGTTACTTTTCCTAGTAGACCCGAGGCGCTGCCGTACCCCCTGTGATCGACTACGGTGTCGACGACCCTCTCTCTTGCCGAGCAAACAGGCAAGCCCCCTTTGATCACGGATATCGCCTACTCTTCTCTATACTTCTTGCATTAGAGTAGTGTAGATTGTTACTGCTTTCGATTAATCCTATCTTGCTGCATAGCTTTGTCCTTGTTACTCTGTTGTTATCTTTACCTGCTATCCTGTTGCTTAGTATAGGATGCTAGTGTTCCATCAAGGCCCTACACTCTTGTCCGTCTCGCCATGCTATACTCTTGGGCTGTGATCACTTGGGAGGTGATCACGGGCATATACTATATACTTTACACTATTACATTACGAGATACTGTTCGGAGATGGGGCTGAAAGGACAGGTGGTTCCATCCCGTAGAGGTGGGCCTAGGTTCCCGACGGCCCCAAGCTGTTACTTTGAGGCGGAGCGACAGGCAGGTTGAGACTACAGGGGTGAGAGGTGGGCCTGGCCCTGTTCGGCGTTCGCGGATACTTAACACGCTTAACGAGGTCTTGGTATTTGATCTGAGTTGGCTACGAGCTTATACGCACTAACCATCTACGCGGGAGTAGTTATGGGTATCCCAGCATCGTGGTATCAGCCGAAGCACTTCAGACGTCAGCGACGGAGCAGCGCGCACCGGATTGGACTGGAACGCCTGCTAGGCTAGGTCTGCTTCGGCCGCCCTCATAGCGTCTTGTGTGCTCAGGCGATGGGCCCAGACCCTGCGCGCTTAGGTTTGAACCGGCGTGCTGGCCTCTCTGTTGTGCCTAGGTGGGGCTGCGGCGTGTTGATCTTCAGCGGCGGGCATGACCGAGAAAGTGTGTCCGGCCAAATGGGATCAAGCGTCTTTGGGTAAGATGGTGCACCCTGCAGGAAGTTAATCTATTGAATAGCCGTGATCTTGATAACAGGGCGACTTGGAGTTGTACCTTGAGCTTATGACAACTAGAACCGGATACTTGATAAAACACACCCTTCCAAGTGCCAGATACAACCGGTGGTCGCTCTCGCTCTGGGATATGAGCAGGGGATCGCCGGGTAGGATTATTGCTATGTGATGTTACTTGCAGGACTTCAGATTGTCCTTTTCTACCTGTTGCAAGACGGGTGACCAGAAGCGTAGTCTTCGTTAAGACTAGCTATCCCCCTCTTATTCTGGCATTCTGCAGTTCAGTCCACTGATATGGCCCTTTACACATATATCCATGCATATGTAGTGTAGCCCCTTGCTTGCGAGTACTTTGGATGAGTACTCCCGGTTGCCTTGTTCCCCCTTTTCCCCCTACCTCTACTCGATTGCTGCAACCAGCCTATGGAGCCCAGAGCCGCGACGCCACCGCCGATGGCGACTACTACTGCGGAGGTGCCTACTACTACGTGCAGCCGGCGGCGACGACCGGGAGTAGTTAGGAGGATCCCGTGCAGGAGGCCTGCTCCTCTTCGATCTGTATCCCAGTTTGTCTTGGCCATCTTATGGCACCTTGTTTAACTTATGTCCGTACTCAGATATTGTTGCTTCCGCTCACTCGTCTATGATCGAGCACTTGTATTCGAGCCCTCGAGGCCCCTGGCTTGTATTATGATGCTTGTATGACTTATTTTTATTTGTAGAGTTGTGTTGTGATATCTTCCGTGAGTCCACGATCTTGATCGTACACATTTGCGTGCATGATTAGTGTACGATTAAATCGAAGCGCCACAAGTTGGTATCGAGCCGATTGCTGTAGAATCCCCTTCCACACTCCTTGGCCGAAGTCGTGTCTAGACATTGCAAAAACTTTTACTAACTTGGCTGTGTGCCTTACGGGCCCACGTCGCCATCGGGTGGTACTAGGATCTTTTACTCCTCGACCTTTACTCTGGGATTCTCAACTCTCTTCTATTCGGGTTAAATGAATTTGCTAAAAACAAGACTAACTTTAGGTTCTCGCAAGTACTTTCTCCCGGAGAGCCCCTCACTTTAGATGATCGTCTGCTATTCAGAAGATTCCGAGGATACTCTCTGATGTTCTCTCGAGACGTTGTGCCCATCACTTTTGCTATTCCTGACCACCGATAAATTCGTATGGATTACTACTTACACTTGCCATTCATACGATCATCCCCCAGTGATCTTGTTATTACAAGATACCCCGAAGTTTTCTCTATTGTGCCGAGAATACCTTGTGCCTACTGCCTAGCAGTTCTTTGCTACATGAATACCCCTTCAAATAAACCCTCGCACTTGTCGAGTATCCGCTCAACCCCAGTTGTTCATGTGTTTCACAAAAGTCTTCAAAATACTATTCGATCTTCCGAAAACCCTCTGAAGCCTTTGGCTCTTGAAATTCTTGCCTGCTTGCATTATGGTTAATCCCATAAGTCTCGTAGTCATATTGACATTCCTTGTCATTATCATTTTGAGACTGTTGACTCAATATGTTTGCGAACACCCGCAATCATCATTGATCCTTATAAATTACCTTTCTGGCTGAGCTGCCATTCTTTCAACTGGAATTGGTTCTCGACCAATCCAAGTGTCGTTGATTGTACCCTAAGGCTATTCAACTTATCCATCCCTAATCAGAGCATTGCTTCTGACCCCTTGATTTGGGAATCGTAATTCATTTGCATTTGACAATTGAGTTAGTCAGTTGATTCTATAATTTGATCTCCTTGCATTCTTCTTCTTCTAGTTGAGTACTGATGCTCACGTCAGATCCCTTGTGGACCACCAGATCCTTTGTTGGATTTTATCTGACAACGCCCTTCATATTCAATAACCTTGTGAGCCTTTCCTCAAATACATAATGCCTTTGGTAAATTGTACCCTCTGCTTTCTCAACCATGCTCTGCCTTGAGCTTGAGTTAATTATTTCTAAAGATTCGGTATATGATTCCAAGAAGCCCTATGGGTTGAACATATGCCTTCACTAAACCGTGTGAACCGAAAGTTTTCACGAATCATACTCTTCGGTGCTTCGCGGATAAAATTTCAACACTGCAACTTCTTCGAACGTGAGAAGTGAATGAAAGTTTATGCATTGGAGAAGTGGGAGTCGACCTTGAACTTGTGTTCATGCCCATGGACACGATGTAGATCTTATCAGTAAAGCTTCTCTTAAATTAGTTATTCCTTTGGTATAAGTTCATCTTATATCAGGGTTCTGGTCTTTTGCAATCATGGTTCCGACCATGTCCTCTTTTAAATATCATTTCTCGTGCAAGTTTTAGCACTTGTCTTCTGTAGAGCAATACCCCCCGTCCAACCTCTACTTTGATTTTTCATCGAGTATTACCCCCTGGTATCTCGAGATTATCTTGGAACTGCATAACTTCTTATGAGTTCTTAATCAAGTGCTACATTCTCACCGATTCCAATTTTTCACGGGATCTGAGTTATTATACACTCAAGGGCACCGATAACTGAACCGAGTCCGCACTACGGTTCAACAACTCTTCAGTAAGCTTCTATAAGTACGAGTTTGTACCCGACCATTCCTAGCCTGATTGGCTATATCATTGTCGTGATGATTTTAACTGTGCTACCCGGTCCTTCTTCTCGGAGCACAATTTTCGATGATGAACTAACCTTACGTCGATCCTCATCGTCATATCATTTCGCCTTGAACAACAAACTTGGTTTCGAGTTTGTGTCGTACCCTTGGTTCCAATAACCTTTCACTTCATCATTACTTTGACTTGATGTAAATGCGATCGATTACATCTTCATGAAATCTCTCGACAAATGTTTCGTGATCATCATCAGCATTCTGAGCACTTCCAGGATATCAGTTGAATTCATGTTGAGTAATACCATCCTTGCCTTTGATGATTTGTGTAACAGTGACCACTTTATTGCCTTCTGTTCAACACAAAACTTGTTCGTGTTTTGTGTTATACCTTGAGTTCCTTGCTATCCAGCAATTGTTCTTCTTTACCTTGGAGTATTACCATCCTTTATGTCAAGAATGTTCTGAGATTTGTTCCACCTCTTGAGAATTCTTGACATATATATACTTCTCACCATCACCATTCTTTCTTGGTCCCCGTGTTTATTCCAACACGTGAACGGTGCTGTTTGGGTTCTTTCCTTCTAGCAACCCTATTCTTTGAAGTTAATGGTCGTAAGATCATTCTTAGGCTATCGATTATTGAATCACCATTCTGACATTGGTCGTGCAACCCAACCCATCGGGCGCACCTTTCAACCAATGTTTACTTGTGTATGTTTTCCTCGAGCATACTCCCTTATATCATTTGATCTGACAAATGTTATCTCCTTGATCACTTAATTGTGGAAGTCCACCTTTTGGGAATCTCGGTGAATTGCCGTTGAGTTCACCAGACACCTCCTTGTCCTCTCTTTGGGTTAATGATGGACTCTTGTTAACGGAAATCGCTTCATAGTGCATTTCCCCGAGAATCTTACAATGTCATCTCGTCAATTTGCGTTGCACCTTTTCTTCTCAGGTATCCTAAGTCTGAGGTATCCTGACACCAATCGGATCTGAATCTCGGTCAGATATGATTGTTGGGACAGCTTTCCAAGAGTTATGATGTTGATCCTTGATGACCCGGTAGCATGATGTCATGCCTAGCTTTTCCGGCTGGAGGACCTATCATTATAGATTCCTTTTCAGCAGGGTTATCCATTCATCCATGAGGGAATTGTAATACTGATTCTACAAGTTATTCCAGATGGATCCTTCGTGATTCCAAGGTCTGATCTTCACCTGAAGACCATGTCAATGCTATCTCGAAGCATGTCAATGGTACTCCGGTTTTCAACAGGAACATTTGAAGCACGATGCTAAATTTCATTTATCATTTATCCTAACACCGTTGTATGGATAATATCATGAGATTCCTCCCCCCCTTACCTAAAGAGTTTTCTACATTAAATCCTGCCACGGATATCATGCTCTGTTTGTCCTTGGTAAGGATATATCCCTGAAATATGTGTTTAAACACATTTTCCTTCCATTGTTCTGTTAATATGATAATCATATTTCACTTTCCATTGGTTGTTTGAACCTTTCTTGGGATATATATAATCTAAGCAGTGATAATCCCCTGCTTAGGTAAGCACCTCGTTGTACCACTCTGTAAGTAAGACCCTATTACTATTGTTGATGACATTCCGGTAACCACCGATGGATGAGAACCTTGCCTATTGGTCCGCCTCGTTCAACGAGCAGGAAAATGGTTCTCTTCGTCCCTCGCACTTGGTACCTATGTTGTTGCCGACATGACCCTCAGACTCTCCTCTGACATGCCTTGCTTACATGATCGTGCCAGATGTCACCAACCTTCTACTTTTAACCACATGGTGGGCCCATAACCTGATTTTCACAGGATCGAAACCTGACTCTCCTGTACACCCCTGTTGCCGAAGTTATTCCTCATGCTTGACTTTGTATGTAATTCACGGGCCACTTGCCTGTTGATCTATTCTGGTATCGGACACAATACTTATTCCCGTTGCTCTGAACCCTTTCGCACCCTGCTTCAGGCAATGAACGATTAACTATCCGCTTGAAACTTCTTATCGCACTGTCTTACTTTGCTCTCGATGTGTGTCATTTGTTCAACTCGAGAGATACTCATAAGTTCATTCTTGGGGTACCCCCAGATGATTTTACCTTATAACATCCTTGCATTGTAGAGCTACCCCTTACCTATTCGTAAGCACGATGGAGTTCACGAAGAAATGGTGACAAGTTTATCATGATGCACCGGAATAAAGGATTGAAGACATCAACGAAAGGAACTAACTTCTTCGAGAAGATCCGCTAGAATATCGTAACGAACTTTCCCTTACTCCCTCTTAAATCTCGGGACGAGATTTCTTGTAGTGGAGGAGAATTGTGACGCCCGGGTAATTAAGCTACAATAATCCCCACTAATGATGCCACGTCACCTCGATTCTTCGTGGATAAACTCGCGTTAGTTCGAACCTAGTTCAATTTCAAATTCAAAATCGAGCAAACAATAAAAGTTTTCAAATATTAAGATTTAAATGTTCGAGGAACCAAATAATACCTAGTTAATTATGGTGGAGAAACCAAACTTTGATAAAATGTATAAAGGCCTAAAACAATTAAAACAATAGTGAAAACAATTGTTTAAATACCTTTTGTAATTAATAAAATGTCAAACTAATTTATTTGAGGATTAGACATTTTGTGACTATGGACTAAGTAGAAATACTAAATTAGATGCTAAGAGTGTATTTTAATAAAACTAAAATAATAGGAAACAAAACTAAAACAGAAAAGGTAAAATAAATAAAAAAGTAAAAACAAAAGAAAAGAAGAGAGAGAGAGAGAGACCCCCCCCACTGGGCCAAGTGGCCTAGCTGGCCTCCGCCAGCCGAACGGGCCGGCCCATTCCCCCGTTCCCCTGGCCTATAGGCCACGCCCAACCAAACCCTAATCCCCCACGCCCCCCCCCCCCTCCCGATCCAGATTTGGATCGGGGACGTCCCGATCCCCACCCTTCCTCGTTCCCTCCCTGCGCCGTCGCCCACTCACCCAGAGGAGGGGCGCCCCCTGCTCGATCCCTTCCCCTCGGCACCCCGTCGCCGGCACCCACCCTGGCGCCGTCCTCCTCGCCTCCTTCCCCTCCCGAATCGGGGAGCCTCAACGCCGCGCCCGACCCGCGCCTCCCCCGCCCTCGTCGTCGACCCCCTCTATCGTCGAGCCGCCCGACCCGTCGTCATCACCGGCGCTAGGCGCCGCCTCGCTGGCGCTGCCCCACCGCCGCCGCCCTGGGCTGGATCGGCCTCGCCGTGGCCTCCTCATCTCCTCCCCACGGGTCGCCCCCGAGCCTCGCCGCCCCGCTCCTCTGCAACGCGGGTGAGGAACCCCACCGGCCTCCTCCTCCCTCTGCGGTTGCGCTCACCGTTGCTCACGCCGCGTGCGCCTCAACCATACCCGATGCATGTGCCCGCGCACCGCCGCCTTCCCCGGCGCGCGCTCACCACACTCCCAGGCCGCGTCCCGCCCGCGCCCGACTCTGGCTGCGGCCGCCCTGCTCCCCATCCCAAGACGGCTGTCTTCGCCAAGGCGTCCTCCTCCCCGCACCGTGTCCCCCTTTCCGGCGCCACGCCTTCTGCGCTTCGCCAGCCTGCCGCGCGCTCCGGTGTCCGACGCCCGGCGCCCGCGACCGCACCCGGAGGCTCTGCCCCGTTTCGCCCGTTAGCCCGTTTTGGCCTCTGTGCCTATGGCACGTGGGGCCCGTCCCTGTAGTAGTATAGAAAAACGAAAATAAAAGGGTTAAACAAAAGACATAATAATAATAATTAAAATTAGTTAATTAACTTAATTAATTCTGTTAATTAACCTAATTAACTTATCAACTAATTAAACTATTAATTAGTGTTAGTCAATGACAACCGGGACCCACGTGTTAGTTTGACCAGTCAAACAGACTGTTGACTGATGACATCATGCTGATGTCATGTCGACACAGTAATGGCTATTATCTATTTAAATTAATTCTATTAATTCTAGAAAATTAATAAATTCTTTTTAAAATCATATCTTTTAATCCGTAACTTCGGTTAAAATACTTTCTACATGAAAGTTGCTCGAGCGACGAGGCGAATCCGGATCGCAGCCTGTTAAATCCGCCATGCGTCCCTAGCATAGTGAACCTGCAACATTTCACCTCCGGCTCCTCTGCCCGAAAACGCGAAACACCGGGGATATTTTCCCGGATGTTTTCCCCCTTCACCGGTATCACCTATCCCTGCGTTAGATCACCTCTAGCACCACATTTGTCATGTTATGCTTTGATTGCTCTGTTATTTATTATGTTACCCTCCGTTACCTTTCCGGTAGACCCCGAGGCCGCTGCCGGTGCCCCCTGTGATCGACTACGGTGTCGACGACCCCTCTCTCTTGCCAGAGCAAACAGGCAAGCCCCCCCTTTGATCACCAGATATCGCCTACTCTTCTCTATACTGCTTGCATTAGAGTAGTGTAGCTTGTTACTGCTTTCAGTTAATCCTATACTGCTGCATAGCATGTCCTTGTTACTACTGTTGTTATCTTTACCTGCTATCCTATTGCTTAGTATAGGATGCTAGTGTTCCATCAGTGGCCCTACACTCTTGTCCGTCTGCCATGCTATACTACTGGGCTGTGATCACTTCGGGAGGTGATCACGGGCATATACTATATACTTTACACTATTACATTACCTGAGATACTGTTCGGAGATGGGGGCTGAAAGGACAGGTGGTTCCATCCCGGTAGAGGTGGGCCTAGGTTCCCGACGGCCCCCAACTGTTACTTTGAGGCGGAGCGACAGGGCAGGTTGAGACTACCTGGGTGAGAGGTGGGCCTGGCCCTGTTCGGTGTTCGCGGATACTTAACACGCTTATCGAGGTGTTGGTATTTGATCTGAGTTGGCTACGAGCTTATACGCACTAACCATCTACGCGGGAGTAGTTATGGGTATCCCGGCGTTGTGGTATCAGCCAAGCACTTGAGACGTCGGCGACGGGCGGCGCGCGGAATGGATCGGACGCTGCTAGGCTAGGTCTGCGCTTCGGCCGCCCTACATAGCGTGCAGGTGTCTTTGAGGCGATGGGCCCGGACCCTGCGCTTAGGTTTAGACCGGCGTGCTGGCCTCTGTTGTGCCTAGGTGGGGCTGCGGCGTGTTGATCTTCCGCGGCGGGCATGACCCAGAAAGTGTGTCCAGCCAAATGGGATCAAGCGTCTTTGGGTAAGGCAGTGCACCCTGCAGGAAGTTAATCTATTGAATAGCCGTGATCTTGATAACAGGGCGACTTGAGTTGTACCTTGAGCTTATGACAACTAGAACCGGATACTTGATAAAACACACCCTTCCAAGTTCCAGATACAACCGGTGGTCGCTCTCGCTCAGGGATATGAGCAGGGGATCGCCGGGTAGGATTATTGCTATGTGATGTTACTTGGAGGACTTCAGATTGTCCTTTTCTACCTGTTGCAAGACGGGTGACCAGAAGCGTAGTCTTCGTTAAGACTAGCTATCCCCCTCTTATTCTGGCATTCTGCAGTTCAGTCCACTGATATGGCCCTTTACACATATATCCATGCATATGTAGTGTAGCCCCTTGCTTGTAGTACTTTGGATGAGTACTCACGGTTGCCTTGTTCCCCTTTTCCCCTACCTCTACTCGATTGCTGCAACCAGCCTATGGAGCCAGGAGCAGGCGCCACCGCCGATGGCGACTACTACTGCGAGGTGCCTTCTACTACGTGCAGCCCGGCGGCGACGACCAGGAGTAGTTAGGAGGATCCCAGGCGGAGGCCTGCTCCTCTTCGATCTGTATCCCAGTTTGTGCTAGCCACTTATGGCACCTTGTTTAACTTATGTCCGTACTCAGATATTGTTGCTTCCGCTGACTTCGTCTATGATCGAGCACTTGTATTCGAGCCCTCGAGGCCCCGGCTTGTATTATGATGCTTGTATGACTTATTTTTATTTGTAGAGTTGTGTTGTGGTATCTTCCCGTGAGTCCCTGATCTTGATCGTACACATTTGCGTGCATGATTAGTGTACGATTAAATCGGGGCGTCACAGACCATATCTAGCCCCCAAGTGGCAAACGGCCAAGTAATTGGAATCATCCTCAATTCTTGAGCCGACACATGAGCGCGTCATGAGAACTTGTGACAATTGTCACATCGCCTAACCAGGTCCTCCGCATCAGCATGAGCAGTAAACCAATAAAAACCGTGACGAAACGCCTAAGCCACCAGAGATTTTGAACCGGTGTGGTGACCACAATGTCCTTCATGGATTTCGCGCTAGATCTCACAACCTTCCTCTGGCGATACACAACGTTGAAATGCTCCTGATACACTGCAATGATGCAACTCGCCATTGACAATAGTCATGGACTTGGATCGCCGGATTATCTGTCTAGCCAGCGTCTCATCCTCTGGTAACTCGCCCCGGTTCATGTACGCAAGGTAAGGAACCGTCCAGTCCGGAATGACATGCAGTGCTGCCACCAACTGAGCCTCCGAATCAGGAATAGCCAAATCCTCTTCGCCACGGAGATTGACTGACAGGTTATACAAGACATCTAAGAAGACATTAGGCGGGACCGGTTTACGCTGAGAGCCTAGCCGGCTTAAAGCGTCTGCCGATTCGTTCTTCCGTCTGTCCACATGATCCACCTGATATCCCTTGAAGTGGCCTGCAATAACATCCACCTCACGGCGATAAGCTTTGTAACATCCCAAATTTTGGAATGTTAATATAATTAATTGAATTGTTTGTTTGTTTGCTTGAGTGAATTAAACTTGAGTGAAATTTGAACCTTTTCAAAAACTTTTGAAAGAGAGGGAATAAAATGACTTTCCCCTTCTCCGGTAAATTCAAATTCATCCTATTAAAATCAATGAGAGAAGATGACATGACTTCTTCAACTATAAAGAATTTGAGCGGAGTTTTGCAATTTAATTCTTTCAAATATTTGCACTTGCTTCTCTATTTTTCTTCCCGAGAAATACCCGAAAAATAAAATCTTGCAAGCAAGAAAGAGCGGAGGAAAATGACCCTCCAAAATCAGGGGCATTTTGAAAATATTGAGCCAAGAAAAACCAAAGTTTTATTTAAAAAATTATTTGCAAAAAGAAATAAAGCCTTTAGGGATTTTCTGAAAAACATTTTTTAAGTTTTTATTTTGGCCGTGGAATAATGCTCATCATCTACATTTTATTTTTCTGATAATTTTAGTATATAAAACTCTTTATTCGAATTGATTTGATTTCCTTTTTATTGTTTTAGTTTCCTAATTTTAAAAATAGGAATGGAATCGTTTTATTAGGAAAAACCTCCTGGCCCATTAAGCACTTTCCTATTCTAGCCCAACAAGAGATCATCTCCTTCCTCTGTTTCCTCTCACGTTCTGAAGCTTTCCATGTCCATGGAGACAGAAATCTCCACCTTCCCGATCTCCCTCGTCTTTCCATCCCAGCGCCTCCCGAGACCGCCTATAAAACCCCTCCCTCTTCTCGTTCCATTTTTCCCATCACCACGCCTCCCTGCCCGTAGCCTTCTCGCCACCGTCCTCCTTTTCCTGCCTAGAACGCTCACCAGAGCTCTCCTGGAACCTCCCATCGCCCAGCGCCACCTCCCCAGCGCCGACCCCTCCTCCGCCACCCCACCCTCGCCGCGACCTCGCCCCCTCGCCGAGCAGCCCTCCACATCGCCGTCTCCTTCCTGCCATCTCTGCCTCACGTACAGGTAACTCCGTTTTCGTTTTCAGATTTATTTCCGTAACAGATTTAGTTTCGTTCTTGTTTAGCTTATAACTTTTGATCTAGAAGTCCAATGATGCTGATTCTTTTTGCGTTAGATCACAATTTTCTTGTAGTTTCCAAAATATATAATTTGTCTATGTTTGGATTTGTAAAATTGAGTTAGATCAGATTTGAATTAAAGCTTGTTTTGCTTATTCCGGGAGTTTCATAATAGATTTTTATTTAATTCTTTTTGCTCCTAGTTGCTTAATGAAATATTTTCTGTTTAGTTAACATAAAACCATGATTAGGTGATGTTAAGAAATTTTTGTTATATAAAACTATTTTTGTTGTTATTTGAAGTAGGAAAACTTTGAGTTGTTTTTCTTTAAGTTTTCCCTTTGGGTTTTGCTTTGTTGGTTTTGGTGTGTTACTTTGTTATGTTATTGTGTTAAGTGATGTTATGCTATGTGCTTATTATAGTTATTGTTTGCCTCGGTAGAATTTCCGGAGTGCGAAGATTGCTACTACGAATCCCTAGTTTTGAAGATCGTCAACAAGGCAAGTTCACTTTGACCATGCTTTCATGCCTATGTTTTATTGCATTTAGTGACATCTTTGCAACCACCCTCAGTAGTGTTATTGAAATCCTTGTAGTTGAGTAGTATGCATGAGGTAGGAACCCATCACCCTGTTACCAAGCCGGGACGTTAATTATTTTAATGCTACGCTATAGTAGGCGGGGTTTGGTATGAGTGCTCGGAGTGGTGTGAGAATGGAGACTCTCGTCAATGACGACAACTCCATGATGGAATCTGCAAGGACTGCATCTTCAAGACCTCAAGACTTCAAGACTCAAGACAAGAATTCAATACACACTCTGGGTGAAGGGCGGTTGACGGCACCTGGAGAAACCAGTGGTTGGCGGGATGCATGGAGAAGCGCCATGACATCTTGCGAAAGCTTCACCCAGACTCAAAGAGACGGAAGAATACTTCACGCCGGAAGCTTACCTGCAACCGCAAGTCATTATGGGCTCGGCTTGGTTGACCTTAGATGTGACTCTGGCTGGGGCGGTGCTAGCAGATGTAGAACTACGGTAGGATTGGATGGGTACCGACGGTGGTCGAGGAACTCTTTGGAAGACCATGTTTGGTCATCTTGTTCTCAAACACTCTGAAGTGCGAGAACGTAAAAGAGGATCGAATCTTGCGGGTAAAGTGTACAAACCTCTGCAGAGGGTTTAAACCTAATCGATTAGCCGTGTCCCGATTACGGACAATTTGAGCATCTGGACTTGGATCTATCTCGGAACTCTCAACACGGATTGATAACTTAATTGTGGGCAACTTATGATGATTGTGGGCTATGAGACATCGGTTGGCGGAACCATGTCATGATAGAAAACTCCATAGTACAGGCTTCATTTTATTCCTTTGATGTAGGTAAAATAAAACCAGCTTTTACGCAAACAAAATTCAGATCTGAGCCACAAAGCCATATTGCATATAGTATAGTTTTATCATCTGTTCTTTTTATTGTGATCTTGCGGTACATTCAATGTACTGACCTACACGGCTGCAACGTATCATGTTGCAGATATTTCCTCGACAGTAAGAATTACGATCTGAGGTTACGGTCTACACTCAACCTGCCGATGGCGTTGATGGGACTCCACACCCGTTTGATTGTTTCCGCTGATTATTATGAGGTATATATCATTTCGTTATTTATACATGTGATTGCACTTTGATATATACATTAATGTCTTGTGTGTGCCAAAGATCTTGATCCGTGGATGGCATAAGAATAACGTAGGCTTGACCGTCTGAGGTCGGGTCGCTCTGAGATGGTATCGAGCACATGTTGACTGTGGGGACGTGACCTAGAAATCGGAAAGCCCCTAGGACAGGATATCTCAAAAACTTTATTTTCAAAAGACTCTTACTTCTCATCTTTTCTGATTTTATCAAATAGACACTCTCACCTCAAATAGTTAGAATATACCCTTTTCCTTTTGACCACATGAAGGATCAATCAAGGCGCTCCAAGAAGGATTAGATATCGGAGAACTGATGACCACTTCAGAGTAAAGAGGATTTCACCATGTATTAGAAGAATTGAAGCTACAACAGTTGAAGACTCCGAAGATTTGAAGTTCCTGAAGAAATATTTAACCTTTAGAAGACCAAACCCCTGTTACATACTTACGTTAGATGCGACGATTTGTGAGCTGTCATTTGTTTGATGTTTTCCGACAGCCACAAAGTAAAACTTGTTTCTTCAAAAAACTATTGTTTGTATTGTGTGTATATCCCTCCCCATCTCTCTCTCATCTCACCCTAAAACCCTTGAACCCCATAGATGATGAATGAAGTTGGACTGATATTCTCTGGACCGAAGACTCAGCCGGAGGCAGAGCTATGGATGCAGAACATGGAGAATCACTTCGGGAACAATTTGGTTTCAAGGAAGTATGAGGTCCAATACGCTCTTCAGTACTTTACAGAAAGTGCTGCAACCTGGTGGAGAATGCATCAAGCCATACAAGGATTTAAAGGAGCAAGAACTTGGGAGGAATTCAAGAAGACCCTGATGAGATCACGTCTTATCCAGAAGCACCATGATAACCCGAAGAAGAAACCTTGTGCCTGCAAGATTTGCGGAGAAATAGGACACACCGGGAGGAACACAAGGAGGATGCTCTCATTGTGAGGAGAAACACCAGTGAGGAATGCCCAACTAGCCAGGTGACTTGCTTCCTGTGTGAAGGAACCACCCACTACCCGGTGCAGTGTCACATTTACTCCACGGTGCAACAAACTATTCCGAAGCAGGAAGATGGAATGAAAGAAGCCCTCAAGGAAGATCTAGAAGAACCAATAATGACTGAAAGTGTTGAAGACCTGGATGGAGAAGGTCTCAACAGATTTTTCCCCAATGCCTGCTATTCATGTGGAGAAGAAGGACATTTTTCACAGTATTGCACCAAGGAAAGAAAAGAGTATCCGGGATACTTCCCGACGGAAGCAATAGAGTTTGATCCACAGGGAATAGAAGGTTTGATCAGAACGAAGAAACCCAGGAAGAGAAAACAAAGACACCCTCAGAACAACCCAATTTCTGCAAATAGGGACAAGAGTCATATTACCTGTTTTGAATGTAAGGACGTCGGGCATTATGCCAATCATTGTCTCGAAAGGAAGCAAGGAACTCAAGGAGCAGGCACCATCTCCAAGAAGCCCAAAGACTTATCGAAAGTCATTTGCTTTCGCTGCAAGGAAGCAGGACATTATGCTATAAAATGTCCCAACAAGACGAAAGCTGGAGTTGAGTAGATGGAATTTTGATATGGATAATAAGAGTAGTAGAAAGCAATTTCATTTTCATGAGTTCGATGAGTTGAGTTATGTAATAGATTACTCTGAGACTGTAATAGTTCATGACTCAATAAAGTTGTAATGTCACATGCTGAAAGGCTTTAAGGAGTTGTCATATTTTATCTTGGAAATTAATATTCTTGATGAACATGGAAGAAGGTGAGTTGTGATGCATAAACAGGAAATTGGAAATTGAGTTTGAAGTTTCGTTTGGATGATATGAATGTGTGCCCCAGGAGATAAGTACCTTACTCTGAGCATCATTTCTGTTTCACAAACTGCAGATGACGACACTTTACGAGTCTTTCCTTAAAGGTCCTGAAACGATCATGACCCTGATGAGTGATCATGATTACCCGAAGATCCTGAGGGACATGATGAAGCATATTCACCTTGAAGGAGATGCAGTCTACAAAGGCTACCCCTTCATGCAAAAAGGGAGTGGAACTTTGGTATGTGGAGGTACACCTCCACCGTTTGAAAGGAGTTTGCCCAAAGAGGATGGGGCATTACTTTTTCATCTCACGTGTGCCACAAGCAACTTTCTTCGATGCTGTTCGTGAAGCAGCCATGGAAGCCATCGCCAGATCGAGAAATACTTGAAGCAAGACTCCGTTATACTCAGGAATACCTAAGCGAAGTACATACGGAGATGATGGAGGTGAAGCTCAAGGCCACCACGATGAAACAGAAGATTGAAGATTTCAAGGCACATGTCGCACAATTCCAGTGGGACTGAAGAATCCTCGAAGAGGATAAATAAATAAAGTTGGAAGTAATGTCTGACCATACCGAACCATGTGGGTGGCGGCATTTGTAATAAACTTTTTGGAATTTGGATTCACGAAAGATGGATAAGGATGTAATAAAAGATTGATATGAAAATAAAGGGATTTATGGATAAGCTAGTGCATGTTTTCTTTGGCGTCATAGTACTCCGTAAAACCACAGGATCAATGAAGAAAGAAATATGTTATCCATGATGGTCCATAGAAGGAAGCTGGACAAAATAAGTTGGAATTTTGCTTTTGATATGATGGTATGAAGAAACAGAGTACTACTAGGAGGTGTAACAAGAGAGTTACTCCAAGGATGAAGTTAAAGCTGCACTAGTGTTGAAGTGGGCCATAACCCACAGGCCCAGGATTTTGAGAAGGAACCGTTGTAACCTTGATAAAGGAATAAATTTGGAAGAATCTGTGATTCAATCAGCCTACGTTTCGTAGGAGGTTACGCAAAAACCTGAGAGTGGTGAAGTAACGATAGATGTTTTGTTTGGCATGCAGAAACCATGGATTTATACGAACTCAGTTCGAGAACAAGAGAAATTTCTGTAATGCTGGTGAGAATGCCCAAGTGTTAGAATATGTGATTCGATATTTACGTATGTGGTAATGGTTCAAGTACGGGATGGATTGGCCCCCATACCGGAGACTTCTATCATGAACTATCATATGTTGATGGAAAATCAGAGAGCCTTGAAAAACTTAGAAGAGTGTCGACGCGATAAGCCATAAAACCATAAAATGGTAGGACGATGGAACCCCATTACAGGCAACCGTTGCCAAACGTAGGTTATACGGTGAGGTTCAACCCAGACCCGTTTTCTGCAGGAGAAAACCATAAATTGTAGACCACCATGAGTGTTTCGATAGTTGTTTAGAATGGACACAGACCCATCAGCTAAGAAGATCCAGTCTCGGACGAACTTCAACTTTGACGAACCGACCCAAGCTTTTGAGGAAAACTCTATGCTTCGATGTAAGAGCTTTAATGAAGGAGCTATTGTAAGATATGTGAAGAGACATACATTGTTAGCCCTCCAGAGGAAATATCTGAGTTTATTGGAACCATGACCTTGTTTTTAAGTGTGGTAGCACCCGACCTTCGACCAAGACATTTGCTAGAAGACCCCAACCCTAACCTTTTCTTGCTAGCCTCTTGAATCTCGAGGACGAGATTCATTTTAAGTGTGGTAGGTTTGTAACATCCCAAATTTTGGAATGTTAATATAATTAATTGAATTGTTTGTTTGTTTGCTTGAGTGAATTAAACTTGAGTGAAATTTGAACCTTTTCAAAAACTTTTGAAAGAGAGGGAATAAAATGACTTTCCCCTTCTCCGGTAAATTCAAATTCATCCTATTAAAATCAATGAGAGAAGATGACATGGCTTCTTCAACTATAAAGAATTTGAACGGAGTTTTGCAATTTAATTCTTTCAAATATTTGCACTTGCTTCTCTATTTTTCTTCCCCGAGAAATACCCCGAAAAATAAATTCTTGCAAGCAAGAAAGAGCGGAGGAAAATGACCCTCCAAAATCAGGGGCATTTTTGAAAATATTTGAGCCAAGAAAACCAAAGTTTTTATTTAAAAATTATTTGCAAAAAGAAATAAAGCCTTTAGGGATTTTCTGAAAACATTTTTTTAAGTTTTTATTTTGGCCGTGGAATAATGCTCATCATCTACATTTTATTTTTCTGATAATTTTAGTATATAAAACTCTTTATTCCGAATTGATTTGATTTCCTTTTTATTGTTTTAGTTTCCTAATTTTAAAAATAGGAATGGAATCGTTTTTATTAGGAAAAACCTGCTGGCCCATTAAGCACTTTCCTATTCTAGCCCAACAAGAGATCATCTCCTTCCTCTGTTTCCTCTCACGTTCTGAAGCTTTCCATGTCCATGGAGACAGAAATCTCCACCTTCCCGATCTCCCTCGTCTTTCCATCCCAGCGCCTCCCGAGACCGCCTATAAAACCCCTCCTCTTCTCGCTCCATTTTTCCCATCACCACGCCCCCCCTGCCCGTAGCCTTCTCGCCACCGTCCTCCTTTTCCTGCCTAGAACGCTCACCAGAGCTCTCCTGGAACCTCCCATCGCCCAGCGCCACCTCCCCACGCGCCGACCCCCTCCTCCGCCACCCCCACCCTCGCCGGCGACCTCGCCCCCTCGCCGAGCAGCCCTCCACATCGCCGTCTCCTTCCTGCCATCTCTGCCTCACGTCAGGTAACTCCGTTTTCGTTTTCAGATTTATTTCCGTAACAGATTTAGTTTCGTTCTTGTTTAGCTTATAACTTTTGATCTAGAAGTCCAATGATGCTGATTCTTTTTGCGTTAGATCACAATTTTCTTGTAGTTTCCAAAATATATAATTTGTCTATGTTTGGATTTGTAAAATTGAGTTAGATCAGATTTGAATTAAAGCTTGTTTTGCTTATTCGGGAGTTTCATAATAGATTTTTATTTAATTCTTTTTGCTCCTAGTTGCTTAATGAAATATTTTCTGTTTAGTTAACATAAAACCATGATTAGGTGATGTTAAGAAATTTTTGTTATATAAAACTATTTTTGTTGTTATTTGAAGTAGGAAAACTTTGAGTTGTTTTTCTTTAAGTTTTCCCTTTGGGTTTTGCTTTGTTGGTTTTGGTGTGTTACTTTGTTATGTTATTGTGTTAAGTGATGTTATGCTATGTGCTTATTATAGTTATTGTTTGCCTCGGTAGAATTTCCGGAGTGCGAAGATTGCTACTACGAATCCCTAGTTTTCGAAGATCGTCAACAAGGCAAGTTCACTTTGACCATGCTTTCATGCCTATGTTTTATTGCATTTAGTGACATCTTTGCAACCACCCCTCAGTAGTGTTATTGAAATCCTTGTAGTTGAGTAGTATGCATGAGGTAGGAACCCATCACCCTGTTACCAAGCCCGGGACGTTAATTATTTTAATGCTACGCTATAGTAGACGGGGTTTGGTATGAGTGCTCGGGAGTGGTGTGAGAATGGAGACTCTACGTCAATGACGACAACTCCATGATGGAATCTGCAAGGACTGCATCTTCAAGACCTCAAGACTTCAAGACTCAAGACAAGAATTCAATACACACTACTGGGTGAAGGATTTGTTGACGGGCACCTGGAGAAACCAGTGGTTGGCGGGATGCATGGAGAAGCGCCATGACATCTTGCGGAAAGCTTCACCCAGACTCAAAGAGACGGAAGAATACTTCACGCCGGAAGCTTACCTGCAACCGCAAGTCATTATGGGCTCGCTTGGTTGACCTTAGATGTGACTCTGGCTGGGGCGGTGCTAGCAGATGTAGAACTACGGTAGGATTGGATGGGTACGGACAAAGGTCGAGGAACTCTTTGGAAGACCATGTTTGGTCATCTTGTTCTCAAACACTCAAGTGCGAGAGCGTAAAAGAGGGATCGAATCTTGCGGGTAAAGTGTACAAACCTCTGCAGAGGGTTTAAACCTAATCGATTAGCCGTGTCCCGATTACGGACAATTTGAGCATCTGGACTTGGATCTATCTCGAACTCTCAACACGGATTGATAACTTAATTGTGGGCAACTTATGATGATTGTGGGCTATGAGACATCGGTTGGCGGAACCATGTCATGATAGAAAACTCCATAGTACAGGCTTCATTTTATTCCTTTGATGTAGGTAAAATAAAACCAGCTTTTACGCAAACAAAATTCAGATCTGAGCCACAAAGCCATATTGCATATAGTATAGTTTTATCATCTGTTCTTTTTATTGTGATCTTGCGGTACATTCAATGTACTGACCTACACGGCTGCAACGTATCATGTTGCAGATATTTCCTCGACAGTAAGAATTACGATACAGAGTTACGGTCTACACTCAACCTGCCGATGGCGTTGATGGGACTCCACACCCGTTTGATTGTTTCCGCTGATTATTATGAGGTATATATCATTTTACGTTATTTATACATGTGATTGCACTTTGATATATACATTAATGTCTTGTGTGCCAAAGATACTTGATCCGTGGATGGCACAAGAATACGCAGGCTTGACCGTCTGAGGTCGGGTCGCTACAAGCTTCCATGAGCGGGTCCTTAGAATCCCAAGTACCAGACACTTGTTGGACCACCAGGTCTGAGTCACCGAAGCATTTGACTCGGCTGAGATTCATCTCCTTAGCCATCCGGAGACCATGGAGTAAAGCTTCGTACTCAGCTGCATTGTTAGTACAAGGGAACATTAAGAGAAGAACGTAACCGAACTTATCACCTCGTGGGGAAGTTAATACGAATCCAGCCCCCGAGCCCTCCAATTGCCTAGACCCATCGAAATGAATAGTCCAGTAGGTGTGATCCGGTTTTTCTTCAGGCGCTTGCAGTTCCGTCCAATCATTGATGAAATCCACAAGTACTTGAGATTTGATCGCCGTCCGAGGCACGTATTTCAAATCATGCGGCCCAAGCTCTATAGCCCACTTGGCAATCCAGCCAGTTGCCTCCCTGTTTTGAATTATATCTCCCAAAGGAGCAAAACTGACCACTGTGATGGGATGTCCCTGGAAGTATTGCTTGAGCTTCCGGCTTGCCATGAAAACTCCATACACCAGCTTCTGCCAATGTGGGTATCTTTGCTTGGACTCAATAAGCACCTCGCTGATATAGTAAACCGGACACTGAACCAGATATTCCTTGCCCGCCTCCTTGCGCTCTACCACAATAGCTACGCTAACTGCAGAGCATTAGCTGCCACATATAGTAGCAATGGCTCTTTGTCAATCGGAGCAGCAAGAACAGGCGGGTTGGCTAGCTGCCTCTTTAGATCCTCCAAAGCTTTATCAGCGGCCGGACTCCAAACAAAGGGATCCGCTTTTTTCAGCATCTGACACAAAGGTATTGCTTTCTCACCCAGGCGACTGATAAACCGGCTTAACGCGGCAATCCGGCCTGCCAAACGCTGGACATCATTGATACACTTCGGTTTAGCCAGATAAGTGATAGCTGTGATCTTCTCCGGATTAGCCTCAATTCCCCTATTGGACACCAGAAAACCCAATAACTTGCCTGTCGGTACACCAAAAACACACTTAGCCGGATTGAGCATCATCTTGTATGTCCATAGGTTACCAAAGGTTTCCTTCAAGTCATCAACTTCCTTCTCTCTTGACTTAACCACAATATCATCCACATAAGCATGCACATTACGGCCGATCTACTTATGAAGGCAGTTCTGTACACACCGTTGATAAGTTGCCTGGGCACTCTTGAGCCCAAAGGGCATAGAGACATAGCAGAAGGCTCCAAAAGGAGTTATGAACGCCGTTTTCTCCTGGTCCTTAACTGCCATCTTGATCTGATGATAACCAGAATATGCATCCAGAAAACTCAAACACTCACAACCAGTCGTAGTATCAATAATCTGATCAATGCGGGGGAGGGAAAAAGGATCTGCTGGACAAGCCTTATTAAGATCTGTGTAATCCACACACATGCGCCAGGTGCCGTTCTTCTTAAGGACCAGCACCGGATTAGCCAGCCATTCAGGATGGAACACTTCAACAATAAAACCAGCCACTAAGAGCCTGGCTACTTCCTCTCCAATAGCTTTGCGCCTTTCTTCATTGAACCGGCGGAGAAACTGCTTCACCGGTTTATACTTAGGACCAACATTAAGAGTGTGCTCAGCGAGTTCCCTCGGTACACCTGGCATGTCAGAAGGCTTCCATGCAAAAATGTCCCGGTTCTCATGGATGAACTTGATGAGCGCGCTTTCCTGTTTCGGATCCAAGTTGGCACTGATACTAAACTGCTTGGACGAATCGCCAGGTACGAAGTCAACAAGCTTGGTCTCAGCTACCGATTTGAACTTTAGAGCCAGATCATGTTCTGTGGTTGGCTTTTTCAACGGAGTCATGTCAGCCGGATCACCATTATCCTTGTAATACTTCAATTCCTCCGTGACACAAATCGACTCTTCATAGGCCGCATCACCTTCTTCACACTCCAAGGCAATCTTGCGACTTCCATGAACGGTTATGGTCCCCTTGTGACCCGGCATCTTGAGCTGCAGATAGATATAACAGGGCCGTGCCATAAACTTGGCATAAGCCAGCCGCAAAAACAAAGCGTGGTACGGGCTCCGGATCTTAACCACCTCAAAAACCAATGTTTCTGATCTGGAATCATGATCATCTCCAAAGGCTACCTCCAGAGCTATCTTGCCAACAGGATATGCTGACTTGCCCGGTACCACACCATGGAACATCGTATTAGACGGTTTAAGATTCTTATCTGTTAGCCCCATACGGCGGAAGGTCTCGTAATATAAGATATTAATGTTGCTTCCTCCATCCATGAGCACCTTGGTGAACTTATAACCTCCCACCTGAGGTGCTACCACCAACGCTAGCTGACCCGGATTGTTAACCCGGGGCGGGTGATCCTCTCTGCTCCATATGATTGGCTGTTCGGACCAGCGTAAATAACGAGGAATGGCCGGTTCAATTGAATTCACTGCTCGCTTGTGAAGCTTCTGGTCCCGCTTATCCAAGCTAGTGTAAATACATGATATTGCCCACTATTCAACTGTTTCGGATGGCTCTGATAACCCGACTGCTGCTTCTGCTGGTTGTAACCACCCTGGCTATTCTGATTATTTTGATTATTATGTCCACCCTGATCTCTATTGAAGCCTGAACCGGTGTTTCCTCCACCGTGACCCGGCCCATGGAATCCGGATCCTGAGCCACCACCTGATCCATGATCATACCGGAAAGCATTAGAATTTTTAAACTCCTGCATAATATAACAATCCTTCCAAAGGTGGGTGGCTGGTGCCTCCTTCGTCCCGTGCTTCGGACATGGCTGGTTTAATAGATAAGTCAGGCGGTCCCGATTGGGACTTGGAGCTCCACCACGATTTGGCAGTTTACCCTTTCGTCACTGACCCCTGTCCTATGCGCTGGTATTAGCCACAAAGTCCATGCTACCATCCGCTTTACGCTTGCCTCCGTTACCATGACCTGCCGTGTTGTGCTGCTGCCCCTTGGAGTTGCCGTTCTTCTTTCCCTTCCCTGTCTTGTCATCATCAGACTCGGGATCCTTGGTACCATCAGAATCAGCATACTTCACTAAAGCAGTCATGAGGGTTCCCATATCGTTGCAATGGCGCTTCATCCTTCCTAATTTCAACTTCAGAGGTTTAAACCGGCAGTTGCTTTCCAAAGTTATAACCGCGGAGTCGGCGTTAATGCGGTCTGAGGAGTGCAAAATTTCCGAGACTCGGCGTACCCACCGGGTTGTTGACTCTCCTTCCTCCTGGACACAGGCCGCTAAGTCCACTATCGACATGGGTTGCTTACATGTATCCTTGAAATTCTGGATAAACCGGGCTCGCAACTGGGCCCATGAACTGATAGAATTGGCTGGCAAGCTCTTTAACCAAATACGGGCTGTCCCTTCCAGCATCATGGTAAAATACTTCGCACATTCCGCTTCATCTACATCAAGCATCTCCATGGCCATCTCATAGCTCTCTATCCATGCTTCCGGAGACAAATCGGCCGTGTAATTTGGTACCTCGCGCGGACCCTTGAAATCCTTTGGCAGGCGCACATTGTGTCAAGCGGGGACAAGACAAGGTACTCCCAAAGAACTAGAAGTAACCCCTGGCTCAGTGGTGGTGGTTGGACGAACCAGCGTAAGTTGACGAGCCTCATGCTGCGCTGCTAACTCGGCGTCCCTGCGTGCTCGGGCCTGGTCCACCACTTCCCGGGCATCACCTACCGGGTTACGACCACGGGGTGCTTCACGGTTCCGTGCATTACTGGATACGGCCGGTTCATCCATCCGCCTGCTATAACTCCCTCTTGGGCGGGGGGTAGAATGAATACGGTCACGGCTATATGAATATGCTTCCTGCTGAACCAAAGCTGTTCGAAGAAGTTCCTTAACCCGGCGTGTCTCCACCACTTGCAGAGAATCTCCTTCAATTGGGATGGCCTCCAGCCGTGAAGCGGCGACAATAAGATTGTCCATCGGATTGGAATAATGACCTGGAGGTGTCTGGACAGGCGGAGGCATGATGTTATTCTATCGAGGTGACTCCATCATGCGAGGTTGAACCGGCGCACCCGTCCCTGGCAACTCTGCCCGGTTTAACCACGGAGGGTTACTAGTCCCTGCTCTTGGGGTGTTAAAGAGGTTTCTACCATCAAAGACTGTCGGCAGGCGAGACCGATGCTTCCTTTTCAGGACTTCATGCGATGCGGTCTGGTCTATCATAAGCCTATAGGCCTACGCATCCAAAGCGGCCCGCTCCGCAGCCATCCTGTTGTTCTCGGCTGCCAAATCGGCCTTGGCCTGAGTGATCTGTTCCCTCACTTTTCCAATCTCCGCACTGTGGGCGTCCTGATCCGCCGGGCTAGCTTCTGCCATAAGCACAGCCAACGCATCAAACAAATCAGATAAAACTTGAGCCGGCGGGCACACAGAGCCTCCTGCCCCGGCCGCCGCCGCCGCCGCTGCTGATCCAGAGAACATTGCTGCTGCGGTTGAAGAGTGGACCGCCGCATGTGTACCGACCATGAATATCCCAACCCGATTGGGCAGATCAGAGGGGTCCAGAATACTGTCGCCATCGGAACAACCCCCAATCCGGCCGTCCTGCAGCTGATACAATGACTCGGTTTCTCCGGTTGAGGACTCGTCGCCAGAGTAAACAACGGTCTCGCTACAAGATGTCGATCCACCTTCATACTCTCCTCCGTGGATGACTCCCACGAAGGCACGCTTCATAGCCGGTTTAACCTGGGCAGATCTCGCACGCTGAGCCGTTTTGACGAGGTTGGTGCAGATGTCCGGCTCAGGGCCCGGTTCACCGATCTTGCCAATGAAGACGTGTATGCCATTAAAGGGGACTCGGTACCCGTACTCAATCGAGCCGGCCTCGGGGCCCCAGCCTGAATCGTCGATATAGAGCTTGCCGCGACGACTCTTGGTCATCCGGCCCACAGCATAACCCTTGAGTCCTTCAAAGTTGCCCTCTAAGAACTTGAAACCATCATGCGATAGCCCCACGGTGGGCGCCGACTGTCGTGGTTTTGTCACGGCAGATGTCCTCATGAAAGTACTTAGTCGTGGAGCCATCGCTATGGGTTAGCTTAAAGGGGTTAAAGCGGACACAAGGACGCAAGAGAGTTTATACTAGTTCGGCCCCTTCGATGAAGGTAAAAGCCTACGTCTAGTTGTGATGGAATTGATGGGGGTTTCGATGACTAGGGAGCAAACAAGCTTCACCTAAGTATCAAGTTGTTGTGTGTTGTCCTGAATCGCCGACGGTTCGTCCCCTTATATACATGGGTGACACCCATCGGTTTGCAGAGTCCCGAGACCGGCTCATAGACGTGTCCGTTTCGGTCTCTAGTATTTCTAACTTACAATACAAGTTACATACTAAGGCCGGTTTACGGCTACAACCCTTAAACCAGTCCTGGGCCTTGGGCCCTTAGTGAATATCCTCACGGGCCTCAAGCATACTTGGCTACTGATGAAGTTAACCCGGCCTCTCCCGGCCGGTTTATGCCCAGTAGTAATATCCCCAACACACCCCAAGATATTATTTCAAGAAGTCTCAAGCATCTAAGCTTGGGGATGCCCACGGTAGGCATCCCACCTTTCTTCTTCAACAACTATCGGTTAGTATCGGTTGAGCCTAAGTTTTTGCTTCTTCACATGAGTTGTGCTATCCTTGCAATGTAGTTTTCTTTAGCTTTGCTTGCTATTTGAATAAAGTACCAAGATCTGAATTCTTTATCTTTTAGAGCACGGTGGTGGTTTTATTTTGAAGATATATATGAACTCTCATGCTTCACTTATATTATTTTGAGAGTCGTTAATAGCATGGTAATTTGCTTAAAATTAATATACTTGGTATTCAAGATATGTGAAACTTTATTTTGAGTGCGTTGAATACTAAGATAAGTTTGATGCTTGATAATTGTTTTGAGATATGGAGGTGATAATATCAAAGTCATGCTAGTCGAGTAGTTGTGAATTTGAGAAATGCTTGTGTTGAAGTTAGCAAATCCCGTAGCATGCACGTATGGTTAAATTTATTTAACAAATTTGAAACATGAAGTGTACCTGGCTTGTGCATCCTTATGAGTGGCGGTCGGGGACGAGCGATGGTCTTTTCCTACCAATCTATCCCCCTAGGAGCATGCGCGTAGTACTTGATTTTTGATGACTTCTAAATTTTTGCAATAAGTATATGAGTTCTTTTGACTAATGTTGATTCCATGGATTATACGCACTTTTACCTTTCCGCCATTGCTAGCCTCTACGGTACCGTGCATTGCGCTTTCTCACATTGAGAGTTGGTGCAAACTTCGCCGGTGCATCCAAACCCCGTGATATGATACGCTCTGTCACACAAAAACCTCCCTATATCTTCCTCAAAACGGCCACCATACCTACCTATTATGGCATTTCCATAGCCATTCCGAGATATATTGCCATGCAACTTTCCACCGTTCCGTTCATCATCATCATGACATACCTTACTTTTGTCATATTGCCATTGCATGCTCATGTAGTTGACATCGTATTTGTTGCAAAGCCACCATGCATTATTTTTCATACATGTCACTCTTGATTCATTACACCATCCCGGTACACCGCTGGAGGCATTCATATAGAGTCATACCTTGTTATAGTTTCGAGTTGTAATCCTTATGTTGTAATCAATAGAAGTGTGATGATCATCATTCAATAGAGCATTGTCCCAAAAAAAGAGAAAGGCCAAAGAAAAAAAAGAAGGCCCAAAAAACGGGGGCAATGCTACTATCCTTTTTTTCCACACTTGTGCTTCAAAGTAGCACCATGTTCTTCATGTAGTGAGTCTCATATATTGTGCTTCAAAGTACCACCTTGTTCTTCATGTAGTGAGTCTCATATATTGTGCTTCAAAGTAGCAACATGTTTTTCATATAGTGAGTCTCATAAGTTGTATTTTTCATACTAGTGGGAATTTTTCATTATAGAACTTGGCTTCTATATTCCTACGATGGGCTTCCTCAAAATGCCCTAGGTCTTCATGAGCAAGCAAGTTGGATGCACACCCACTAGTTTTCTTTTGTTGAGCATTCATAGCTCTAGCGCATCCGTTGCATGGCAATCCCTACTCCTCATGTTGACATCAATTGATGGGCATCTCGATAGCCCGTTGATTAGCCTCGTCAATGTGAGACTTTCTCCTCTTTTTTCTTCTCCACACAATCCCCATCATCATATTCTATTCCACCCATAGTGCTATATCCATGGATCATGCTCATGTATTGCGTGAAGGTTGAAAAAGTTTGAGATTATTTAAGTATGAAACAATTTCTTGGCTTGTCATTGGGGGTATAGAAGTTGGGAACATCTTTGTGTGACGGAAATGAAGCATAGCCTAACTATATGATTTTGTAGGGATGAACTTTCTTTTGCCATGCTATTTTGAGAAGACATGATTACTTTGATTAGTATGCTTGAAGTATTATTATTTTTTATGTCAATATGAACTTTTGTCTTGAATCTTTTGGATCTGAATATTCATATCACAATTAAGAAGATTTATATTGAAATTATGCCAAGTAGCACTCCGCATCAAAAATTCTTTTTTATCATTTATCTACTCGAGGACGAGTAGGAATTAAGCTTGGGGATGCTTGATATGTCTCCAACGTATCTATAATTTTTGATTGCTCCATGCTACTTTATCTACTGTTTTAGGCAATATTGGGCTTTATTATCCACTTTTATATTATTTTTGCGACTAACCTATTAACCGGAGGCCCAGCCCAGATTTGTTGTTTTATGCCTATTTCAGTGTTTCGAAGAAAAGGAATATCAGACGGAGTCGAAACGGAACGAAATCAACTGGAGAAGTTATTTTTGGAAGGAAACCCATCTGATGGACTTGGACTCCACATCAGAAGATACGGGAGGTGCTCACGAGGGTGGGGGGCGCTCCCATCCCCCCCTGGGCGCGCCCCCTGCCTCGTGGGGCTCCGTAGCTCCACCGACGTACTCCTTTCACCCATATATACCTATATACCCTAAAACTTCCAGAACAGAAGATAGATCGGGAGTCCCGCCGACGCAAGCCTCCGGAGGGGTGGTCCATCACCGGAGGCCATCTTCATCATCCCGGCGCTATCCATGACGAGGAGGGAGTAGTTCACCCTCGGGGCGGAGGGTATGTACCAGTAGCTATGTGTTTGATCTCTCTCTCTCGTGTTCTCTCTCGTGTTCCATCTATGGCACGATCTTGATGTATCCCGAGCTTTGCTATTGTAGTTGGATCTTATGATGTTTCTCCCCCTCTACTCTCTTGTGATGAATTGAGTTTCCCCTTTGAAGTTATCTTATCGGATTGAGTATTTTATGAACACTTGATGTATGTCTTGCGTGGGATAACCGTGGTGACAATGGGTTATTCTATTGATCCACTTGATGTATGTTTTGGTGATCAACTTGCGGGTTTCGTGACACTTGGGAACCTATGCATAGGGGTTGGCACACGTTCTTTACTCTCCGGTAGTAGCTTTGGGGAACTCTTTGAAGTACTTTTATGTTGGTTGGATGAATCTGAGATTGTGTGATGCATATCATATAATCATGCCCACGGATACATGAGGTGACAATTGAGTATCTAGGTGACATTTGGGTTTTGGTTGATTTGTGTCTTAAGGTGTTATTCTAGTACGAACTCTTTTATAGATCGATCCGAAAGAATAACTTTGTGGTGGTTTCGTACCCGACCATAATCTCTACATTTGTTCTCCGCTATTAGTGTCTTCGGAGTGACTCTTTGTTGCATGTTGATGGCTTGTTATATGATCTATCTATGTTATTATTGTTGAGAGAACTTGCACTAGTGAAAGTATGAACCCTAGGCCTTGTTTCCTATTATTGCAATACCATTTACGCTCACGTTTATCACTTGTTACCTTGCTGTTTTTATTATTTCAGATTACAAATACCTTTCTCTACCATCCATATTGCACTTGTATCACCTTCTCTTCGCCGAACTAGTGAACCTATACAATTTACCATTATATTGGGTGTGTTGGGGACACAAGAGACTCTTTGTTATTTGGTTGCAGGGTTGCTTGAGAGAGACCATCTTCATCCTACGCCTCCCACAGATTGATAAACCTTAGGTCATCCACTTGAGGGAAATTTGCTTCTGTCCTACAAACCTGTGCACTTGCAGGCCCAACAACGTCTACAAGAAGAAGGTTGTGTAGTAGACATCACCAACTGCAAACTCACTGAGGAGTGGCGGTTCGGCAAGGAGCCGTACTCTCGCGCCAATCCTCCGCCTTCGGTAAGCCTCCATTCTTTTCTTCTTCTCTTGTTGCCGAGTTCATAATGGCCGACTCTTGATCTGTCTACTTGTTTTTAGTAGAGCCCCCTCCTTCAACCGGCGGCCGGAGCTGCGGGTGTGCAGCGCCGGTTCGTCCCCGACCGCGCGTCGGATGACTTGGACGATCCCTACTTGGGGCGGCCACCCTAGACGACGATGTCGTAAGGGGAGGCGGTGAGGCAGGTGGCCCCGGGCTCGGGGCTGTCTTCGAGGACTGGCCGGATGACGACGAGGCCGAAGTTATTCCGCGGTGTCAGCCGGCGTCCTATCATCAAGGCGCGGGCTCATCTGCCGCGCAGGCTGCTTGTGGTGGCGCGCAGAAATGCCGGGCCACGCCGGCCCTCTTTGGCAGTCGGCCGAAGAGGCCCAAGGGTTCTGCGGCAGCGACCAAGCGGGACGAGGCGGCCGCGAAGGCAGCCCGCTTCCGCAAGGTGGTGAAGCAGCCGCAGGCGGTTTCAGCGTAAGTGTCGATTTTCTCACGCCTTTCTTTTTTCTCTTCGGTTGATATTCTTCTAAGCCTTTTCCTTGACTTATCAAATAGGGCTCCGCTTTCTCTCGAGCGGGCCCCTGCCGCCTCCATAGTTGGAGCGGCAGGAGGGTCTGCGGGCGCCCGCCGCATGGACCCCCGTGCCGATCTCCTAGCAGCGACGGAGCGGAACGCGTGGGAGGCGCGGGAGGAGCGGGAGGCGGAGGAGAAGAGGGCGGCTCAGGAGACGACGGAGAAGTCGGTGGAGGCGCAAGCCGACGCGGCGGCCAAGGCTCGGGCGGAGGCTGCGACTGCGGAGAGGGAGGCGGAGGCCCTGCATAACCAGCCTCCGCAGCTCATCATCCCCCTTCGCACCATGGACCCCGATATCCCAGCGCCTCCGCCGGAGGAAACCGGCCGCGACCGGCCGGCGATGGAGAGGGAGGAGGGCAACGCAGTCGTCTTGGCGGGGGAGGCGGTACCGCCATCGCCGACTGGAACAGGACAAGGCGGTCGGCCTGACGTGCCGCCTGAGCAGCCGGCTGGAGGCGGATCTTGTAGTCCTGTCGCCGTCTCGTCGGTGCGTGGGGAAGGCGACTTCAGCGCCGGAGCCGCAGAAAGCCACGGGCTTCAGCTCGTCGGCCCAGGATCTGGAGGCGGCCAGCGCCAGCTTGTCTGGGTGGACGCCGGGCGGTGGGACTGCCGTGTTGAACGTGGCGGCGCAGGATGTCCGGAACCGGCTTCAGTCCCAGGCCGCCGCGCTGAAGCAGTATACTCAAGAGTTTCTTGCGACGCGGACGGCCATTCGGGTGAGTCCTCCCGCTTTTCGTCGATTGCTCTTCATTTCTTCTGCGGGGGTGCGTCAGCGCACCCACTGGGTGTAGTCCCCGAGTTTCGAGTCGGCTGCTGAGCAGGCGGCTTGGAACTTCTTAGTAGACTTCGATTGTTGTCTTGTTCTTATTCGCACCTCCGTCCTATTTGCAGGAATATCACAACCTCCGCGCGGCTGCTTTCAACTCCCAGGCCCAGGAGATGAACCAGAAGGCCACTGATCTGACCGAGAGCCGGAGTAAGTGCTTCATTTTTTATCTCATGTGGGGGCGCGTCAGCGCACCCACTGGGTGTAGTCCCCGAGATTCGGGCCGACTGCTGAGCAGTCGGGTCGGATCTTTCCTGACGACCTCTTCCTTATTGCTTTTTTCTTCTTCTTCTTCATATCTGCAGGGGCCAATGCCGACTTGAGGGAGCACCTAGGCGGGGTCCAGACCGCCCTTCGTGCCCAGGAAGCCGAGTGCAACGCCTTGACTCAGGAACATGATCGCTTGGCCAAAAAACTGGCCGACCAGGAGGAGAGCCATAAGGCGGCCTTGAAGACGGCGTAGAACAGCGCGGCCACCCTCAAAGCTGAATATGAGACCGAGGCGGCGAGCTGGGCCAAGGCGAGGCAAGCGCTGAGCGAAGGCTATGACCGGATTGAAGATTTGATTGACGGTAGGCCGCCTTCTTCTTCGTCTCTTTGCTTGCCCCCTGTCATCTGGTTTGTCTTCTGACTTTGTGCTACTTCTTTCTTCTTTGTGCAGATTACTTTCCTGGTTACTCCGTTGCCGCCAACCAAGCCATCGAGGCCCACCGCGATACACGACGGCAGGCAGGGGTTGAGATCGCACCGGATGCTGGCCGGTCACTTGAGGAGCAGCTTCTGGAGACTCAAGCCCGTCTGCAGCCGGCTCACCGCATGCTCCGCCGTCTTCAGCGTGCCGGGGCGTAGGTGGTGGCCGCCCTCTGGGCCGGCGAGGTTGTTCCGTGCACCCCCCGTCAGACTGCCGACTAGCTGGAGGTAGCAGTCGGCCGCTTCGAGGCATGGAAGGCTTCCGTAGCTCGGTCTGGCGCTAGGCGGGCGCTTGAGTTCGTCCGAGCTTGGTATCCTGTGTTGAACTTGGCCCAGCTGAGCACTTGGCGGCAGGAGGCCAACGAGGAGCTGGAGGCGGTGCGGCCGGCTATCATCCAGCGTGCCTCGGCGATCGCCAATTACACCGACACTAGTGCCTTTGCCCCTGAGGTAAATGATGATGGCTTCACTCAGCCGGAGGAGTGGTTCGGGCTGAACCCGGCAGAAGGTGAAGACTCGGCGGAGGAGATCGCTTCCAGCGACAAGGGCGAAGAGGAAGAGGGGGAGGATGGTGAAGACATCATGCCAGGCGGCGAAGCGACCAGCCAGCCTCAGCTTGATCGTGCCTCCAGCAACGAGGCGTGTGCAAGTGCGCCGTCTGCAAGAGGTGAAGATCATGCCGAGACTCGCCAGCCGGCCACTCCTCCAGCCAGCACTGCCGTCTCCACCAACCTGCACGACTCGCCTGTTGCTCCCTTGGCCTGATCCGCAGTCTTTTCTTTCCTGCTCGTTACTCTTTGAACATTTTTTATTAAATTTGCGCAGTTCCACCCACTGGGGGTGTATTCAAACTATGTTGAATGATGTCCTTTCGAAGGCCTTTTGTGTAAATATAATCACGCATGTGCTTGGCTTCCGTTCATATTTTCTTTTCATCCTTTTGGTTATTTCCTTTGCCGCCCTCCCTTGGTCGCCGCCTTCCCAGCCGGACAGCTGCTCTGCAGTCTGTGGCTGTGGAAAGGTTTGGCTGTTTTGGGAAGGCAAGTACTCGAGCTTTCTTAGATTGTAGCAAGGTGAACGGGAAGCCGGCCAGCCGGCTGCTCTGACAGCTGGTCGGCGGGGTGGGAGGCCAGCTTGTGTTATATAAGTTCGTTAGTCCTTACCGGTTTTTCATGTGGGCATCCTTTCCTGCCTTTGGCTCTTGCCAGCCGGACAGTCGATTCTTCGAGCTGCGAATTTCGACAAGAGAGGGCTTGGGTGCCGGCACACTACTTGTCTGACTACAGGTAGAACTGGAATATAACTCAAGGCGGCAAGTCCCCGGGCCGACTGATCGAACCCGGTGCCGGACAAGAAAACAAATGTAGTAACATAATCATGGGCATGATACTTATCATTCATAGATAAAAGAGGGTAGTCCCCAGTGTTCCTCAGGGGGCCCGTTGTCTCGTACTTAATACAAAAGGTAGCGTGGTACATACTGCATTTTAACTATAAAATCTTCGGAGGAGATTGGCGTTCCATGGTCGTTCCGATTCCTTGCCGGAATCATCTCTCTTGCGTGCCTTCGGCTTCTGCGCGTCGATCAGGTAGTAGGAGTCGTTGCCTAAGGCTCTGCTGATGACAAAGGGGCCTTCCCAAGGGGCCGAGAGCTTGTGCTGGCCGGCTGTTCGCTGGACCAGCCGGAGCACAAGATCACCCTCTTGGAAGGATCTTGGCTTGACCTTCCGGCTGTGGTAACGGCGTAAACCCTGCTGGTAGATGGTGGACCAGCTGAGGGCTAACATCCTGCTTTCTTCCAGCAGGTCGACGCCGTCTTCTCGTGCTTCCTTGGCCTCCGCCTCCGTGTACATGGTGACCCGAGGTGAGTCGAACTCAATGTCAGTTGGGATGACAGCCTCGGCACCATATACAAGGAAGAAAGGGGTGAAGCCGGTTGACTTGTTCGGGGTAGTGCACAAACTCCAGAGGACGACAGACAGCTCGTCGAGCTAACAGCCGGCCAAACGCTCCAGTGGCACGACCAACCGGGGCATGATGCTGGAGAGGCTGATGCCGTTTGCTCGCTCGACTTGGCCGTTTGATTGCGGGTGGGCAACAAACGCTAGGTCCACTCGGATGCCCTGTGTCGCGCAGAAACGTGTCAGTGCTCCTGTGGCAAAATTCGTGCCGTTGTCGGTGATGATGCTGTGTGGTACGCCGTACCGGGTTGTAATATCTGTGATGAATGTCACGGCAGTCGGCCCATTCAGTTTCTTGATCGGCTTCGCTTCAATCCACTTGGTAAATTTGTCCACGACGACGAGCAGATGTGTCATGCCGCCGCGCGCCGTCTTGAATGGGCCTACCATGTCCAGTCCCCAGACGGCAAAAGGCCGGGTGAGGGGGATGGTCTTGAGTGCAGAAGCCGACAGGTGTTGCTTGGAGTTGAAGACTTGGCACCCTTTGAAGTGTTTGACTAATTCCTTGGCGTCGTCCAAATCAGTCGGCCAGAAGAATCCATGGCAGAAAGCTTTGGCGACGAGTGATCTTGAGGCTGCGTGGTGGCCGCATTCGCCTTGGTGAATGTCCTTGAGGATTGATATGCCCTTCTCTGGCTCGACGCAGCGCTGAAAGACACCAGTGATGCTGCGCCTAACCAGCTCTCGGTTTATTATCGTGTATGCTCCCGCTCGGCGTTGGACTTGCCTTGCCGAGATCTCGTCAGTCGGTAGCTCTCTGCTTACTAGGAAGTTGAGGATGGGCTGGGCCCATGATGGAGCTGTGACTTCTTCTATTGCCAATACGGCTACTACGACCAGGGCGGGTGGGCTGGGTGGTGAAGAGTTGGAGTCGGCCACCGCCTGTTGCGTCGATGCAGCCCCCGAGCCGACTGCGGTAGTCCCCGGGCCAGGTTCTGAAGTCTCCGGGCCGGGTGCGACTATGGCAGTCTCCGGGCCGCCTGTCAAAGTCCCGGAGCCGCCTATCAAAGTCCCCGAGCCACCTGCTCAGTTCCCCAAGTCGGATCCACCTGCGCCGGGGTCAGGCGGTACGAAGATGGAATCAGATTCTGGAGATGGCTTGACAGACGGCTTGAGGAGGCGTTGGAGAGAGACGCCGGTTGGTATAGCTTGTCAGGTGGAGCCTATTCGTGCCAGGGCATCTCCTTGCTCGTCGTCGGCCCGTGGCACGTGGAGGAACTCACATCCTTCAAAATATCCACTCATTTGCTGAACGAGGAAGCGGTAGCTCGCCATGTTTGCGTCCTTTGCGTCCCAGTCGGCAGATGATTGTTGGACTACCAAATCTGAGTCACCATAGCACAGGATCCGGCGGATGCCGAATTCTTTGGCTAGCCGGAGCCCGTGTATGAGCGCCTCATACTCGGCCACATTGTTGGAGGCGGCAAAATGAATTGGCAATATGTATCTGAGCTTGTCGCCCTTGGGAGAGGTGAGGACGATGCCGGCTCCCAAGCCGGTGTGCATCTTGGACCCATCGAAGTGCATCCGCCAATGAGTGGAGTCGGGGCCCGGCGGCAGGTACTGGGTCTCGGCCCAGTCGACAAGGAAGTCGGCCAATGCATGGGACTTGATGGCGGTGCGAGGCTGGTAGAAGATTGTGTAAGGAGCCAGTGCAATGGCCCATTTTGCCACCCGGCCGGATGCATCCTGGCTGCCTATGATTTCGGTGAGCGGGGCAGTACATACGACCGTGATGGGGTGCTCTTGAAAGTAGGGCTTGAGCTTCTTGGCGGCGAAGTACACACCATAGCACATCTTCTGGTAGTGCGGGTAGTTCTGCTTCGAGGTGGACAGTACTTCGCTCAAATAATACACCGGCCTCTGGACTAGCTGAGCTCGGCCTTCTTCTGGGCGCTGAACCACGATAACGGTGCTGACCACCCGGCTAGTGGCGGCAATGTAAAGGAGCATGGGCTATTTCTCAGTCGGTGCCGCCAAGACAGGTGGCCTGGCCAGCATCTTCTTTAGCTCGTGGAAAGCTTGGTCTTCTTGGTCGCTCCACTCGAAGTGAGTGGACTTCTTCATGACTCGGTAGAGGGGGAGAGATTTCTCTCCCAGCCGGCTAATGAAGCGGTTCAGGGAGGCCAGACATCCGGTGAATTTTTGGACGTCTCGTAGCTTGGTAGGAATATCCATTCTCTCTATGGCCTTGATCTTCACCTGGTTGCATTCGATGCCGCGTTCGGAGACCAGGAAGCCTAGAAGCTGGCCGGCTGGTACTCCGAACACGCATTTCTCGGGTTTGAGCTTGATCTGAGACCGGCGCAAGTTTTCAAATGTCTCTCTGAGGTCTTCCAGCAAAGTGCTGCGCTTCTCCGTCTTCACTACAATATCGTCTACATAGACGTGGGCATTTCTGCTGAACTGCTTGAGGTCGCATTTCTGCATGCAACGCTGAAAAGTGGGACCGGCATTTCTCAAGCCGAATGTCATAGTCGGTGTGAAGCTCGAATGGTGTGATGAAGGCGGTCTTGAGCGATCAGCGGATCTAACTTTATCTGGTGGTAGCCTGAATAAGCATCCAAGAAGCTCAACAGCTCGCATCCGGCTGTGGAGTCTATCACTTGATCAATCCTTGGCAGAGCGAAGGGATCTTTGGGGCAGGCTTTATTGAGGTTGGTGTAGTCTATACACATGCGCCACTTGTTATTCTTCTTCAACACGAGCACCGGGTTGGCAAGCCACTTTGGAAAGAACACCTCCATAATGAAGTCGGCTACCAGAAGCCGGGCTATCTCCTCGCCTACAATCCTTCTCTTCTCCTCCGACAGTCGGCGGAGGGGCTGCTTAACCGGTTTTGCATCTGCTCGGACGTGTAACTTGTCCTCGGAGAAATCATTTAGAACACCCGGCATGTCTTTGGGGGACCATGCGAAGATGTCCCGATTCACACGGAGGAAATCGACGAGCTCGCCTTCCTATTTGCTGTCCAGGTTTGCCCCAATGACGGCAAACCTTTACTGGTTCTCCGGGTCGGGTATCTTCTTTGTTTCTTTGGCCGGCTGGAAAGAACCTTGGGCATCATACTCCTTGGGGCCAGGGGACAGGGCCGGCTGCTTGCCGGCCATGGCCACGACTTGATCCAGCATCTTCTTCTCTTCAGCGATCACGAGGACTCGGCGATCATTGCTAGCTGCAGCGCCTTTTCGGAGGATTTCTTGTAGTCTCCGGCTATGGTGATGATGCCCTTAGAACTCGGTATCTTCATCTTGAGGTAGGCGTAGTGGGGTATGGCCATGAATTTGGCCAGAGCAGGTCGCCCAAACAACGTGTGGTAAGGGCTCTCCAGATCCACTACTTCGAACCATACTGCTTCTCGGCGGAAATGATCCTTGTCCCCAAAGAGAACATCTATCTTGATCTTGCCGATTGGTGAGCATAACAGGCCGGGTACGATGCCATGGAACACAGTCCAACTAGGCATGAGCTGCTTTGTCTTGATGTTCAGCTTTTCCATGGTGTCACGGTATGGTATGTTGATGCTGCTCCCGCCATCTATCAGCACGCGGGAGAAACGGGCAGCTTGCCTGTCTGTTGCGAGGGTGGTGTCCAAAACAAATGCGTAAGAGCCGGGAAACGGCATCAGCTCTGGGTGATCGGCCCGGCTCCAGCTGATAGGCCTTTCCGACCAGTGCATGAACTCGGGGTTGTTGGAGGCGACCGCGTTGACTTCTTGGCGCTGTCGGCGCTGGCTACGCCGGTCTTCGGGCTGGCTTGTAAAGACGACGTAGGCGGCATGTTCGTCGGGGAACTCGTCTTGAACAGCCCCGACTGCTGGTCGAGCGGCGGGTCTTTGGGGGCGGAGGCGGTGACCCGAAGGCTGGCGGCACCAGCCCTTCGCCTTTGGAAATTCGTGCGAGCCAGTGGCATTTCCGAGTCGTGTGGTTGGACGGCTTCGCGCCGCTGTGGAACTTGCAAGGGGCATCGAGGGCATGCTCGTAGGAGAAAGCCGGCTGCAAGGCCGGCCTACCGCCCTTCTGCTTCTTGGGCGCGGGCCGCCCTTCGGGTTGTTCGTTTTCTTCGTGGGCCACCGCCGATGGTGGAAGGCGGCATAGGGGCCTTGCTTGTTGTCGTTACGAATGCAGGCGTCGGCTGGAGTCTCCAGCCGGCGTCTTGGGAGCCGGAGTGAGCACCTTCCCGGAGGCGTCTACTCGGAGCTCGGTCTTCATCGAAGAGTCGGCCATGGCATACTTGTCTGCTATGATCAGCAGCTCATCGAGGGTAGTCGGCTCGTCGCAGAGGAGTCGGTGCTTGAGGAGGGTGCCTTCTCGGAATCCGGCGGTGAAGTACTCTATAGCTTGAACCTCGTGCACCCCTTCGCAGGAGTTGCGGAGCTCGGCCCAACGCGTGAGGTAGTCGCGAGTTGATTCATTGGGCCCTTGAACACACAAGGAGAGTTGTCAGGGCTTGGGAGCCCATTTGTAGGTGCTGGTGAAGTTGCGGATGAAGGCTTCGGTGAAGTCTAGACAGCTGTTGACCCTGTAAGGCTTGAGGCTGTTGAGCCAGGTGCGCGCCGTGCCTTGGAGCATAAGGGGGACGTATTTCACGGCAACATGCTTGTTGCCGTTTGCTATGCAAACTGCGGTGGAGTAATCGATCAACCAATCTTCCGGCTTCACGGAGCCATTGTACTTGGGCGTATCTCTTGGGAGTGAGTACCCTTTGGGGAAGGGCTCGTCGCGGATGCGGGGGCAAAAGCAAGGCGGGCCGACATCGTCTTCTTCTTCTAGCACCAGGGATCGCGCTAGGCGGTCGATCCGATGGCGGGCGTCATTCTCGCCGACTCCTTCACGGCGTCCTAGTCGGCCGCTGAGAGTCGGATGCGTGACAGGCGGCGGGGTGGGATATCTCTCCCCACGAGGCGGAGGAGGAGGTGGGTTGCCTCGTCGTTCCACGGCTCGAGGGCGGCCTTCCGCGTCGCGCTCGATGGAGATTCGAGTCCGACTGCAGCTAGCAGCCGGCTCCTTTTCTTGCCTTACGCGGGTGTTGCCCGTAGTCGGCGTCCGTGACGTCGCACCGTGCTCTCGGCATGGGGGAGGCCTTTCAGCACGAACGCCGGCTTCATGCCACTCTGCGGCTGCGTCGATCAACTGCTGGATGCGTCTGGTCATGTAGGGGAGCTCGTCGGCCCCTAGTCCATTCAGTTCGTCCACGGCCGACTGGGCGGCACGTAGGTTCTCGAGGGGCGTGGCATAGAGTGGGCGGTCTGCTCCCAACATGTTGGCGATGGCCGTGTCGTGCTTCTTGACGACGCCGACTCAGCTTGGCCCGTTAGGAGGTGGTGTGCCAAAGGCGGCGCGGTCGACTTAGCATTGGTGAGCCTCAGTGAGGCGTCTCATGGAGGCTAGCTTTTGGCCCTCCACAATGAGGGGCGAGGCGGTGTGCCTCCAGTGTCTCGGCGTCGGCGTTGGCCGGGATGGGGGCGGACAAGTCGTGCAGCGCCGCTTGCAGGGCGTCGTGGGCGTTCTCGCCAGAGGCGACGCCGTGGCTGATGACCCGTACATCGGTGACGGCGCTGCCGCCACTGTCGGCTTGAGGAAGAGGGTCGTCGAAGATCACTATGTTGGTGGGGAAAGAATCAAGCGGCGTCGTGTCGGAGTCGACAAGCATCGGGTCTGTGGAGCCAACCGACTCCAAATCCGCAGCAGGCTCGCTAGAGACGTGGAGTTGGTCGAGGAGGCTGACGAGACGGCTCTCGGGGCAGCCTGTGCCCGCGTCAGATGCGGGCTCGTCGGAGATGCGGGCCTCGCCAAGAAGATCGGCGAGGCAGCTCGCCACGCAGGCGTCGGCGATGCCTTGCAGCGCGTCGGGGCAAGCGCGATCGGGCGTGTCGGGCTGGCTACGCTCGCTGGGAAGGAAAAGGGTTCCCATCCAGAGCAGGTCTCCGGACGATGGTGCACCTAGCCCCACGGTGGGCGCCAAATGTCGGGTAGTAGGTGTGACATATGCCAATGGGTGGCTTATCATTGTGGAAACAAATAAGACATCGCCGGTGCCTGGAAACGGGATGAGGCGAAGACATGCACGCCGGCGGATCTTACCCAGCTTCGGAGCTCTTCGGAGAGATAATACTCCTACTGCTACTCTGCAGGGTCTCCGCATGATCACTAGATCAACAAGTAGCTACAAGAGGCTCCTTGAGCTGTTCGGTGAGAAGAAGAACAAAGGCAGGGCTAGCTCTCTTCTTCCCTCAATGTGGTGTCTAAAACTATCTGAGATCAACCCTTTGCATGGGTGCCCTGGGGGGTTTATATAGGCCTACCCCCCAGGGGTACAATGGTAATCCGGCTGGGCGTGGGCCCTAGCCGTCAGTGCCTATGTTCGCCGGCTTCTCCGCCGGCCGCTGGGGCCCGCCAAATGGTGGGTCCTGCCGGCTACCGTCCTCCTGGACGACAAGCAGGTCACACCGCTTGGGGGTCTTGTCGGGGGCTGGTTACTGTTGCCTCACTCTTGATGACGAGGGCTTTGTCGAGGTAAGCATGGCTATAGTGTCGCCGCCTGGCGGGCTCTCACTGTAGCCTTACCTCGTCTTGTCTCCTTAATGAGGCGCCTCCTTCGAGGGAGGGAGCAAGCCGGCTGTTGGGAGCCGGCCACCTCCCAGGCCGACTGGGGGAGGCCTGGCCGCCTTCCGGTGTCTCTCTGACTGAATGGGCCCGCCGCCTGTGGGCCGTACTGGCAGCTTGTCGTGGGTGACGTCATGGTCAACATGGCAACAGATGCTTGCGTCTTGGACGGGTGATGGCCGCCCGTCTGGTACGGGCTTGGGCCATCGTGCTCCAGATTCGGGGTGGCGGGCTTCCTTTGTTGCCATGCCCCGTCTCATCACCGTTATGTGGGTGCAGACTTTGGGGGTACGATCTTGGCCGCCTGCTGGGGGCTGGCTTCTTGGAGTCGGTCTTCTCGTGGCCGGCTTCTTGGAGTCGGCCCTCTCGTGGATTTCTTCATTAGGGTTTAGGGCCGGGCCTCCTCCCGGTAGTCGGCTGAGATCTGACCGGCCAGGGAAGGCGGCCCCATATGGATGCTTGAAGGCTCGATCGGCCTGTAATTTTGCTGAAGAGCCAGGGGGAGCCGGCTAGGCTACCCGTGGTCATTTACTCCGACAAAGCTCTAGCTAGATCTTGATAATCTAAACCATGTCTCATATGTATAATGTGTTTATCACATTATGTTTGATGCCCCGCCCCCTATGCCTACAAATTCAAATAAAATGTGAGAATGTTCGATATATAGTATTGTTTAGATTGTTCGATATTTATTCGTAAGATGCAAACGCCACACATTATCACAAATTCAAATAAAATGTGAGATTGCTCGATGTATAGTATGGTCTAGATTGTTCGACATTTAGCTGTGAGTTGCAAACGCCATGCATTATCACATTATGGTATAACATGTGCAAAACAACTACACGCGTATCACCGCTATATTCATGCATGCATATGTTTAAACACTATGATCCCCTATTCAAATATATGAATCCACTTTCATATCAAATTATGATCTTTGTTAGACTCTTACACCCACACAATCCTCTAACCTTTGTAGCTACCACTAACTTTCTCTCATGCATGCACACGCGCTCCTCGCCCTCCCCCTCCCTCAGCATTCTATCCATTGCGCACATTCATTTTTTTTCTTTAGGTTGTTCTCCCACAATCTCCACAACTTTTTTCCGACACACACCGATCGATAAACCTCTCCAGCGATGTATGCCGACAGCATACACACGCACCTTCAATATCCTCCTTTATGTGTCCTTGCCTCGTGTCTCTCATATGGTCCCACACACGTGTAAACTCTCACCCCTCTTTTCATCGATCTCACAACCGCACAGTCCTCCCCCTATCTAGCTAGTAGCTGGGCCTCTCGCACCACCTCCTAGCTCCATTCTTTTTGTCTATCCATCTCGTCGGGCCTTATTTGCCTCTAACAAATGGGCGTACACTGACCGATCTCCCGCTATACATATAGCTAGCTAGGTCCTTATAATTCGTTTTCTCCCACGCGTCGATCAATCTACCTCATTAGTTATGTCCTCTCCCTTCCTCCGACAAACAACAATTGATCTACCGATCTAGTTAGGTTTTCTTACCAAACACATGGTTCCCCTTCATCATCCATGGATGCGTCCCGGCAGATCTATCACGCATGTGGCACACACGTAAACACATCCCCACTCTTATTGATAATATTGCAGTTCCACCCTCAGTTTGTCTAGTAGGCCTCTCCCACCATCTTCGAGAAGCAACTCCATCACCCATCCAGCACTCTACCCCTCTCCCTCCCTCTCTCTCTCCTCTATCTCTGTCCCATCCTATTTCCCGTCCATCAGTTATGTATGGATGTCGAACGACCTCCCTCAAGACATAGCTGGGTCTCTCCTTCTCAACACATATACGAGTCGTTCTACCTCTATAGTTAGGCCTCTGCCTACCCCTCCCGCCACCCCCTCCCACACACACGCACACACCGATACATCTAGCACTGTAGTCATGTCTCCCTGCCACACACAAACTTGACCTGTCCCCTCTGACTTTCCGGTAGGTCAGTCGCCCTATACCATTGACTTGCACACACATACACACACACACAATTTCGATGGCTCCCTTCATCGATCTCGCACCCACCCACTTGATCCTCTCACTACTAGAAAAACCCCTACTAATGGCGCACCTAATATGGCTACTAATGGCGCATCTGTGGTGCTCCATTAATAGCACGCCATTAGTATTTTTTACTAATGGCGCACCACCTGGTGCGCCATTAGTATCTGGTATACTAATGGCGCACCATGTAGTGCGCCATTAGTATAGCCCACGGTGCGCCATTAGTATCTGATATACTAATGGCGCACTACATAGAGGTGCGCCATTAGTATCTGGTATACTAATGGCGCACCACATAGAAGTGCGCCATTAGTAACATTTTTGTTTTCAATTTTTTTTTAAAATTTTTTCAAATTTTATTTTAAATTTTTTTCAATTTTTTTTTAAATTTTTTTTTCAAATTTTTCTTAATCTCAGTTCACTATGGCTTAATCTCGGGTCAATATGCTTAATTTCAGGTCAAATCGCACTCCGTGGTCAAACTTCCCGAAAGGTCACCCATCCTCACACTACTCCAGCCCAAGCACGGTTAACTTCAGAGTTCTATCCAACCCTAGCAACAGCTCACTTCACAGGCACTTGTTGATATATCTAGCATATCAATCCTGTTATACCTTAATGATGTCTAGGACTTTGTTCATGTTAATGACTATGATGAAATTTTGAAAAATATTTCAAACTTCTCGATCATATTACGTATTATTTTTTGAAAAAAATTCAATTTTTTTTTTTGAAATTAGTAATTTTTTCTGTTACTAGTGGCGCACCACATCCACGGTGCGCCACTAGTAAGTTTGAAATTTTTGAATTTTTTGCCGCTAGATCTTGAAAGCCCGTAACTTTTTTTCTGTTAGGTTTTGGGGATTTTGAAAATGTTTAACGGGGTTTCCCAGTTAAATTTGGATGTAACTTTTCGAGTAGATGATTTTTCATATAAAAACTTTTTCATCAGAAAGTTATTATGCAAAAGTTATGCCCATTTTTACAAATTCTCGAGATTTTGCAAATGAAGTCGAAATTCATATTTGCAAATTTTCCCAACAACTAGACCACATATCACATGGGAAACTTATTTTCTTTTATTTTTTGACATTTTCATCATTTTCTTTTATTTTTTAAAACTGAAAAGCGATCCACGGGGTGCATTCGGTGGAAGGTGGCAAGTTACTAATGGCGCACTGGGGTGGTGCGCGGCGCACCTGCAGTGCGCCATTAGTAACTTGCCACCTTCCACTTTCCAACTACTAATGGCGCACCACCCACGGTGCGCCATTAGTAACTTGTTACCTTCCACCTTCCACGGGTGGAAGGTGGCCAAGTACTAATGGCGCACTGTGGTGGTGCGCCATTAGTAGTTGAACTACTAATGGCGCACCACTCCCACGGTGCGCCATTAGTAGTTTTGAAAAAAAAATAAAAAAATGATATTTTTTTTGATATTTTTTAAAAAAAAACTTAGTAATGGCGCACCAGTGGAAAGTGCGCCATTACTAGTTAAAACTAGTAATGGCGCACCACTCCAAGGTGCGCCATTAGTAACAAAAAAAATTCTTATGTTTTTTTCCCAAACTACTAATGGCGCACCACACACCAGGTGCGCCATTAGTAATATATTACTAATGGCGCACCGAGACATGGTACGCCATTAGAATATACTAATGGCGCACCACATCACAGGTGCGCCATTAGTAGCCATTCCATCTATAGCCCTTTTTGTAGTAGTGTCTCTTCGACTCTATCGATATCTATGACCCCTCCCTCTCTTCTCGTGGATCGCCCAACCCTCTATATATGATATGGATAGGCCTCCATTTCATAGACGACATTGCATGCAATTTTTTTGAGATGTCATCGACACATATTCCCACAAATACATTCATGAAATCAACCCCCCCCCCCAAAACAAAAAACACTCACGAACACACAAGACATTTGTCTAGGTTTGTATCTCTCACACATACCCACGTAGGTGGGGGACGTGCACGAGGAGAAGAGGTGCACGCATGGCGCACGTACTCCCGTCTCTGTCCCAACCACACCCGCGCGGGTACACGATGGAGCTAATTTCTGTACAAAAAGGCAGCCCGCGTGGTAATTTGACACGTGTACTAGTTCTCCACTTGATGGAGGGAGGATCTTCTACCACGGGTGAACAAATAAATTGTGACTTGATGCGTTATGTTAAAAAAGAGGCAAACCATGTGGGGCCTTGATACGTCTCCAATGTATCTACAATTTTTGATTGTTCCATGCTATTATATTATCTGCTTTGGATGTTTATGGCTTTATTAAACACTTTTATATTATTTTCGGGACTAACCTATTAACCTAGAGCCTAGTGCGAGTTTCTATCTTTTCCTTGTTTCAGTGTTTCGCAGAAAAGGAATATCAAACGGAGTCCAAACGGAATGAAACCTTCGGGACAGTTATTTTTGGAACGGAAGCAATCCAGGAGACTTGGAGTACACGTCAGCGAATCAACGAGGAGAGCACGAGGAAGGGGGCTGCGCCACCCCCCCCCCCCAGGCGTGCCCTCCACCCTCGTGGCTCCCCTGACCGACTTCTTTCGCCTATATATATATATATCCATATATCCTAAAACCATCGGGGGAACAGAATAGATCAGAAGTTCCACCGCCGCAAGCCTCTGTAGCCACCAAAAACCAATCGTGAACCTGTTCCGGCACCCTGCTGGAGGGGGGAACCCTTAACGGTGGCCATATTCATCATCCCGGTGCTCTCCATGACGAGGAGGGAGTAGTTCACCCTCGGGGCTGAGGGTATGTACCAGTAACTATGTGTTTGATCTCTCTCTCTCTCTCTAAGGGAGTCCTGGATTAGGGGGTGTCCGGATGGCCGGACTATAGCCTTTGGCCGGACTCCTGGACTATGAAGATACAAGATTGAAGACTTCGTCCCGTGTCCGGATGGGACTTTCCTTGGCGTGGAAGGCAAGCTTGTAGATCTCCTCCCATTTATAACTGACTCTATGTAACCCTAACCCTCTCCGGTGTCTATATAAACCGGAGGGTTTTAGTCCGTAGGACGAACAACAATCATACCGTAGGCTAGCTTCTATGGTTTAGCCTCTCTGATCTCGTGGTAGATCTACTCTTGTACTACCTGTCAGTGTCAAAACCGGCGGATCTCGGGTAGGGGGTCCCGAACTGTGCGTCTAGGCGGATGGTAACAGGAGACAAAGGACACGATGTTTTTACCCAGGTTTGGGCCCTCTCGATGGAGGTAATACCCTACTCCTGCTTGATTAATATTGATGATATGGGTAGTACAAGAGTAGATCTACCACGAGATCAAGGAGGCTAAACCCTAGAAGCTAGCCTATGGTATGATTGTTGTATATTGTATATATGTCTACTAGCCTGGCCCTGGTTTATATAATGCACCAGAGGCCTAGGATAACAAGAGTCCTAGCCGAATACGCCGGTGGGGGAGGACTCCTTGTCTTGATCACCAAGTCTTGTGGATTCTTCCTTGTATGCGGCACCTGTCCGGACTGGCCCATAAGTATGCGGCCCTGGAGGTCCTCGGCCCAATCTAACCGATTGGGGGACGACGTGGTGAGTACCCCCTAGTCCTGGACACCGTAAGTAGCCCCCTGAACCGGTCTTCAAGTTAGGTACGCTCCTCGATTCTTCCGAACTGTTCTTCATCTTCGGTTGCCGGTCTTGAAAACTGGTTCAACAAATCTTCTCATCTTCGATCTTGAGGGTCGCCGAAATGCATTCGGCGAGTTCATACGTCGGGTATCCGAGGAGCCCCTTTAAGTTTCCGGCCTTTATCAATGCCTTGTTATTTTTATGCCACACCTCGGGTTTGAAGCTGTTCCCGGGCGGCAACGTCCTCTTGCGTCCGAGCTCCAACGCCGGACTGCATTCGAGGTATCTTTTGCAGCCGAGCACCAATGCCGGACTGCTTCCCAGCTCTAACGCCGGACTATGTATCCGAGCTCCAACGCCGGACTGTATCCGAGCTCCTACGCCGAACTATGTATCCGAGCTCCAACGCCGGACTGTATCCGAGGTGTCATAAATCACCTTGGTTCAAAGAAGTTTGAAGAAGTTTAGCCGAGCTTAATGCCGGAAATGCCCTCTATGGAGCCAGCCACTAGCGTTCGAGCTTTATGACGGACTGCTTCCGAGGTGGTGCTCAGTCCTCGAGACTCGGGTTGGGTGCGGCCGACCAACCTGAGGATCAAAATCTCCTCAGAAACTGTATTGCACTTAAAATTTTCTGCATAGAACAGGCAATGCAGTAGCCCCCGAGACACTTGTCGGGTGGCAACACAAGATTAGGGGATTGATGTGCCCCTTTAATATTTGTAAATAATAAGCCTGAAGCCCAGTAGCCCCCGAGCCTTAATGCGGGCACGGGTGGCCGAATTAAGGATCGATATCCATAGTAAAATCACAAATTATGTGTAATGACTCAATGTATCCAAGTACTTTATGTCATTAAATCTCGGATCCGCATTGTACAAAACTTTGTTGACCGACCATCGGCTTCAACCTCCTCGGCCAGTAGCCGAGGAGTGTTTGTCCTACTTTATAAAGCCTTTATGAGGGCAAAGATTTACGACAAACAAGGCAATCTGGCCATACGGTTTTATAAACAAAGGTACGCAGAGAGATATGTTATATTACTATTTAACAGAAGAAATGTCTTCCAAAGAAAATAGTCCCGCTATCGGTTCCTTTCTTTGGGTTGTCATGCTAAGCATGATCATGAAACCTCAGCTCCAATGTAAGAGCAAAAGATCGAGGATTTAGTTTGGGAGGCCAGTTAATAGCCCCCGGTAGTGTTCGGCGATAGTTGAGGTCAAGCCGTAAATACTTCAGCCAATTTTATGAATGGCCCGTCATTTAATATAGTCATCGGATTGCTGACCAGTTTACACCTATTGTGACAGTCAATTTTCGGCTTTCTCCACTGAGGTGCTTGACCAGGTGAGCTGGAAGCACAATCGCAGTGGTTCTCCTTTGCACACCTAGCCGAACAAAGCGGGCGTAGGAGGCAAGCGGGAGCCGGGCAACCCAACTATTGACCAAGACACAATTCAAAACTGATGCATATATAGCAATATCCGAGAATGTTTTTGCGAATCTCTAAAGGTGTCCGGCGTTGCCTCATGAGACTTGTGCTGAAAACACACAAATAGTTAATAGTGCCAAAAGCTTGGAAAACCAAAAAACGTCAGTAAAAACATGACGTCCGAACAAGATCAAGTGTTCGGTGCCAATTCAAAAATTGGACTTTAGAAAAAAAAAGTGCTTCTGCCGTGCTTTAACTTTGCAATGACGAAGAAGAAAAAACACTATGTATGAAACGGCTCAAATAAACATAAGAGCCCCCAAGTGACTTGGGTAAAAGTTGACTATAGAATGTAAGGTGACATGTAGAATGCCTTCTAGCCGGATTGTAGATCGTTTGTCGTAGCGGACCTTTTCGCTTCAACCTCTGGACCCAATAGTCCGGAGTGTGTCCGAATACCCTCGCGGTCATAAAAATCGGGGCATGCGTGGGGACCAGGCGTAGGGGTCATTAGTGCTTTATCAGACAAGTGCCCAACTAGTTATGTTATATTACATGGTTAGTAAGAAACATCTTCGGGAGAATAGTTCCCTTAGGGGTTCCTTTCTCGGAGGCATGCCCTAAAGTGCATGTCCGACTGCAAAAGAGCAGAAAAACATCTGGGGCAGGTAAATGAATAGGTAAGAAATCATCTTTTAGTTCACCGACCGAATATTCCCTTAAGAACGCTAGCTTTCGGCTTCACCCAGTCGAGGTACACATCCGGCTGACCCGCAAGAATAATCGCAGAGGTGCTCCTTTACCACCTAGCGAACAATCGGGAACGTGGGGTAAGCACAGGAGCCAGCAACCCAGCTTGGCCAAAACTTAAGTCATATCGATGCATATAATGGTGAATCAAAGGTACACGCGGAAGTGTGACACATGTGTTGGGCATAAAGCCCGTATTAATAAGCTTCTGTTAATGAAGCCCCCAGGTATAATGAGCGCGGGTAGCGCGTCAAGTGTGTGCAAACAATGTTTGGACAAGGAAAAATTTTACAAGCAACTTTTTTCCAAAAAAGTATAATGCTTGGTCGAGCCGAACACAAGTTAAAAATTACAGCTTTGAACATGAAAGCGACTTAGCTGGTTTAATGTGTTCGGTATTGATGACGCGGTCCGAGCTTGATACGGGACAAGATTCCATCCCCCAAGCCGGTCCCGAGGTGGCGGAGCGAAGAGCTTGACACGCCGAAGTGGTGACATAGCACGGTCAATGCAGGACGGCAGAGTGATGCCGAAGTCCCCTGCATGGGGTAATGAAGTGTTGACGAAGCCCCCCGTCCCGCCGAGGTGGCGCCAAAGGATATAGTCCGGCTGGATCATTTTCCTGTGCACAAAAAATGGTGCAAACTGGAGATAATAGTAATAATAAGAATTAAAAAAAATGTTGCATAATAAATAATTTATGCAAAGTGAGTAATAAAAGAAATATGGCCTGGCGCCGAAGTCGATGTCGATGCAGGTCGTCGGCGTAATGCAATAAAGGTGTGGCAAAGCCTGGATTCACAGGTCGGTCCGAGTTCCGGATGCGGCGTTCGCCGGACTATGTACGGAAACTGACCGAATGTGACCATCGATAATGCGGCCACCATTTGATAGACCTGTGTACATATGATGGACAAACCAAAGTAATAATTCTTTGGGAAAAATTAACCCAAACAAGCTAAAAGAAATACTAGGATTAATAGCACCTGGTTTATTTGTTGTAGCAATCCGAAGGAAGGTGATTCCCAAAATTGGGACTCGATCTGCGCACCCATTGCCTGGTCGGCTAGTGACGCCGAAGTGTCCAGAGTAGGTTGATGAAGAGATGATGAAGCCCCCGGTCCAGCTAATGTGATGAAGCCTTTGGTGTCAGCCGATGATTCGAAGTAGGTCGGCGTGATGGACACCAGCTTGAAAAAGCAACAGTGCGGCCCTGCCGATGCAGGTCGTGACATGGTCGATGCCGGCTTGATGAAGTGACCGTGCGGCGATGCAGGTGTGCCCGCTCGTGCAATCCGTGGGGCGGCGATGTTGGTGATGATTTATCCTTCGCGATGCCGGACTCTTGTTCAGGTTGCCGAGATGATGATCCGAAGAAGTTGAGCTCGGCTCAACAAAGTGACGACGTGTCTAGCGCAGGTCGGCAGCCGTGGAGCAATATTGCCGGACTGGTTTGACACCAGCATGATGTTGAAGATCATGTTCAAAAGATCTTTAAAGTTAGTGGGATGTGTTCGGAAACAAAACACAATACCCCATACAAAACTTCCTTCAAAAGGATGTCCAAATCCCGTTCATAAAAAGATTTAACTCGGGTCGGATTCGTTTTCAGTGAAAACAGATCCGAAAAGTGATGCACTAATCGGAAGGTTCCCGGAGTTTGGACGGTCGGATCGAGCTGAAATTTGGAGGGGTGGTAGATATAGGAATTCCGCAGCCGATCAATGGTTGGATCTTCCAAAGGAAGTCCGAGCTAGAATCTGGACACCACGCCCTAAACTCGTCCGGATTTTCGTCCAGATTCAATGCGGCTCCGGTATATCGGAGATTGCCAGAGATTCCTCCATCGGAACTCGACGAAATTTTCCAGGGTTGTTGTAGGCTCAATTCCGCATAATTCCACCGAAGCAATCGTTAAAACGACGCTTGAGGAGGCGATGGCGGCGGACACAAGTCCGCTGTCCCGAAAAACAGTACGGTCGCCCGAGGGCAATGTTGACGTTGAGTCCCCGGGCTCCCTGGATGATTCCTCCATGATCTTGATAGAGATCGGGGTTGATGTTGACGAAGGCCCTCATCCGAACATGACGATCGGAGGTAGGACGCAGTCCCTGGTCGAACCAAGATGACCAGTCGAGCTGGTGACGAAGATGTCGAAGTCGCAGTTGATCTGCAGGAGAGCCATCGACCTTTTACCGAACACATAGAGGATCTCTCAATGAAAGCACCAATGTCGGTGTCATAACCGGCGGATCTCGGGTAGGGGGTCCCGAACTGTGCGTCTAGGCGGATGGTAACAGGAGACAAAGGACACGATGCTTTTACCCAGGTCGGGCCCTCTCGATGGAGGTAATACCCTACTCCTGCTTGATTAATATTGATGATATGGGTAGTACAAGAGTAGATCTACCACGAGATCAAGGAGGCTAAACCCTAGAAGCTAGCCTATGGTATGATTGTTGTATATTGTATATGTGTCGACTAGCCTGGCCCTGGTTTATATAATGCACCAGAGGCCTAGGATAACAAGAGTCCTAGCCGAATATGCCGGTGGGGGAGGAGTCCTTGTCTTGATCACCAAGTCTTGTGGATTCTTCCTTGTATGCGGCACCTATCCGGACTGGCCCATGAGTATGCGGCCCTGGGGGTCCTCGGCCCAATCTAACCGATTGGGGGATGACGTGGTGAGTACCCCCTAGTCCTGGACACCGTCACTACCCTTATCATCAATATTAATCAAGCAGGAGTAGGGTTTTACCTCCATCGAGAGGGCCCGAACCTGGGTAAAAACATCGTGTCCCTTGTCTCTATTTCCATCCGCCTAGACGCACAGTTCGGGACCCCCTACCCGAGATCCGCCGGTTTTGACACCGACATTGGTGCTTTCATTGAGAGTTCCTCTGTGTCGTCATCTTTAGGCCTGATGGCTCCTCCGATCATCAACAACGATGCGGTCCAGGGTGAGACTTTTCTCCTCGGACAGATCTTCGTATTCGGCGGCTTTGCACTGCGGGCCAATTCGCTTGGCCATCTGGAGAAGATCAAAATCTACGCCCCTGGCCATCAGGTCAGATTTGGAAGTTTGAACTGCACGGCTGACATCCGCGGAGACTTGATCTTCGACGGATTCAATCCACAGCCAAGTGCGCCGCACTGTCACGATGGGCATGATCTAGCTCTGCCGCCAAACAGTGCCCTGGAGGCCGCACCAGTGTCTGCTCCGACCCTCAGCTCGGAGCCGACTGCGCTAATCGAGGACGGGTGGCTGGACACCGCCTCGAGGGCTGCAATCTCTACGGCGATCGAGCCGAACACCAGCCTTGTCCTATGTGAAGCTTGTGACTCCAAGGTGCCGGACTCCCCTCCGGACTTCGAACCTTCCGCGCCTCTGCCAATCGAATCCGATTGGGCGCCGATCATAGAGTTCACCGCCGCGGACATCTTTCAGCACTCGCCCTTCGGCGACATCCTGAATTCACTAAAGTCTCTCTCTTTATCAGGAGAGCCCTGGCCGGACTATGGTCAGCAAGGTTGGGATGCGGACGACGAAGAAATTCAAAGCCCACCCACCACCCATTTCGTAGCCACTGTCGATGAATTAATCGACATGCTCGACTTCGACTCTGATGACATCGACGGTATGGATGCCGATGCAGGAGACGACCAAGAACCAGCGCCTATAGGGCACTGGAAGGCCACCTCGTCGTATGACATATACATGGTGGACACCCCAAAAGAAGGGAACGGTGATGGAACAACGGAGGATGACCCCTCCAAGAAGCAGCCTAAGCGTCGGCGTCAGCGCGCCGCTCTAAATCCCGCCAAAGCAAAAACGGTGATTCCGGCACGGGAGACAATAACACCCCGGACAGTGCCGAAGACAATCCCCTCCAGCAGGATTCAGCGCAGGAGGATGGAGAAACCAGCCCTCATGAGAGAGGGGCAGACAGAGAGGTAGAGGATGGTAACTACATGCCTCCCTCCGAAGACGAGGCAAGCCTCGGCGACGACGAATTTGTCGTGCCTGAGGATCCCGTCGAACAAGAGCGTTTCAAACGCAGGCTTATGCCCACGGCGAGCAGCCTCAAGAAAAAACAGCAACAGCTTAGAGCTGACCAAGCATCGCTAGCCGACAGATGGACTGAAGTCCTTGTGGCCGAAGACTACGAACTCGAACGCCCCTCCAAGAGCTACCCAAAGCACAGGCTGCTACCCCGTTTAGAGGAGGAAGCGCCCAGACCTACATCACCAGCGCATGATGCGGCCGACCGGCCACCTCGTGGCCCCGACAGAGAGGCCTCTCGGCCCTCCACTCAAGCCGCACCCCGCTGTCGCTCAAAAAATACCAAGGCACGGGGAAATACGCCAGACCTGCGAGATATATTGGAGGACAAGGCAAGGCAAACAAGATCGATCTATGGATCGCGTGGGCGCCCCACGACACGTGACGATAACCGTCATGCCGGATATGGTAAATCCGGCCGGGCCGAACAAAGTAGACAAAGCTCGTTTGAGCTACGTCGTGATATAGCCCAGTACAAAGACACCGCACAGCCACTATGCTTCACAGATGAAGTAATGGATCTTCAAATCCCCGAGGGTTTCAAGCCCGTAAACATCGAATCATATGATGGCACAACAGATCCTGCGGTATGAATCGAGGATTATCTCCTTCATATCCACATGGCCCGCGGTGATGATCTACACGCCATCAAATACCTCCCACTCAAGCTTAAAGGACCAGCTAGGCATCGGCTTAATAGCTTGCCAGCAGAATCAATTGGTTGTTGGGAGGACCTGGAAGCCGCATTCCTCGACAATTTCCAGGGCACCTATGTGCGACCACCAGACGCCGATGACCGAAGCCACATAATTCAGCATCCAGAGGAATCGGCTAGACAATTCTGGACACGGTTCCTAACCAAGAAAAATTAAATAGTCGACTGTCTGGACGCAGAGGCCCTCGCAGCCTTCAAGCATAACATCCGTGACGAGTGGCTTGCCCGGCACCTAGGACAGGAAAAGACGAAATCCATGGAAGCCCTCACAACACTCATGACCCGCTTCTGCGCGGGAGAAGATAGCTGGCTAGCTCGTAGTAATAATATAACCAAGAGCCCTGGTAATTCGGATACCAAGGATAGCAATGGCAGGTCGCGCCGCAACAAGCACCGCATTAATGGCGACAATCTTGAGGATCTGACGATTAATGCGGATTCGAGGCTCTAAACCCGGTCAGCAGAAAAAGCCATTTAAAAGAAACACTCCGGGCCCGTCCAGTTTGGACCGAATACTCGATCGCTCATGCCAGATACACGGCACCCCCAAAAAACCAGCCAATCACACCAACAGGGACTGTTGGGTGTTCAAGCAGGAAGGCAAGTTAAGTGCCGAAAACAGAGACAAGGGGCTGCATAGCAATGACGAGGAGGAGCCCCGACCGCCGAACAATAGGGGACAGAAGGGCTTCCCCCCACAAGTGCGGACGGTGAACATGATATACGCAACCCACATTCCCAAAAGGGAGCGGAAGTGTGCACTCAGGGACGTATACGCGTTGGAGCTAGTCGCCCCAAAGTTCAACCCATGGTCCTCCTACCCGATCACTTTTGATCGAAGGGACCACCCCACTAGTACCCGCCATGGCGGATTCGCCGCATTGGTTCTAGACACAATCATTGAAGGATTTCACCTCACTAGAGTCCTTATGGACGGCGGCAGCAGCCTGAACCTGCTTTATCAGGATACAGTGCGAAAAATGGGCATAGATCCCTCAAGGATTAAACCCACAAAGACGACCTTTAAAGGCGGCATACCAGGTGTAGAGGCCAACTATGCAGGCTCGGTTACACTTGAGGTGGTCTTCGGATCCCCGGATAATTTCGGAAGCGAGGAGTTAATCTTCGACATAGTCCCGTTCCGTGATGGCTATCACGCACTGCTCGGACGAACCGCATTTGCAAAGTTCAATGCGGTGCCGTGTCAGGACCGGTTTTTTCGGGATATTAATTTCCCAGAAAATGGCCCTTGTGCTCATCAGCCCCAGGATTACTGTTAGCTGACGAGGCACCAACTTGATACAAAAATTCCAAGCAAAATACAAAGTATGTAGTACAAGACCATTCTGGCCTATGAGTACAACAAATGGTTTCTAGTGGTTGATGGTGGAAATGGTTTGCGGGTCATCAGTGTCTATGGGACTCCATTTCCCACAAGAACAGCTGACCAGGTTAACTCCTATCTTCGAGAGGCTGCTATCACCATTGCTTAGGTTCCGGGGCCGTTATCGCAACGCTCCTCTCCAAGCAAGAAATCTGGCCAAGACAATAGCCAGGGACAAGCCAGTGAGTACTTTTGAATGCACTCGCAAACATTATGAACACGTGTATAATATAACCAACAATAATCATACTCTAAAATATCCTATGCTCACAACATCAGTCATAAAAATAATATCCCTGATACATGCAAGCAGGTTATTTATATACTACATGAGTATGCAATAACAGGGTAATAATAAAATGCACCGATCGGGTGTCTCAAGCAACGCCTCGAAAGGACAATAATGTGACACATGCCTTAGTCGGGCGTCTCGGCGACACCGCATAAAGGGCTTATAGGAGAAATAAGTAACAAACATGCCACAGTCGGGCGTCTGTGTGACACCACATAAAGGGCTTATACGATAAATAAATAGCAAGCATGCCACAGTCGGGCGTCTGAGCGACACCACATAAAGGGCTTATACGATAGGTAAATAGCAAGCATGCCACAGTCGGGCATCTCAGCGACGCCACATAAAGGGCTTATAAAGTAAAATGATCACAGTGAATATCCAGGAGGTAGGACCGTCCCAGGGATACTCAATAATCCAAATAATATAATCGGTTAGTCCATAATAAAAATAAACATAATCCTAACAAGTCATCAGTCATGATCCAAGTTCTGGTTTAGTAGTTTCTCCTCCGAAGACCGACACTAAGACCGAATGTCAGGAGCCTCTAGGCATCTCTTGGGGTGGCCAAAGTCCCCAGATGATAGCCTCTTTGGATGAATAAGAGGGTGGTAAAGTTAGTTTGTCAAGAACAGGAACTTGTTAGTGCAAATTTTGCAAATCTTCAGTTTTGGACAGAAAGAAAAAGGCATGATTGTAAGCACTTAAAATCCTCCAATGGGTACACTCTTCTGGACTTAGGGGTTTTGCAGGGTGCTCTACAAGAGGGGGAAGAATCAAGGGAAAAAGAGCAAGCAAAAATATGGTTGCAGTAGAAATCATCAAGTTGAACCAGAATAAAAATGAGGTTGATTCACTCCAATTTTTCAAAGGACATCACTGGGTTTTTGCATAAAGATGAATAATATACTCCTACTGACCTCCCCTAATTTTGGTGGAAGCTTTAAAAAATATTTAAATAGGTTGCAGTGCAAAATTGCCCACTGGACCAGATTTGAAAACTTGGTGTAGAACTCAAAATATCCAATGAATGAAATATATTTTTGCATAAAAGTGATTTAAAAACATCACATGACATCCCCAAATTTTGGTGAGATTTTTAAATGAATTTATAAAAGGTTTGCAGTGCAAACGGGACCCTAAACTTGTGAAAAACCATTTTAAAGAGACAAAGCTCAGGGATAAATAATTATATAAATAATCCCACTGGTAAAAGAATTGTTTTATTTGAGAGGGTAAATAAATCCAATAATGATTGAAATTTTTTTACTTGGGGTAAAAACTCCATAATAATAAAGAAAAGAATGGTTCTGAAATCAAAAGGAAATCCAGAAAATAAAAGTTTAAGTTTCCTGGCAAAATCTTAATAAACAAAACATGGTTAAATTTTTGGGGTGTCACAACACTACCCCCCTTAAAAAAATCTCGTCCTCGAGATTTGTTAAGAGTTGTCTTCGAAAATATCTTTCCTGTTAGTTGAAACCCAAAAGTTTACTCATAGCACAAACTTTGTGTCGCCGGGGTTGGCAGCTACGCCCGGGTTAAAAATTACAAACGCACACCAACGTACTTATGTGTGGCTATTTTTAAAAAAGGGGCGTACAAGCAAACAACATTTAATTACGGCGATACAGGGTCACACAGTTACAAGGCGAGGACATGCTAAGACTTGGTACTACTCGAGCGACTCTAGTCGACCTCGTTAATATCTAAGCGGGCGTGCCTTGCAGACGTCGAGGCTTCTCCACGGTTTTCACCATCGGGATTAGCGGGAGGGGGTTGAGGGATTGCAGGGTCGGGGTAGCGATGATGACCATCTCGGGGATTGTTGGCCACAATCCCGTTGGAGTGTGCTCCCAAAAGGCGACGAAGCACTTCTGGGGTCATCAAAGCACCTTGGTTGATGGCTGGGGCTGACCTCAAGGTCTCGATCGGTTGTCCGAACAGCACCACTGGGTTGTCGGCGTCGGGCTCATCTTCTCTTCTTGCTGGGGCTCGGTGGATCAGCTCTCCACGAGCTGCGATTAGATCAAGGGTGATTTGATCGAACATATCCTCTAGTGCACTTACATAGTGTGTAAGTGCACCAGATGCAATAATGTAGGATCCGTCTCGTGATCTCCGTTGGCAACCTGGGGTGGTCTACCATACCCGTCGCGGCTGGGGTAGTAGTAGAACGAGCGACAGTTAACTCTGGGCGACAAGTGCCGGAGTTGAACTATAGCCTCTCGCGCGGCTAGTTAGATGGCTTGTCGCTCAAAGGAAGTTGTCCTTCCGGTGAACCTGTAGGAGCGTTATGGAGATAGACCCCTACCATAGATGTGCACTTTGCCCATAATTGATGGCTCTCACCGCTCATGGACCCTTGGTACACGACATATTCTGGAGGTTCTTCTAACGCAAAGGCACGGCGGTTGAGGTTCGCGAGCACGGTCACAAAACCTCCAAGGTTGGTTGCCGTGGTATCATTGTGCACGACGGGGCCAGGCATTATAGCTCGGTTTGGGGAAGGAGTTTGTGTTGTGCTGTGTTGAGGCTAGCGTGCCCTTTTTATAGAAAAATGGGGCGGAGTCTTTCTTCGCACGCTTGCGAATTGGACAATTTAGGGGTCGGTCACTGGCGCGTGATCGACAGGCTAGGCTGATAGGTTGGGCACCGACTGCCAAAAGTGTCGGGGTCACTGTGTGGCTAGCTTGCACAAGAAGCTTGGCGGGGTTAGGTTGAGGTCTTGTGGGTTGGTTAACCTAGGTTTTTCGACCTGGCTAAGATAGGATTAGCTAATGGTCGGCCTGGCTCTGATACCAAGTTTGTCAGGACCGGTTTTTCGGGATATTAATTGCCCAGAAAATGGCCCTTGTGCTCATCAGCCCCAGGATTACTGTTAGCTGATGAGGCACCAACTTGATACAGAAATTCCAAGAAAAATACAAAGTATGTAGTACAAGACCATTCTGGCCTATGAGTACAACAAATGGTTTCTAGTGGTTGATGGCGGAAGCCATTTGCGGGTCATCAGTGTCTATGGGACTCCATTTCCCACAGGAACAGCTGACCAGGTTAAGTATTTGCGAGGCTGCTATCACCATTGCTTAGGTTCCGGGGCCATTATCGCAACGCTCCTCTCCAAGCAAGAAATCTGGCCAAGACAATAGCCAGGGACAAGCCAGTGAGTACTTTTGAATGTACTCGCAAACATTATGAACACGGGTATAATATAACCAAGAATAATCATACTCTAAAATATCCTATGCTCACAACGTCAGTCATAAAAATAATATCCCTGATACATGCAAGCAGGTTATTTATATACTACATGAGTATGCAATAACAGGGTAGTAATAAAATGCACCGATCGGGTGTCTGAAGCGACGCCTCGAAAGGACAATAATGTGACACATGCCTCAATCGGGCGTCTCGGCGACACCGCATAAAGGGCTTATAGGAGAAATAAGTAACAAACATGCCACAGTCGGGCGTCTGTGTGACACCACATAAAGGGCTTATATGATAAATAAATAGCAAGCATGCCAAAGTCGGGCGTCTGAGCGACACCACATAAAGGGCTTATACGATAAGTAAATAGCAAGCATGCCACAGTCGGGCGTCTTAGCGACGCCACATAAAGGGCTTATAGAGTAAAATGATCACAGTGAATATCCATGAGGTAGGACCGTCCCAGGGATACTCAATAATCCAAATAATATAATGGGTTAGTCCATAATAATAATAAACATAATCATCACAAGTCATCAGTCATGATCCAAGTTCTGGTTTAGTAGTTTCTCCTCCAAAGACCGACACTAAGACCGACACTTGACCCAACCCAGACTGTAGTCCTCAACCATGGACACGACTATTCGAATAGATTTAACCTCTGCAGAGGGTGTACTCTTTACCCACGAGTAACGGATTCCTTTAGTCCATCGGGACTAATTCCATCTACGGTCTTTTAATTGAAAACACACCTGACTTGCACACACCAGCTTAACTTACCGGTGTCTGGAATCACCCACGACACCTGTCAAGCAAAACTCTAAGTGGGGAGGCTACAACCTCGCGTAGCATGGGATCAAATTTATATCGCACGCTCTAAGGGGTGTCCCCCCTCTCGGTCCCAACCGGAAACACCCATGCGCCCGGACCAGGTGGCATGCCTACCGGCTTCAGTCGGTATCTTCCTCCATGGCCTCTCTGTACGGTGTGTGCTAGAAAGGGGTTGACAACTTATTGAACCGTACCCTACCCGCTGCAGGGACAAGTGGCAGTACGAAACAAGTATGGGGGTTACTGGAACAAGACTCGATCTACGGTCGACTCAGGAGGTTTGAATATTTCCTGCATGATTAACATGACGAATATATTTCAACCAACAGAATCCCCACTCATTATACCTTACTATGCCATACCGGACATAACCGTCCCGACGAAGACCGGAGACAAGCTCACGCCAACCCAAGGCAGAGGCTTTCCCGGATTTCTTTCCGGCATGCATGCAAGGCATACGAGGACGATTTACCGTCACAAGTATATCCACTTCCAACAGCAAGGAAATCTCCAATATGCATTCATGCAAAAGATCGCGTCACCACATAAAATAACGAGTTCTCCGTATTAAGGTGGTGTTATAATCGTGTCAGCTAACACACAAAAAATATTATGCTAGGGTTCCGAATGCTTGCCTTCAAGGGTATGCAAGTGGGGTGTGCCTTATGAAGGTTTACTTCTTCTTCGAAAACCTATTTTTGAAATTATTCAAATTAACACATACTTTAAAAATAGTACAAAAAAAGTTTATTGGAAAATTTTCAAATAAATATGAAAATAAACTAGACAATATTTGAGAGAGGTAGGAAAAAGAATCAACTCATTTGGAGTTATATTTAAAAAGTTAGAGCTAGTCAAAGTTTTGGTCAAATATGTTTTTAAAATAAATCTGAAAAAAGAAAAACGCTTTGAAAAGGGTACACGTTGAAGACGTACTCTGGGAAATACGCCTCCAATTAAAACACGTGGTGGGGGGGCTGGGTCACTAAGAGTGGGTCCAGCGAGCCCAGTGGTCAGGTTTGACTAGTCCCCCGCCTTCTTCCTCCTCTGTTCGAGCCGAGGCGGGGGTTCCAGCGATCGACGCCGGCGAACGGCGGCTCCTTGCGAGGCTCTGAGGGCGGGGATGGATCCGCCAATACAGGGCGGTCCTCCCGGTGGTCGAGAGGGTGGCGGGGATGAATGGAATCGCCGGCGGCGAGCCTTTAGGCGGACGACGGCTTCGGGAGAGTTGGGGGTTTGGGCTACGGTGGATCCCCGTCGAAGTTGAGTTGTTGGGCGGCTCCGTGAGATCGAGGCAAACCGAATGGTGGTGCTGGAAGGGCAGGGGAGGGCCTGCTCGCGGCGAATGGCGCCGGAGTGTGACGGAGGCCGAACCTGCCGGAGACGGGGAAGGCGGCCTTCCCTGGTCGATGGCTGGCCATGGGGGCTCTGGAGGAGTGGCCTGAGGTCGCCTGAGTGCTCGGATGGGCTCGGGGGTTTCCTTTGATAGCGCAACGAGGTCGGTTCCGCGGCGGTGGATAAGGACGCCGGCGAACCGCCTCGCTGTAGCTAGAAGGGCGACGTGGAACTAGCCAGCGCATCCTGACGAGCTTCCTACTGCTCAAGGGGGCGAGCTGGCGTGCGGGTGTGGCTCGGGCGGCGCTATCCATGGCAGAGCTGTCGGGGCGGCGGTGGCGGCATGCGGTGGTGAAGCTGCGGCATGCCAGGAGGGGGGGCCAGGGCGGCTCTGCGGCGAGGGAGGGGTCGGGGCGCTGGCTGCAAGATGGGAGGGGCCAGAACGGGTGCGGGGGAAGCGGCAGCGGGACGCGGCGGCTCGGGCGCACGCACGTGCAAAACGCGCGCTCCGGTCGCGCCCAGAGCACGCACGCCAACCGTTCGGCCAAATGCCAGCGTGTGCTAGAGTGCATGGGAGGGGCTGGTGAACAACAAGTCTAGGCTAGTGGTAGCTGGGATGCTAGTGGACATGCTCGTTTGGCTGCTGTGGCAAGTCTGTAATGCAAACTCATGAGCATGTCAATTCTGTTCATGAACTCAAGGTGTTCGACAGAATGTCAGGAGCCTCTAGGCAGCTCTTGGGGTGGGCAAAGTCCCCAGATCATAGCCTCTTTGGATGAATAAGAGGTTGGTAAAGTTAGTTTGTCAAGAACAGAAACTTGTTAGTGCAAGTTTTGCAAATCTTCAGTTTTGGACAGAAAGAAAAAGGCATGATTGTAAGCACTTAAAATCCTCTAATGGGTACAGTCTTCTGGACTTAGGGGTTTTGCAGGGTGGTCTACAAGCAGGGGGAAGAATCAAGGGAAAAAGAGCAAGCAAAAATATGGTTGCAGTAGAAATCATCAAGTTGGACCAGAATAAAAATGAGGTTGATTCACTCCAATTTTTCAAAGGACATCACTGGGTTTTTTCATAAAGATGAATAATATACTCCTACTGACCTCCCCAAATTTCGGTGGAAGCTTTAAAGAAATATTTAAATAGGTTGCAATGCAAAATTGCCCACTGGACCAGATTTGAAAACTTGGTGTAGAACTCAAAATATCCAATGAATGAAATATATTTTTGCATAAAAGTGATTTAAAAACATCACATGACATCCCCAAATTTTGGTGAGATTTTTAAATGAATTTATGAAAGGGTTGCAGTGCAAATGGGACCCTAAACTTATGAAAACCCATTTTAAAGAGACAAAGCTCAGGGATAAATAATTATATAAATAATCCCACTGGTAAAAGAATTGTTTTATTTGAGAGGGTAAATAAGTCCAATAATGATTGAAAAGTTTTTACTTGGGGTAAAAACTCCATAATAATAAAGAAAAGAATGGTTCTGAAAATAAAAATGAAATCCAGAAAATAAAAGTTTAAGTTTCCTGGCAAAATCTTAATAAACAAAACATGGTTAAATTTTTGGGGTGTCACATGCCGCACTACGCATACCTCAAGCTCAAGATGTCAGGCCCTCGAGGAGTCATTACGGTCAATGGAAACACTGAACGCTCTCTCCGAACGGAGGAACATACGGCGGCCCTCGCGGAGGAAGTACAAAGTAGCCTCTCAAGGAAATTCTCCAGTCCAGCTATTAAACATCCGGACACCGTCAAGCGCACCCGGAGTAACCTACAACAAGACCGCCTGGCACGTCCCGAGCATGCGTGGCAATGCGGCCCCAACCCCAGCCCTCGCTAAATTGCGAAACGAGTACTACGCGTACATAACTACGCTCTGGAAATACCATGGGCATAGGGGAGGGGCACGACCACGGCATGCCCAAAATGCGGCTCAACCGCACCGGGGGTTCCCGATTTTGTCATTCTTTTTCTTACTTTCAGGACTCCACTCTACGGAAGGCATGTCCGGCAGTACAATCGCCAAACACACGATGCAACAGCCAGGGAGGCAGAAAGCTACGTCGAGTGTACAGGTGGTCTCTATAACGAGAAGTATACTTGTTTCACATATCATCCCGCAGCTCGCCCCTGGAGAGGGACATGTCAAATAGTCCCATCTCTTGCTTATTGCACTATTTGTATCGTCCTGCTTTTACTGTAGCCTTTTCGAATAAACAATACATAGCTCTTGTCTATTATTGCATTCCCTTTTTTATCTATATATGTTCATTAATGACATGTTGCACCCGTACACTTTGGTACGGTCAAATACACCAGGGGCTTAAGTACCCAAACATATGGTGTGATAAGTCCGAACACTTTCACAAGTGCGGCACCCCGAACTTATAGCATTATATGCATCGGCTCCGAATCATGTCTTGGGTCAATACTTGGGTTTGCCCGGCTCCCATGCTTTGGTACCTTACGTTCCGTTATATCGGCTAAGGTAGCGCTGGGAGAACCACTGCGATTGTGCCCCTGTTAAGCTGGGCTAAGCACCTCAGTGGAGAAAGCTAAAACTGACCGTCATGATAGGGCGAGAGCTGGTCGCTGTTCGAGAGGTTTTTGAGTCCCTAAAGACTTATGCCGCTTAGAGCGAGGAGTCGCCTTTGTCCAGCCTAGGCGTGGATAGCGCCCCGAACTCGGTCTTCGAATACTAGGGGCTTCACAGAAATTTAAAATTTATAGAATTCTATGGCTAAGTGAGAGTGTTCAAGCATTATAGTCCGATTGCCTTGTTCGTTGTGTTGAGCGCCTCCCTCGAAGGACCCAAGAATGGGAAAAAGAGCGCTCAAGTTTATCCCGAACACCCCAGCACTCGTGGCATGGGCGCAGAAGCCGACGACTCGCCATCTCTCAATTTTATTAAATGGCCGCACAGAAGGTAATATTTTAAATTCAAAAGCGTTGCTTAGCGCATATGAACAAGTTTTTAGCGTACAGGATCACAAATGCGAGTTTACTCAAAAATTACATCTTTGGAGCACTCATCCGCTATAAGGCGGGCACCCTTCAGGACGCCCTCATAATACATCTCGGGCTTGCAATGCTCCTTGCCCGGCGGTGGTCCATCTGTCACAAGCTTCTCAGCATCCATCTTGCCCCAGTGCACTTTCGCACGGGCAAGGGCCCTACGGGTACCTTCGACGCATACGGAGCGCTTGATGACTTCAAGCCATGGACAGGCATCCACCAGCCGCCTCACCAGCCGAAGTAACTCCTGTGCATGGCTTCCCAGGCCACAGCCGGACTCTGAGACCCTTCATGGCCTGTTCGGCCACCTTATGGAGCTCGACCAGCTGCTTCACTGGTCGCTCAAAACACCGGTGTCCGCCTCGGCATCTTGAGACCAGAACACCTTCTCCGTCGAGCTCCCCTCTTCGGCTCGGTAGAATGCGGCAGCGTCGGACACACTCCGAGGAAGATCTGTGAATGCTCCTGGAGAGCTCCGGACTCGGGTAAGTAACAAGTAATTCACTTTCATGTGCTTGCTTTCCATAAAGAATGCCTTACCCGCCGCTATCTTCTTCATCGCCTCAATTTCCTGGAGGGCTTTTTGGTCTTCGGCCTTGCCAGATTTGGCGCTCTCAAGCGCCGAGGCGAGCTCGGACTCTCGAGTCTTTGAGTCAAGCTCCGAACTCTCGTGTTTTTCCACGAGAGCCTAGAGCTCTTGTTGTACCTCCGCCACCCGCGCCTCCTGTTTTTCTCGCTCGGTGCGCTCCACGGCCGCATTGCCTTCGGCCTTGGACAGCGCTTCCTTCAGGGTCGCCACCTCGGTTGTGGCCCTTGTAATACTCACGTTGGTCGTTTCATTTTTTGCAACCACATCTTTTATATATATATACTTAAATAAGGTATTACTTACCTTCCTTGTCCTCGAGCTGCTTCTTGGCAAGGCCGAGCTCGTTCTCGAACCGCTCGAGGCTCTGCTTCAATGCATCGACCTCCGCAGTCAGTGCGGCAGAGGTCAGCAGCGCAGCCTGCATTTCCATATTGACATACTTATGTTAGACTCCTGCGTATATCGTTTTGATCCTCAGTTCGGCTTTTCTTTCCGAACACCAAAATGAGCATCAGGGGCTACTGTCTATGCGGTAATATTTTTACATATCTTAATTACATACCTCAAAGCCTGTTAAAAGGCTGGCACAACCTTCAGTCAGCCCGCTCTTGGCGGACTGAACCTTCTGGATCACCGCACTCATAATAGTGCGGTGCTCCTCGTCGATGGAGGCGCCGTTAAGCACCTCCACCAGATTATCCGGTGCCTCCGGTTGGACGAAGGTCACTGGCATCATCGGCTTGCCCTTCCTACTAGGGGGGCGCCCGCCGGACTCCGGAACCACTGAAGGTTCCGGGGCGGTGTCCGGACTAGGGCCGGACTTGGAGCCCTTGGGGGTTTTGTCCCCTTTGCGCCTGGAGTCCGGGAGGTCGCCTTGCGGCGCCTCCAGGACCACCTCCTCCTGGCTTGGCCCCTTTTGGGACGCCACCTCGGCATCATCCGCAGCGCGAGGAGAGGAGGCTGCCGGAAGTGAAGTGCTATTCACATCCGACGAACCCAGGGAGCCGCTCGACGAAGCATCGAGCCCGGCCTTGGGCGGACTGCATGATTATATTCGGCGTTAGAAGATACTGTGCAACATAGGTACGCCATGAGTTATTCTGGTATCCGGATACTTACAATTTTGCCAGGGGCTTGGCCCTCGATGGCCACTCCTCTACGTCGTCGTCGGCGTTGGTGGAGTCGTCCGGAGGAAGGGTCCTCCCCTTCTTGGACCCTCCAGCCCCCCGGTTGGGGCGGCCTTCCTTTTCATTCCTCCCCACGCTGGAGAGGGAGAGGCCTCTTCTTCCTCCTCCTCGTCTTTGGAGGATGAGTACACCTCGGAGTCATCGGACGGTGAATCCGACACCACCGGGCGCCGGGAACTCTTTCGAGTTCCCATGGCCTTCTTCTTGGCCTTCTTCTCCTGCACCACGTAAGGTGCCGGAACCAGCAGCCCCGTCAAGCGGGCGTCCGCTGGGCTTCGGGCAAGGGAGCAGGACAGTCAATCTGTCCGGACATCGTCTGCCAATCCTGTCAAAGGTAAGGGAGTTTAGATCACACATAGAGTTAAACTATGGAAAACAAGTAACCAGTAAAGGGTAAAATAGCTTACCGCGTTGGCTTGATGCTGCGTGCTGAATCCGCGATCCTCGGTAGCGGATGCGGGGGCCTCGGCGCCCTTAAACAGCACCTTCCAGGCGTCTTCGTACGTAGCGTCGAAGAGCCCACTCAGGGTTCGGTGCTGTGCCGGATCAAACTCCCACAAACTGAAAGCCCGTTGTTGGCACGGGAGGATCCGGTGGATGAGCATGACCTGGACTACGTTGACTAGTTTGAGCTTCTTGCTCACCAGGTTTTGGATGTAGGTTTGGAGTCCGGTCAGCTCCCCCGAATTACCCCACGAGAAGCCCGTCTCTTTCCAAGAGGTGAGCCGTGTAGGGAATTCAGATCGGAATTCGGGGGCCGCTGCCCATTCAGGGTCACGCGGCTCGGTGATGTAGAACCACCCCGATTGCCACCCCTTTATGGTCTCCACGAAGGAGCCCTCGAGCCATGTAACGTTGGGCATCTTGCCCACGATGGCGCCTCCGCACTCCGCTTGGCGGCCGCCCACTACCTTCGGTTTGACATTGAAGGTCTTCAGCCACAAGCCGAAGTGGGGCTGGATGCAAAGGAAGGCCTCGCACACGACGATGAACGTTGAAATGTTGAGGATGAAGTTCGGGGCCAGATCGTGGAAATCCAGGCCGTAGTAGAACATGAGTCCCTGGACAAACGGGTGAAGTGGGAAACCTAGTTCGCGGAGGAAATGGGTGAGGAATACCACCCTCTCATGGGGCCTGGGGGTGGGGATGAGCTGCCCCTTGTCGGGGAGCCGGTGCGCGATGTCATTGGACAAGTATCCGTCTTTCCTCAGCTTCTTGATGTGTCCCTCTGTGACGGAGGAGACCATCCACTTGCCTCCCGCTCCGGACATGGCTGGAGAAGGTTGAGGTGGGATGTGCGGACTTGGGCGCTGGAGCTCGAAAGTCTTGAAAATGGATAAGCAAAGGAGGAAGAAGGCGTAGATGAGAAAGGTGGATCCTTATCCCCTTATATGGGCGGACGAAACTATGTGCCCCCAACAGCCTGGTAAAACTCGCTTATCACCCAAGCGTCGTAATTAATGGCACGGTTGGGTTACCCACGCCCGTATTGATGAGAATCCCGGAATAATGGGACACAATCTCTGCTTCGACAAGACGTGCCAAGGAAACCGCCTCGCTAAGTGCGCTGAGGTGGGCCAGTAAAAACGATTCGAATAAAGGCTTGGCCGTGGTGTGATGTCACGCTGCGGAATACGTCAGCAGATTGGATATTATTCTCTCTACGGTGGTATGTGGAACTTATTTTGCAGAGCCGGACACTATCCTTGTGTTCAAAATCTTCCATGAAGTATTCGGAGGAGGAACCCGCCTTGCAATGCCGAAGACAATCTGCGCGCCGGACTCGTCGTCATTGAAGCCTCGTTCAGGCTCTTGAGGAGTCTGGATTAGGGGTGTCCGGATGGCGGACTATAGCCTTTGGCGGACTCTGGACTATGAAGATACAAGATTGAAGACTTCGTCCCGTGTCCGGATGGGACTTTCCTTGGCGTGGAAGGCAAGCTTGGCGATACGGATGTAGATCTCCTCCCATTTGTAACCGACTCTATGTAAACCTAACCCTCTCCAGTGTCTATATAAACCGGAGGGTTTTAGTCCATAGGACGAACAACAATAATACCGTAGGCTAGCTTCTAGGGTTTAGCCTCTCTGATCTTGTGGTAGATCTACTCTTGTACTACCCATGTGATCAATATTAATCAAGCAGGAGTATGGTTTTACCTCCATCGAGAGGGCCCGAACCTAGGTAAAAACATCGTGTCCCTTGTCTCCTGTTACCATCCGCCTAGACGCACAGTTCGGGACCCCCTACCCTAGATCCGCCGGTTTTGACACTGACACACACTCTCTCTCTCTCTCTCGTGTTCTTGAGGTGATACGATCTTGATGTATCGCGAGCTTTGCTATTATAGTTTGATCTTACGATGTTTCTCCCCCTCTATTCTCTTGTAATGGATTGAGTTTTCCCTTTGAAGTTGTCTTATCGGATTGAGTCTTTAAGGATTTGAGAACACTTGATGTATGTCTTGCATGTGCGTATCTGTGGTGACAATGGGATATCACGTGATTCACTTGATGTATGTTTTGGTGATCAACTTGTGGGTTCCGCCCGTGAACCTATACATAGGGGTTGGCACACGTTTTTCGTCTTGACTCTCCGGTAGAAACTTTGGAGCACTCTTTGAAGTACTTTGTGTTGGTTGAATAGATGAATCTGATATTGTGTGATGAATATCGTATAATCATACCCAGGGATACTTGAGGTGACATTGGAGTATCTAGGTGACAATAGGGTTTTGGTTCATTTGTGTCATAAGGTGTTATTTTAGTACAAACCATATGATAGATCGAATGGAAAGAATAGCTTCATGTTATTTTACTACGGACTCTTGAATAGATCGAAAAGAAAGGATAACTTTGAGGTGGTTTTGTACCCTACCATAATCTCTTCTTTTGTTCTCCGTTATTAGTGGCTTTGGAGTGACTCTTTGTTTTATGTTGTGGGATAGTTATATGATCCAATTATGTTATTATTGTTGAGAGAACTTGCACTAGTGAAAGTATGAACCCTAGGCCTTGTTTCCAAGCATTGCAATACCGTTTACGCTCATTTTTATCATTAGTTACCTTGCTGTTTTTATATTTTCAGATTACAAAAACCTATATCTGCCATCCATATTGCACTTGTATCACCATCTCTTTGCCGAACTAGTGCACCTATACAATTTACAATTGTATTGGGTGTGTTGGGGACACAATAGACTCTTTGTTATTTGGCTGCAGGGTTGTTTGAGAGAGACCTTCTTCATCCTACGCCTCCCATAGATTGATAAACCTGAGGTCATCCACTTGAGGGAAATTTGCTACTGTCCTACAAACCTCTGCACTTGGAGGCCCAACAACGTCTATAAGAAGAAGGTTGCGTAGTAGACATCAGGCCTACCTTAGAGGCAAGGCCTATACACTGGAGTACTTTTGATGTGTCCCGTCAACTCGCAGAACGAGGAGAAGCTTTCTTAGTACACCGTCTCCCCCGCCCACGGGCGCGGTGGCTTGCAGGATGAGGTGAAGCTTGCTTACTAGTAGTAGTACTGTACGCCTTACGCCCGCTCCCTCGCCCACGCACTACTAGGAAAAAGCCTACTAATGGCGCATCGGTTTTGCCTACTAATGGCGCACTACCGGTACGACATTAGTACCACGCCACTAGTATTTTTTACTAATGGCACACCTGTGGTGCGCTATTAGTATCTGGTATACTAATGGCGCACCGCTGGTGCGCCATTAGAATAGCCCACGCTGCGCCATTAGTATCTGGTATACTAATGGCGCACCTCATAAAGTGCGCCATTAGTAACAATATTTTTTCAAATTTTTTTCAGAATTTTTTTTTAAATTTTTTTTTGATTTTTCTTAATCTCATTTCACTATGGCTTAATCTCGGGTCAATATGCTTAATCTCAGGTCAAATCGCACTCCATGGTCAAACTTCCCGAAAGGTCACCCATCCTCACACTACTCCAGCCCAAGCACGCTTAACTTCAGAGTTCTATCCAACCCCAGCAACAGCTCACTTCACAGGCACTAGTTGATATATCTAGCATATCAATCCTATTATACCTTGTTGATGTCTAGGACTTTGTTCATGTTCATGACTATGATGAAATTTTGAAAAATATTTCAAACTTCCCAGTCATATTACGTATCATTTTCTGAAAAAAAATTCAAAAAAAAAAATTCAAAACCAATTTTTTTTCTATTACTAGTGGCGCACCACATCCACGGTGCGTCACTAGTAAGTTTGAAATTTTTTGAATTTTTTTGCCTCCTGATCTTGAAAGCCCCGTAACTTTTTTTCTGTTAGGTTTTTGGGGATTTTGAAAAGTTAAATTTGGATGTAACTTTTCAAGTAGATGATTTTTCATATAAAAAACTTTTTCATCCGTGTTCGTATGCAAAAGTTATGCCCATTTTACAAATTTCCAGAGAGATTTTGCAAATAAAGTCAAAATTCATATTTGTAAATTTTCCCAACTACTAGACCACATATCACATGGGAAAATTATTTTCTTTTATTTTTTTGACATTTCCATCATTTTCTTTTATTTTTTTTAAACTGAAAAGGCGATTCACAAGGGGGGGGGGGGTGGGGGTGCTTTCGGAGTTGGGGCAAGTTAGGAATGGCGCACCGTGGGGTGGTGCACCATTACTAGTTAAACTAGTAATGGCGCACCACACCCACAGTACGCCATTACTAGTTTTGATAAAAAATTGATATTTTTTTGAATTTTTTTTGAGTAAAACTTAGTACTGGCGCACCAGTGGACAGTGTGCCATTACTAGTTAAAACTAGTAATGGCGCACCGAGACATGGTGCGCCATTAGTAACAAATATATTTTTATTTTTTTTACTTTTTTTCAAAACTACTAATGGCGCACGGCGGATGTGGTGCGCCATTACTATGTCAACTAGTAATGGTGCACTATACAATGGTGCGCCATTAGTAACAAAATTGTTTTTATGTTTTTTTTCAGAACTACTAATGGCGCACTAGGCACCAGGTGCGCCATTAGTAATATATTACTAATGGCGCACCGAGACATGGTGCGCCATTAGAATATAGTAATGGCGCACCACATGACAGGTGCGCCATTAGTGGCCATTCCATCTATAGCCCTTTTTGTAGTAGTGACGCGCGCGGTGGCTCGCAGGACGAGGAGAAAATTTTACTACTCCCTCCGTTTACTCCTCGTCCCTACTACCTTGGTTAGAGAGATTATCATATTGTTTGGAATATATATGTCCTTTAGTAGATTTCAATATGAACTACTAGTACATACTCCAAACACTGATGTATATAGACGTATTTTAGAGTGTAGATTCACTCATTTTGCTCCGTATGTAGTCCATATTGCATAAAGTTGAGACACTTATTTTGGAACGGAGGGAGTACATATTTTCTATGATCTTTTTGAGGAACCGATATTTGCTATGATCTTTCAATCATTGAGATGCAATAGCATGCATGTTAGTCTCCTTTGTATTTGATGAAATGTTGCAACTGGCAACCTTGGACGCGAGATACATGTAACATAAGCTGGAAGCTTCATAGCATTGTATTATCTCGTTGATAAATTACAGTACGTACTATACTAGTACTTCCTCCGTTCCTAATATAAGTCTTTATCGAGATTTCACCATGAACCACATACAGATGTATATAGATGCATTTTAAGTGTAGATTCATTCATTTTGTTCCGTATGTAGTCCACCTAGTGGAATCTCTACAAAGACTTATATTTAGGAACGGAGGGAGTACTATGTAAAGAGTTAGGTGTCGCACGGTGTCCAGAAAATATGGTGATAGTGTGAGGTGGGCCATGTAATCACTGAGCCTACGTGTTTTCACTGCTCTTGCACTCCTCGCCGTAAGAATGGAGAAAATTGTAATCTAGTATTAGCTCCTTACGTCGAAAGCGTGGGACATCCAACAGTCCTACCACCTCAGCAAGGTTGGAAAAAGCGGTAGGCGTAAGCGAGGCGGTTGGCCTTCGCCTAGTGCTTAGGCGGTGCCTAAGCGCCCTGGGCGCGGCCTAGGCGGTAATATAGTTTTTACTCGTAGTGTATTTGTGATTATTATATGGGTGTTGATATTAGTTTAGGGCATATAAATAAGTTAATTACCATCTACTGCCATTGGAATATAACTCGTCTGGCATATCAGTGTAGTACGTGGCATGATTTCTTGCTTGGGTAGGCAATTCCTTACTTGCCCTGCCTAGACCTCCATTTATGCCCTAGGCGAGGCGTTTGGCCGTTGCCTAGCGCCTAGGCGTGCCTAAGCACCTCCTAGGCACTGCCTTTTCCAACAGAGCACCTCAGTAATAATGACCAATGAGCCGTCAAATCACATAGACCTAGCAGTAAGTTGGACGGACGAAGCAACCATCACTCTTGAACCGCTTCTCCCTTTCACGCAGGCGCCAGTGAGAGGTCGCAACGAATGCGGCACCGATTCTTTGTAGCGGCGCTGACCGTTTCGGGCGGGAAGCGCGCGTGGGCGATGGAGGGGCTTTGGGTGGGCCAGGCTGGTCAGGAGCGAGCGTGGCAGCTGTCCGCCTGTCCCTACCGGACGTCCGGAAACGAGAGGTTACACCGACTCTCGCGGCTAAAATCATACACTACACACCATCTCTTTGTAGGAGTAGGGCAATCTGTCGCTCTCTGTAACACACACATGCTGTTATACACACACACACACACACACACACACACACACACACACACGCACACGCACACGCACACACAGGTTCATAGAATAGGAAAATCATGCGAGTGCGAGGCCACAGGAAGTGAGATACAAATGGAGTACGTACAAGAAGAGAAGAGGTGACGAATATTCCATCAAACCTGGACTGAGGAGTAGTACTCCCTCCGTCTAGGTGTTAAATCATCTTACGAAAATCAGATATTCCCAAAATGTTTAGGCGTCGTCCATTAACTTCGCATCTCAATCCCCTCCTGGCCTCATTGCTAGCGAGCTTTGTTACTTAGGGAGCGTTTGGATCCTTAGCAAGAACAGCTTATAGCATAGTCGGGCAAGCACTACTAGGGAAAATCCTAGTAGTAGCGCAGGTTTTGAGTCTAGCAGCAGCGCGGGTGGCTGCGCTACTAATAAGGCGCTACATCTAACTTGTAGTAGTAGCGCGGTCCATACCCGCGCTACTACTGATGACGATATCAGCAACGCTTTTTCCGAACGCGCTACTATTACTTAGCTGTCGCGATTTCACAGTCCCTCGCTACTGCTATATCTTTCATCATTTTCCCCTGTACCCCTTTTTCTTTCAGATACTAGATACTAGGTACTGCTACTAGATATCAAATTCATAAACCATTACTGGGTAGTACTCTCTTCATTCCAAATTACTCGTCGTGGTTTTAGTTCAAACCACGATGAGTAATTTGGAACGAAGGGAGTACTAGATAACAAGTTCATCCATAGTCAACATGCGTCCTCAAGCAGTACAAGGTTATATCAACGGCGATGATCATATGTAGTTCTAGATGATATCGACGACAATCATCATATGTAGTTCTAGATGATATAGCCACACACACATATGTAGTTCTAGATGATATAGCCACACACACATATGTAGTTCTAGATGATATCGAAGACAATCATCATCCTCAAGCCTGGGCGGTTGGTGTTCCTGATAGTAATTAGGATGGCCTGTCCAACACGAAGATTCTTGCCATCGAGGAATTTCGTCCACCCAACCGAGTTTACGTGTGGGCGACCGTCCGTGTCCACGCGGTAAGTACAGGTTGTGACGGAGCCCCTTGCAGTAAGGCGTAGTACAGCTGAACCTTCTTCATCAGGCTCGATACCATAACTCACAGATATGCTCTTTGCCAATTTCTGAATAAGAAAAACATATCAATTAATAAATACCCTCGCAAATATGTACATATGGATTATCTACACTATTAATAGTTTCCTTCGATTCTACACGAATAAGCATGTGATCGAACTCTGCACTAAAACATATCATCGACTAGATTCCACACAACATACCATATCATTGGACTGTACACTAAGTATTTCATCTGATAATTTGCATTTGTAAGTATAACATACCATATCATGTCGATCAACCATGGTATTTATCAGGCGGGTCACGAATGGCACCCCGACAAAGTCAGCACGTGGCGGAATTATGTCCCACAGGTTGGACACCTCCTCCTCACTCAGCCTTGTTCTTTGAGCTACGATGGCCTCATGAAGTGGGTCCTCATCATCTTCATCGAGTGGGTCCTCATTATCTTCATCATCTTCATCATCTTCGTCATCTTCATCATCTTCCACCAGGTTGAGATAAATGACAGCCAGCTTGGGTCTTTCTGCTCTGAAGGAGAAGCTGATCAACTGACCACCAGTAAGACGCATGCGAGCGACGAAAAAGGCCCATCCATCTCCTCCAATCTGCGACATATTGCGTCCTTTCTCGACCTCCATAGTGTACGGCCCCGTGAGCCTCAAATGTCACAGTGTCTCTGTCGACTTGTTGAATTTCAACCTCACATTGCATGGGACGATCTGTGTAAAATAAGCAAAATGACACAATGCAGTAATGCCAACACTAAAAATAAAATAGTTATTACATTTCATCTAATTTCTTACCGCGCATGATGAAAACTTCGGCTGGAAGTAGATGCCGAACAACTTGCCGGTTGCAAGGCTCTTTGGCGCACCTTGACTTACACAATCGACATAGTGGTGGTGCTGGTGGCACCATTTTTCCTAAAGCAATATGAGCAAAGGATTAACGATCCACTTCACGGGAAAGAAAAATAGTAGCATGTGATATTTTTGGTTCTTCCGCGAGAAGCAATTTGATGGAAAATAATAATCCTAAGATCTAGTAACATATTAGATGACAAGTTACCACCTACATATTGCAAAAAAGTAACTTATTAAAAAAACAAAAGCAACTACGCACCTATCCATATACAGAAAAAAAATAACAATAAAATGGTGCATACTAAATCAACTAAATGAACTAGCCTACTAAATCAACTGAATCAAAATGTTCTAAATCAACTAAATCAACTACCCTACTATATCAAATAAATCATATCAACTAAATCAAAATGTTCTAAATAAACTAAATCAACTAGCCTACTAAATCAACTAAATCATATCAACTAAATCAAAATTTTGCATATGAACTGGCCTACTAAATCAAAATGTAGCAAGCAGGAGGGAGAAGGAGGGGTGACTCGAGGAGGGAGAAGAGAGTATACGGAGGAGGAAGGCGGAGCGAGGAGGGGCCGGCCGGCGGCCAGTGGAGGGAGGACGGAGGAGGAAGGCGGAGCGAGGAGGGGCCGGCCGGCGACCAGTGGAGGGAGGACAGAGGAGGAAGGCGGAGCGAGGAGGGGCCGGCCAGCAGCGAGTGGAGGGAGGACGGAGGAGGAGGCCGGTACCGAGTCCAGCAAGGAGGAGGAGGTAACGGCAGCTTGAGGAGGAGGAGGGGCAGGGGGGAGGACCGGCGCGGGGATTGAGAGGGATCCGGTGAGTGTGTGGCTGTGAGTGGATCGGATAGAGGAGAGGGGGTGGGAGATGGAATGGCTTAGCAGTAGCGAGCTATAGAGAAAGACGCTATTGCTAAACTACCTAGCAGCAGCGCCTTTCACAAAGAAGCGCTACTGCTATGTGTCAGCATGTAAAAATAGACTTAGTTCAATGCATGAAAAATACATTGATCATTAGCGATCTTTTTGTGTACGATCTGATTTGTCAATATGAGTCCTCACCGGTTTAGGAACCGGTGAAGACTCATATTGCAGCCACAAATTCTACACATAGAGTTCAATGAAGACCAAGTGCTTATCAAAGTTTGAGAAGTAACAAATTTAAGGTGGTATAAACTCTCTTCACGGAGTGAGGTGGGACTAAATTTTTGTAGTAAACTTAGCAGTAGCACTTATTGGAGAAATGCGCTGCTACTATGCTCCGTAGCAGTAGCGCTCGTCGTTATAATGCGTTGCTGCTATAACTAGCCTCACGGCGGCCTCGTGGGAATTATAGCAGTAGCGCGTCTTTGGGCGGGCGCGCTACTGCTATATTTATTTCAGCAGCGAGTTAAGCTTGACCTTGCTACTGCTAATTAGCAGCAGCGCCTTATTTTAAAGCGCACTGCTGATAAGATTCTGTGTATAGGCTTTTCCCTAGTAGTGAAGGTTAGGCGTTTGGAACTTTTAAAATATGTTAGCTTTTGTCGGCCAGCTAGCTTGGGTGGGCTAGAAAAACCTTGCTAACTCAGGAAAGCCAGATCGGCGCTTCTGACAGCAAACTTCGCGTAGTAATAACATACACTAGTAACATATGCATGTTACTAGTCCAAGTTACTCACCACTATGACCAGCCTAAGCAATGTAACCAAACGCTCCTTACTCTGCCTTGTTATCTCCCCCGGAAACCCAATGCATGGAGCGCAACTACGCGTTGATCAGTCAAGAAATCAAAGTTGGCTTGCATGCGAGTTAATACGTGGCCCTGCATGGTAGCTAAAACGGCATCTCTTAGTTGTTTGGATTAATTGTTGCGTTTAGAGACAGAAATCAGGGCTTTGATTGGAGGAATGACCGGTCAAGTTTCTCCTTCTCCTCCAATCTGCTTGCACCTTGGTCCCGCTGCACCTTCTAACGTGACTTATTACACCTAGACGGAGGGAGTCGTACGAGATATGGTGGCACACTGACTTAGGTCGAATACAAGTGCACAAAATTGTGTGCATGTTATAATAAGGATTCACTTAAAATAGTACGTGAGTGAACAGAGGGATCAATTGGACAGTGTTCCCGAGCAGTAGCGAGATGCGTGAGGTAAGATACACCACTGGCACTTTTAATTTTCTTATTAATTTGTTTGTTTCACCCTCTGACTAGTGGGACCCAACGTACTACGTGGAGAGAGGTAAGGTGACAAAGGCTGCATTATTTCTGCATCACTGTGGATAGTCTTACCACGAAAGCCACACGACACGATTATGATTTAAATCCCAATGACTCCCACACACAAAAAAAACACGGCATGCTTGTCACACGAATGCAGGAATGTATAAAAGGTTATTTTCCTCTCGTTGAACATAATGGGAGGGTTGTGTAGTTGGTTAGCCTGTTCGCTCATCAAACTTGAGGTCTCGGGTTCAATAACTACACTTGAGCATAATTCATGCCAGGAGGATTCTTTGACTGGTCAAAATGGATGCATACAGAGCTAGACGATCTTGTAGTGACTGTTTAATCACCTCATCATGTATAAGCTGTAGCCTCGACGCTTTTTTTCTAGGGTTTGCACTCTTCACACTCTCTCCAATATACATATACACGCTGGAGCCTCAGCGCTTGTAGTTGCTCTCTTCACACTCTCTCACCCTCTCCAGATCTAAACAAGACTTCGTTGGCCTCTCTCTCTCTCCCCTCACTACTGGTCAAAGAGCCGGCAGGATCCGTCCGCCAGGAAGGGAAGGAGGCTTAAAGCTGTCGCCGTCGGAAAGGGAGGGAATCCAATACCGGCGTAGCTGTTCACTTTCACCCAGCGGTGGCACGGGAGGGCCTCCGACCCCTTCTTCTTCGCCGCCGTACATAGTCTGGGTCGAACGGCCTCCGGTCTCCCACCGAACCACACCCCAAGAACCTTAAGGTATAATTTACTTATTCCACATGCATTGCTCTAGCTGTATGTGGGCTTTTTCCGCTTCTGCACTCAAATCTAGGTGTTGGATCAAACAGGAAAGTAGTGGGGAAAGTTGTATACCATGAATCTAGGACGTGGTTCATAGAGGAAAGGAATGGGGGAAAGTAGTGGGAAAAGTTGTATAGCATGAATCTAGGACATGTTTCAAAAAGGAAAGTTGTGGGGAAAGTTGTATCGCATGAATCTGAGACGTGGTTCAAAGAGGACATGAATGGGAGAAAGTAGTGGGGAAAGTTGTATAGCATAAATCTAGGACGTGGTTCAAAGAGGAAAGGAAGTGGGGAAAGTACTAGTACAGACTGGCTATCCAGCACCTACGTTGGTCGAAAAGGGAAAACAATGACAAACACAGTACGCACATCTGTAACAAACTGATCTTTTGTTTCGGGGGATAAGGCTGTAGAGTTTGAGCAGGACTAGATTTGCTGCTCTCACATAGGGAAATGTGTCTAAAGATAACAAAACTGGGACCAACACAAATATGCTCCTTGGTTGTTTGTTCTTTGTTGCAATAGACTGTGCATCACCCCAGTACATCAGTAGATGCACATGGTGCTGGTGCGTCCACTGTCCCGTTCAACTCTTTAGCTGTTATTAATCTAAGGCCCTGTTTGGTTAAAAACTCCCTAGTCCCTACTTGCTTGGTTCCAGGGACTAAACATGGACTAGAGGTTATTAAATGACATGCTAAAAGACCATGTTACCCCTAGTAATGAACTAATAGAGACAAGGTGCGATGCGTGGCAGGGGCAACTGTTGGAAAAAGTCCCAAAAAGACTCTCCCTCGGGGTCTTCTTTCTTTAGTCCCAAATTCCCACTTTTAGTCCCTAAAAGTCCCTCATGTTTGGTTTAGATGGGACTGAAACGGAGTTTTTTTAATAATGCAGCTGCAAAATTGATGCGATGCCACAGTTAAAAGCAAATTTCATGTTTAATAAATTTTATTGTTAATATAATCTCTCTGTTAATATAAATCAATGCCACCATTTGAGAAATGCTACTGTCTTGCTTTCTTTCCCATTTAGATAAGGTAGATGCTTCTTTTTGTTGGCTTCTGTGTCATCCACCGTTATTGACCACTAGTTGTTTCCTTTGCACCTATGTGTAAACAGGGTTATCTACTTCACCTCGTTGCCATTATGACCTTTTGTTGCACTGCACAAAACACTTGTTTTAAGAGTGTTTTGTGCAGTTCAACCGAAATGTCACACCGACAATGTTGCTTGATTGCTTGATCTTAGTGGAACTGCACAAGAGGAGATCTTACTTCCTATCCGTGTTGGCAAATTTGGTTTAGATCTGCTTCTTGTGAGTTGTTTGAATTCCGTGTCATGAGAAGTCAGTACTAGCCTTCTTTCACATGATTCTGCAGTGTTCTTTCATATGTTGTGCTACTTGTATGGTAATGTTGCTTGATTTTAGTGAACTACACAAATGGAGACAAGACTTCCAATTTGTATGTGCACTGTAATATCCCATTGAGGAAAGATAAGGATATTTCACAACTGTTGGCCTGTATTTTGCCACTTTCATCAGAAAATTAATGTCATTGTCTAGTGCTATACTTGTGCAACCTAATTGACATACCAAATCTTACATTGAAGGCGAAGCTTGTATGTTATTGAACCAAGTGATGAAGGGGAAGAACAAGCGGAAGAAAAACAAAAATCAAATCCCGGTGCCGTAATGAAGCACCGGAACTGTGATGACACAAGTAATGATATAGTTTTGCATCTTAATTTATTGCTATAGCTGGAACGAGAAATTGTTTTGCCACTGATTTGATGCCACTCTTAATGTAATATGTAATTATCTCTACTTGTGCAAACAAGGATCTTCTTTGAATATACCATATATTTTAGTGGAACTGCACAAGAAGATGTTGCAAATATTAAACTAATCGAGGAGTATATAGTAAGCATGGCCACCACAGTAGATAGCAACAGATGGTTCCAGAGAAGTGCTTCATCTGTATGCTCTACACAATAAGCCTCCTAACAAAGGTTGGTACTCGCCCACTGATTTCATCCATATGATTGAGCTTTGTCATCTCTATTGGTGTTGTGCTACGGTTTAGATACTGTCATGAAAAAGTGGTATTGTCCTTGAGAAGTGCTTCATCTGTGCTGTTTTAAATATTTCCTTTCCTTTTTTTTCGAGCAAACAGGGATGCTAGCATTTAGTTGTCCTCTTGTCTTTGCACAATAGGATCGTCCTACTCAATAGAAGAATATGGAGTACGTGAAGTGACTAGTTTCGATTATGCCAGGGTGAAGAAGCCATGTCTATCTTCTCATCAGAAGGAGCAGTTGATGGATGGTTACATTACTCCCCACAAGACCAAAATAACTTCAGCTCAGAAGGACTAACAAATCTCCATTTTTTTGCTGTGATGCGCGAGTACAATGTTGTTCTAGCATTCTTTTCGGTGAGTTCCATTTTTCTAAAAGTGTGCTCTACATGGACCATGTAGGTGCCTGTGTAAACTGTCAATTCATAGTACAGTTTGCTTTATACTAATCACTTTTTTTGTATTTGTGCAAACAGGGGTGCTCGGCTTGATTTCAATGGGAACTGCACAAAATGTTCATGAATACATCGAATCATTCATTTCCACCACAAGAAAGGAGGTGCCGATAAGTTCAAGGCGTTGCAACATATAAGGGAGAAATCATACAAGCTACACGCGAATTTGGTTGATTTTGGTGGAACTGCACAAAAAGAACAGCTGGTTTATTTAGCACGAGGTGCCATGTCAATGTCCGAACTGATGGCAAACCCTTCCCATTCCACAATCATAGGCATTTGATATTTTGGAATGGGACAACCTTGTCAAATTTTTCTCATTGATTTTAGCAAGAAGACATGCGTTTGATATTTTCGAATGGGACGCCCTTTGCTGTCAGCAGCGTTGATCCATTTTTTCTTTATTCTTTAGTTGTGAAGTAAATATTGGCTCTGACATGTGAATCGCTGAGATGCATAATCATCGATTGCTTTGAATGTGCTCTATGAATTGCCAGGCTTGTGTGTTTGATTGCAATGTACAGGAACGCTAAAAAGCTGCTCAAACTCTTTGTACTCCTTCTGTTCCTTTTTACTTCGCACATTATGAAAGTGCATACTTTTTCTATAAGATTGGTCAAAGTAGAGATACTTTGACTGCAGACAAAACTTGTATGCAGACTAGAAAGGACCGGAGGGAGTACATGTGAAACTGCTGCAAACGAGGTGATCACCCTGGGAATAATGCTAGTACATATTGTTTTGCATGTTCATCCAATGCCAGTGATACAAGAATTCAAACTAATTGAAATAAATTCATTCATACACGGTCGGATTTCATATAAACATGCCAGATTTCATTACATTTCATACATTCTTCAACTAAAAAGGGGTGCGCTGGAGGTATAATTAATTAACCGAAGCTACCCACATGTGTTCGGCTGAGCCGAACAGAAGCTTCAATGACTTAACTGCAGGTGCAGTTGCATAACTGACATGTGGCCTAGATGCCTGTTGGGCCCACATGTCAATCAGCCAACTGCACCAGCAGTTAAGTAGAAGCAGCGTCCTTCTCCAGCATAGCTCTCTGACTCCACGTCGCCGCCAAGAAGATAACCGACCGTCACCGCCTAGCTTGGCTTCAACCGGAGGGTAGCAGGGGTGGCCTTACTTGGACCCGAGCTGCGGCGACCTACCGTGTTCCTCTTCCTCTTTTTTGTGTGGCGCGGCCTCGCTGGCAGCGGGGCGGGGCCTCGGCAGAGCCCGCGATGTCCTCTGTCTCATTGTCGAAGGGTGGCGCCTTGGCGGAGCGGGAGAAATCCTCCCCATCGTTGTCGGTAGGGTGGGGCCTCAGCGGAGCCGGCAGTGTCCTCTGTCTCGTTGTTGGCGCCGCGGGGCCTTGGTGGAGCAGTGCCTCGTCGACGCCAGCGGAGCGGGGACGCGTCGGAGCCAGCATTGTCCTCTGCCTCGTCCACGGTCTCGCCAAATAGCGCCTCGCACGCTTGATCGCCCTCTTTGTAGGCGGCCGCAGCCTCCGCCACCCGCTTGCGGTACCGCCAGCGCTCGAGGCGGCCCTCACGAGCGGAGTGGTACGGGTTGAGCAGCGCCTCCTGCTCCACACCCTCCTCGGCAATCTGCTCCTCTGCCTGCAGGTGCTCCTAAAGGAGATGGTGGTTGTAGGCGGCATCGTCCTACGCCTCTCAGAACTGCTCCTCACGCTTCTGCCTCATCGTGTCCATATACTGTGCACGGGCCTCGCTGATGGTCATGGTGCAATGCACCGGCGAGGATGGCGCGGAGGAGGGGGTTGGCGCCGGATCGTCGACTACCATGTTCTCCATTGGGATGTCGTCGTCCTATGGCTGCCTGCCGGCCAGCCAGTCGGCAGCACTGGCTGCCATCTCCTTGTGGTCCGTCGTCCGCCTGTCCCGAAGAGCGCTGGAGCGCGAGGAAGCCATGGTGGGCAGTAGTGGTGTGGACAGGAGAAAGGGAACAGATGCGGATGACTGCGGCTATGGCCGGCGCAACAGTTTATATAGCAATGGTGGGCGGCGGCGGGACCGACGTGTGGTGCCAGAGTAGCCGCCTCGGCAACCGCGTATCATTAATGTTGGCGGCAGAAGGACGAACGGGCGGCACTTGTGTCGTTTGAAGGTGGAGCAATCGCCTGCACCGGGAAGCGGGGCGGGCGGCGCTGACCGTTCCGGGTGGAAAGCGCGCGCCGGCGAGGGAGGCGGTCTGGGTGGGCCAGGGTAGTCAGACATGCTTGGCAGCGGGTTGGTCCAGCAGCCGGACATGCTGGCTCGCCAGCTAGCTCAACGAGCTGAGCGACGACAATCAGACGATGGACGTAGCTTCCGACCAGGAGCCGGCACCACTGTCCAAGCCGGTTCATGCCGTGTTCACCATAGAGCAGGTGCGGCCGCACTTCGACGCCCTAATGGCGAAAGAGATACCAGCGCAGGAGGACCTGTGCTGCAACCTCCGTCTCCTCAACGAGCACCGGTGAACAAGCGAACAACAAAGCCGTCGCGGACATGTGGCCCTATGATCCTGGCTTCCCGAATGAGCAACGGGCGCTGTATCAAACCATCCGTAGGCCCCGCGAGGCCCTCTCCATCGTCCTTCGAGTTGTTGCGCTCGCCATGGCGCCGCCGTCTCGCATTGTCAACGTGGTCAACGGACATGAGGATGAGGAGATGACTTTACTTGGAGAGGATTACAGTGGGGGCCCACCAGGGCCATAGCCACACGTACGCAAGTGCCTCCTTTTTAGTATATAAAACTATAATTTTTTGGTTCCTCCTGGCTTCCTGACATCATGGTCCCACACCATTGTCAACCTATGTAGTCAATAAACGAGAGAATTGCACAAGGAGCGGCCGATAGCTGGGACCAAGCAGCTCGAGCAGTATTTGTGTTTTTGAGGTGTGAGCACTGCAGAGTTTTTCTTGAGCGATGTTTAGCCCAGATATTAATTTATCTCCTCTGAACAACAACGAAAACATCGCTGCAACTATTAATTGGGTGGGCTGTGGCCCGTCTAGCCCAGGCCAGATATCCAGCCTAGATATTAAATTTTTTTCAAGCTGAAAATGGCTAGCCGAGCTATACTTTTTTAGGAATACCCAGGCAAGGTCAAGTTGTTATTCTCCGCCCCGCTGGGCTGAAAATCTTTCCTAGGAGGGATGCATTAGACTTAACAAGAAAATGGGATTTAAGAAATAATAAATGGGATGTAATTATAAAAACTGGGTAGTAAATAAAAAATGCAGCAAACACGTAATTACTTTATAAAATATTATTTTTGGATATTGAAAGTTTTAAATTCATTAATTGTTGCAAGCGCAATGTTTCTTTGGATTTTTACGTAATACAAATTTATATTGAAATTGTATTTAATATGACTAGAAATTTCGGGATAAAAATATTTCGGATCCCATCAAAATGTTAGAAATTTTACTGAATTCTGTTTTGAACGGTTGGTTGAAATGGGCTGTACTTTTAACAAACTGTAAATGGGCTGTAGTAAATTCCATTAGAATTCATAAATTGGTTGCACATTCTTACAAATCTCAAATGGGCTATAAGTTCTCTGCCACACACTTGTGGCCTTACTAAGTTGACGCGTCCCCTCAAAAAAATGAGAGTTGACGTATGCAAGGCTTTGTCAACTTATAGTCAACACACGGTTCTAGCAGCAGTGGCCGTTGGATGTCCATCCAACGGACGTCGTTCTTCTTCTTCAATCTCGGATATTATAGCTTCACCCGCCCAAAAAATGATTCCTCCCCCTGACATCTGGGGCGCACCGTTTCAGAAGCTGACCTATGGGCCTACTAAGTTGACGCGTACCAAGGGCTTTTTCAACTTAGTCAATATAAACGATTCTAGCTGCAGTGACCGTACGATGTCCATCCAATGGACGTCATGCTTCTTCAACCTCTGGTCTTCTTGCTCCAGCCGCCCAAAGCAGCGCCGGTCGTGCCGCCTCCTCCTACCTCCCGTGGCCGGCTGTGCTGCCGCGCAGGCCTCACTGCCCCCTACAACTTCCACCGCTGGCCAGGGCATCCTTCTACTCACCCACACCCCCTATTATTCTGCGGCGATGGCAGCCTCACACCGCAGCTGAACTAGTGAACCCTCGTACTCCTCTCCGCATGGGCATCCACTCCTGCGTCTTCCCGACTCTGCGTCGTCCCCTTCCTAGGCCTCGCCGTCGTCCACCACCCTGGTGCTCTCGGCGCGGCATGGTCAACATGGTCAAGGAACGACTTCCATAGGAAGAGTACTGTACGTGGAGAGGCTGACAGCTGGGTCCACGACGGCCGCAAGGAAGTGCCTCCTTATTACGCGGAAAATAATTATTCCTCCACCTGACAGTAGGGACCCACCGGACGGGCCTCCGTATTTTGTGAAAAAACGTTTCCCCCCTGACTGCTGGGACCCACCAGCTACATCTTCGCATGCAAGGAAGTGCGTCAGGGCAAAAAAAAACGATTCGCCACCTTGACTGTTGGGACCCACTAGCTACATCTTCGCACGGAAGGAAGTGCCTGACAGTCGGGACCCATCTGGTCGAAGCATACGTAGCATTGCCATTCTTGTCGCGAACATGTACGTACATACTGGTCGATGTAGAGGTGCGCACATGTCGTAGTAGATGCGCGCACGTAGCATGTACACGTACGTCCAGCGGCAGTGTGCAAGAAAGAAAATACGGCCACGTACGTACATACGGGCTGGGTCTCAAACGCCTACTTGTGCATATGTACGTCCAGGGCTCGTGTACATGGCTGGGTCGGAATAGAGAAACTGCGTCATCGTCGTGTTCATGGGGAGCCAACCGACTGGGTCGAAACAGAATGCATCGTCGTGTTCATCGGGAGGGCTTGGACGGAATAGCCGATGGAAACGAGGCCTGGCGTACCGCAGAACGGAGGAAACGGCCTTGTGTTCGACCGGCCACGTTCAAAACGGGATCCTGTTCATTGGGAGGGGTCTGGCATAACGCAAAACAGAGGAAACGGACCTCCTACGGTCGAAATGGGGTCTTGTTGATCGGGAGGGGTGTGGCGTACCGCAAAACGGAGGAAACGAACTTGTGTTGGAGTGCTACGATCGAAACGGGGGTCCTGTTCATCAGGAGGGGTGTGGCGTACCGCAAAACGGGACTCCACAGGATACTGTTCATCTCCACCGTCGACCCCCTCCAGCCTCCATGGGCTACTGTTCATCCACCATCGACCTCCTCCAGCCTCCACCTGCGACTGTTCATCCACGGGCTCCTGTTCATCCAGCCTCCACACCGCGCTACTCCACCGGCTACTGTTCAACCAGCCCTCTCCATGGGCTCCTGTTCAACCATCCCTCCACAGGCTACTATTCATCCAGCCCTCCACCACCTACTGTTCATCCAGCTCTCCACGGGGTGGTCCTGTTCATCCAGCCCTCCACGGGGTCCTGTTCATCCAGCCCCAACCGGCTCGATCGATCGGGGTCCTGTTCATCCAGAGGCAACACCACGGGGTCCTGTTCATCCACCCCCATCGGGAACTGTTCATCCAAACCCCCAAATGACGCTCCTTTGTTCATCCAAAGGCAGCATCGATCGGCTTGATTAGCAGCGATGGCGAAGAATCGCTCGATCGGGTTCGATTAACAGCCATCGATCGATCGCTCGGGTTCGATAACGCGTGAGGCTGCGGTCAATCGCTCGGGTTAAGTAAGCGACGCCTTGCTCGGGTTCGATTAGAGCCCAACGCCGCACCCACGCAGCGTGCGTGTCTGAGAGAATCGCAAACCTCCGTGCATCGCTCGGCCCGGACTACCCACCATAACCGGGAACACCCCGATATTTTCCTAGCCCTCGCTTCTACCACGGTTTTTTCCGTCATGGACGGCCCAAAGAATGTTATGCAGCTGCGTCTCCGTCCCGCCCAGGACCAAAAGCCCATTTTCTGTCATGATTTTTTGTCATAGAAGTAGGAGCCCACCACATCTATGATGATACCGGGTTTTGTCACAATTATCGTCATAGAAGTGTCATAAGTATGACATATTTTTTTTTCGTTCGGCCCAAAATGTCACGGATGTGTCTTTTTTTTGTAGTGCATGATGAAGACAAGATCCGTTTATCTATATGGCGGTAGATGTAGATCTCGTCTTTTGATCCTTAGTAGCAACGATACATACATGTCGCTTCCCTTTCTGTCACTGGGATCGAGCACCGTAAGGTCGAACCCACTACCGCGAACCTCTTTCCATTGCAAGATAAATAGATCAGGTTGGCCAGACAAAAACCAAATATCGGAGAAGAGATATGAGGCTATAAGAGATCATGCATATAACAGATCAAAGAATCTCAAATAACTTTCATGGATATAAAAAGATATAACTGATCATAAAATCAAAGTTCATCAGATCCCAACAACACACACCGCAAAAAGAGTTACACATCATATGGATCTCCAACCATTATATTGAGAATTCAGCGAGAGAGAGAAAGCCATCTAGCAACTAACTACGGACCTGGAGGTCTACAAATAACTACTCAAGCATCATCGGAGAGGCACCAATGGAAGTGGTGAACCCCTCCTTGATGGTGTCTAGATTTGATCTGGTGGTTCTAGACTCTGCGACGGCTAGATGAATATTTCGTCGATGCTTTTATGGTTCTGGTATTTTGGGGTATTTATAGAGCAAAGAGGAGGTCCGGGGGGCAGCTGAGGTGGGCACAACCCACCATGGCGCGCCAGGAACCCTGGGCCTCCTGGCGCGCCCTGGTGGGTTGTGCCCCCCTCAGGGCACCCCCCAGGTGCAACCAGGGCCAATTGCCTTTCTTCTGGCCCATAAAAAATCATTGTGGAGTTTCGTGGCATTTGGACTCCGTTTGATATTGATTTCCTGCGATGTAAAAAACATGGAAAAAACAGCAAGTAACACTTGGCACTATGTCAATAGGTTAGTACCAGAAAATGATATAAAATGACTACAAAATGATTATAAAACATCTAAGATTGATAATAAAACAACATGGAACAATAAAAAATTATAGATACGTTGGAGACGTATCAACATCCCCAAGCTTAACTCCTACTCGTCCTCGAGTAGGTAAGTGATAAAAACGGAACTTTTGATGTGGAGTGCTGTTCATCAAGTCATATCATATTCTTTTCTTTATAGCATGGACATTTGGACTTTTATGTGATTCAAAGCAATAGTCTAGTTTTGACATAATAATTTAGATACTCAAGCATATCAACAAGCAACCATGTCTTTCAAAATATCAATGCTAAAATAAGTTATCCCTAGCCCATCATGCTCAAACATTGATACATTCACGAAACACACTCGAATATTAACTACACCCAATACTTGAGCACGATCATATTGCCTCCTAGTTGGTGCTTTTGTAAGAGAAGATCGAGACTCAAAATTTTAAAAATAAAAATTGCATAAAGTAAAAGAAAGTCCGTTCGCGGAGGGAAGTAGGGATTTGTAGAGGTGCCAGAGCTCAAAGTGAAAAATTTGAGATAAAAACATTTTGGGAGGTGTATCCATCCCACCAACGAAAACGACGTAGAGCTACAAATACTTTCCGTTCTAGATATGCCATAGGCGGTTCCCAAACAGAAAATAAGTATTCCTTTTTCCACCATACTTTCACCTTCCATGGCTAGCCGTATCCACGGGTGTCCTTCCTTTTTCCACCACACTTTTCAAGGAATTTATTATTTTACAATATAAAGTAAATATTTTTTTGTATTTAGGGACTGGGCATCCCTAAAACTTTGCCTTACTCTCGTGCAATGACAAGTGAATAAACACTCATCTTGAGAATAACACATCTAGCATGGAAAATATTAGCCACCCGTTACCGTTCCGCGAGCAAAACAAACACACAAAAGGTAATTTTATTTTGAAAATTAGAGATGGCACATGCAAATTTGCTTAGAACGGCAAAAGAATACCGCATATAGGTAGATATAGTGGACTTATGTGGCAAAACTGGTTTAAAGGATTTTGGATGCACAAGTAGAGATCATACTTAGTGCAAAATGAAGGCTAGCAAAAAGATTGAGCAGCGACCAACCAAGAAATGAATAATCTCATAAGCAAGCATTAAGCATAATTAACACCAAATAATGCACCACAATTAGGATATAATTTTCATTTCATGATTATTGACTTTCGTGCATGCATAGGGAATCACAAATGTTAACACCGATATTCTTACTAGAGCACAATTACTCATCAACATAACTCACATATCACATCATCATATCTCAAAACTATTACTAAGAATCAAGTTTATTTTTTCCAATGATCTTCATGACAATTTTTCTTTATCCCTCTTGGATATCTATCACTTTGGAACTTATTTTCATGTGGTGCTTTTCATAAGCTCAAACAAATATAAGTGAAAATCATGAGCATAATAAATTTTCTTTCACTCAAAATAGTTTAAGTGAAGCAAGAGAGAATTTATTAAAAAAATTACTAACTCTCAATAAATATAAGAGAAGCAGGAGAGCATTTCTTCAAGAATACTAAACACACCGTGCTCAAAAAGATATAATTGAAGCACTAGACCAAGTCCTAGCTCATAACAGATTTAAGTGAAGCATAGAGATATAATTTTGGATCTCTCAAATAGGTGTGTCCAGCAAGGACTGATAACTTAAAACAAAAAATAAAACAAGCAAAGACACATATCATACAAGACGCTCCAAGCAAAACACATATCATGTGACGAATAAAAATATAGTCTCGAGTAAAATACTAATAGTTGTTGGAAGAAAGAGGGGATGCCACTCGGAGGCATCCCCAAGCTTAGTTCATTGCTCATTTTTGGATAATATCTTGGGATGCCGGGGCATCCCCAAGCTTAGGCTCTTACATCCTTCCTTCATCCCTCGTAAGATAACCCTAAACTTGAAAACTTCAATCACACAAAACTCTACAAAACTTTCGTGAGATCCGTTAGTATAAGAAAGCAAACCACTACTATAAGTGTTGTATCAAACCAGTTCATATATTTTTTGTCTTATATCTACTGTATTATAACTTTTTCTATGGAAAAATCTAATCAAAGAAAACCATAGAGCCATCAAAATAAGCGCACAACAAAAACAAAACAGAATCTGTCAAAACAGAACAGTCTGTAGTAATCTGACTTTGGCGAATAATTCTCTAACTCAAAAAATTCTACCAAAATAGGAAGACCTGGGTAATTTGTATATTAATCTTCTTCAAAAATAATTGGCATTTTATCACGTTCTCGTGATTTTAAAAATTATTTTCGTGAGCACAAAGTTTTTGTCTTTTTCAGCAAGATCAAACGACTATCACCCAAGAAGATCCTATAGGCTTTACTTGGCACAAACACTAATTAAAACATTAAAAACATAATCATAACAGTAGCATAATTGTGTAAATACTCACGAACAGCAAGCAAAAAGCAAAAATAAATATTATTCATTGGGTTGCCTCCCAACAAGCGCTATAGTTTTACGCCCTTAGCTATGCATATAGCAAGGATATAAGTTTTGTCATCTTTGTTCAACTCTTCAATCAAACACTTAGAATCCCTCAAAGATTTAGCATAGAGATTTTCAATATTAACACTCCTAGGAATAAATACAAAGATTTCATTCTTGCAAAAAGGATTTCTTATCACTTCAACAAAATCAGGGTGGATACTAATCATCTTAAGATCTCCTTTATCGGTAGAAGTTGCACCCTTATTTTTGGATCTCCTACTTTTTACGGGAGTTTCCTCAATAATTTTATTGGTGGTAAAAGCTGTGCTTAGATTACTAAATATTTCTTCCAATTTATCAATCCGAGACGGACTTTCTTCTATTCTTTCATGGATTAAAGTACCCCTCTCTTTTAACAACTTAAAAATAGCTCCCGCTTTTGACCCAAGATTGGTCGCAAAATTACGCATCTTTTTATGTATAATTTCCATATGATCTTCAGTGAGCATTTTCTTTTCAATAGCATCTAGTCTTTCCATAACATGTTCAAGAGTCAAAATTGTTTCATTAACCATAAGAGGTGGTGAGCCTACTAAATTTCCCATAGCATTAAGAGCATCAAAATGAGGACTCATTAAGAAGTTTCCACCGGTAATAGTATTAAGGACGAATCTATACCAAGTGGCGATGCCAACATTAAACAACGCAAAAGCACAACGGTAGATTGCTTACGGATAGATCTATTATGAGCATTGCAAATTCTATACCAAGCATCTTTTAAACTTTCTGCTCCCCTTTGTTTAAAGTTGAGAACGTCGCTCTCGGGAGGGCAAGCATTAGAGGAGGAATTATCCATAACGGCGAACAAGATCTCACACAAAAAATAGTCCAGCAAGAAAACAGCGAACGAAAAAAGAGAGGCAAATAAAAACGGCAAATTTTTGTGAAGTGGGGGAGAGGAAAATGAGAGGAAAATGGCAAATAATGTAAATTGCAAGGAGATGAGATTTGTGATTAGGAACCTGGTTATGTTGAAGATCTTCCCCGACAACGGCGCCAGAAATTCTCCTTGATGGTAGCTGGAACTACGTCGGTATTTCCCTGGAGAGGGAGGATGATGTAGCATAGCGACGGTAGGTATTTCCCTCAGTTAAGAAACGAAGGTATCGAACCAGTAGGAGAACCAGGCAACACAACGTAAGCATCACCTGCACACAAACAACAACACCTTGCAACCCGACGTGTTAAAGGGGTTGTCAATCCCTTCCGGGTACGGAGCCTCAAGATAGGCAAACAGACATGAGGTAAATAGTAGTAGATTGATAGATCGAACCCCAAATAAAATAAATAAAGATAAAACGCAGCAAGGTATTTTTGTATTTTTTTGGTTTAATATATCTGAATAAAAATGCAGATAAAAAGTAGATCGCAAGGCAAATATATGAGGAAGAAGACCCAGGGGCCGTAGGTTTCACTAGTGGCTTCTCTCGAGAAAAATAGCAAACAGTGGGTGAACAAATTACTGTTGGGAAATTGATAGAACTTCAAATAATCATGACGATATCCAGGAAATGATCATTACATAGGCATCACGTCCAAGATTAGTAGACCGACTCCTGCGTGCATCTACTACTATTACTCCACACATCGACCGCTATAAGCATCTAGTGTATTAAGTTCATGGAAAAACGGAGTAACACAATAAGAACGATGACATGATGTAGACAAGATCCGTTTATCTATATGGCGGTAGATATAGATCTCGTCTTTTTATCCTTAGTAGCAACGATACATATGTGTCGGTTCCCTTTTTGTCATTGGGATCGAGCACCGTAAGATCGAACCCACTACCGGGCACCTCTTCCCATTGCAAGATAAATAGATCGAGTTGGCCAGACAAAACCCAAATATCGGAGAAGAAATATGAGGCTATAAGAGATCATGCATATAAGAGATCAAAGAAGCTCAAATAACTTTCATGGATATAAAAGATATAACTGATCATAAACTCAAGTTCATCGATCCTAACAAACACACATAAAAGAGTTACATCATATGGATCTCCAAGAGACCATTGTATTGAGAATTCAGCGAGAGAGAGAAAGCCATCTAGCTACTAACTACGGACCCGAAGGTCTACAAAGAAGTACTCACGCATCATCAGAGAGGCACCAATGAAAGTGGTGAACCCTCCGTGATGGTGTCAAAATTGGATCTGGTGGTTCTGGACTCTGCGGCGGCTAGATGAATATTTTGTCGATGCTTTTAGGGTTCTGGTATTTTTGGGATATTTATAGAGCAAAGAGGAGGTCCGGGGGGCACCCGAGGTGGGCACAACCCACCATGGCGCGCCAGAGCCACAGGCCTCTGGCGCGCCTGTGTGTTGTGCCCCCTCGGGCACCCCAGTGCAACAAGGGCCCATTGCCTTTCTTTTGGCCCATAAAAAATCATCGTGGACTTTCATGGCATTTGGACTCCGTTCGATATTGATTTCTTGCGATGTAAAAAACATGGAAAAAACAACAACTGGCACTTGGCACTATGTCAATAGGTTAGTACCAAAAAATGATATAAAATGATTATAAAACATCCAAGATTGAAAAAAAACAACATGGAACAATCAAAAATTATAGATACGTTGGAGACGTATCACATTCCTACCTCAACAATCCCCCGTCACGTGAAAAGAAATGTAAAAACTAATTATTCGTGTGAAACATCATAAAAGAAACTAAACTCATCACTCTGTTTCCCGCTTTATTTGACTACATAGTAAGATAATTAGCCTAGAACTAAAATCATAGTAGCATACTATTCTTCCCCAGCATTTATTCCTTGAAAAATCTGATTTCTTTGTTTGGCTGCCAAAGAAATTGCATATTGGAAATGAAGTCACAAGGAAATTCCAAAATAGGTTAAATCGGATGGGTTTTAATGGGTCGATAAATGACCATGGCTAGCTACCCATCTATTCATGTCCAGTCGGATGTTTGAACTACTCCCTCCGGGTGACAAAACAATACCATTTCTTTCCCTCCCTTCCCGTCGCCTCCCGTTAGGCGACTCGGGGGCGAACCCTAGATCCCCTCCGCGCCTCCCCCTCCCTTTCCTCTCCCTCCTCCGCCTCCTGAGGTGCTTGCCGGCGCGGCCGCGCGACACCTATGAAGGTGGCGGCGGGGATATGGTGGCTCTGCCTTCGCGGAGTGCCCCGGTGTCCGGAGGGCGGCTTCGATGGGTGGTGCCCGGCGTGGCCGGTGTGGCGGGCTGCGTCAGCAGGTGCTGACGGGCTACCTCCCTGGCCGTGCGGGCGGCAGGGGGTAGCGGGCGCTGGCGTTGCGGCGCCCCCGCGTGGGTCGCCATGAGCATCCTGGAGAAGCTCCGTCCCCGACCTCGATCTGCTCCGATCTGCTCTTGCTCCAACCCCTGGTGGCTTCGGTCCCCGTCATGGAGGTCTGGACAGACGGATCTGGTGGTTGGTCGTGTTTCCGGGGGAAACCCTGGCCGGTGCGGCGGCCTCACCAAAGGCGACGTCTTTCGGCGTCGTGGTCCTTCCTGGAGGCGTTGGTGTGGTACTCCCCTCCCACCCTCCCTCGAGCACAGGTGAAGACCTACCCTCCCCTTGCTTGGACGATGGCGACATCCGGTGTCGTGCTCCTTCTTGAAGGCGTCTTCCGGGGACTGCTCGTGTGGGGTGGAGCTGCTGGTGGCGCGGTGACGGTGCAAGGAGGCCTGTTCTTCTCAGTGGCTCCCGCCGTGGTCTCGGTTGCGGAGTTCCAATACCTGACCACCGCTTGGCTATGCACCTTTTTGGCCTTCTCCATGGATCTTCGCCTTCGTTTGATGACTCGCGGCCGACGTCCTATCCTGCGGCTTACAGCGACGGTGTTCTTTGGTCGGCTTCCGGTGCGTGTGGGTCTGCCCCTACTGTTTCCCTATGGTGGCTCGACACCCTGGTCTGGGTTCATGTGGAACCGCTTTGCCAGCCACCGGTGCGGCTCCCGTCGAGCACGGGTGAAAAGGTTGTGACCCTTTGTGGTGGCAGAGACAGATCTACTACACAACCTTCTTCTTATAGACGTTGTTGGGCCTCCAAGTGCAGAGGTTTGTAGGACAGTAGCAAATTTCCCTCAAGTGGATGACCTAAGGTTTATCAATCTGTGGGAGGCGTAGGATGAAGATGGTCTTTCTCAAACAACCCTGCAACCAAATAACAAAGAGTCTCTTGTGTCCCCAACACACCCAATACAATGGTAAATTGTATAGGTGCACTAGTTCGGCGAAGAGATGGTGATACAAGTGCAATATGGATGGTAGATATAGGTATTTGTAATCTGAATTTATAAAAACAGCAAGGTAACAAGCGATAAAAGTGAGCGTAAACGGTATTGCAATGCTAGGAAACAAGGCCTAGGGTTCATACTTTCACTAGTGGAAGTTCTCTCAACAATAATAACATAATTGGATCATATAACTATCCCTCAACATGCAACAAAGAGTCAGTCCAAAGTCACTAATAGCGGAGAACAAAGGAAGAGATTATCATAGGGTACGAAACCACCTCAAAGTTATCCTTTCTGATCGATATATTCAAGAATCCGTAGTAAAATAACATGAAGCTATTCTTTCTTTTCGATCTATCATAGAGTTCGTACTAGAATAATACCTTGACACAAATCAACTGTCGGATTTCGGGTTCCGGCAGACCCTTCAGGTTCGAACTCTGGGGTGCGCGCGGAGATCCAACCCTCCACCGTCTCGTACCTCGCCGAATCGCAGGGACCTAAACTACTAGCAAGAACAACACAAGAGACGCAAGATTTATACTAGTTCAGGCCACCGTTGTGGTGTAATACCCTACTCTAGTTTGTAGTGTGGTGCATTGCCTCTGGGGCTGATGAAGAACAGTACAGGGAAGAACAGCCTCGCGAGGGTCCGTTCTTGGTGGAAGTGATGAACTGCTAAGTGGTGTCCCGTCGCTCTAGCTCGAGGATCGGGTCTCTATCTCTCTCTCTGGATTCCGAATGGTGGATCCTTCGTCTCCAATCATCCTGATGGATCGTCCCCCTACTATGGTGGCTAGCTCTACTTATATAGACGAAGGCCCTGGGCCTCTTCCCAAATATTGAGCGGGAAGGGCGCCAACAATTGGCCATTTTGAAGGGGAACAGCGGGTACACTTATCCTGACTAAAGTTGGTCCTCGCCTACCAAAGGCTCTGGTGATGACGCCTGCTGGGCTCCACGATGACTCCCTTCCAGCCGTTGGGGCCGGTCTTGGTCTTGTTGCACCGAAACGGATGCCTTTGCTTGATGCTCTCGCCTGCGCTTGCTCCCTTTGCACCAAAGAGGAAAGGAGGACGCTGAGTGGCTGGCGCCCGACTGGCGCCCTTGGTCGTCATGGCTTGCGTCACGGGCACCTCGCGAGGTACCCCGCCTTGAACTCTCCGCCTCCTCGTGAGCCAGCCTGACGAGGCCGTGCCTGAGAACCTCTTGGTCGTCCGCCCATGAATCTTGGCCCCTCGCGAGGTCTTGAGTTTGCGTTGATGAAGATGGGCCGTCCTGGGCCTCCTTTGAGCCATGCCGCAGGCCGTATGCAGGCAAGTCTGGGGACCCCCGTTCCCAGAACGCCGATAGTAGCCCACGGGCCCACGACGCACCCGAACTTGGCCATGCAGAGAGGCGAATGGGCAAGTGCGAAGCGTCGTGGGCCCTAACAGCCTGCGGCCTTGGGCGCCGCGTGGCGGTTGATTGGACGTGGCCGCCTCTGCTCCATGTGCCCATTCACAAGTAAACCCCGGTCGTGGCCGCGGGGGCGACCGACCCTGGCCCCGTGTTTGCGTTGTGCTGCCCGTGAGGCATGGTCAGGAAGAGTGCTCCAGCTGTGGACCAGGGCCGTGAAAACTTGAGCAATAGGGGTAGGAACACTCGTGGGGGCTCCCGAGGCTTCCGCCTCGCGAGTCCCCGCGCAAGAGAAATCGAGGCAGGAGGGCGAATAAGATCGAAGAACCACGGACCAAAAACGGGCGATAGTTTCGATAAAAACTTCAAATGGGAATAACCAGTCAACTGCGAAAGCAAATGAAAAAGCGCGTCGGCACCTAGTCTAGTCTTCGACGTTTTCTCACCAGCACGGAGCTAAGTGCTGCCACTGGGCGTGGGAGGGAGCCCCAGGGCCTGAGGCCAGCACTCCTGAGACTCCGGGGCGTGTACAGCCCCAACTCATTATTACATGAGAGTGTCACGGGCGGCGAGCTTCACAGGCGTTCGCCTTCTTCACGGGCTCCGGGCCTTTCTTCTGGTAAGCAAGCTTCACGGGCGTTTGCCCTCTTCACAGGCTCCGGGCCTTTCCAGAACACGACAACTTCACAGGCGTTCGCCTTCTTCACAGGCTCTGGGCCTTTTCCCAGGAGGTGAGCTTCACAGGCATTCGCCTTCTTCACAGGCTCCGGGCCTTTTCCAAAAAGATGAACTTCGCAGGCATTCGCCTTCTTCATAGGCTCCGGGCCTTTTCCAAAAAGATGAACTTCACAGGCATTCGCCTTCTTCACAGGCTCTGGGCCTTTTCCCAGGGGGTGAGCTTCACAGGCATTCGCCTTCTTCACAGGCTCCGGGCCTTTTCCAAAAGGATGAACTTCACAGGCATTCGCCTTCTTCACAGGCTCAGGGCCTTTTAGGGGTAAAACCTCTGGAGGTGTTGGATGTTCCACGCGTTCTGTATAGGCAGTCCCTCTTGAGTCTCCAAGCGCACGGAGCCAGGCCTGGAAACATGAACAACCTTGAAGAGGCCCTCCCACATGGGGGAGAGCTTATGCAGTCCCTCCACAGAGGACCCGTCGAATCTGAGGTCCCCTACCTCGAGAGTTCTGGGGCGGATGTTGCGGCAGTGGTATCGCCGGAGTGCCTGCTGGTACCTCGCCGCTCGCAGCGCAACTTCTGGACGGTGCTCCTCCCCCATCACAAGGGCCGTCCCCCGCATGGCGTCCTGCAGCGTTTCATCGAATGCCAGGACCCGCGCGGATCGACGCTTGACCTCGTGAGGGAGGACCGCTTCGGATCCGTAGACCAGGAAGAAGGGGTCTCCCGGTTGGCTTGGTTGCGGTTGTGCGGATGGACCACAACCGCGGGACGGAAGCTCGTCGTACCAACCTCTGCCGCAGGCTTCCAGTTTCTTCTTGAACGTCCTGGTCTTGAGGCCTCTCAAGACCTCTGCATTGGCCCGCTCGGCCTGTCCGTTGCTGCGGGGGTGCGCCACCGAGGCGTATCATATCTGCGTCCCAAGGTTAGCGCGATGCGTTTTAAAAGGTTCTTGGTGAATCTGTGAACCGTTGTCGGTGATGATGCGGTTCGGCACTCCGAACCAGCTCATGATGCCCTTGATGAACTTGACCGCAGAACCAGCGGGGATGGCGCGGACGGCCTCGACTTCGGCCCACTTGGTGAATTTTTCTCTGACGGCGTAGAGTAGCGATAGCCCCTGGCGCCCGAGGAAAGGGCCCGAATGTCCAGCCCCGGACGCGAATGGCCAAGTGAGGGAATGGTTTGCGAGCCTCATCTTGGCTGGTGGATCTGCTTGGCATGGTATTGGCAAGCCTCGCAAGCCTTCACGAGGTCGATGGCGTCATTGAGCGCGGTGGGCCAATAGAAACCGCTGCGGAACGCCTTCCCGACAACGGTCCGTGACGATGAATGGTGCCCACAATCTCCGTCATGTATATCTGCCAGCAATTCCTTCCCCTGTTCCCTGGTGATGCAGCATAGGGATACGTCGTTTGGTCGTCTCCGGTAGAGCTCTCCATCCATGATGCTGTATGCCGTGGCTTGCCGCGCCACACGCTCTGCCTCCTCCTCCTTCTCTGGCAAAGTCCCACGCGTTAAGTAACTCTTGAGCTCCGTGATCCAGCACTCCTCTTGAGGTTCCATCATTAGGAGCAGGCGTGCTCCCGAGGCCGGGCCACAGGCTGGGGCTCCCGAGGCTGGTGGCTGAGGGAGCTCCTCCCAAGGCTGTGTTGTGCTTGATAACGGCGGCAGGGCTGAGGGCTTGAAGAGCCGTTCCTCAAAGACACCCGGCTCCTGGGGTAACCTCCTGGAGGCTTGTTTGGCGATGTCGTCGGCCTCTTGATTGGTGCCCAGGGGGCACGTGCTGCAGCTCAACCCCGAACTGTTTCTCCATCCTGCGGACCTCCATAAGGTAGGCCTCCATGTGTTCATCCCTTGGCTCGTACACCTTGTTGGAGAAATTGACGAGGAGCTGCGAATCGCCCTTGATGGTAAGGCGCTTCACCCCTAGGGCAGTGGCAGCCTTCAGACCCGCTATCAGCCCCTCGTATTCTGCTATATTGTTGGAGACCTTCTCGCCATGCTGGAAACAGAGTTGCACGACATAGTAGAGCTTGTCCTGAGAGGGGTATATGAGTACTGCCCCAGCCCCAGCGCCCTGTCTGGAGAACGCTCCGTCGAAGTACATGACCCAACCTTCTGGCGCTTCGCTCCCTGGGGAGAGGGACCGATCCTCGCCGGCCCTGAGGTCCAGTGCTTCTATCCATTCGGCCACGAAATCTGCAGTCTGGCCCCTTGATGACTCTGGTCGTACTGAACTCGAGCTGGAATGCTTGCAGCTCAATGTTCCACTCGGCGACCCTTCCTGCCGAGTTGGGGCTCCTGAGCACCCTCTCCAGGGGGTATGCCGAGACAACCTTGATTGGATGACCCTGGAAGTAGTGCCGCAGCTTGCGCGAAGCCACTAGCAGTGCCAGGAGGAGCTTCTGCGGCATGGGGTACCGTGCCCTCGCATCCCGTAGCACGGTACTGACGAAGTACACCGGGTGCTCGACAAGGTTAGGGGCGTTGGTGCTGGTGGCGTCCTCCAGAAGCTGTGGTGCCTCCTGAGGCGTTGGCGCCTCCGGAAGCTGGGTGCTTGGATGGGAGGCCTCCCCCGCCCTTGGTGCGCTCTGCTATGACGGCTGATATTCCTCCATTGCGATGCTGGCTTCTGCTAGTTCCTTCTGATTCGGTGTTGCCTTAGCTCGGGTGGCCGCCGTGGTCTTGGCCTGACGCTCCTCCCTAATCGCCACTAGAGCAGCGCTAGCGGCGTAGGGAGTGGCGGTGAGGTAGAGTACCAAGGGCTCCTGAGGGCGCAGGGCCACCATCACTGGAGGGCTGGTCAGGTACCTCTTGAGGTCTTGAAACGCTTGGTCGGCCTCTTCAGTCCACTCGAAGGGCCCCTTTTTCTTCATCAGCTGGAAGAAAGGCAGCGCCCGCTCCCCCAATTGGGAGATGAAAAGGCCCAGCGCCGTTATGCGCCCGGTGAGCTTCTGCATCTCCCTGAGGGTCTTCGGTGGGCTCATGTCTTCCACTGCCTTGACCTTTTCTGGGTTGGCCTCGATGCCTCGATGGGACACGAGGAAACCCAGGAGCTTGCCTGAGAGAACTCCGAACACACACTTCTCCGGGTTGAGTCGCAGGCTCACTGCGTTGAGGCTCATGAAGGTTTCTTCCAGGTCTTGTATCAAGGTCGTGGCCTCGCGAGACTTCACCATGATGTCGTCGACGTATGCCTCCACATTCTTCCCGAGCTGTGGGCCCAAGGTGATGTGCATGAGCCGCTGGAAGGTTGCCCTTGCGTTGCGCAACCCGAATGGCATGCATGTATAGCAGTATACTCCACACGGGGTTAGGAAGGCCGTCTTCTCCATGTCTTCCACCGCCATCTTGATTTGGTGATACCCGGAAAAGGCGTCCAAGAAGCACAACAGGTCACACTCAGCGGTGGAATCGACGATCTGGTCGATGCGAGGTAGCGGAAACAGATCCTGCGGGCATGCTTTGTTGAGGTTGGTGAAGTCGACACACATGCGCTCCTTTCCTCCCTTCTTCGGCACCACCACGGGGTTGGCCAACCAATCTGGGTATCGGACCTCGCGGATAACCCCCGCGGCTTCTAGCTTGCGGGTCTCTTGGACGATGAAGGCCTGCTTTTCGGTGGACCGCCTCCTCGCTTTCTGCTTCACTGGATGCACGTTGGGGCACACGTTGAGGTGGTGCTCGATCACGCCCCGTGGAATAACCGCCAGCTGATCGGGCTCCCAGGCGAACACCTTCTTGTTCGCACGCAGGAACTTGACAAGGCTTCCTCCTGTTCGGGCTCGAGGTTGGCGCCTATGGTGAAGGTGGAGTTTGTGGACCATCCTCATCGATGGGTATCTGCTTGGTCTCCGCCTTGTCTTGAGTGAACAACTGCTTCTTCTTGGTCGGCGCAGCCCCCTTGGGCTTGGGGGCTTCTGCATCGGCGGGCTGTGCTGCGGCCGCCGTCTTGAGGGTGAGCCTGAGCGCTCGCAGTGCACCTTCAGTATCCCCGAGCACGGTGAGGACGCCGCTGCTCCCAGGCATCTTCATGAGGTTGTACCCTGGGTGGGTTGCGGCCATGAATTTGGCCAATGCCGGATAGCCAAGGATAGCGTTGTAGGGGAGGCCGATGGGGGCGACGTCGAAGTCGACCAATTCCGTGCGGAAGTTGTCGTAGGTGCCGAAGGTCACCGGAAGCCAGATTTGCCCCAAGGAGCTGGATGACCCTCCTCCTACGCCCAAAAAAGGCCGGCTGGGCAGCAGCCGCTCCTGGTATCTGAGGAGGTTGAAGGCCTCGGCGAGAGTACGTTGAAGCCGGCGCCGCCGTTGATGAGGGTCCTGGTGACGGCGACCTGGCAGATGGTAGGTGTGCAGAGCAGTGGGAGCGCACCCAAGCCGGCCGAGCTGGCGGGGTGGTCTTGAGAGTCGAAGGTCAGCCCGGCCGATGACTCCGTCCGGCTTGAGGGAGCCCCGCAGCGTGGGCGGCGCCGACCCGGCGAGCGAATGTCTTGACATGGCGGTGGAAGGCGGCGCTGCGAGCCGCCGAGGAGGGCCGCGACGAGTGGGGAGCGGCGCGAGGGGCGGGCGACCAGGAGCCGTCGCGCCCCCCGTGAGTCGCCGAGGAGCGCAGGGACAATGCTTGCTGCCCGTCCCCCGCCGGGCCGATGGCGGTGTTGACGGCAGGTGACGGGGAACGACGAGGGCGCCCGCCAACGGGAGCTGTCTGGCCGACATGGGAGGCGAGGGCGGCTCGGCGCTCGGCGCGGGCCCGACGAGCGTCAGACATGGTTGCGGTGGTCGGGGAAGAACGAGGCGACGAAAGGCAGATTCCGGCGCACCCCTACCTGGCGCGCCAAATGTTGGATTTTGGGTTCCGGCAGACCCTTAAGGTTCGAACACTGGGGTGCACGCGGAGATCCAACCCTCCACCTTCTCGTACCTCGCCGAATCGCAGGGACCTAAACTACTAGCAAGAACAACACAAGAGACGCAAGATTTATACTAGTTTGGGCTACCGTTGTGGTATAATACCCTACTCTAGTTTGTGGTGTGGTGGATTGCCTCTGGGGCTGATGAAGAACAGTACAGGGAAGAACAGCCTCGCGAGGGTCCGTTCTTGGTGGAAGCGATGAACTGCTAAGTGGTGTCCCATCGCTCTAGCTCGAGGATCGGGTCTCTATCTCTCTCTCTGGATTCCGAATGGCAGATCCTTCATCTCCGATCGTCCTGATGGATCGTCCCCCTACTATGGTGGCTAGCTCTACTTATATAGACGAAGGCCCTCGGCCTCTTCCCAAATATTGAGCGGGAAGGGCGCCAACAATTGGCCATTTTGAAGGGGAACAGCGGGTACTCTTATCCTGACTAAAGTTGGTCCTCGCCTGCCAAAGGCTCTGGTGATGACGCTTGATGGGTTCCACGATGACTCCCTTCCAGCCGTTGAGGCCGGTCTTGGTCTTGTTGCACCGAAACGGATGCCTTTGCTTGATGCTCTCGCCTGCGCTTGCTCCCTTTGCACCAAATAGGAAAGGAGGACGCTGTGCGGCTGGCGCCCGACTGGCGCCCTTGGTCGTCATGGCTTGCGTCACGGGCACCTCGCGAGGTACCCCGCCTTGAACTCTCCGCCTCCTCGTGAGCCAGCCTGACGAGGTCGTGCCTGAGGAAGCTCTTGGTCGTCCGCCCTGCGATGCTTGGCCCCTCGCGAGGGTCTTGAGTTTGCGTTGATGAAGATGGGCCGTCCTGGGCCTCCTTTGAGCCACGCCACAGGCCGCAGGCAGGCAAGTCTGGGGACCCCCGTTCCCAGAACGCCGACATCAACCAAAACCCTAATGTCACCTAGATACTCCAATGTCACCACAAGTATCCGTGGGTATGATTATACGATATGCATCACACAATCTCAGATTCATCTATTCAACCAACACAAAAGTACTTCAAAGAGTGCCCCAAAGTTTCTACTGGAGAGTCAATACGAAAATGTGTGCCAACCCCTATGCATAAGTTCATTGAACCCGCAAGTTGATCACCCAAACATACATCAAGTAGATCACGTGAATATCCCATTGTCACCACAGATAAGCATGACAAGACATACATCAAGTGTTCTCAAATCCTTAAAGACTCAATCTTATAAGATAACTTCAAAGGGAAAACTCAATCCATTACAAGGGAGTAGACGGGGAGAAACATCATAAGATCCAACTATAATAGCAAAGCTCGCGATACATCAAGATCGTATCACCTCAAGAACACGAGCGAGAGAGAGATCAAACACATAGCTACTGGTACATACCCTCAGCCCCGAGGGTGAACTACTCCCTCCTCGTCATGGAGAGCGTCGGGATGATCAAGATGGCCACCGGTGAGGGTTCCCCCCTCCAACAGGGTGCCGGAACAGGGTCCCGATTGGTTTTTGGTGGCTACAGAAGCTTGCGGCAGCAGAACTCCCGATCTATTCAGTCCCCCGATGTTTTTAGGGTATATGGATATATATAGGCGAAAGAAGTCAGTCAGGGGAGCCACGAGGGGCCCACGAGGGTGTGGGGCTACCTCGTTGCTTCCCTAACGTGCACTCCAATTCTCCTGGATTGCTTCCGTTCCAAAAATAACTCTCCCGAAGGTTTCATTCCGTTTGGACTTCGTTTGATATTCCTTTTCTTTGAAACACTGCAATAGGCAAGAAAACAACAATTTGGGCTGGGCCTCTGGTTAAAACGTTGGTCCCAAAAATGATATAAAATTGTAAAGTATAGCCCATAAACATCCAAAACAGAATATATAACAGCATGGAACAATAAAAAATTATAGATACATTGGAGACGTATCAGCATCCCCAAGCTTAATTCCTCCTCGTCCTCGAGTAGGTAAATGGTAAAAACAGAATTTTTGATGTGGAATGCTACCTAACATATTTATCAATGATATCTTCTTTATTGTGGCAAGAATATTCAGATCCATAAGATTCAAAACAAACTTTTAATATTGACATGAAAACAATAATACTTCAAGCATACTAACAAAGCAATCATGTCTTCTCAAAAAAACATGGCCAAAGCAAGCTATCCCTACAAAATCATATTGTCTAGCTATGCTCTATCTTCATCACACAAAATATTTAAATCATGCACAACCCCGATGACAAGCCAAGCAATTGTTTCATACATTTGATGTTCTCAAACTTTTTCAATCTTCACGCAATACATGAGCGTGAGCCATGGACATAGCACTATATGTGGGATAGAATGGTGGCTGTGGAGAAGTCAAAAAAGGAGAAGATAGTCTCACATCAACTAGGCGTATCAACGGGCTATGGAGATGCCCATCAATAGATATCAATGTGCGTGAGTAGGGATTGCCATGCAACGGATGCACTAGAGCTATAAGTGTATGAAAGCTCAACAAACAAAACTAAATGGGTGTGCATCCAACTCGCTTGCTCACGAAGACCTAGGGCATTTTGAGGAAGCCCATCATTGGAATATACAAGCCAAGTTCTATAATGTAAAATTCCCACTAGTATAAGAAAGTGACAACATAGGAGACTCTCTATCATGAAGATCATGGTGCTACTTTGAAGCACAAGTGTGGTAAAAGGATAGTAACATTGCCCCTTCTCTCTTTTTCTCTCATTTTTTTTGTTTTTTGGGCCTTTTTTTATGGCCTCTTTTTTCTCTTTTTTTATTTGGGCTTCTTTGGCCTCTTTTATTTATTTATTTATTTTCGTCCACAGTCTCATCCCGACTTGTGGGGGAATCATACTCTCCATCATCCTTTCCTCACTTGGGACAATGCTCTAATAATGATGATCATCACACTTTTATTTACTTACAACTCAAGTATTACAACTCAATACTTAGAACAAAATATGACTATATGAATGCCTCCGGCGGTGTACAGGGATTAGCAATGAATCAAGAGTGACATGTATGAAGATAATGAACGGTGGCTTTGCCACAAATACGATGTCAACTACATGATCATGCAAAGCAATATGACAATGATGGAGCATGTCATAATAAACGGAACGGTGGAAAGTTGCATGGCAATATATCTCGGAATGGCTATGGAAATTCCATAATAGGTAGGTATGGTGGCTGTTTTGAGGAAGGTATATGGTGGGTGTATGATACCGGCGAAAGGTGTGCGGTATTAGAGAGGCTAGCAATGGTGGAAGGGTGAGAGTGCGTATAATCGATGGACTCAACATTAGTCATAAAGGACTGACATAATTATTGCAAAAATCTATTAGTTATCGAAATGAAGTACTACGCGCATGCTCCTAGGGGGATAGATTGGTAGGAAAAGACCATCGCTCATCCCCTACCGCCACACATAAGGAAGACAATCAATAAATAAATCATGCTCATACTTCATCACATAACGGTTCACCATACGTGCATGTTACGGGAATCACAAACTTTAACACAAGTATCTCTCAAATTCACAACTACTCAACTAGCATGACTCCAATATCACCATCTTCACATCTCAATACAATCATAAGGAATCAAACTTCTCATAGTATTCAATGCACTTTATATGAAAGTTTTTATTATATCCCACTTGGATGCCTATCATATTAGGACTAATTTCATAACCAAAGCAAATTACCATGCTGTTCTAAAGAATCTCAAAATAATATAAGTGAATCATGAGAGTTCATCTATTTCTTCAAAATAAAACTACCGTCGTGCTCTAAAAGATATAAGTGAAGCACTAGAGCAAACAACAAACTACTCCGAAAGATATAAGTGAAGATCAATGAGTAGTCGAATAATTATGCAACTATGTGAAGACTCTCTAACATTTAAGAATTTCAGATCTTGATATTATTCAAACAGAAAGAAAAACAAAATAAATGACATGACGCTCCAAGATGTTGGAATTTTGCTATTAGGCCTTTGGCCCAAAGCCCAACTAAAATTCTGAAGTTCTCTTGGCCCATTCATGCACACATGTGAGTGGAGTGAGTGAGACTAAAGTTTAGTCCCACCCCGGAAGTTGAGAGAGAGTTGCACCTCTTTATAAGGTGAGATCTTCTACCACTTGTATGAGCATGAGAAGAAGAGACCTACACGCGCGCTCCTCCTCCTCGCTCGCCTCGCCACGCCTCGTCACGACGCGCCGCGGGTTGCGGGATTGAGCCGAGCCGAGGACGGAGCTATGCCTGTTGTCTATATTTTTGCTTCTCGGGAAAAATTAATGAGTCATTAATTAATAATTAACGGACGCGTTAATTACTGATCCGTTTCCAATTATTTTGGATTGCGACGACTCGAACGTGGGGTTTACTCCTACGACCTACCCAGCCCGCACTATATAGTCAGGCAGACATCTACCCTAGCCGTTGCCGCTTCGTATGGTTTCTCACCACCATTCCAGATCATTGCGCCGCCAAGAAAGTCTTCTCCATCCCTCCTTTCGGCGTGCACCGGGAGCAGGGACAGCAGGCCTCCGGAACCCCGCCTCTCGTGATCCTGTACGGGAGAGGGGCGATCAGGTTTTTGGGGAGCGCACTCGCGCGACTGCTGGCAGCAACGACTTCGCGAACGACGACTTCTTCCCCGACCTCGGCAACCTCATCCTCGACACATGGGCGACAACGTCAACGCCTGCGGTGCTGCACCCGCTGCACCGTATGTGATTCTATCCTTCTTCTTTGAGATCGTGGTAGGATTCATGTTACTAGTATGTGCCCTAGATGTGATCTATTCATCTACTATGCTAGTTCGCATGATTAGTTTAATCTCTGCTATTGCTGTCATGATCTATTTCCTATTTATTCAGATTAAATCTCGTAGTAATTTGCTCATATTTCCAACAATCCAAAAACCTGATTGTAGGCAATTTACTCCGAGTGGTTTTGCTACGCATCTGAAGCCGCCCGCCTTTAAGGGGGCGCAATATAAGAGGTGGCGCACGAGAGCAGTCTACTGGTTTCAGACCATGCGCTACTATGACGCCACCAAGGGCAAGCCTGAGGGTGATCTTAATCGAGCACAGCTAGAAGCTTTTGAGAAGATCGATACCCTCTTTAAAGGCGCTCTTTTGAGTGTTCTTGATGACTCCATTGTGGATTCATATATGTCGTTTGACAACGGCAAGGACATGTGGGCTGCGCTCGAGGCCAAGTTTGGTGCCTCGGACGCCGGCAGCGAGTTGTACGTCATGGAGAAATTCTATGACTACAAGATGACTGATGAGCGCCCTGTTGTACAGCAGGCTCATGAGATACAGTCGCTCGCAAAAGATTCGAGTACTTCAAGTGTGTGTTGCCAGACAAATTTGTTGTCGGAGGCATCATTGCCAAGCTTCCACCTTCGTGGAACTATTTTGCTACTTCCCTGAAACACAAGAGACAGGAGTTCTCCGTTGCGGATCTCATTGGTACTCTTGATGTTGAAGAGAAGGCGAGAGCAAAGGACACACGTGCTCGAGTTGCTGAGGGAGGTTCTAGTGCCCACATGGTACAGAAGAAGAACTTCCAGCCCAAAAATTTCAAAAATAACAAGAACAAAACTCAGGGCAAAGGCAAGTTTGATACAAAGAACAAGCCATCACATTCTACCAACTTCAAGAACAATTCTCATAAGAAGGGGAAGGGACTTTGCCATGTCTGCAGTGATCCTAATCACTGGGCTCCGAAGTGTCCTAACCGCTTTGAGGAGCGCGAATATGAGAAGAGCGGCAAGTCGGCTAATGTTTTCATCGGTGATACTGATATGAAGGAATCGAGTGCGGTATTTTCCTACCATCCTTTCGATATTCCAAACCCTGATTGGTTAATTGACACCGGTGCCAATGTACATGTTTGTGTTGACGCCTCCATGTTTTCTTCTTACCAGGCCACTGGGACTTCTCCCGTGCTGATGGGGAACGGGTCACATGCCATCGTTCGAGGTGTTGGTACGGTCGATCTGAAGTTTACTTCGGGGAAGACCGTGCGTTTGAAGAACGTTCATCCTGTGCCGTCCATCAATAAAAATCTTGTTAGCCGTTCCCGTTTATGTCGGGATGGTTTTAAGTTGGTTTTCGAATCCAAATAAAGTTGTAATTTCTAAGTATGGACAATTTGTTGGAAAAGGCTATGAGAGCGGAGGCTTGTTCCGCCTGTGTTTGTCAGATATTTGCACTGAAGTTATTAATAATGTTTGCCACAACAATGAGTCTGATATTTGGCATTCACGACTTTGTCACATTAACTTTGGTTGCATGACGCGGCTAGCCCATATGAATTTAATTCCAAAAATCTCTACTGTCAAAGGCTCTAAGTGCCAAGTATGTGTGCAAGCTAAGCAACCTCGCAAGTCCCATAAGACTGCAGAGGCTAGAGACTTGGCACCACTAGAGCTTATACATTCTGATCTTTGTGAGATGAATGGCGTGTTGACAAAAGGTGGAAAGAGATACTTCATGACGTTGATTGATGACTCCACTATATATTGTTATGTGTATCTTCTGAAATCAAAAGATGAGGCTTTGACTTTCTTCAAAAACTATAAAGCTGAGGCAGAGAACCAACTTGATCGAAAAATTAAACGGCTTAGGTCCGATCGTGGTGGAGAGTATTTTTCCAATGAATTTGATCTGTTTTGTGCGGAACATGGTATAATCCATGAGAGGACGCCTCCCTACTCACCCCAGTCAAATGGGGTAGCCGAAAGAAATAATCGAACTCTAACTGATATGGTTAACAACATGTTAGACACTTCGGGTCTATCCAAGGAATGGTGGGGGGAGGCGCTAATGACTGTGTGTCATGTCCTAAACCGAGTTCCCACAAAGCATAAGACCATGACTCCATTTGAGGAATGGGAAAGGAAAATGTTGAAACACTCTTACCTACGTACTTGGGGTTGTTGGGCGAAAGTCAATATACCAATTCCCAAGAAGCGCAAGCTTGGACCAAAAACCGTGGATTGTGTTCTTCTGGGCTATGCTTTTCATAGCATCGGCTATAGATTTTTGATAATAAAATCTGAGGTATCCGACATGCATGTTGGTACGATTATGGAGTCGAATGATGCAACTTTCTTTGAGGACATATTTCCTATGAAGGATATGTCGAGTTCATCAAATCAGGAGATACCTACTCCATCTAGTGAGGAATTCGCTGTAATTCCTGAACCCATCATTGCGATGGAACATGTTGAGAATCCTGTTGAGGGTGACAATGGAACTCCTGTGAGGAGTAAGAGACATAGGACTGTAAAGTCTTTTGGTGATTATTTCATTGTGTACCTCGTGGATGACACACCCAGGACTATTTCAGAAGCCTATGCATCTCCTGATGCTGACTACTGGAAGGAAGCTGTACATAGCGAGATGGATTCCATCTTAGCTAACAGTACCTGGGAGATCACTGACCGTCCTTATGGGTGCAAACCTGTAGGATGTAAGTGGGTGTTCAAGAAGAAGCTTAGACCTGGTGGTATGATTGAAAAGTACAAGGCACGGCTTGTGGCCAAGGGTTATACCCAGAAAGAAGGTGAAGACTTCTTTGATACTTACTCACCTATGCTAGACTGACCACAATTCGGGTGTTACTATCACTGGCTGCCTCACATGGTCTTCTCGTTTATCAAATGGACGTTAAGACATCTTTCCTCAATGGAGAGTTGAAGGAAGTAATTTACATGGATCAGCCAGATGGTTTTATAGTACCTGGTCAGGAAGGAAATGTGTGCAAGTTATTAAAGGTGGGATCACACTGCTTCAGTCTCACTATGTGGAAAAGGTCTTGAGTCGTTTTGGGTATAGCGACTGCACACCTTATCCAACTCCATATGATGCTAGTGTGTTGCTTCGAAAGAATCGACGGATTGCTAGAGATCAACTGAGGTATTCTCAGATTATTGGCTCGCTTATGTATTTGGCGAGTGCCATGAGGCCTGACATCTCGTCTGCTGTTAGCAAGCTGAGTCGTTTTGTGTCAAAACCGGGAGATGATCATTGGCATGCAATTGAGAGAGTTATGCGCTATTTGAAAGGCACCGCGAGCTATGGATTCACTACACCGGGTATCCAAGGGTACTGGAGGGTTATACTGACTCAAACTGGATATTTGATGCTGATGAGATAAATGCCACAAGTGGTTATGTTTTTACACTTGGTGGTGGCGCTGTTTCCTGGAAGTCTTGCAAGCAGACCATCTTAACGAGGTCAACTATGGAAGCAGAACTCACAGCATTAGACACTGCCACTATTGAAGCAGAGTGGCTTCCTGAACTCTTGATGGACTTACCTATGGTTGAAAAACCAATACCCCCTATCCTGATGAACTGTGATAATCAAACTATGATCGTCATGGTAAACAGTTCGAAGGAAAATATGAAGTCCTCAAGACATGTGAAGAGGAGACTAAAATCTGTCAGAAAATTGAGGAACTCCGGAGTTATTACGTTGGATTATATCCAAACGTTGAAAAACTTGGCAGATCCCTTCACAAAGTGTCTATCACGTAATGTGATAGATAATGCATCGATGGAGATGGGTTTGAGCCCCACCGCATGAGTTGTCCATAGTGGTAACCCACTCTATGTGATCGGAGATCCCGTGATGTAGAAGTGGGAGACAAGCTGTTGGTCAGCTGGGAGGAGAGTATCCCTATATTACCTATCACACTCCATGAAGATGCAATACTCTCCTGATCTGCATGGCAGGTTGATACTTATCTAAATGTGTTCCAAGTGTCTTATTCGGGTAAGCAGAGATGTTGTCCTGCAGAACATCTTCTGAGGAACACACCTATATGAATTTGACTGTTAACGTCGCAGTCTGTGAGAATTGGGTGTTCTCTAATAAATTCATGAAAAGGCCACAGGTATGACGTATCGCTCCACCATGAGGAAGCCTTGTGGCAGCCAGTGTCGGTCAAGAATTTGTGTGAAACTAGTCTCATGAAAACTTGTAGTTCAAGGCATAGTCCACTATTCAAGTTGTGATCTAGTGTAGCATAAATCTCTAAGTGGAAGTTCAACTTCACAGTCTCCACTAAGCACCAGTATATAAACAATGTTTTGGAACTAAATGATGAGATGTGCCAATGAGACTTTGTGGGGGATTGTTAGAATTTTTCTATTAGGTCTTTGGCCCAAAGCCTAACTAAAATTCTGAAATTCTCTTGGCCCATTCATGCACACATGCACCATGGAAGTTGACAGAGAGTTGCACCTCTTTAGAAGGTGAGCTCTTCTACCACTTGTATGAGCATGAGAAGAAGAGACCTACACGCGTGCTCCTCCTCCTCGCTCGCCTCGCCACGCCTCGTCACGACGCGCTGCGGGACGCCGAGCCGAGGACAGAGCTCACCAGCAAAACACATATTTCCAACACATATCATGTGGTGAATAAAAATATAGCTCCAAGTAAATTTACCGATGGATGAGGACGAAAGAGGGGATGCCTTTCGGGGCATCCCCTAGCTTTGGCTTTTTGCTGTCCTTGGATTTACCTTGGGGTGCCTGGGGCATCCCCAAGCTTAGGCTCTTTCCACTCCTTATTCCATAGTCCATCGAATCTTTACCCGAAACTTGAAAACTTCACAACACAAAACTTAACAGAAAATCTCGTGAGCTCCGTTAGCGAAAGAAAACAAAACACCACTTCATGGTACTGTAATTAACTCATTCTTTATTTATATTGGTGTTAAACTTACTGTATTCCAACTTCTCTATGGTTTATAAACTCTTTTACTAGCCATAGATTCTTCAAAATAAGCAAACAACACACTAAAAACAGAATCTGTCAAAAACAGAAAAGTCTGTAGGGATATGTAACTAACGCAAACTTATGGAAGTCTAAAAATTGTGCCAAAATAGTACGACCTGAATAATTTTTTTATTGATCTTCTTAAATTCTAATCAGTATCATATCACGTTCTGGTAAATTTTAACAATTGTTTTCGTGAACAGAAAGTTTCTGGAATTTCCAGCAAGATCAAATAACTATTATCCAAGAAGATCCTATAGGTTTAACTTGGCACAAACACTAATTAAAACATAAAACCACATCTAACGAGGCTAGATAGATTATTTATTACTAAACAGAACTAAAAAGCAAGAAACTAAAATAAAGTTGGGTTGCCTCCCAACAAGCGCTAACGTTTAACGCCCCTAGCTAGGCATGACGATTTCAATGATGCTCACATAAAAGATAAGAATTAAAACATAAAGGGAGCATCATGAAGAATATTACTAGCAAATTTAAGTCTAACCCACTTCCTATGCATAGGGATTTTGTGACCAAACAACTTATGGGAACAATAATCAACTAGCATAGGAAGGCAAAACAAGCTTAACTTCAAAACTTTAAGCACATAGAGAGGAAACTTGATATTATTGCAATTCCTACAAGCATATATTCCTCCCTCATAATAATTTTCAGTAGCATCATGAATGAATTCAACAATATAACCAGCACCTAAAGCATTATTTTCATGATCTACAAGCATAGAAATTTTATTACTCTCCACATAAGCAAAATTCTTCTCATTCGGAATAGTGGGAGTATCATAAGAAACTCGAATACTATAAATTGTTTCCACATTAAAAGAGTAATATTCAGAAAAAGGGTAGTCATAATCATGACTAATTTTATAAATATAATCATCGCAACTTTTTATAGCATAAGTTTCATCACAATAATCATCATAAGTAGCAACTCTGTTCTCATCAAAATCGATTGAAACTGTCGGTGGGAACGACACCTATGGGACCATTGGAATCCCTACTATGGTTGCGGGGCGCTGGATCGTGAGAAGAGCGGGACTAGCAGACAACACAAAGGGGATTTACCCAGGTTCAGGCCGCAAAGATGCATAAAACCCTACGATCCTGCTTCGGTGGATGATTTAGTGTTCTTGAGCTCTTGAACTAGCTCTGGATGTTGCCAGGTTCAAAAGAGCCGAATCCTTCTCCAGTGAACCATGGGCCTCCTTTTATAGGCGAAAGGGGCTTGATAATCCCCAAGTTCAAGGAATCATCGTATCACTTTCCAAAGGTGGAAGTGATAAGTATGGAGTGTCGAACCCACAAGGAGCTAAAGGTAAGATCAATATTCTCTCAAGCCCTATCTGCCACTGATATGACTCTACGTGCACCGGACGTTTGCTTCCAACTAGCAACAAGAAATAAAACTTCGTTGTGGGTATCAAGAGGATAACTTTGTATGATATCGGAGAGCTAAAATATAAAAGTAGGTGTTGTTATCATAAAGTTAGAATATAATACTAAATATTATAAATAGCGAGTGTGGAATAATGGTGGATCGGTGTGCGGAATTGTCCTAGGCAATTGTTAACAAGACCAGTAATCACTATTGCAGTTTCATATGAGGGAGAGGCATAAGCTAACATACTTTCTCTACTTGGATCATATGCACTTATGATTGGAACTCTAGCAAGCACCTGCAACTACTAAAGATCATTAAGGTAAAACCCAACCATAGCATTAAAGCATCAAGTCCGCTTTATTCCCATACACAACAATCCCTCTTACTCGGGTTTGTGTTTCAGTCACTCACCAACCCACTATAAGCGAATCATGAACGTATTGCAACACCCTACAGCGGGAATCCCTCACGCTTGCGCGACATGGAGGGCACCATAGGACAGCACCAAAGTAAAACATACAACTCAAACCAATCCAGATCGTCAATCAACCCAAAGACAAAAGATATCTACTCAAAACATCATAGGATGGCAACACATCATTGGATCATAATATGTGGCATAAAGCACCATGTTCAAGTAGGGGATTACAGCGGTTTGCGGGAAAGTGGACCGTGTAAAAGAGATGAGGATGGTGATGTTGATGAAGACGATCACCGTGGTGATGATTCCCCTCCCGATGGCACTCCGGCGCCACCGGAAGAGAGGAGGAGAGGTTCTCCCCCTTGTGCTTCCTCCTCCATGGCCTCCACCCTCTGGTCCTTGGCCTTCATGGTGATGATGGCCCCTCCGGGATCCTCCTCCATGGCATCCGGTGATGATGGCCCCCTCCGGCAGGGTGCCGGAGAGGGCCTAGATTGATTTTTCGTGGCTACAGAGGCTTGCGGCGGCGGAACTTCTGATCCAATCTCCGTTCTGGAAGTTTTAGGGTACGAGAGTATATATGGGTGCAGGAGGTACGTTGGTGGACTTTCGGGCTGGCTACGAGGTAGGGGGGCGCGCCCCAGGGGGGTGGGAGCGCCCCCCACCCTCGTGGGAAGCCCGGGACTCCCCTGGTGAGCTTCCTGTACTCAATGGGCTTCTTCTGGTCCAAAAATAGGTTCCGTGGAGTTTCATGTCTTTTGGACTCCGTTTAATATTCCTTTTCTTCGAAACACTGAAATAGGCAAAAACAGCAATTCTGGGCTGGGCCTCCGGTTAATAGGTTAGTCCCAAAAATAATATAAAAGTGGAAAATAAAGCCCAATATTGCCCGAAACAGTAGATAATATAGCATGGAGCAATCAAAAATTATAGATACATTGGAGACGTATCATGCATCCCCAAGCTTAATTCCTGCTCGTCCTCGAGTAGGTAAATGATAAAAAGATAATTTTTGATGCGGAGTGCTAGTAAGTGCTTAAATTTGATCAATGATAAATCCAATCACTTTTTCTAGCATCAATATGTGTCATAATAGCAGCTTATCTCATAAAACTTTTCATGATCAAGTAACAATCTATTCACAATGTCAAGCATGGTCCAGAAACTTCATTGAGAACTAACAAACTATAATCTCAATCATTGAAGCAATTGCAATTTATCATAACATCAGAAAGAGTCAAGAATAGAGCTTTTCAGCAAGTCCACATACTCAACTATCATATAGTCTTCTACAATTGCTAACACTCACGCAATACTTGTGGTTATGGAGTTTCAGCCGGACACTGAGAAAGATAGGGGCTTATTGTGTTGCCTCCCAACGTATTTACCTTTAGGTGATGTCAACAATAATAGCCCATGCTAACTTACATCCAATTGGATATATATATATATCATGATCTTTCAAACACAAGGAGCTTGCCAAAGGATAAAATGAAAAAGGGAATGGTGAGGATCACCTTGACTCAAGCATAAAGTAAAAACATAAAGTAAAAGATAGGCCCTTCGCAGAGGGAAGCAGAGGTTGTCATGCGCGTTTAGGGTCGATGCACAAAATCTTAATGCAAAAGAACGTCACTTTATATTGCCCCTTTTATGTGGACCTTTATTATGCAGCCCGTCGCTTTTATTAATTCCACAACAAGTTCGTACAAAGCTTATTTTCTCTGCACTAATAAGTCATGCATATTTAGAGAGCAATTTTTATTGCTTGCATCGATGACAACTTACTTGAAGGATCTTACAAAATCCATAGGTAGGTATGATGGACTCTCATGGCAAAACTGGGTTTACGGGTATTTGGAAGCACAAGTAGTATCTCTACTTGGTGCAAGGGATTTGGCTAGCATGAGGGAGAAAGGCAAGCTCAACATGTTTGGAAGGTCAATGACAATATACTTTAACTAAGATGTCGGAAAACATAAACCATTACGTTGTCTTCCTTGTCCAACGTCAACTCTTTTTGCATGTCATACTTAATGAGTGCTTCACAATCATAAAAGATGTCCAGGATAATATATTTGTATGTGAACCTCTCTTTCCTTATTACTTACTATTAGTTGCAACGATGACCAAAACTACGTTTGCCAACTCTCAATAACTTTTATGCCTCATACTTTCTATGTGTGAAGTCATCACTAACCATGTTATAAGCATATGAAACATATAAAAATTCAGATTTATGACATTCAATTCATTCCCCCATTTACTCATAGGATAAATATGAAGCACATGAGTAAATGACAAACTACTCTAAAAGATATGAGTGAAAGACACTGAGTAGTCGAATAATTAACTAGCCATGGGAGGGTTCCTTTTCTATTCAAAATTTCAGATCAAATGATTTTATTCAAACAACAAGTAAAACAAAATAAAATGACATTGCAAAGATAGCACAACTCATGTGAAGAAGCAAAAACTTAGGCTCAACCAATATTAATCGATAGTTGTGGAAGAAGAAAGGTGGGATGCCTAACGGGGCATCCCCAAGATTAGATGCTTGAGACTTCTTGGAATATTATATTGGGGTGCCTTGGGAATCCCCAAGATTGAACTTTTATATCTCCTTAATTCCTCGTATATCATGGTTTCTCTTTTTATTGAAAGCTTCATCCACACCAAACTCAACAAGAACTCGTGAGATAGGTTAGTATAAACCAATGCAAAACCTTATCATTTTCTACTGTAACAACCGCTAAAATTATTATTCAACATTGCATACTAAATGACTCTGCATATTTAATACTCCTATCCTCAAATAGAATCATTAAACAGGCAAACATATGCAAACAATGCAAACATAACAGCAATCTGTCAAAACAGTACAGCCTGTAAAGAATGCAAGAGTATCAATACTTCCCTAACTCCAAAATTATGAGGGAAAATTCCCACTGTAGTATATTTATCAGAGCTCATTATGCAATAAGGTTCAACATTATATCATGCTCTGACTTTTCTAGGGAATATTTACAACAGAGGTAAACTTTCTGTTTTCAAGCAGCAACATGTATACTAGCAAAATAAGCATGGCAAAGGCTATCCTTGACCTTTTTTTATTGAAACTAAAGATGAAAAACACTATTCTAAATAGCAGCTAGCTAATACTACCAAAAGAAAATGACGCTCCAAGTAAAACACATATCATGTGACGAATAAAAATATAGCTCCGAGTAAGGTGTACCGATAGTTTTGAAGACGAAAGAGGGGATGCCTTCCGGGGCATCCCCAAGCTTAGGCACTTGAGTCTTCATTGAATATTACCTTGGGGTGCCTTGGGCATCCCCAAGCTTAGGGTCTTTCCACTCCTTATTCTCCTCATATCGATATCTCACCCAAAACTTGAAAACTTCAATCACACAAAACTTAGCCAAACTTCGTGAGATAGGTTAGTATGATAAAGAGCAAATCATTCACTTTGGTACTGACAAAGACAAGGTTCATAATGATTTTCACACAATGCCTACTGTACCATATCATTTCTACAAATTATATTGAGAAATATAAGCCATAGAAACTAGAAAACAAGCAGACTATGCAATGAAAACAGAATCTGTCAGAAACAGAACAGTCTATAATGATCTGAACAATAACCATACTTCTGCTACTCCAAAAATTATGAAATAAATTGGAGGACGTGAGGAATTAATTTCTTAATCTTCTGAAAAAATAATAAACTCAAAATCAAAATGACATCTATTCTCGTGACCGCAAAGTTTCTGTTTTTTTACAGCAAGATCACATTAACTTTCACCCGAGTCTTCCCAAAGGTCTTACTTGGCACTTTATTGAAACAAAAGATATAAAACATGATTACTACAGTAGCTTAATCATGTAAACACACAAAAACCGTAAGGGTAAATATTGGGTTGTCTCCCAACAAGTGCTTTTCGTTAATGCCTTTTAGCTACGCATGATGATTTCGATGATGCTCACTTTAAAGATAGGAATTGAAACACAAAGAGAGCATCTAGAAGAATATGACTAGCATATTTAAATCTAACACACTTCCTATGCCTAGGGATTTTGTGAGTACACAACTTATGGGAACAAGAATCAACTAGCATAGGAAAGCAAAACAAGTATAACTTCAAAACTTTAAGCACATAGGGAGGAAACTTGATATTATTGCAACTCCTACTAGCATGTATTCCTCCCTCATAATAATTTTCAGTAGCATTATGGATAGAAACTTTGTTCTCATACTCAATTGGAACCTCTTCCGAAATAGTGGAGTCATTACTAGCTAAAGTTGACACTCTTCCAAATCCACTTTCATAAATATCACACTAAGATTCAACACCTCCAAAATAGTGGGATCACTAATTCCTAAAGTTGACACTCTTCCAAACCCACTTTAAATGATAGCATTATTCATACTCCAAAAGGTATAAGTGAAGTTCATGCAGCATTCTACAACTGACCAATATCCAAGCTCAAAGTGTATAAGTGAAGCACATGAAGCGTTCTATAAAACCATACTCAAAAGATTTAAGTGAAGCACAAAGAGCAATTCTATAAGGTCATACTTAAAAGATTTAAGTGAAGCACATGAAGTATTCTACAAATGAATTAAGGGATATATCATGCTAGCATGGTTCTAGAATAAAAAGAAAAACACAAAGGACACAAATCATGTGAACAAAACAAAAACCAAGGTATACCGATATTTGTTGAAGAAGAAAGATGGGATGCCAGCCGGGGCATCCACAAGCTTAGATGCTTGAGTATACTTTGAAATATTTACTTGGGGTGCCTTGGGAATCCCCAAGCTTGAACTCTTGCCTCTCTTTATTCTTCTCATATTGATAGCTCCTCGACCTTCGGACACTTCATCCACACAAAACTTTAACAAAAACTTGTGAGATCCGTTAGTGTAATAAAGCAAATCACTACCTTTAGGTACTGTAATGAACTCATTATTTATTTGCATTGATGTTAAATCTACTGTATTCCAACTTCTCTATGGTTCATACCCTCCGATACTACTCATAGATTCATCGAAATAAGCAAACAAAACACGCAAAACAGATCTGTTAAAAACAGAACAGTCTGTAGTAATCTGGAAGTTTGCCAAACTTATGTAACTCCTCAAATTATAAACTAAATTTGACAATTTGAACAATTTGTACAGAAGTAATTTTCAAAAAGTTTCAAAAAGTTCCAGTAAAAAATGTAAATTCACGCACTACAGCCAAAGTTTCTGTTTTTGTTTTGCACAAAGTAAACAAGCAATCTAACCATCCTAAAACCAAGGCTTGGCACATTATTTTTATAATACAATGAATATATACAAGTGGATAATTATTTACAGAGAAACTTCCATGAAAAATTCTACATCGTTTCCGTGAGCATGAGCACAAGTGCTCAAGGTCGACCCTCACTTCTTCGATGCAAAACCTTCCAATCACTTCTCTTTTTGAAAAACTTTTTTGTCGGTGTACTAGAGTAGGGGTACCCTAGTATCCCGAACTCGTGCACGGGCAGTTGTAGCACCCCGCGGCAGGGCTGGCCTGGTGACCGCCAAGGTCCTCAGCGGCTCCTTTGGAGCCATTCAAGAACAAAGTAATCAAGGCCCCGGCAAGAGGAGATTGCCGGGAAGGCCCCTCAAGGCACGAAGGAAACAAGACCCCGGCAAGAGGAGCTTGCCGGGAAGGCTTGGTGAGCGACAAGCTCCCGAGCGCGACAAGGACCTTGCCGCGGCAAGGCGCTTGCCGCGGCAGGTAACTTCTCTTCATCTCCGCTCCAGCTCATCCGCCAACGTGTCGCCATGGGGCTTTCCCAGGCACGCTTGTCGATGGGCTGTGCAGCCAGCGGGGAGCGGCGATAAGCGGCGACAAGCTACCATCGTGGCAAGCGGAGGCGCACTTGCGGTCCTGTTGCCTTTGTTGAGGCGACGAGGACGGACATTTATGGCTCTTGTCCCTTGCCGTCGAGTTAGGTATAGATCATCAGACACTTGTACAAGCGGTGTACCAACCTTTGTTTTTACTATTTTACCCTTGTCTACTTGCCACCTGTGGTGACCCCTTGAACCTATAAAAGGAGGCCCAAGGGCAACGTAGAAAGGGTTCGGCTCCGGTTCAGTTCATTCGACTCATACGAGACCACACTCACTCAGGCTAGGTTTTGTAGCTCCCATTGCTCCCTAGCAAGAAGATAATACAATCCACCAAGCAGCAGTAGGAGTATTATCTCTTCGGAGAGCTCCGAAGCTGGGTAAATCTGCTCATGTGCATCGCCTCGATCCGCTCTTTGTGCATTCTCCGCCCCCTCCGAACCACAAGGGACCAGGTCCCATAGGTGTTCGTGGGCCACGATCAGCTTCCCCGACATCTTTGGCGCGCCAGGTAGGGGGCGTCGAGGCTATGTGAACCCGATCCGACGTTCACACGAGCGGTTTCTTCATCATCTTCGTCAACATGCCACCGAAGAAGAAGGCTTCGGCGGCAGCAGAGCCGTCCGCGTCGAACCCACCACCACCAGAGCTGACGGGTGGTGGGGAAGACGCTGGCGGAGGAACGGGCGTCGTCGAGAGAGCCCACGATGCCGCCAGGTCCAAGGACAAGGCGGCGCAAGCTTCGGCGTCCGAGTCCGCACCGCGTCCATCTCAGGAGGCGCGGGACCGACAGCGTCATGATGCTCGCAGCACCATACGCTCGTTGGATCAAAGCCAAGCTGGAGGTTCCCGAGGCCCTCGAGACCGCATGCGCGCCAAAGATGCTGGTATGCGAGTGGAGTCTGATCGCTTTCGGGCGGGATGCTGCTCCTCCTAACTTGGTTAGGAGTCCGAGCACATCCCGTTCCTCGCTCCGTACGCCATTGCCACCCACCACTCCAGCGGAAGCCTTGGCGAGAGCTCAGCTACTTCTAGACTACCCTCGAACGGCCGACAAGATCGACGAATGGAGGGCCACAATCCAGAGTCTCATCGGCTTTGCCAACGACGACGTTCCGCGGCAACCAACTGCGTCCTTGCCGCGGTGCGGCGACAAGGCACGAGCCGGTGGCGATGAGACCTGCGGGGGTGACACCACCATGCACTCCCCCTCCCGAAGGCCAAGATCACCAGCTCCTCGGATCCACCTCGACAGCGACTCCACTGCGTCGTCGGATCCACGAGCTCGCCGTGATCAGCGCCAAGTTCTTAAGGAACGGCAACAAGAAGATGCTCGAACCCGCATCGAGCGCCGAAGATAAGCGCGGCGTCAATCCGACCAGTGCGCTGGGCCTGCTGTTGACATGCATGCGCCAGGGGAACTAGGTGACTTGCCGTACGCGGTAGGTTGCCCTGCGTTCACTCGTGAGCTGCGGCAAGTCCAGTGGCCCGACAAGAAAAACTTCAAGCCAGATGTGCCAGAGAAGTATGATGGGAGGACACACCCATCGGAGCTCCTCAGCATCTACACCATTGCGGTGCAGGCTGCGGGGGGACGAGACGACAAAATCCTTGCCAACTACTTCCCTCTGGTGCTCAAGCCAAACGTCAGATCTTGGCTCATGCACTTGCCGGACAGTTCCATATCTTCTTGGGCAGATCTGTGCCATCAGTTTGTTGGTGCCTTCACAGTGACCACAAGCCTCATAGCCAAGAGAGTGACCTTCACCTGCTCGCCCGGAAGGAGGAGAGTCCTGCGCAAGTTCATCCAGAGATTCGATCGTGTGCACTACAACATCCCAGGGCGTCCACCCCGCCACGGTGATCAGCGCGTTTCAGCGAAACGTCGGGAACCGTGGGATGAGGAGGAGATGGCGATGTGCATGGTCAGGGCGTCGATGAGCTGTATGCCTTGGCGACAAGTGTGCACGCGCTGAGGAGGGAAGAAGACTCCCAGGAGAGAATGTGGGAGCAGAATCTGACAGTGAGGAGACCGCCCCGGCAAGGAAGAGCCGGCGGCGGAACAACAGGAAGAAGAAGATCCAAGAAGTGCTAGTTGTCGAGCAGTCCAGCAAGGATGGTGCCGCCAACAAAGCCAAGGCTGGTGGCTCCGGCAAGGAGGTTGCCGCTGACACCGATCGCCAAGCTATGGCGGCCGCCGACAAGCAGGACAGCTCCAACAAGCGGTACTGCAAGATTCACCGCACCAAGGGCCATGACCTCCAGAGCTGCAAGAAAGTCGAGCAGCTTGTTGAGCTACAGAAAGCTGAATACGAGCGGCGAGACAAGGAGAAGGCCCAGGAGGGTGCTGGTGCAGCTAGTAAGAAGAGACCCGGCCGGGGAGGACGTCGCGGCAAGGCCAAGCAGCGGCAAGGCGACAGACCTCCCCGTGGCCGTGACAAGGACGAAGAAGAAGATGATGATGAAGACATGGAAGACGATGAAGCTGAGGAGCAGGAGTTTCAGAAGGCAACAAAGGTTCTTTGCGTTGACGGTGGTGCTTCTCTGCATACCTGACACCGCCAACTCAAGCAATGGATGTGTGAGGTCAATGCAGCGGAACCATCCGTGGAGTCACGTAGACCCTTGAAGTGGTCCAGCACGCCCATCATTTTTGATATTGAGGACCACCCTGATCGCATAACTGCGGTCGGGTGCTTGTCGATGTTGGTCTCACCAACTATCCGCAACCTCAAGGTCACTAAAATGTTGGTTGACGGCGGGGCCGGCCTGAATCTGATCTCCTCTGCAGTGCTCCAGAAGCTTCAGATCCACGACAATGAGCTCGAAGAGGCGGCACTTTCAAGGAATCAACCCAGAAGGAGCAAGCGAAGGGAAGATCACATTGCGGTAACATTTGGCAGTGAGTTAAATTTCAGGACTGAGAGGGTCACATTCGACGTTGCTGATTTCCCATTGCCCTACAATGGGATACTTGGTCGTCCAGCACTCGCCAAGTTCATGGCAGCCTCTCATTACGCCTACAACCTGCTCAAGATGCCCGGCCCGATAAGCTTTATTTCTGTCCATGGCGACAAGAAGGATGCGCTCATCTGCGCCGATAAGATTTACCGGGATGCAGCAGCTGCGAAAGATAGCAAACCACTTGCCGCTGAAGCTCCTGGGGGGAAGAAGAAGACCAAGTCCGGCAAGAGCTCTGATGCCCACTCCGGCAAGCGCACCTCTTCGGAGTGCTGCGCTACCATCGAGGACGCACCATCGAGCTCCACCGGCAAGTGCAAGAAGATGATGGCTGCTCCGCCGAAGACCAAGAAGGTGCCCGCCAAGGAGGACGGCGCTGGTGGTACCTTCACCATCAGTGCCACTCTTGACCCTAAATAGGAAGGCGAGCTCGTTGCTTTCCTGCGGGCGAATGTCGATGTGTTTGCATGGCAACCATCTGACATCCCCGGTGTTCCCAGGAAAGTAATTGAGCACCACCTAACTGTCTGTCCTCACGCGTGGCCCGTCAAGCAAAAAGTTAGGAAGCAGCGGTGGGCGCCAAGAATTCATAGCGAAGAGATCAAGAAGTTGGAAGCAGCAGGCCTTGTCGAGGAGTGCTCCATCCCGTGGTTGGCCAATCCGGTAGTTATGCAAGGCGAATGGGAAATGGAGACTTTGTATTGACTTCACAGACGTTAATAAAGCTTGTCCCAAAGACCCATTTCCCTTGCCGCGTATTAACCAGATTGTTGACTCCACAGCTGGATGTGATTTGCTTTCATTTCTTGATGCATATTCAGGATATCATCAGATTTTCATGGCAGAGGAGGATGAAGAAAAACGCATTCATTACACCATGTGGCACATCTTGTTTCATACGGATGCCTTTCGGTTTGAAGAATGCCGGTTCAACGTTTGCGAGAGTAGTCCATGATGCCTTTGAGCCACAGATACACAGAAATGTAGAAGCCTACATGGATGACATAGTGGTCAAGAGCAAGGACAAAGCAACTCTGGTTCAAGACTTAGATGAGACCTTTGCAAATCTGCGCAAGATCAACCTCAAGCTCAACCCCAAGAAGTGCGTGTTTGGAGTCCCTTCCGGCAAGCTTCTCGGGTTCTTCGTGTCTCAGAGGGGAATTGAAGCCAACCCCGACAAGATTAAGGCCATTGAGCAGATTGAAGCACCAAAGCGCGTCAAGGATGTAAGAAGGCTTGCCGGTTGCGTGGCTGCTCTCGGCAGGTTTATCTCTAAGTCAGGTGGCGCCATGCCCATTTTCAAGATTTTGAAAAAGGCAGGTCAATGAAATGGACCCCGAAGCGGAGGCTGCGCTACAGGACTTAAAGAGGTACCTGTCCTCCACTCCAATACTTCTCGCACCTAGGCCACAAGAGAAGTTGCTACTGTATATAGCGGCAACCAATCAAGTGGTTAGTGCTGCGTTAGTAGCGGAGAGGGAGGCGGATGATGAGCCGGCAACCGAGGCAGATGCATCCAGCGACAAGCAGGGGGCTTCGCCGTCAAGCTCTGGTCCCGACAAGGACGGATCTGCGCAGGATTGCGACAAGATACAGAAAAGGATGGTGCAGCGCCCGGTCTACTTTGTCAGTTCCCTTCTGCAGGGGGCTAGGTCAAGGTACTCTCGTGTGCAGAAGTTGCTTTTCGGCCTCCTCATGGCCTCGAGAAAGCTGCGCCATTACTTCCAAGCACATGAGATAACAGTTGTCACTCGCTTTCCGTTGAAGAGGATATTGCAAAATCCAGAAGCGACGGGCAGGATTGTTGAGTGGGCACTGGAACTGTCAAGCTTTGTACTCAAGTTTGAAAGCATTTCAACTATCCAAAGCAGAGCATTGGCAGAGTTTATAGCAGAATGGACGCCAACACAAGATGAAGAAATTCCAGAGACGAGCATCCCCGTCAAGGAAGCAAGTAAAGAGTGGCTGATGTACTTTGATGGTGCCTTCTCGCTGCAAGGTGCCGGTGATGGCATGCTGCTTATCGCACCCACCGGAGAGCACCTCAAGTACATAGTCCAGATGCACTTTCCCAAGGAACAAGCAACAAATAATACTGCAGAATATGAAGGTTTGCTTGCCGGCCTTAGAATTGCGGTGGTCCTTGGGATCAAGAAGCTTATCGTCAGGGGTGACTCGCAGCTTGTCGTCCGCCAAGTAAACAAAGATTATCAGAGTCCGTTGATGGAAGCCTACGTTGATGAAGTGACAAAGCTAGAAGAGCACTTTGAAGGTCTGCAAATGGAACATGTTCCAAGAGCTCAAAATGATATTGCTGATGGCCTGTCAAAGTGTGCTGCACTCAAGTTACCTGTGGAACCAGGAATTTTTGTGGTCAAGATGACTCAACCAACTGTAACACCGTCAACAGGACAGAGCAAGAAGAGGAAGTTGGTTTCTGGTGACTACTTTCCGGCAGAGCTCCCTGAAGCCGCCGCCAAGAAGGTCCCTAAAGTCAACGCAAATATCGCTGAGGAGCAGTCTGCTCCGACAAGCCCTAGGGTTTGTTTCGTTGAAGCAGACGCTCCCGACAAGTTTTGCTCCGGCAAGCTTGCCGGGGATCATCAAGATCCGGCAGAACCGCAGTTTCTTGCCGCGGAAGCTGATGTTCCCGCAGCGGCAGATGTGCCTTTAGTCCTTGTTGTCGAGCCGCAAGCTCCAACATGGGCACAGCAGATCGTCCATTTCCTTCAGACATGAGAACTTCCCGAAGAGCAAGAAGAAGCGGAAAGAGTAGCCCGGCAGTCAAGTATGTACCAGTTTGTTGACAACATCCTGTACAGAAGAAGACTCAACGAAGTGAAATTGAAGTGTATTTGCCGGGAAGATGGACAGAAGCTGTTGGCAGAGATACACGGAGGCATATGTGGTCACCACATTGGCGCAAGAGCACTTGCCGGCAAAGCTTTCCGGCAAGGTTTCTTCGGCGAAGCCCTCCGAGGATGCAACTGCGCAAGTAACCAAGTGTGAAGCGTGCAGTTCCATTCAAACAGATACACCAGCCAGCTCAAGCTCTCGGACAATCCCTTTATCCTGGCCATTTTGATGCAGGGGCTCGACATCTCGGCCCCTTCCCCGAGCTGTCGGGGCTTTGAGTACTTATGCGTCGCAATCGACAAGTTCACAAAGTGGCGGAAGTGGAAGCGATGAGGAAGGTGACAACACGGTCGGCGATCAAGTTCTTGAGTCAATTGTTTGCCGTTTGGGATTCCTAACGGATCATCACCGACAACGGCACCCAATTCACGAGTCGCACCTTCATGCACACGTCCAAGACCTTGGCGCCAAGGTCTGTTTTGCTTCATTGCTCACCCGAAAGCAGCAGTCAAGCGAGAGAGGAAAATGCTGAAGTGCTGCGAGGACTCAAGACCAGAACTTTCGACAGGCTGTGCAAGTCGGAAGAAAGCTGGATTGAGGAGCTGCGGTGGTTCTTTGGTCGATCAGACGACGCCGTCGAGCCACCGGCGGACACCTTCGCTCTAGTCTATGGAGCAGAGGCAGTTCTCCCCATAGAACTTCGTATACGGGTCACCTCGAGTACTCGCTTATGATGAGCTTGAGCAAGAGCAGCTGTGACGGGATGTGCGCTGCTCATCGAGGAGGCTCGTCTTGAGCTCTTTGTCGAGCTGCTTGTTACCAGCAAGCTTTGCGCCGCTACCATAGCCGCAAAGTTAATGCGGAAGCTTGAGGAAGGCGACCTTGTTCTTGACACGTTCGATCCGCCAAGAATTCCAACAAGTTGGCCTTGAAGTGGGAAGGCCCTTATCGGGTGAAACGAGTCACTAGGCTGGCGCTGTCATATTTGAGACCGAAGATGGCGTTCGTGAGCAACTCCTGGAATATAGAGCATCTTCGTAAGTTTTACCTATAAGGCGGATTGCGGAACCCGTTCCGGCAACCACCCTTTTGTACAAGTCTTGCCGCTGTTGCATGTAATCCTTTGTACAAAGCCGGGCGCAGACCCCGTGCATCAGTAAAGCTCATGTGTTGCATGCAACTTGTCAATTTCATGCTTTTATCATTATTATGCATGTAGTATCTGACATTTTGTGCAACATCCACACCCGGTAAGCGATAACGAGCCACTAGGCTCCATAACTTTATTTTCTCTTCTTTCTTCTCAAAAGAGAGGAAGGTTCATCCACCCACAAGTTAACCGGGGGGGGGGGGAAGGAGAAGATAATGGTGTGGGCAAGCAAGTTGTCGCTCGAGAAAGTATCGCCTTGCCGGGCCGGGAAGCAAACAACAGAAAAGCTAAGTTGCTAAGTTTAAGCAATCATTTTTTAAATTTTCAAGTTATCTTCCTCGAACAATAGTACTTTGCATGGAAAACCCGTGCGCGGAGGAACCAACTCGCGGCTGGCCTGCGCCCTTATGTTGTTTCGAGTCCGCTCAACAACTTAAGCGTGCTGCAACTAGTTGCGACAAGGTTGCTTGTCGGAGGCAGCATCGCCAGCAGGCTGCTGACGTTCCTTTTCGGCGCTTCATGGCAAGGGTGCTTTCGCACCGACAAGTTCCCTAAAAGCGTAGGGCACAAACATAAAAGGGAAGAAATCAAGTAAAGGGAATAACATTGCAATTGATGCCTAAGATAGAGTATATTACAAAAATGACTTGTCGCAGACCTAATAGATTCTTCTCCTAAATTTGATCTGCATTTACCAGGGAAAGGTAAACTTGGCGGCCTAGTCCACGCGATCGCCATCGAGCCACGCGATTTACCAGGGTGCGACAAGGGCCTTGAGCGCTTCAACGTCAGCAGTTGGAGGCAGGGACTTGAGGACGTTGGTGAAGTTGACGCCTGGATTGCGGAAGGCCACCTTCATCAACACCTTCTGGAGGGCCCCGGCGCAGATTTGGTGTGACTCGTCGGCCAGCTGCTTTGGGACCTCCTCTCGGAGCCGCTGGAGACCCGTCAACACGCCCTTGAAGAACAGGCTGAGCTTGGCGCTGGGTTGGAGGTTCTCGTCGGTGGAGTACCCAAGACCCACCATCCCCAGCTCCATCAGCTCATTATGGATGGCGGCGGCAGTGTCCACAAGACCTTCTGTCCAATGCATTATGCTATCTCTGAGATCATTCTGGGCAGTCGCGGCATTCGCCAACAGCTCCTCGTTGGCCTTAATCTTCTCCAGCAGGCCCGTTTCCCGCTCCTTGGCGCCGTTCAGCGTCTCCGTCAGAGTGGTCAGTTTCAGCTCCAGATCTGCCTTGGAGTCCTTGGCGGCGTCGAGCTCTTTAATCTTTCAGCGAAACGACCCTGCAACTCACCATGGGTGTAGGCGTCCTTCTCACGCTCGCGCTTCAGCCCGGTGACCTCCTCGCCGCTCTTCTGGAGGGTGGCCTCCAGCTGCGCCACCCTCGTTTCCAATTCCTTCTTGGCGGCTGGGCAGCCGCGGCGGCGTCCTTGCCTCTGGAGTGCCCGCCAATTGATTGCTCGCAGCGCAAGATCTTCCTCGTAGCTGTCGAGGTTGATCTTCACGCGCCAGCTCACTTCTTCTTGCTGGAGAGCTTCTCACCGCGAGCCTCTGCTGCTCCTCGACCTCGGCCTTCTCCAAGATGAAGGCCGCGCTCCTCGGCAAGCTGCTCCAGCGCTTGCTATGTCCCGGAGAGTTTCTTTGTTGGCGCGCGAGCTCTTCGCGCGTTTCTCCATGTCAGCTCCGCCCTCGCGACAAGCGCCTCCACAGACTCCAGCTTAGCTGTCGAGGCGCGGTAGAGCGACAAGAACCTCTTCAGCTGCTCCTCCTCGGGCTCGCCGCTGCTGCTGCTCGGGCGTCGACCAGCGACAACCCGGCGGAGGCGGCAGTTCAGCGTCGAAGGTCTCCCCCTTCGGCCGGTGCCTGAACAGCGCCCATGGAAGCTTGATGAAGACACCTTCGCCGACCTTGAGATAGGCGCGGGCTGGGGCTCTTGGTCTGTGCGGCATCGGTGGCGGGGGATCGGCGGTCGATGCAGCGCTGGCGCTCCTGCGGCCTCGGGGCCGTCGATCGATCACCGGACCCTCCCACCTCTGCGCCTGCAGCCTTGGCGGCCTCCTCGCCCAGCGGACCCGTCGGGCGCCGCCTCCTCCTCCATGTTGGCGGCATCGTCATTGTTGCCGCGAGCGTCCTCCTCGCTGGCAACCTCAGTCTCCATCGGCTCTCCCGTAGATGGATCTGATGATCAGAGAAAGAAAAGAACCAGTCAAGCAAATGTTCAAAAAGAAGAACAGAATTAAAGAACCCAAGGGAAATTCTCAAGCAAGAAGATTACCTGCAGTGGGATCTGTTGCCGCGGTCTCCACCACCGGAGGGTCGTCGGCGCTGCCCCTTGTCGGACTCCCTTGTCGAGAGGCCTCCCTTGCGGAGCGCTCCTTGGCGGAGATTTCTCCCTTGGCAGCGTAGTTAGGCAGAGCAGGACTTGGAGTGACTTGGGGACCTCAGATGAAGCTGCTCGCTCCTACACGATCAACAAGCCAGAAATCAGTGAAGAAGAGCACCCAAGCACACCTAACCGTAAGAAATGGATCAAATACTTACTGGGGGGGCTGTCTTTGGGGCTGCTCTGATGAGTCGCCGGATCCGGCAAGGGAGTCTCGGGCGTACCTCCACGTAAATCGCGGGGAATCGTCTTGACGGCGACCACCGAGTCTTGGCCCTCTTCGACGCCCTCCGAGCCAGCGTCTGAAAGAGCTCAGAATGAAGCAAGTCAAGTACAAGACAAAGCGATAAATTGAAGAATTACAAATAGCAGCGGCAGAACACTCTTCCTCTTCTTCCTCGGAGCTGAGGCGGAGAAGTCAAGTCCGCTCGGTGCGGCAGCTGGAGGAGTAGGCTCCCTCGGGCGCTTGGCGGGTCACGGGGCCATGGCTCGAAGGCCCGCTCCCGTTGCTGTGGCGGCAGGAGGCGCTCCGCTGCAACAGTGCTTGTCGCGATGGAGCGCGTCGAAGCGAGGCGGCTGTTGGGCCGTCTGCCGCCCGCCCACTTCTCCGGTCTTCGGAGGCGTCTTCTTAGCAGGGGCTGGCTCCTCGCGGCAAGCTACTGACGGCGGAGGGGCGCCCGGCAGGCTCGTTGGTCGGCGGCAGGCTCGGCCTGCTCCTCCTCACCGCGAACTCTTCTCGGTCGGCAAGGCTGGCCGCCTCGGCTGTTCCGTCTCCTCGGCGGTGAACCCAAGCAGCGGCAGCGGCAGCTTCCGCCTCCTCCAACCTTGTGGTGATGCGCACCATCTCTTGCTCGGTGGTGTCGCGGGTGAGCCGCTTCGCTTTCGTCGGCGCGGATCGGCACTTCTTCCAAGTCATCAAAGAACTGCTGCCGCGGCGTCGTCGGCGGGCTCTGCCAAGTTGGAGCGATTCCATGGGAATCGCACAATGGCATCATTGCGGCGGATGCGGTCAAGCGACAGTTGTTGCACAAGGGCATGACTCCCTCGGCAACATGAACCACTCGGGTGATCTGCATCGAGGTTTGAACAGCTCCGCAGCATGCCGTCCAGCTCCAAGGCAAGTAAAGTTCCAGTTCAAACCCGGCGCAGCCTCATGATGTCGCCGCGTTTTGGAACTCCCAAGCAGGCCTCCCCTTTCCTGCAAAGGGCGCCAATGCGGCGGTGAAGCAAGTTCGCCAACTGCTCCTCACGGTAAGCCGGCATGCTCGAGGCGCAAGATCCTAGTCACGGCAATCTTCAACTTGGCATCCTCCGTGACAAGTTGCTCCAATCGTTGCCGCGCACTATGGTATTTTGGCGCGAGGCAGTAAAGGCTGTGGCTCCTCCTCTAAGATCCAACACCAGTCAGCTCTCCACCTCCCACTTGCTGCGCAGCTCTCCGTCAAGATATGCTTCCTTCTTGCCGATCCTGGAGGTCCATGCAATTCCTCCGACAGCGGCTCTCCTCTCTCTACAGGCGTGAAGTAATGGCGGAAGAGTGCGACATTTGGTTGGACCCGACAAAGTTCTCGCAGAGAGTGCGAGCGGCCATGGTGAGGACGGCCTTGGGGTGAAATCAAGGGCGGAGGCCATATGTGTTCATGACATCGCAAAATAATTCGAGAAAGGCGGCAGAGCCCAGTGATGGAAAAAGCGAAGAAAGGGTACCTGATGGAAACCTTCTCGGATGTGGCGGCAGAGATCACCCTACGTCTTGTAGTGCGCCTCGCGTCTCCGTCGACGAGAAAAGGTAATACAGCTCCGCAGCTCCTTCCTGTCAGCGAGGATCGAAGAGCCCGCTCCTTCCGCGCGCCAGCGAGCCGCTGCGCCTCGGCCGATTCACGCCTTTCCTTATCGGCTTTGAGCCATGGAGAGAGGTGGTGGAGGAGGTCGGCGGCGTTAATGGCGCCCGGTGGCAATGGGGGGCGGAGCGTCGCTTTCCTTGGACTTGAGAAGAAAGGGGAGCGGCGGTGGTTTTTGATGTGACAGCAATGGCAAGTGGGCGTCCTGCCCCTGTTCCCCCTGCTTATAAGGGGGGAGAGGGGACGGGCATTCCGGTTTCCCATTAAAGAAAGCCCCCACGATCTCTCCCACGACGCCACGTCCGAACATGCCGTTAAGTGGGGGCGTGGTGGGTCAGCGAATAACTGCTTGCGATCCGGGCCGCGTGCCGTGCACTGTTTTGGGCCTGGCCCAACAGAGCTTGGCGCCGTGTGTGGCCCAGGACCGGGGGCTCCTGTCGGTGTACTAGAGTAGGGGTACCCTAGTATACCGAACTCATGCACGGGCAGTTGCAGCACCCCGCGGCAGGGCTGGCCTGGTGACCGCCAAGGTCCTCAGCGGCTCCTTTGGAGCCATTCAAGAACAAAGTAATCAAGGCCCGGCAAGAGGACCTTGCGGGAAGGCCCTCAAGGCACGAAGGAAACAAGACCCGGCAAGAGGAGCTTGCGGGAAGGCTGGGGGCGACAAGCTCCGGCGCAACAAGGACCTTGCGCTGCAAGGCGCTTGCCGGCGGTAACTTCTCTTCATCTCGCTCCAGCTCATCCGCCAGCGATGTCGCCATGGGGCTTTCCCGAACGCAGCGTGTCGATGGGCTGTGCAGCCAGCGGGAGGCGGCGATAAGCGGCGACAAGCTACCATTGTGGCAAGCGGAGCGCGCCAGCGGTCCTGTTGCCTTTGTTGAGGCGACAGGACGGACATTTATAGCTCTTGTCCCTTGCCGTCGAGTTAGGTATAGATCATCTGTACACTATACAAGCGGTGTACCAACCTTTGTTTTACTATTTTACCCTTGTCTACTTGCCACCTGTGGTGACCCTTGAACCTATAAAAGGAGGCCCAAGAACAGCGTAGAAAGGGTTCGGCTCGTTCAGTTCATTAGACTCATACGAGACCACACTCACTCGAGGCTAGGTTTGTAGCTCCCATTGCTCCCTAGCAAGAAGATAATACAATCCACCAAGCAGCGTTGGAGTATTATCTCTCCGGAGAGCTCGAAGCTGGGTAAATCTGCTCGTGTGCATCGCCTCGATCCGCTCTTTGTGCATTCTCCGCCCCCCTCCGAACCACAAGGGACCAGGTCCCATAGGTGTTCGTGGGCCACGATCAGCTTCCCCGACATTTTTAGGCATGAGAGGCAAGTGATAATTTTTTTTTGTATTTGCATTTTTAATTTTTTTGTATGTTTCACCCACAACTAAACAGAAAAAAAAGGAAAAACAAAATCTACTTAGTGAAGAAAGCAAACAAGCACACACGAGAATATCAACCTCACGCTATTGCTCCCGACAGCGGGGCCGGAAAAAAACTTGATAATCCCCAAGTGCAAGGAATCATCGTAGCACTTTCCAAAGGTGGAAGTGATAAGTATGGAGTGTCGAACCCACAAGGAGCTAAAGGTAAGATCAATATTCTCTCAAGCCCTATCTGCCTTGATCACGACTCTCGTGCACGGACGTTTGCTTCAACTAGCAACAAGAAATAAAACTTCGTTGTGGTTATGAAGAGGATAACTTTGTATGATATCTGAGAGCTAAAACATAAAAGTAGGTGCTGTTATCATAAAGTTAGAATATAATACTAAATATTATAAATAGCGAGTGTGGAATAATGGTGGATCGGTTATGCGGAATTGTCCTAGGCAATTGTTAACAAGACCAGTAATCACTATTGCGGTTTCATATGAGGAGAGGCATAAGCTAACATACTTTCTCTACTTGGATCATATGCACTTATGATTGGAACTCTAGCAAGCATCTGCAACTACTAAAGATCATTAAGGTAAAACCCAACCATAGCATTAAAGCATCAAGTCCTCTTTATTCCCATACGCAACAATCCCTCTTACTCGGGTTTGTGTTCCGTCCTCACCAACCCACTATAAGCGAATCATGAGCGTGTTGCAACACCCTACAGCGGGAATCCCTCACGCTTGCGCGACACGGAGGGCACCATAGGACAGCACCAAAGTAAAACATACATCTCATACCAATCTAGATCGTCAATCAACCCAAAGACAAAAAGATATCTACTCAAAACATCATAGGATGGCAACACATCATTGGATCATAATATGTGGCATAAAGCACCATGTTCAAGTAGGGGAATACAGCGGTTTGTGGGAGAGTGGACCGCGTAAAAGAGATGAGGACGGTGATGATGATGGTGATGTTGATCACCGTGGCAATGATTCCCCTCCCGATGGCACTCCGGCGCCACCGGAAGAGAGGAGGAGAGGTTCTCCCCCTTGTGCTTCCTCCTCCATGGCCACCACCCTCTGGTCCATGGCCTTCATGGTGATAATGGCCCCTCCGGGATCCTCCACCATGGCCTCCGGTGATGATGGCCCCCTCCGGCAGGGTGCCGGAGAGGGCCTAGATTGATTTCTCGTGGCTACAGAGGCTTGCGGCGGCGGAACTTCTGATCCAATCTCCGTTACGGGCGTTTTAGAAGTGCGAGTATATATGGGTGCAGGAGGTACGTCGGTGGACTTCCGGGCTAGCCACGAGGTAGGGGGCGCGCCCCCCACCCTCGTGGGCAGCCCGGGGCTCCCCTGGTGAGCTTCCTATACTCAATGGGCTTCTTCTGGTCCAAAAATAGGTTCCGTGGAGTTTCAGGTCTTTTGGACTCCGTTTGATATTCCTTTTCTTTGAAACACTGAAATAGGCAAAAAAACAACAATTCTGGGCTGGGCCTACGGTTAATAGGTTAGTCCCAAAAATAATATAAAAGTGGAAAATAAAGCCCAATATTGCCCGAAACAGTAGATAATATAGCATGGAGCAATCAAAAATGATAGATACGTTGGAGACATATTAGGGCTGCCACATTGGCACACAGGAGGTGCAAAGTGCTACAGTGATGTGAGCTTATCGCTGGCATTACAGGACAAAGTGCATTTAATGCGAGGCTTAGGTGTCCCTTCACTTTATCGAGGGGCAGAGGCAAGGCCCGTCCGTCGTCGCCGCTCCTCCTCACTTGACCGCAGCATACAGCCAGCGCATCTTGCAGTGCCATGTGGCGGGCAGGCAGGCTGAGGTGGCGCGATGGTGGAGCCTCCACGAAGGGCTGCATGTTGCCCGCAGTGCCTGCCCAGCTGGTGGTCGGCAGCTATATCTGAGCAGGCGAAGATTTGGCTGGCGTGGGCTGGTAGTGGCCTATTTGTGGCGCTTGGCGAGGCCTTGTCGGGTGGCCTGCAAAGTCTTGCCATGTACGCAGATCATCCCGGCAAGGACCTTGCCGGGGGTCTCATGGTCTTCCTCGGCAAGAAGCCTGCCAAAGATTGTTGCCTTCCTATCCTCATTTGATCTTGACTATGTCTTCACAAAGATCTGCATGCCACCACATAGGTGCCTTCCCGAGCCCTGGCCCCACGTTGATGATGGTGTCGGCGGCCGTGGACTCAAGGGTGGCTCACTCTGTTGGTGTGGGGCGAGTTGCCCCGGCAAGGATCTTGCCGGGACCGCTGAGGTTGCCCCAGCAAGGGTCTTGCCGAGGGAACCTGCTTCACCCCCCTGCTCTTTGTGGTCTTGGCCTTGGCGTTGCTTTGTTTTTCTTGTGTCTTCGACTTCTCTCCAGCTTCCCTTTCATGCCCCGTTATGCATGTCCGTGGCGGGTGGCTCTGACTGCCCGTGCACAAGTAAAGGGGTCAAAAGTAGAGCCCCTACTTTTGTACATCGACAGGAGCCCCCGGGCCTGGACCATACATAAGCACAACACGTTGTTGGGCCAGTCCCAGAATGGTGCGCGGGCAGTTGGGGTGGATTTTACCTCGGTAACTGTTCGTCGGCTGCGCTTCCCCACGACCCGTGTTGAACGCGTGACATGGGGGTCGTGCGCGCGCATGATGGAAGCATGCTGGCGTCATCCCGCGGTGGACAGTAAAGAGGCGGCTTGCGTGTCTCTTTGAGATGGCAGGGCCGCTACTTATTTACTGCCCTTGCTTGGGAACTGTCGCTCCACGCGTCCCACTGCGCCTATCCCTCGCGCCATGTTCGCTACATGCACGACGCAGGGTGAATGACAGGCGCGCAGGATGTGAGAAGTTGTGTGCGCGCGTGGGTCGATTCCCACACGCCTTCAATGGTGCGGGGAGGGCGGTCGACGGCCCTGCTTGCTGTCACTTCAACGGGCCGGATTGGCCGAGAGGGGGCAGCCTAGCCTCGCCCGCCCCTTTATAAAGAGGGCGGGAGGCAGCGCCTCTCAGCCCTCCGCCATCTGCCTCTCCCATTCCTGCTTCCTCCTTTCTTACTGCCATGGCGAGGGGGCGTGGTGACGCTTCATCGGTGGCGGCAAGGGTTTCGGCCAGACAGCGCATCGCTCCTCCCCAAGAGCTCGTAGCGGCAGAGCCGGCCGCTAGAGGAAGGGGGAGGGGGCGAGGTCGAGGCCGTCGTGGTGCCCGAGGGAGAGGAGGATGGGGCGGCAGATTAGCCTCGCCTCCGCCAGCAGCCCCTCCTCCAATGGAGGGCCATGCCGGGGACAACCCTTGCGAATTCTTCATCAGGTTGTGCCAGCCCTTCGCCTCCCAACTCCATTTACGCGGGAGATGAAGCTGGATCCGCCGCAGGCATTGCGGCTGCATATGAGGGGTTGTGGGAACAGTGGCACATGGGCCGACGTCGAGTTCCCCGCCCCTCATGTCATGTATCTCCACCGGGTGGAATACCTTCGCTTCGCCTCCACAGCTTGATGGAGGGCTCCTCTCCATTTCAAACTAATGGAGTGGCCTCCTCTCCGTCAAGATCTTGAGCACCCGGGACTCGTGTAAGGTGCTGCGTGGAAGCTCTTCGACGATGAAGATTCCTCCTCGGCGAGTGGCGAGAAGAGAATGGCAGCGGCAGCAGGCTAGCGAGGCGGCGGGGCGGCAGGCCCGACTAGGCGTCAGGCGCCGCTTTGAGTGATACCGGCGACCCCATCATCCGTGTTGCCGTCTCCTTGAACTTCTCAGGGTCGTCTCCTTGGGCGGCTGGCGTTGGGAGGCTGCGGAAGAGGAAGAGGGCGGGCGGCAAGGCCGTCAAGTCGCAGTACATGGGCACCGACGCCTTCGTCACGTATTGACGTCCTGCCGCCTCGTCTTCGAGCTCTCCCTCCGGCGCCACCTTCACCATCTAGCCCTTGGATGGCCACCGAGATGTTCTCTTGGTGTCTTCTACCACTCGTAGCTTGCCTAGGCGCCCCTTTTGCCCTTCTGCTTTCTTGTTCCATTTCCTGAGGAGAGGGACAAGAAATGGATTACGGGCACCTTATCTCTTTTTATTCTTGTAAGCCTTCGGGCCTTTGTTAACTTTATAACTTGCAATCCCCTTGCTCATGTTTTTCATTCCGTATGAACTGTACCTGTACGGGATGTTTTTTAATGAAAAAGGGATGTTTGCCGGGTTTTTCGTTCGCAGGTGGCACCCACGACAAGGAGTGAATCCTCGTTACCTTTAATATAAATGTTTTTTCGCCCGGAAACAGGCCTTGATATCCCCCCACTTTGCTCGACCTTTCTCACGCCCTTGGCGGAGGTAGGGATGAGGTGGGCTACGCTCCTCGTTTCATTTCCTTGCTGCCGCGACTACGACCAAACTCGGCACCAGGAGATGAGTCCTAGGGTCCGGAATGAGGGGAGCACGGTAGCCTAAGGATAAAACGAGGTTTCACATACCTCAGTCCTTAACGAAACGCATGATAGAGGATAGAAGACTTATCTGGATCTGCATCCCCCGGCAACCTTGGCTTGCTGCGGATGGATTCTTGCTCTTGTAGCCCCTGGCAACTTTGGCTTGCTGGGGCCCGGACGCCGGTCCGTCCCTTTCTTCCAAAGCAGTTCGACAAGAATACTCATGTGTCCTACGAACCAAAGAAGACAGAGAAGAACATAGAGACGCGCACTCAACCTCTAAGCTAGGGGTTAGCCGCTGCCAAGCACTATCAACCCTAACCGAGGAAGATACTCGACCTAGCATGCATGCTATAACTTAGGGCGCCAGCGCTTCGTTTATTAGTGCTCAGGGTCTGCGCCTGGCTTTCTACAAAGGGTTACATGCCTTGCTAGCAAGGCTTGTACAAAAGGGTGGCTTGCCGGGAGGCCCGGCAGCCGCGCCTTATGGGTGAAACTTGCGAAGATGCTTGATGTTCCAAGAGTTACTCACTGGAACAGCATCTTCGGTCTCCAGGCGGACTGCGCCGGGCCTAGTGACTCGTGTTACCCGATAAGGGCCTTCCCACTTTGGCGTCAACTTGTTGGAATTCTTGGTTGACTGAACGTGCCGAAGAACAAGGTCGCCTTCCTCAAGGCTCCGGGCATGGACCTTGCGGCTATGGTAGCGGCGCAAGGCTTGCTGGTAGCGTGCTGCTCTCACAGCCGCCCGGAGACGATCTTCCTCAAGGAGCATTGCGTCATCTTTCCGCAATCACTCTTGCTCAAGCTCATCCTAAGCGAGCACTCGAGGTGACCCGTATATGAGTTCCGTGGGGAGAACTGCTTCTACCCCGTAGACCAGGGCAAAGGGTGTCTGGGCGGTGGCTCGATTTGGCGTCGTTCTGATCGACCAAAGAACCGCCGGCAACTCATCAATCCAGCGTCTTCCACTTTTGCGCAGCCTGTCAAAAGTCTTCGTTCTTAAGCCTCACATGACTTCAGAATTTGCTCTCTCCGCTTGGTCGTTGCTTCGTGGATGTGCCACGGAGGCAAAACAGACCCTGCTGCCGAGATCCTTAATGTATTGCATGAAGGCGTGGCTTGTGAACTGTGTGCCATTGTCGGTGATGATCCTGTTGGGTATCCCAAAATGGCACACCAGTCCCTTGAAGAACTTGATGGCTGACTGCGCCGTCACCTTCCTCACTGCTTCCACCTCTGGCCACTTTGTGAACTTGTCGATTGCGACATACAAGTACTCAAAGCCCCCAACAGCATGGGGGAAGGGGCCCAATATGTCGAGCCCCCAGACCGAGAAGGGCCAGCAGAGAGGCATAGTTTGAAGGGCCAGCAGAGAGGGATAGTTTGAAGGGCTTGAGCTGGTTGATGAAGCTTCTTCTAATGGAACTGGCACGCTTCACACTTGGTTACTAGTGCTGTCGCATCCAGGAGGGCGGTGGGCCAGAAGAAACCTTGTCGGAAAGCCTTGCCGGCAAGGGCCCTCGACCCTATGTGGGAGCCACATATGCCTCCATGTATCTCTGCCAATAGCTTTAGTACGTCTTCTCGGGATATGCACTTCAATTTCACCCCATTCGGTCTTTTCCTGTACAATACGTTATCAATGAATTGGTACAGCAGCGGCGCCTTGCAGCGAAAAGGCCACATCAAAGTACATGATCCAGTTGCCGCTTGTGTCCTCGCCGGGGAGGGTAGTCTCCTGTACCTCTTCGTCGGGCGTCGAGGTCCATTCTTGTCGGATTTCGGGTTCCGGCAGACCCTTGAGGTTCGAACTCTGAGGTGCGCACGGAGATCTTTCCCCTACCAGCTCACGCGTTAATGTATGCAAGGGATCTAAACTAGGAACGATGAACATGAAAAGAGACACAAGATTTATACTGGTTCGGGCCACCGTTGTGGTGTAATACCCTACTCCAGTGTGTGGTGTGGTGGATTGCCTCTAGGGCTGATGAAGAATAGTACAAAGGAAGAACAGCCTCGCGAGGGGCTGTTCTTGAGCTGGTGCCATGGACTGCTTGGGTGAGTCCAGTCGCTTCTCTCTCTCTCTCTCTGGTAGGTTCGACCTCCTCTTGGACCGTCTGTCCTCTCTGTGATGTCTAGTCCTATTTATATAGGGAGGCCCTGGGCCTCTTCCCAAATAATGAGCGGGAAGGGCGCCAACAATTGGCCATTTTGAAGGGGAACATCTAGTACACTTATCCTGACTAAAGTTGGTCTTCGGTTGCCAAAGGCTCTGATGGTTACGTCGTCGTGGGCTCCATGATGACCTCCGTCCTGCCGCTCTGTTGGTCTTGGTCTTGTTGCACCGAAGCGGTAACCTTTGCCTGATGCCTTGGCCTGTGCTTGCCTCCTTTGCACCAAAGGGGAAACGAGGACCTTCTTGGCAGGTGGCGCCTTGCTGATCTCGATTGTCATGGCTTGCGTCACGGGGCACCCTCGTGAGTACCTGCCTTGATCTCTCCGCCTCCTCGTGAGCCTGCTGCGAGGCTACCTGAGGAAGGTTCCTGTCGTCCACCCGCGAGGCTTGGCCCCTCTCGAGGTCTTGAGCTTGGTGATGGTGAGCAGCGCTGGGCCCCACTTCAGCCACGCCGCGGGCCGCAGGCCGCGCAGGCAGAAATCCTGGGACCCCGTTCCCGAGCGCCCGACAGTAGCCCAGGGCCCAAAGCGCGCCGGACTTGGCTTAGCGAGAAGCGAAGTGGCAAGTCTGGCGCCACGGGCTAACAGCCTGCGACCTCGGGAGCCACATGGCGATTGATTGGTCGTGGGCGTCTCCGCTTCCCGATCCTCGGCAACCGTCGCCGACAAAAGGAGGCCCGGGCCAGACTTGGTGCTCGTTCTTGCTGCGCTTGCTCCGAGATCCCCTTTCTCGCCCTTCTCCTCCTTTCTTCCGAAATCCTCCAGATCTATCTCAATCCTTCCCATCCTGCAAGCCATGGCGCCTCGCAAGACTCCGTCAGAGGCCTGGTACCTCCCGGCTCTGGATCCTCCGACTGTGTCGGAGAAGAATCTCGTCCTTGTGCGCCGGAGGACGGTGGCGTAGGGCAATGAGGGAGCGACTGTGCTCAAGGCTGGCTCAGATCAGCCTGAAGGCAAGGGGAGCACCTTCTACCCGTTTTTGTGAGCGCCATCATCGCCGGTCTGGTCCCTCCTTTTTCCGAGTTCTTCCTTGTTGTTCTCCGCCAATACAACTTGCAAGCTCTGCATCTCCACCCCAACTTTGTTCTTCTCCTGGCGATTTTCGCCTACTATTGTGAGGCTCACGTTGGGATAAACCCTCAGTGGCTTTGTTGCGCCATTACTTTTACCTCAGTGTATCTCGTGGCCCTATTACTGCATGCGCGGGCTTTATCGCATATTCTAGCTCCAACTCCATCTCCAAGCCCGGGAAGAGGATCGAAGGCTTCAGGAGCAAGTGGGTCCTGGTGGATGTCGAGCGCATCCACCCCCGACTGGCGCTGCCGTCGGGGCAGCCCAAGACCGTTGATGCGTGATCTCGCGCGGAGCTCGTCGACCATCGTGCGAAGATGGTGCTGAAGAGGATAGACGCGGACCTGAGGCCATGCAGCTTGGGGGCGGTGAAGCTGACCGGGGCCACGCTCTTGAGGGAGTTCCTGGAACACCGTGTGGCTCCGCTCCAGGAGCATTCGCTCCCGTTGTGGAGGCTTGGGGAGGTAGGTGACGCCCTGCGCCCGAGCTCCGAGGCCCTCTCTGACGAAGATCTGGTCGCGATTCTCCATTCCTTGGTCGGGGGAGACATGGCGAGGCCGGAGGGCGCTCCCGTCCCCCTGTTACTTCGCGATGACTCGGAGCAAGTGGTGAACACCATGCCCACCTTCGGTGAGGGGCTGGTGCCCGCCGGGGCTCCCGAGGACCTAACGATGTTTGTGATGGTGAACGTTTCCTCCAGCAAATCCAGCGGGAGTGGGGAGGAAGAAGAGGAGGTAGAGGAAGAAGGGTCTGACTACGAGGCGACTGGCGAGGAGTCGAGGGATTCCTTCCCTCGGCGCAGGTCCCACGCCCTTCGCTCCATGCCGGACGATGACGAGGCTGGTGCCAGGCGAGGAGGGGAGGATTCTCCCCTGGTTTCGAGGAAGGGCAGGTCGGGGCTGGTTCCCCCAGGGTCCGTTCTGGCTGCGGGGCGGTCTGAGGCCAGCTCCGGCCTTCCCTACGCGCCTACTGCTTCCGGGCCTCCCAAGGCTTACCCTAGCTGCATGCTTTCAGGCTTCAAGTTCAGCTGGAGGCTGCTTGAGTCCGTGGATGACGACTAGTAAGAGTTCGATCCGTGTTTTGCTTTGCTTTTGCCGCCGAGGCTTGACGTCTGTATTCTCTTGGCCAGGTCGGCACCTGCAGCTAAAAGGCCGAAGGGGGCTTCTGCGGCCCTGCTTGAGGTGGGTTACTTTGCCGGGGCTCTGGCTCCGTCTGAGGAAAGAGGAGCAGCGAAGTCGCGCCTCCCACCTTGGTCATCCTCACTGAGCCCAGCAGGGGCGCTCTGGCGGTGAGTCAGCCCCCGTGTCCCCGCTCACTCTGGAGGTGCCTGCGCATGACGTTGTCGCTGAGGTGCCCAAGGCCCAGGGGGCTCCTCCTTCCCAAGCCGTGATCACGCTGCCGTCTTCTACACCTGCTCCACCGGCTCCAGTCCCTTCTGATCCCTCGGCCATCCTGGACCAGGCTGCCAGCGAACTGAGCCGACTACAAGAGGATCTCTGGAATGCTGACCCCCGTCTGGTGGACGGGCACCTGGAGCTAGCTTCCGGCTGGGCCCGCTCTGCCGCCTCCGTCCGAGTGGCGCTGAGCCAAGCCGCGTCGGCCTCCGATGGGGAGAAACAAGCCGCCTGCCAGGCCAGGGCCGCTCGCGATGCTGCCTAGGGCGACGCCACGGACACCCGGGACCGCTGCAAGGCGCTGGAGGTCGAGCTGTAAGGCCTGCGCGACGAGCTCGCCAAGGAGGTCCGCGACCGCCAGGAGAAGGAGAAGGAGATGGAGGCTCGGGGAGGCCGCCGTCGAGGACAGGGCGCCGAGCTTGATGGTTGCCGTGGCGGTTGGAGACGCTTGGAGCGATCGCTGAAATCGGAGAGGATCGAGCTAGACATGAAGGCAAAGATCCTGGCTGATGATCGGGTGGCTTTCGCCAGGTTGGAGGAGAAGGCTCGCACCGCGTTGAAGACGCACTATGAGGGTGGCTTGGAGAAGCCGTTGGCAGGTGCGGAGGGCGGCCCCGCCGAGCTGCTTCCTTTCTTGGTCCGTGCACTTGAAGATGTCGTGGACGGCCTTGGCCCCCTGGCGAGGCGAGGCACATGCCCTGTCTTCTCTGGCTGCTGCTGTCCTCAACCACGTCTACCTTGCGACCCAGCGTCGACCTTGACGGCCTGCTGGAGCTGTGTGAGATGACCTTGCAGCTGCTGCTGCTTGAGGCCGTGAAAGGCCGAGCGAGGCCCTCTTGGGAAGGTTCAGCGCCTTGAGCACCTTGCTGGGCGTGGTGCCGCCAGCTCATGCTGACCTTGGGAGGTGGGCGCCACAGGAAAGTGATCCCGCAGCTTTAAGCTCTGTTTTAATTCCTGCAACATGCACCATGCCTCGTGGAAGCGTTTAAACTGTGTTTGGCGTTGTGAAACGACTTATGGCTTGTAATATTTTCTTTGAATTCGCATTCTTCCCTCCTACTTGCATGTGTTCTACGTCGGCAGGGCACGACCCCGCGCATACCTCAGCCGCCGTTAGCCCCGACCGGAAACCAGGACGGGACCAAGGAGTGAGGGGCAACGTGGCAAGTTAGGCTCTGAGTCGCGATGCTCGAGAGTCCCCTTAACCTTGAACAACAAGTAGGGACGGGAGGCATAGGAGTGGATTGGTCGTTCTACGTCGGCAGGGCCCGGCCTCGCGCATACCTTAACTACCGTTAGCCCGGACCGGAGACCAGGACGGGACTAAGGAGTGAGGGGCTACATGACCAGTTAGGCAAGTTAGGCTCCTGAGTCGTGATGCTCAGGAGTCCCCCTTGACGTTCAAACGAATTTTCATACCTTGGCTCCGCTCGGGGAGGCGCGCGACGACCAGGTCCGAGGGACCTGGCTGGGTGGCGTATGTTCGGGCGTGGCCCGGATGCAGCCCCCATGTCCAGCCCCCTCGCACGGCACTCCCGAGGGGAGGCGTTGCGATGGCGCCATACACTGAGCTCTGGGCTCCCTGAGGTTGATACGGTTGTGAGCCGCCCTCAGTTGTTTATCACCATCGCGGAGCATAGCGCTTCCGTATGTGTACGGGCATAGCCGCTCCTCGGCAGTGTCGTCAGCCAGCGCGGAGCATGGTGCTTCCGCTGGTACGTGGGAGGGGGCTCCCCTCCTGGAGGATCCCCTGGGGCGTGTACATCCCCGCCCTGACATGTGGCCGGCACGGTAGGGCTAGGAGAGGTGTATCTGGGCCCCCGTGAGCTAGCGTGGGACTCACGAGGCCCTACCTCGAGGTAGGTTGCGCCTGGCTCTGAGCCTTTATCAATGGTGTGTTCATGCAGGGTGGTTAGAATGCAAATGGTCTACGTCCTCAGGTCCCGGCCCTCGAGCAATCTCAACCGCCGCTGGAATGACAGGTCGCGATGTCGTGGGCCAAGGCCAGGGGGTGAGGGCTGGAGAGCCAGTAAGAGCCCATGAGTCGCGATGCTCAGGTACCCCCCTATTAACGTGCAAGCGCTTTGCATTAGGGTGGAGAGGCCCATGACAGGTAGTAGGCAATAATTACGTGAACCAGGTTAAGCGCGGAGGAGCAAATCCATCTAGATAGGTGCGGAGAAAGCTCATGCCACTGGGTCTGGCCCGAGCAGCTTGGGGATAATGCAGCCCGAGGGGCGCCCCCAACAAGGTAAGTAAAGAACATAAGCAAAGCGGATACATGCGCAGAGGATGGACCCGTGACACAGGGAATGATGCAGCCGAGGCGCTCCTAGCTAAAACGGAACTTGGAAAGGTGTCACTGATATGGTCGGAGATGGCGGGATGTTGAGGTAGCGGATGACGCGTGATGAGGAAGCCGGCCCTCACGAGCCCTCCAGGCCTGGAGCCTCGGGAGGCTCCGGGGGCATGAGGGGTTCCTCGAGAGCCATCTCCATCTCGTCGGGACTGCGCTGCTAGACCTCCTGAGCCTCTGGCACCTCGCCTCGGCCGTGATGGGCGGCGACCCGCGTTGAAAGGCGAAAGGCATGCAAGCGTGGTTGTGAGGTGGACCCTCGCAAGGCCCCGCAGCGTGAGGGCGGAGGCGCTCTGAGGCGCTGCTCGGTTGAGCCTGCTATGTCGATCTTGAGAATCGCAGCCCACCATCCTCGCCAGGATGTGGGGCCACGGCGGGCAAGCGGCGACAGCCGCTCATGACTCTTGACTCCTGTAGCTCCTGGGTGTTCCTCATGATGAACTCCAGAGAGTTTGGCCCTCCTTGCCTCATACCTTCCTGAGTGGTGCCCAAGCGCCTCCCTCGTGACCCCGGCTAGGTCGGTGGCTTGCCATGAAAGAGCCCCTGAGCCCCGCCTGAGGAGGGCGCCAAGCGCGCCTTCCTATGTGACAGAGGGTGGCGCCCCTTGAACGGGCGCGAGTCCTGTTGCCACGCCTCCGGAGGTGCCTACCCCATGAGGGCTTGGACCAGGCGAAGCCTTCTTCTTCTTAGGGATCGCCTCGGGAAGTCTCCCGCTCCTGTGATCTGGGTCTTCGATTGCTGCGGCTTGGAAGGCATGCTCAAAAGAGCACATTTCATCCCTTTCCTCACAAGGCACTGTGATGACTCCTCCGCTTCCTGGCATCTTGAGGACATTGTAGCCATGGTGAGTCGCTGCCATGAACTTGGCCAAAGCTTGGTACCCGAGGATGGCATTGTATGGTAGGAGAATGTGGGTGACGTCGAAGTCGATGAGCTCGGTGCGGTAGTTTTTGCGCTGTCCGAAGGTGACGGGAAGGCGAACTTGCCCTATCGGGATGGTGGAGCTATCGGTGACTCCTGAGAAAGGCTTGGTCGGCTGAAGCTGATCGTATGGCACTTGGAGATCATTGAATGTCTTGATGGATAGGACATTGAGTCCTGCTCCGCCATCGATGAGGGTCCTGGAGACTTGCACGTTGCTGATGACTGGTGAGCAAAGCATGGGGAGGACTCCGGCCATTGCCGCGCACTTGAGCTGATCCGCTGAGCTGAACGTGATGGCGCCTGACGACCACCGAGAGGCGTGTGGCCTCACGGCAGGGAGGACTGCATTCACCTCGCGAGCAAACTGCTTGAAGATGCGATGAGAGGTTGTGGCCTGAGCGCCACCCAGGATGCAAGCGATCTCGCGCGGCTCCTGGAAGCCCCCAGCCCCCTCGTCTTGATGATGGTCTTTGTACCTCCTCGGCAGCTGCGGCAGAGGTGGGAGCCCTGCATCGCCTTGAGGGAGGTCCTCACGAGGCTGGTCCCTCCAACCTCCCTCGCGAGGCTGGTCCTGCCAGCGGTCCTCGCGAGGTCTATCACGCCATCCTTGGCGAGGGCCACGGTCTTCCCAGCATCCTGCGCCTCTTCCTCCTCCTCGGCCGTAGCCCCAATCATTGCGCTCGGGGCGTCGACTGATACACCCTTCTCGCACGGCACTGAGCTCCTGGCATTCGTTGGTGTTGTGGGTGTGGAGGTCGTGGTATACGCAGTATCTGCTGCCTTTGGATGACTCGGGTTGATCCCTGCCTTGCTTGGTGTCTGGTTCTGCCACGAGCACGGCAGCCCCTTTGTGCTTCACGTCCTTGACCTTGGGCTTCTTCTCTTCTGGATCGGCAGCCGGAAGCTCGAGGAGGGAGAGGCACCCTTCCTCAGCACTGGCACATTTGGTCACCAAGTTGAACAGCTCCAGGGATGTGCACAGGTCTTCATGCATTGCTAGCTCCTCATTCATCTGGACGTCACGCACGCCATCGGAGAAGGCTGAGATGATGGCTTCCTCAGTCACCCTGGGGATCTTGAGGTGGGCGTTGTTGAAGCGCTGGATGTACATCTGCAGGGTCTCTCCTGGCTGCTGCTTGATGCGGCGCATGTCGCTCATGGCCAGAGGCCGATCGCGAGTGCCTTGGAAGTTGGCGATGAGGAGATCGTGCCGGGAGGAGATCGTGCCGGGAGCCAGGTTCAGGAGCCAGGTTCGGGCTCCGTCCTTGAGTGCCATGGGGAACCAATTCGCCATATCCTTTTCGTCACCGTTGGCGGCTTAGATGCACAGCTCATAGAGCTGAAGGAACTCCAAGGGGTCGGCAGTGCCGTCGTAGCGAGGAGGCAGGTCTGCCTTGAACTTGTCGGGCCATGCGATGCTACGTAGCTCGGCGGTGAAGGCGCAGCAGCCTGTAGTGGCCATCGGGGCTCTCTGCTGATGCAGAGCTTGATCTTTTAGATTCCCGCGCACCGCTGCCTGGAGCAGTGCGGGGTCTTGACGTGGTGACACTGGAACACGATCGCGGCGCTCCGGTGCTGGGAGCACGCAAGCACCTTCTTGGGGACGAGGGATCTCCTGGCAGCTCCTTTCTTGTTGTGCGGGCGCCGGGCGCGGAGGGTCTCGGCCTGGGGCAACGCGCCTTGGAGCCAGGGCGCCTTCTTGGCGAGGAGGTGGCGGGGGTACCCCCGGCTCCCTATCTCCCGCGCGGGGTGAAGGGCGAGGCTATGAGAGGGATGGCACGAGGGAGCCCCCTGCTGTGCGGATGAGCTCGGCGACGCGGTCGAGCCACTCCTCGTAGACGTCATCGTCAGGGCAGTAGCGCAGGAGCTCGTTCGCCGTGATGAGCGCGGCTCGAGCCTCCATGGGAGCGCGGTGTGCGCGGAACGAAGAACCAGCAGGGGCGAGCGAAGGAGTAGCGGTGCGGCCCTCTCGCTTCACCGATGGATGCAGGGACGAGGCCTGCTACTCGTTCCCCGCCTGGCCGGTGGCGGCGTTGGCGGCAGGCGGCAGGGAACGATAGGGGTGTCCGCCGACGGGAGCCGTCTGGGCGACTCAAGCGGCGCGAGCAGCCCGGCGCTCGGCACGGGCTCGGCGAGCGTCAGCCATGGACACGACGGAAGATCACACGCGGCCAGCGGAAGAAAGATTCCGGCGCACCCCTACCTGGCGCGCCAAATGTCGGATTTCGGGTTCCGACAGACCCTTGAGGTTCGAACTCTTGGGTGCGCACGGAGATCTTTCCCCTACCAGCTCACGCGTTAATGTATGCAAGGGGTATAAACTAGGAACGATGAACAGCACAAGAGACACAAGATTTATACTGGTTCGGGCCACCGTTGTGGTGTAATACCCTACTCCAGTGTGTGGTGTGGTGGATTACCTCTGGGGCTGATGAAGAACAGTACGGAAGAAAGCCTCGCGAGGGGCTATTCTTGAGCTGGTGCGATGGACTGCTTGGGTGAGTCCAGTCGCTTCTGTCTCTCTCTCTGGTAGGTTCGACCTCCTCTTGGTCCGGTGGCTAGTCCTATTTATAGAGGGAGGCCCTGGGCCTCTTCCCAAATAATGAGCGGGAAGGGCGCCAACAATTGGCCATTTTGAAGGGGAACATCTAGTACACTTATCCTGACTAAAGTTGGTCTTCGGCTGCCAAAGGCTCTGACGGTAACGCCGTCCTGGACTCCACGATGACCTCCGTCCTGCCGCTCTGCTGTTCTTGGTCTTGTTGCACCAAAGCGGTAACCTTTGCCTGATGCCTTGGCCTATGCTTGCCTCCTTTGCACCAAAGGGGAAACGAGGACACTGCGCAGGCTGGCGCCCGCCTGATCTCCATCGCCATGGCTTGCGTCACGGGGCACCCTCGTGAGGTACCCTGCCTTGATCTCTTCGCCTCCTCGTGAGCCTGCCTGACGAGGCTGCCCCTGAGGAAGGTTCCTATTGTCCGCCCCGCGAGGCTTAGCCCCTTGCGAGGGTCTTGAGCTTGAGCTAATGAAGCTGGGCCGTGCTGGGCCCCCACTTGAGCCACGCCGCAAGCCGCAGGCAGGAAAGTCTGGGGACCCCCGTTCCCGGAACGCCGACAATTCTGCAACAAACCCCGCCAAGACTCTGCTCTGGATCGTTGAGGTACTTTCAAACTTTAAACCAAAAGTTGACAGCTCCAGGGCCCATTCCACGATCCTCCCTGTTCCAACTGGGTTATGCAGTATCCGTTGCAACGGGAGGCGGGTGACCACTGTGATCTCGTGCACTTGGAAGTAATGGTGCAGCTTCCTCGAAGCCATAAGGAGGCCGAAGAGCAGCTTTTGCACACCTGAGTACCTCGACCTAGCCCCCGGCAAGAGGGTGCTGACGAAGTAAACTAGGTGTTGTACCATTTTCTTCTTCTGCACCTCTTCACCCGGTCGCGTGGGTCCTGTCGCGCTAGCGTTAGCCTCTGCCGGGGACTCAGTCTTGCCGGAATCGAGCCCTGCCGGGGAGGGTTCCGGCTTGCCATCTGTTGACTATACCACTGTCGCTGCCTTCTCGTCGACCTCTCTCTGCGCCACTAGTGCGACGCTAACCACCTGATTTGTTGCCGCTAGATAAAGCAGCAACGGTTCTTGTGGTTTGGGCGCAACCAGCACTAGAGTAGAGGAGAGGTATTTCTTCAAATCCTGTAGCGCTGCCTTGGTCTCTGGGGTCCACTCCACTGGCCCTGCCTTCTTCAGGATCTTGAAAAAAGGAAGGGCACGCTCCGCGGACTTGGAGATGAACCGGCTCATGGCAGCAACGCACCTAGTGAGCCGACGCACGTCCTTGATCCGTTTGGGTGCCACAATCTGCTCGATGGCCTTGATCTTATCTGGGTTTGCTTCAATCCCGCGCTAGGACACAAAGAACCCGAGAAGCTAGCCAGACGGGACGCCGAAGACACACTTCTCAGGGTTCAATTTGAGGTTGATCTTGCGCAGGTTTGCAAATGTTTCCTCCAGATCTTGCACAAGAGTTGCTTTGTCCTTGGTTTTGACCACTATGTCATCCATATACGCTTCCATATTTCTATGTAGCTGGGGTTCAAAACCAATTTGGACTGCTCTTGCAAAGGTTGAGCCAGCATTCTTCAACCCTAAAGGCATCCGTAAAAAGCTATACGTACCACATGGGTGATGAATGCTGTCTTTTCCTCATCTTCTTTTGTCATGAAGATCTGGTGGTATCCCGAGTAGGCATCAAGGAATGATAACAGGTCACACCCAGCCGTGGAGTCAACAATCTGGTCAATGCGCGGTAAAGGGAAGGGATCCTTTGGACAGGCCTTATTGATGCCTGTGTAATCAATACACAGCTTCCACTTCCCATTTTCCTTGCGCACTACTACCGGATTGGCCAACCATGTTGGATGGAGTATTCCTCTCACCAAGCCTGCGGCCTCTAGCTTTCTGATTTCTTCCGTGATGAACTCATGCCTCTCCAGAGCTTGCTTCCTGACCTTTTGCTTGACGGGCCGCCTCATAAATAGTGTCCGGCCAGGTGACTAGTTAATCTTGCCTTATAACACAAGTCATGCCATTACGGTGGTTTATCACTACGGGCCGTGAGTCGCCTGCGGGCTTTAGGCCCTTTATTGAACCACCATCTTCAAGCTTGATACTGGGCTTCGTATGATGATTTGTCTTAGCATAACCCGGCCCCTCCTGGGCGGGTTACGCTAATAGTTATATCCCCAACATTAGGCCCCAGATTAATTTGAACCGGTTCATGTCAACCTTCCATACCTTAAGCAAAAGCCTTCTGTCTTCTGTCTGTGCAAAAGTTATAACCCGCCATGACGTCATCTTCTGGATTTGTAATGATATGCCATGACATCATCTTCCATTAGATTCATATTTTATTCCGTCATATCCCAACGGATCCTTATCTTAATGACCATCCCAAAAATCAAGGCGTCGGAGTAGCTGGATAACCACGTCTGGCCTCCTCGTTTCTTGCGCCCTCTCTGTCAGTCTTTCCTTATAAATAGGCACGACCTTTAGGTCTTTCTCCATTCTCTGCTTTCTTTCGTCTTCTTCCTCTCGCGACTCCGCTGCTACTCGAGCTCCGCCGCCGTCTCCGCTGCAGCAGAGCACCCCTTCTTCGTTGATCTTGGCCGCTGCATCCACCTGAATCAACCAGAGAATGGCGGTGATCCTCCGCAGTAGATCTACATCTGTAAGACTTCACCTTCCCGCACTTCAGATCTGCATTTAGGGTTTCTGTGTTCTTCCATGTTCATCATGGTTCTTCATCATTTCTTCGCAGTTCCTCCACTGTGACTTTTTCTGATCCAAAAAGAACATATAGCTTATGTGGTAATTGTTTCGCATCCATTTCGGATGCCAGTAGATTACTTCCTCTAGTCCAGAGGCCTCATTAGAGCTCGCAGATTTATCTGCACTAGACGTTTAGGTCCAGAATATTTTCTTTTTTGAACAATCGTTTGATCCAAAATAGCAACTGCAATCTGTGAAACTTGTTTGTGTGATACTTAGGAAAAAACTGTATCCTTTAGATCCGCCTAGCCATGGAGACTCTTATCGCCGGTTTAAAAAATAATATAATCAATAATTCCGACCACCCATGGTAGTTTAAATAACTTGACTGTTTATGATGCTTATGGCGGCCTGAAGAATCTGATACGTTTGGCCATATGTCATTAGGCCCCTTCGTAAGCCGCCATCTTGGATATGAATTGAAATATTATCCTCCTGCTTAAATTTGAACCGGAATTTCTATCTTGTCATAGGATTCCATCTCCATAATGCCGCCCAAGGCTCCCAAAGCACCGGTTACATGCAACTAGGTTAAATCCATCATCACAGATAACACCTTTAGTGAGTTCATGAAGACTGGTTATCTACCGAAGAAGCAAGTCATGTCCTATCGTGCTCCTGACCCGGAAGAAGAAAAACCTCAACCCAAGGAAGGAGAAGTTATTGTCTTCACTGATCATATGAAGCGGGGCTTTTTCCACCCGGCTCAAAAATTTTTAGAGACGTCTTGCACTTTTTTGACCTGCGACCTCAAGACATCGGACCTAATTCCGTGTCAAATATCTGCAATTTTCAAGTGTTCTGTGAGGTGTACCTTGGAGAAGAACCCAATTTGCTACTCTTTAGGGAGTTATTTTATTTGAACTGTCAAAATGAACGTGCCAATGGGCCCAGTTTGGAGCTTGGGGGAATCTCAATCCAGCGCCGGAGGGACTGTCTTTTCCCGTATGCCGAACTGCCGAGTCACCCTGAAGATTGGAACCAGACATGGTTCTACTCTCAAGACACCTCTCCGGCTAACGAGAACCCTCTGCCCGGCTTTCGCGCTCTGCGCCTGGAGTCAACTCACCCCCCTGCCAGACAAGTTGTCTCCGACTGAACGTCTAACACTTGCCCCCACCATGAGCAAGTTCAAGGATCTTTTGGGGAACGGTCTAAACAACATTGATCTGGTCCGAGTTTGGCTTGCCTGGCGGGTTATTCCTTTGAGCCACCGCCCCGGCTTGATATGCAATTATACAGGCCAAAAGAATGACCCTCTACGAAATAGTCCTGACGACTTACCTGAGGATGTTGTCGATGATATGACCAAGTCTCTTCTGAATGAGAGCCTGGCAGATTGTGGGGAAGTAGCCCTAAGTCCCTTCTCCATAAGCTAACCCGGCTCCAGCGGTAAGCTATTGACTTGAGGATTTTTACCTTCAATTTATAGCAATTCTGTATTTACTCAAAATTCATTGTAATTTATAGGCTGATGATGAATTTTGGAAGGTCAAGTATGACCATGAGGCTACAAAGAAAGCCCGAAAAACCAGGAAAGCCTCCAGGAAAGCCGCTGCCCGGAAGAAAGGTAACAAACCCAGCGCCTCAGACCTGCTTCATTTGGATGATACCTCTAAATCAGAGGTAGCTCTTGACTCTTTAGGCTCCTTTTTTAACCATCTTATTGACCTTGATTATCATCAGGAGGATACCGGAGCAAGCCATGTGGCGATTGAAGAGGTAACTCTAATTTCCTCCGACGCCGAGCCTTTGCCGAGGCAGAAAATCCAAAGAGTAACCCGGAAAGTAAGATTTTCCCATCCTTTAGCTTACCAAGATCCTCAATTTCTTTCGAAGCGACAGATTCATGAGATCCGAAGGGAGACCCGGACTAGCAAAGATGCGGAGCTCTCCTCCGGCTTACCCGACGTAACAAGGAAACCTGGACTTAGGTCATCTCCGATTTATATTCTTTTTACCCTTTGGTGGATTTCATTCGTCAACCTCTCAATTCATCTGACTCAAACTATCAGGGAACCTCCCCTTCCTCCGGCGAATCAATGCAGTCTAATATGCCAGCTTTCAAAACCGCTCCCGGGTAATGCTAACATGTTTACCTCGTTCTTATCTTACTCATATTTTTGTACTAATCCTTTGATTTTCACACAGTGTACAAGTAAAGCCCAGCAAAAGGGCGAAGAAGAATAAGCCGGCCGAAGACCCGATCGTGATTGAAACGCAGGTCAGAACGGCTGCTCCTGAGACCTCCGCCCATGAACCGCCACCTGAACCAACCCGCAGGTCAGAAAATGGCCGTCGTACTCATCAGCCGCAGGATTACTGTTAGCTGATGAGGCATCAACTTGGTACAGAAAATCCAAGCAAAATATACAGGATATGTAGTACAAGACCATTCTGGCCTGCGAGTACAACAAATGGTTCCTAGTGGTTGATGGCGGAAGCGGTTTGTGGATCATTAGTGGAACTCCATTTCCCACGGGAACAGCTGACCAGGTTAACCCCTATCTTCGCGAGGCAGCTATCACCGTTTCTTAGTCTCGGGGCTGTCGTCGAAACGCTCCTCTCCAAGCAGGAAATTTGGCCAAGACAATAGCCAGGGACAAGCCAGTGAGTACTTTGAATGTACTCGCAAACATTATGATCACGGTTATAATAATAGTGATAGTCATGCACTGACATATCCCATGATCACGTATCCGGTCATAAATAAAATGTTTTATGCATTCAAGCAGGTTATTTATATGCGCATGAACTAATGAAGTGGAAATAAAATGCCGCAGTCGGGCGTCTATGCGACACCACATAAAGGGCTTATAAGGAAGATAAATAACATGCAATGCCACAGTCCGGCGTCTCAGCGACACCGCGTAAAGGGCTTATAAGGAAGATAAATAACAAGTAATGCCACAGTCGGGCGTCTCCACGACACCGCATAAAGGGCTTATAAGGAGAATAAATTAACGAACAGTGCCACAGTCGGGCGTCTCAGCGACACCATAGAAAGGGCTTATAAGAATATATAAATAACGAGCATGCCGCAGTCGGGCGTCTCAGCGACACCACAGAAAGGGCTTATAAGAATATATAAATAACGAGCATGCTGCAGTCGGGCGTCTCAGCGACACCACGTAAAGGGCTTATAAGAATATATAAATAACGCAGCATGCATGATCAGGCGTCTCAAATAAACCACGAAAGGGCTTATAAGAATATATAAATAATGAGCATGCCGCAGTCGGGCGTCTCAGCGACACCACAGAAAGGGCTTATAAGAATATATAAATAACGAGCATGCCGCAGTCGGGCGTCTCAGCGACACCACAGAAAGGGCTTATTAGAATATATAAATAACGAGCATGCCGCAGTCGAGCATCTCAGCGACACCACAGAAAGAGCTTAAAATGTAAAGATCACCATGATTATCTAGGAGGTAGAACTGTGACTGGTCCACCTCCCCTCTTCTTCCTCTGTCGCGAGCGGAGGCGGGACTCCGGCGACCGTCGCCGGCGAACGGCGGGTCCTTGTGGGGAGCTGAGGGCGGGGATGGATCCGCGGATCTAGGGCGATCCTTCCGGTGGTTGCAGGGTTGTCGGAGGTGGAGGAATTCGCCGTCGACGAGCTTCGCGGCGGCCGGTGGTTTCGGGAGCGAAGTGAGTTTGCGGTGATGGTGGCTCTCCGTCGCAGCTGGGGATCTGGGTGGCACCGCAAGAAGGAGTGGAGTCGTCTGGTGGCGTTTGGAGGGCCGGGGAGACTCTGGTTGTGCCGAACGGAGCTAGGAGGTGGCGGTGGCCGAACTGGCCGGAGTTGGTGAAGACGGCCTCTTCCCCCTCAATTGACGGCAACGGGGGCACTAGGAGGATGGTGTGATGCTGCCCGAGTGCTCGGATGGGCTCGGAGCTTCTTAAATAGGCACATCAAGGCGGTTCCGCGGGGGTGGGGATAAGATCGCCGGCGACCGACGGTCTGTAGCAGCAGGGGGGCGTGGCGGGGCTGAGGGATGGCGGCAGGAGCTAGCGGACGAGCGGAGCACTGCTCCAGGGCGAGCTGGCGAGCGGGAGTGGCTCGGGCGGCGCCGACACGGTCGGGGCCTGCATGCGGCCGTCAGCTAGCCGCCACGGCCGTCCGGACGGTGGCGCTGTGGAGTGCCAGAGGTGGTCGGGGTGGCGTGGCGGTGCAGGGGGATACGTGGCGTGCTAGCAGCTGTTAGCCAAGGTTCGGAACGGGTGCGGGGCGAGACGCGGCGGCTCGGGCGCATGTGCGTGCCAAACGCACGCTCTGGGCGCGCCCAGAGCACGCCCGGGACGTGTTCGATGAAATGCCAGTGCCTGCTAGAGGTCGCGGGTGAGGCTGGCAAAAGACAGGGCTAGGGTAGGGTTAGTCAGAAGGTAAAAGGGCATGGTGGTTAGGTCAGGTGGCCAAGTTCATAATGAAAATTTGAAATCATGCCAAATCTGGCTATGCACTCAGGGTGTTTGACAAAATGCCAAGCGCATCTAGGCAATACTTGGGGTGGCCAAATTCTCCAGATCAGGGTCTCTTTGGATGGACAAGAGGGTGGTGGGGTTAGTTTGACAAAAGAAGAAACTTGTTAGTGCAAGTTTTGCAAAACCTCAGTTTTGGACACAAAGCAAATGGCAATGTTGCAAGCAATTAGAATCATTCCATAGGTCCACTCTCCTGGACTTAAGGGTTTGGCAAGGAGGATTATCAGTAGAAAAAGGAATCATGGATCAAGGAGCAACTAAAAAGGTGGTTGTTGTACAAAACCTCAAGTTGGACCAGAATGGAAAAGAGGATGGTTTACTCAAATCTTTCAAAGAACATCATTAGGTTTTTGCACAAAGTTGATTTATATACTCCTGTTGACATCCCAAAATTTTGGTAGAAGTATTAAAGAAATATTTGAATAGGTTGTAGTGCAAAAATGCTCTCTGGACTAGATTTTAAGATAAGGTGTAGAGCTCAAAATATCTAAAGAACGGAAGATACTTTTGCATAAAAGTGGTTTAAATACATCACATGACATCTCCAAATTTTTGTGAGATTTTTGAATGAATTTATAAAAGGGTTGTAGTACAAATGGGACCATAAAACTATGGGAAAACAATCTTCAAGAAAATTAAAGACCAGGAAGAATATTATATAATTAATTCTCCTGATAAAAGAGAAGATTTTCTTGAGAGGGCAAACAAGTCCAATATCATAAATGAAAGGTTTTCAATTTAGGGGATAACTCCAAGATAACCAAGAAAAGAATGGTTTTGAAAACAAGAAAGTCCAAGAAAAGAAAATTTTAAATCCCTGGCAAGATTTTAATTAACAAAACAAGGTTAAAAAATTTGGGTGTCACAACACTACCCCCCTTAAGAAAAATCTCGTCCTCGAGATTTACTAGGGGCTGCTTTAATAAAAAAATACCCATTAAAACAAAAATGGCTACAGTGAGAGGGCAATAAGTGGTGCAAAAATACAGTGTGGGACACCGGCGCTGCGTGGAAAAATCTACGATTTTTGGGGAGAAACGAGCGATTTCTACACTGGATATGAATTTAGAATAACTTCTAAATTTAATAAAACGCTGGTCGTACCCGAGAGCACAGGGCTCTCTCTGGCTGACAGGTGGACCCGGGCCCACGGTCAGCCTCTTCTCCTTCCTCCGGCCCTTTATTCTTCCTCTCTCCCGCACGCTTTCCCGCGCTTTCTCCACCGGCGACGCCTAGCGTGTAGGGTATCTAGGCCGTACTGCGGTAGTGCGCGGCGTGCTAGCTGCCGGTGCAGCGTGCACTCACCTCGCGGGCCAGTGCGTTGTCGGCACTGCTCGCGGATTCGCCTCCGAACACCGGCGGTAGGGCGACGAGCGGCACTGGTGGACCTCGCCCACTGTACACCGAGCCCGAGCTATAAAACGGCCGAGGTGTTCTCCTCCTTTTCCTCGCACCTAGCCTCACTCCTCCTTCTCCCTCCTTCTCCTCTGTTTCCGTTGGCCGGAGCTCGAGACGAGGCTCTAATGGTGGAGGTGGTGCCGGACTGGTACTTGATCATGCTGTGCGGAGGGCTGGCAGCGGTGCTGGGGCTCTCCATGCTCATGTGTGCGATGATCCTCGATGATCGTCGCGATGCCGCTGCTCGGGTGCTGGCTCTCCGCGGTGGCGGTGACCATGAGGAGTAGGTGGGGTGTGTCGGGTGCTAACTGTTGTTCGGAGGTGCTCAGTTAGATGCAACACAGTTGCAAAATTTCGCAAGCGGTGTATGTGTTCGTGTAATTGTGGTTGTGAGCCTACTGCCATGGTGCTGCGTGAAATAAATAATCTATGTCGTGAGAAAATACATGCTGCAGCAATTCAGGGAAAAGAAAACTCACTCCAGGATTTTACCGCGAGAAAAAACCGTAATACACTAGAGTCAAACAGCAATAGAACTACTCAATTTAATAGAAACTAAAAGATTTACTCGCCGCGAAAAACTCGGGGTAGCATGCATAAGTTACAACACATAGACATAGTTGCAGGAGTAAACAGAGCAGTGACGTCTATATTAAAAATGGTAACTGGACGGGGTCCCGAGAAAACGTTTCCGGTACTGGGATACACTCTTCTTCTATCGGAGAAAGTGGATTGACCAGTCGATGAATGTGTCTCTCCTGGTCGGGCCTCAGTGATCTGCAGATGGCGAACTGAGGATTTAAATCCGCGAGGCTCTGTAGATAACCCATCACACATTGGGTTAAACGTTCTTGAGCGATGACGTACTGGACAAGGTTGGCCAGGACTGGGTCTCTCTCAATCCGTCCACCGGAAATGATGTTACTCCTCCGGTGCTGCACGGCTTGAAAGTAATAATACCCTCGTTCGCTGGCATAGGGCACCGCGAATCGAAGGCGAGCAAGCGCTTCATATGCAGCAGCTTCTACGGCCATATGCGGGGTCGGCATAGATTTCCCTACGAAGGAGACCTCTGTTGGATCTTGGTTTGGGTTTACGGGAGGGATGTGCACGGCTGCCCAATATCTCGAGGTGGAAGGGGTGATTCTTTATTTAAACAGCTCGTACTGGGGTGGCTGGGTAGCGCCCATGGTACTACAGGTAAAATCCCACAATACCTTGACAAAACTACCCGGGGTTGCATCGGGAGTTCTCAGATAAATACTGGGGCTCGTCATGGCAAGAAATGGTTGTGAGGATGGTGCACAAGGTGAGGGGTGCTTGGCAGGGTCACGCAGTGGTCCTTTTATAGCACCGGAGATGGGTCATTTTACCGTGGTGAAAGGTAGTAAATTTGCCAGCTCGGCTCCGGGAGTCGGGGTCAAAGCCACAGATACATATCTCACCAAAGTGACGTATCACTGTGGGGGTTGTCGGGGCGGTTATTGGTAGCTGCGCCAAGGATAGAGAAATCACATTGCATGCTAATATATCCATGCAAGGCTACTATATAAACCAGAGGCACGATGACAGGCTGCGTTAACTTAAGTGGTCACAGGGTTACAAAGCGAGGATACACTGGGACTCGACACTACTCGAGTGACCTAGTCTACCTCGTTTACATCCAAGCGGGCGTGCCTTGTGGATGTCGAGGCTTCTCCACGGTTCTCACCATCAGAATTAGCTGGAGAGGGTTGAGGGGCTGCAGCCTCGGGGTAGTGATGATGACCATCACGGGGATTGTTGACCACAACCCCGTTGGAGTGTGCTCCTAGGAGGCGACGAAGCACTTTTGGGGTCATCAAAGCACCTTGGCTGACGGCTGGGGCTGACCTCAGGGTCTCGATCTATTGTCCGAACAGCACGACTGGGTTGTCGGTGTTGTGCTCGATCTCTTCTCTTGCCGGGGCTCGACAAACCAGCTCTCCACGAGCAGCGATCAGATCAATGGTGATTTGATCGAACAATTCCTCTAGTGCACCTACATAGCGCACTAGGTGCAACAATGCAGGATCTGTCTCGTGATCTCCGTTGGCAACTTGGGGTGGTCTACCGTACCCTTCACGTCTGGGGTAGTAGTGGAACGAGCGACAGTTAACTCTGGGTGACAAGTGCCTGAGATGAACTATAGCCTCTCGAGCAGCTAGTTGGATGGCTTGTGGGTCAAAGGAAGTTGTCCTTCCGGTGAACCTGTAGGGGCGCTCGGGTGCTAGACACCTACCATAGATGTGTACCGTGGCCCAGAATTGATGGCTCTCACCACTCAGGGGTCCTTGGTACACAACATATTCTGGGGGCTCTTCTAACGCATAGGCACGGCGGGTGAGGTTTGCGAGTATGGTCACAAAGCCTCCAAGGTTGGTTGCTGTGGTCTCATTGTGCACGACGGGACCGGGCATAGTGGCTCGGTTTGTGGTAGCGGCTGTGCTGTGCTGGGTTGGGGCTAGCGTGCCCTTTTTATAGAAAAAGGGGACGGAGCCTTCCCTCGCACGCTTGCGAACGAGACACCTTGGGTGCTGGTCACTGGTGCGTGATCGACAAGCTAAGTTGATAGGTTTGGCACCGACTGCCAAAAGGTGTCGGGTCACTGTGTGGCTATCTTGCACGAGAAGCTTGGCTGGGGTTTGCTTATGGCTTGGTGGGTTGTTTGCCTAAGTCTATTGACCTGGCTAAGATAGGATTACCAAATGGTCAGCCTGGCTCTGATACCAAGTCTGTCGCGACCGGTTTTTCCGGGTAATAAAATTCCAGAAAATGGCCGTCGTACTCATCAGCCCCAGGATTACTGTTAGCTGATGAGGCATCAACTTGGTACAGAAAATCCAAGCAAAATATACAGGATATGTAGTACAAGACCATTCTGGCCTGCAAGTACAACAAATGGTTCCTAGTGGTTGATGGCGGAAGCGGTTTGTGGATCATTAGTGGAACTCCATTTCCCACGGGAACAGCTGACCAGGTTAAGCCCTATCTTCACGAGGCTGCTATCACCGTTGCTTAGTCTCGGGGCTGTCGTCGCAATGCTCCTCTCCAAGCAGGAAATCTGGCCAAGACAATAGCCAGGGACAAGCCAGTGAGTACTTTGAATGTACTCGCAAACATTATGAACACGGTTATAACAATAGTGATAGTCATGCACTGAAATATTCCATGATCATGTATCCGGTCATAAATAAAATGTTTTATGCATTCAAGCAGGTTATTTATATGGGCATGAAATAATGAAGTGGAAATAAAAGGCCGCAGTCGGGCGTCTATGTGACACCACATAAAGGGCTTATAAGGAAGATAAATAACATGCAATGCCATAGTCGGGCGTCTCAGCGACACCGCGTAAAGGGCTTATAAGGAAGATAAATAACAAGTAATGCCACAGTCGGGCGTCTCCGCGACACCGCATAAAGGGCTTATAAGAAGAAACAATTAACGAACAGTGCCGCAGCCGGGCGTCTCAGCGACACCATAGAAAGGGCTTATAAGAATATATAAATAACGAGCATGCCGCAGTCGGGCGTCTCAGCGACACCACAGAAAGGGCTTATAAGAATATATAAATAATGAGCATGCCGCAGTCGCGCGTCTCAGCGACACCATAGAAAGGGCTTATAAGAATATATAAATAACGAGCATGCCGCAGTCGGGCATCTCAGCGACACCACAGAAAGGGCTTATAATAATATATAAATAACGAGCATGCCGCAGTCGGGCGTCTCAGCGACACCACAGAAAGGGCTTATAAGAATATATATAAATAACGAGCATGCCGCAGTCGGGCGTCTCAGCGACACCACAGAAAGGGCTTATAAGAATATATAAATAACGAGCATGCCGCAGTCGGGCGTCTCAACGACACCACAGAAAGGGCTTAAAATGTAAAGATCACCATGATTATCCAGGAGGTAGAACCGTCCCAGGGATGCTCAATAATTCAAATGATATAAAGGGGTTAGTCGATAATAATATTCATCATAATCATCACGAGTCATGAATCATAAACCAAGCTCTGGTTTAGTAGTTCTCCTCCGAAGACTGACACTAAGACCGACATTTGACCCATCCCAGACTGTGGTCCTATAACCCAGGACACGGCTATTCGAATAGGCTTAATCTCTGCAGAGCGTATACTCTTTTCCCACGAGTAACGGATTCCTTTAGTCCATCGGGACTAATTCCGTCTACGGTGTTTTAATTGAAAACACACCTGAGTTGCACACACCAGCTCAACTTACCGGTGTCTGGAATCACCCATGACACTTGTTAAGCGAAACTCTAAGTGGGGAGGCTACAACCTCGTGTAGCATGGGATCAAATTTATATCGCGTGCTCTAAGGGGTGGCCTCCCCTCTCGGTCACAACCGGAAACACCCATGCCCCCGGACCAGGTGGCGTGCCTATCATATCTTCCACCATGGCTTCTCTGTACGGTGTGTGCTGGAAGGGGTTGACAACTGACTGAACCATAACCCACGTATGGCAGGGACAAGTGGTAGTAGAAACAAGTATGGGGTTTACTGGAACAAGACTCGATCTATGGTCGACTCAGGAGGTTTATGCATTCCCTGCATGATTAGCATAACAAAATATTTCAAAACAACAGGATCGCCGCTCATTATACCTTACTATGCCATACCGGACATAACCGTCCCAACGGAGACCGGCGACAAGCTCACGCCTACCCAAGGCAGAGGCCTTCCCGGATTTCCTTTCCGGCATGCATGTAAGGCACATGAGGATGATTACCATCACAAGTATAATCATTTCCAACAGCAAGGAAAATCAGAAATATGCATTCATGCAAATGTTCATATCACATGAAATAACGAGCTCTTCGAAAAGAGGTGGTGTTATGAATGTGTCGGCTAACACACCAAAAGTATTATGCCGGGGTTCAGAATGCTTTCCTTCACGTTGTGGAGGGGTGAGGTGCTCTCCAAAACTTTTGAAAGTTTTCTCCCCTCTCTTCAAAACCCTAATTGAAATATATTTGAATTAACACACATTTTCAAAACAGCACAAAAAAGTTGTCTGAATTTTTTTAAATAAATCTTAAAATAAACTAGACAATATTTTTGAGTGGTAGGAAAAAGAATCAACTCATTCGGAGTTTTATTTAAAAAGTTACAGCCAGTCAAAGTTTAGTCAAATCAGTTATTTAAAAAGGAAACTGAAAAGAAAACGTTTCAATTAAACACGTACACGTCGAAAGCGTATTTTTGGTTTACGCTTCCACTTACTCCAGCATGGACGGTACGCGAGTCACTGACAGTGGGCCCGCCTGGCCCGCTGGTCAGGTTTGACTAGTCCACCTCCCCTCTTCTTCCTCTGTCCCGAGCGGAGGCGGGACTCCGGCGACCGTCGCTGGCGAACGGTGGGTCCTTGTGGGGAGCTGAGGGCGGGGATGGATCCGCAGATCTAGGCCGATCCTTTCGGTGGTTGCAGGGTTGTCGGAGGTGGAGGGATTCGCCGTCGACGAGCTTCGCGGCGGCCGGTGGTTTTGGGAGCGAAGTGAGTTTGTGGTGATGGTGGCTCTCTGTCGCAGCTGGGGGTCTGTGTGGCACCGCAAGAAGGAGTGGAGTCGTCTGGTGGCGTTGGGAGGGCCGGGGAGACTCTGGTTGTGCCGAACGGAGCTAGGAGGTGGCGGTGGCAGAACTGGCCGGAGTTGGTGAAGACGACCTCTTCCCCCTCAATTGACGGCAACGGGGGCACTAGGAGGATGGTGTGATGCTGCCCAAGTGCTCGGATGGGCTCGGAGCTTCTTAAATAGGCACGTCAAGGCGGTTCCGCGGTGGTGGGGAGAAGATCGCCGGTGACCGGCATTCTGTAGCAGCAGGGGGGGCGTGGCGGGGCTGAGGATGGCGGCAGGAGATAGCGGACGAGCGGAGCACTGCTCCAGGGCGAGCTGGCGAGCGGGAGTGGCTCGGGCGGCGCCGACACGGTCGGGGCCTGCATGCGGCCATCAGCTAGCCGCCACGGCCGTTCGGACGGTGGCGCTGTGGAGTGCCAGAGGTGGTCGGGGTGGCGTGGCGGCACAGGGGGATACGTGGCGTGCTAGTAGCTGTTGGCCAAGGTTCGGAACGGGTGCGGGGCGAGAGGCGGCGGCTCGGGCGCACGTGCGTGCCAAACGCACGCTCTGGGCGCGCCCAGAGCACGTCTGGGACGTGTTCGATGAAATGCCAGTGCCCGCTAGAGGTCGCGGGTGAGGCTGGCAAAAGACAGGGCTAGGGTAGGATTAGTCAGAAGGTAAAAGGGCATGGTGGTTAGGTCAGGTGGCCAAGTTCATAATGAAAATTTCAAATCATGCCAAATCTGACTATGCACTCAGGGTGTTAGTCAAAATGCCAAGGGCATCTAGGAAATACTTGGGGTGGCCAAATTCTCCAGATCAGGGTCTCTTTGGATGGACAAGAGGGTGGTGGGGTTAGTTTGACAAAAGAAGAAACTTGTTAGTGCTTGTTTTGCAAAACCTCAGTTTTGGACAGAAAGCAAATGGCAATGTTGCAAGCAATTAGAATCATTCCATAGGTCCACTCTCCTGGACTAAAAAGGAGGACTATCAGTAGAAAAAGGAATCATGGATCAAGGAGCAACTAAAAAGGTGGTTGCTGTACAAAACCTCAAGTTGGACCAGAATGGAAAAGAGGATGGTTTACTCAAATCTTTCAAAGAACATCATTAGGTTTTTGCACAAAGTTGATTTATATACTCCTGTTGACATCCCAAAATTTTGGTAGAAGTATTAAAGAAATATTTGAATAGGTTGTAGTGCAAAAATGCTCTCTGGACCAGATTTTAAGATAAGGTGTAGAGCTCAAAATATCTAAAGAACAGAAGATATTTTTGCATAAAAGTGGTTTAAATACATCACATGACATCTCCAAATTTTGGTGAGATTTTTGAATGAATTTATAAAAGGGTTGTAGTAATAGTGGGACCATAAAACTATGGGAAAACATTCTTCAAGAAAATTAAAGATCAGGAAGAATATTATATAATTAATTCTCCTGATAAAAGAGAAGATTTTCTTGAGAGGGCAAACAAGTCCAATATCATAAATGAAAGGTTTTCAATTTAGGGGATAACTCCAAGATAACCAAGAAAAGAATGGTTTTGAAAACAAGAAAGTCCAAGAAAATAAAATTTAAAATCCCTGGCAAGATTTTAATTAACAAAACAAGGTTAAAATTTTTGGGTGTCACATGAACTTGGCGTAAGCCAGCCGTCCAAACAGAGCGTGATATGGGATCTTGATCTTGACCACCTCAAAGGTTAATTTCTCAGCCCTGGAATCATACTCATCTCCGAAGGCCACCTCCAGCTCAATCTTACGAACTGGGTACGCCGACTTACCAGGTACCACTCCATGGAAAACAGTGTTGGACGTCTTTAAATTTTTGTCAGTCAAACCCATAAGTAGAAAGGTCTCATAATAGAGGATGTTGATGCTTCTACCTCCATCCATGAGTACTTTAGTGAATTTATACCCACCAACCTGAGTTGCTACCACCAAGGCTAACTGACCCGTATTATCAACCTGGGGAGGGTGATCTTCCCTGCTCCACACAATAGGCTGCTCTGACCACCTTAAATAACGGGGAACTGCCAGCTCTACCGCGTTCACAGCCCTTTTATGAAGCTTCTGGTCTCGTTTGCACAAGCTAGTGGTGAACACGTGATACTGTCCACTACTCAGCTGCTTTGGATTACTCTGATAACCCGACTGCTGCTGCTGCTGACCTCCCTGACCAGACTGCTGATTATAACCACCTGGATTTCCCCGAAAGCCGGAATTTGAGCCGCCACCCGAGTCATGAAAACCGCCTCCACCTGAGCCGCCACCAGACCCGTGGTTGCCATCGAACATGTTGGAATTCTTGAAAGCCTGCATGATCACGCAATCCTTCCATAGGTGAGTGGCTAGCCTTTCCCGAGTGCCGTGTCTTGGACAGGGTTCGTTGAGCAGTTGCTCAAGACTGGGGCCTGACCCACCGGACTGAGGGGGCAGCCTCCCCTTGCATCGCTGATTGTTACCTTGTGAATTTGTGTTGGCCACAAACTCCGGGTTACCGTCGGCTTTACGCTTACTGCTTCCTTGATTCGCCGAATTATGCTGCTGACCCTTTCCGTTGCCGTTCTTCTTTCCCTTCCCTTTCTTAACTTCATCAAACGCGGGATCCTTGGTACTATCAGAATCAGCGTATTTGACTAGAGCTGCCATCAGCTGGCCCATGTCGTGACAATCACGCTTGAGGCGCCCCAGCTTCTGCTTCAGAGGTTCAAATCAACATTTTTTCTCCAACATTAAGACCGCCGGGCCGGCATCCATCTTGTCATACAAATGTATTATCTCCTTGACCCGACACACCCAATGAGTGGTGGACTCACCTTCCTCTTGCGTGCAATTATTTAAGTCCACAATTGACATGGGCTACTTGCAGGTGTCTTTGAAGTTTTGGATGAACCGGGTTTTAACTCCGCCCATGAACCAATGGAATTAGGCGGCAGCCCCTTTAACCAAGTGCGGGCCGTTCCATCCAACATCATGGTGAAATATTTTGACATCGCCGCGTCACTGACCTCCAACAGCTCCATGGCCATCTCATAGCTTTCAATCCACGCCCCGGGCTGTAAATCAGCCGTATAATTTGGCACCTTTTGGGGTCCTTTGAAATCCTTGGGCAGACGCTCATTACGCAAAGCTGGCACCTAACAAGGCACGCCGCTAGTTCTAGTGGCCACCCCTGCCTCAAAAGAAGTCATTGGGTAATCCGGGAAGGTTTGGTAAGCCGCCTACTGAGCCGCCTGTTGAGCTGCCCGCTCGTCCTCTTGACGTATCCTTTCCTCTACCGGATTATATCCACCGGGATGGTTACGGTGCTGGGCGCTGCTTGACAAGGCCTCAGAATCCATATGTCTGCTGTAACTTGGGCTCCGGCTTGGGCGAGGGGTCGAATGAATCCTGTCTCGACTATAGGAATAAGCCTCCTACTGAGCCAGAGCCGTCTGAAGAAGTTCCCTGACCCTTCGCGTCTCAACCGCTGTTGGTTAGTTGCCATCCACCGGGAGAGCCGCCAAGCGTGCCGATGCAGCGATCAGGTTCTCCAAGGGGTTGGAAAAATGACCCAGTGGTGTTGGTATGTAGCGCGGCAGGGCTGTATTCACGCGAGGGGGTTCCATCACCCGCGGCTGAACCGGTGCCCCTGCTCCGGATGTTACGAACAGATTTGCCTCTGGCGAGTTACTAGGGCCGGCTCCGGGCGTGCAGAAGAGATTCCGAGGATCATAAACCGGAGGCAAACGGGATAGAGCCTTCTGGTGCCTCCTCCTCATTACCTCGTTAGATGCGTTCAGGCTCATCGTAAGCTGGAAAGCCTCTGACTGGATCTGTTGAGCCCAAGCATCTAAAGCTGCCCGCTCCGCGGCCAATCTGGTGTCCTCCGCTGCTAGGGCTTCCTTGGCCCGGGCTATCTCCTCACGAACCTATGCTACCTCTGCATCATGCTCAACTTGACTCGCCGAAATAACTGTGGCGGTTAACAGGGCCGTCAATTTGTCCATGAGATCCATCAGCACTAGAGCCGGCGGGCACACACGGCCTCCTACCCCAGCCGCTCCTGACCCGAAAGTTATTGCTGCCACAGCTGTAGAATTTAGGCCGGGTTGAGTGCTAGCCATGAAGACCCCTACCTTGCTCGGCGGCTCAAAGGGGTCTGGAATACTGCTGCCATCGGAACAGCCCCCAAGCTCGCCATCCTGTAATTGGTATAACTAATCCGTCTCACCAGTGGACGACTTACCATCAGAGTAGATGGCCGTCTCACCACCGTCGACGGATCCTTCAGAAAGTTCTCCTCCATGGATGCAACCCACGAAGGCATGCTTCATGGCGGGCTGAGCCCGGGCGGGTCTCGCACACTGAGCCGTCTCGATGATGTCGGTGCGGATGTCCGGCTCAAGGCCCGGCTCCCCAATCCGGCCGATGAAGACGTGGATTCCGCCGAAGGGGACCCGGTACCCGTACTCAATAGAGCCGGCGCCGGGACCCCAGCCGGCGTCGTTTATGTAGAGCTTGCCGCGACGACTCTTGGTCATCTGGCCCACATCGTATCCCTTGAGCCCTTCGAAATTGCCCTTCAAGAACTCAAATCCACCGTGCACTAGCCCCACGGTGGGCGCCAACTGTCGTGGAATTGTCATGGCAGATGTCCTCGTGAAAGGACTTAGTCGTAGAGCCATCGCAACTAGGAAGCTTAAAGGGGTTAAAGTGGGACAAAGGACACGGGAGTTTTATACTAGTTCGGCCCCTTACGATGAAGGTAAAAGCCTACGTCTAGTTGTGATGGAATTGCTGGGGTTTCGATGACCAGGGAGCAAATCTGCTATGCCCGGCTCTTGGTTTGGTGTTACTTGCCCTAGGCCGCCAGCAGGTCGTCCCCTTGGGTAGACGCCCTGCGGCCTACAGAGTTCCGGCCGGCTCATAAACAGTGTCCGGCTCGGTGACTAGTTAATCTTGCTTTATAACACAAGTCATGCCACTACGGCGGTTTATCACTACGGGCCGTGAGTCGCCTGTGGGCTTTAGTCCTTTTATTGAACCGCCATCTTCAAGCTTGATACTGGGCTTCATATGATGATTCGTCTTAGCATAACCCGGCCCCTCCTGGGCGGGTTACGCTAATAGTTATATCCCCAACAGTGACGATGTGTGTTGGAAGTGATTCCAAGGTTGATAAGATCACCATCGCACACTCCCTCTACCTTCGGGATTAATGTTGAACCTAAATAAATGTAATTTGGTGTTTGCGTTGAGCATAAATATGATTCGATCATGTTTATTGCAATACAATTATTCATTTAAGTTAGAGAATAATTGTTGTTCTGTTTACATGAATAAAACCTTCTATGGTCATACACCCAATGTGAATGGTTTATTGAATCTCGATCGTAGTGATACAGTCATTTATAATATTTATGCCAAAAGATGCAAAGTTGATAATGATAGTGCAACATATTTTTGGCACTGCCGTTTAGGTCATATTGGTGTAAAGCGCATGAAGAAACTCCATGCCGATGGGCTTTTGTAATCACTTGATTATGAATCACTTGATGCTTGCGAACCATGCCTCATGGGCAAGATGACTAAAAGACCGTTCTCCGGAACAATGGAGCGAGCCACTGACTTATTGGAAATAATACATACCGATGTATGCAGTCCAATGAGTGTTGAGGCTCGCGGTGGGTATCGTTATTTTCTGACCTTCACAGATGATTTGAGCAGATATGGATATACCTACTTCATGAAACACTAGTCTGAAACACTTAAAAAGTTCAAAGAATTTCAGAGTGAAGTGGAAAATCATCATAACAAGAAAATAAAGTTTCTACGATCTGATCGCAGAGGCGAATATTTGAGTTACGAGTTTGGTCTTCATTTGAAACAATGCAGAATAATTTCGCAACTCACGCCACCTGGAACACCACAGCGTAATGGTGTGTCCGAACGTCGTAACCGTACTTTAGTAGATATGGTGCGATCTATGATGTCTCTTACCGATTTACCACTATCGTTTTGGGGTTATGCATTAGAGACAGGTGCATTCACGGTAAATAGGGCATCATATAAATCCGTTGAGATAACACCATATGAACTATGGTTTGGCAAGAAACCCAAGTTGTCGTTTCTTAAAGTTTGGGGCTGCGATGCTTATGTGAAAACGCTTCAACCTGATAAGCTCGAACCTAAAACGGAGAAGTTCATCTTCATATGATACCCAAAGGAAACTGTTGGGTACACCTTCTATCACAGATCCCAAGGCAAAGTATTCATTGCTAAGAATGGATCCTTTCTAGAGAAGGAGTTTCTCTCGAAAGAAGTCAGTGGGAGGAAAGTAGAACTTGATGAGGTAATTGTACCTTCTCCCGAATTGGAAAGGAGTTCATCACAGAAATCAGTTCCAGCGATGCCTACACCAATTAGTGAGGAAGTTAATGATGGTGATCATGAAACTTCAGATCAAGTTACTACCAAACCTCGTAGGGTCAACCAGAGTACGTTCTGCACTAGTGTGGTACGGTAATCCTATTCTGGAAGTCATGTTACTAGACTATGACGAACCTACGAACTGTGAGGAAGCGATGATGAGCCCAGATTCCGCAAAATGTCTTAAAGCCATGAAATTTGATATAGGATCCAGGTATGAGAACAAAGTATGGACTTTGGTTGACTTGCCCGATGATCGGCAAGCCATAGATAATAAAATGGATCTTCAAGAAGAATACATACTCTGATAGTAGTGTTACTATGTACAAAGCTCAAATTGTCACAAAAATGTTTTCGACAAGTTCAAGGTGTCGACTACAATAACATTTTCTCATTTGTATTGATGCTTAAAAGTCTGTCTGAATCACGTTAGCATTGCCGCTTTTTATGGAATTTGGCAAATGGATGTCAAACCTGCATTCCTTAATGGATTTCTTAAAGAAGAGTTGTATATCATGCAACCAGAAGGTTTTGTTGATCCTAAAGGTGCTAACAAAGTGTGCAAAGCTCTAAGATCCATCTATGGACTGGTGGAAGCATCTCGGAGTTGGAATATACGCTTGCATGAGTTGATCAAAGCATATAGTTTTATACAAGCTAGCAGTAAAGCCTGTATTTACAAGAAAGTGACTGGGATCACTACAACTTTTCTGATAAGTATATGTGTATGACATATTGTTGATCGGAAATGATGTAGAATTTTCCGGAAGGCATAAAGGTGTGTTTAAAAGGAGTTTTTCGAAGAAACACCTCGATGAAGCTGCTTACATATTGAGCATCGAGATCTATAGAGATAGATCAAGACGCTTGATAAGTTTTTTCAATGAGTACATACCTTGATAATATTTTGAAGGATTTCAAAATGGATCTATCAAAGAAGGATTTCTTGCCTGAGTTGTAAGGTATGAAATTGAGTAAGACTTAAAACCTGACCACGGCAGAAGATAGAGAGAGAATGAAAGTCATTCCATACATCAGCCATAGGTTCTATAAAGTATACTATGTTGTATACCAGACTTATTGTGTACCTCACCATGAGTTTGGAAAGAGGGTACAATAGTGATCCAGGAGTGGATCACCGGACAGTGGTCAAAATTATCCTTAGTGGAATAAGGATATGTTTCTCGATTATGTAGGTGATAAAGAGTTCGTCGCAAAGAGTTACGTCGATACAAGTTTTGACACCGACCTGGATGACTCTGAGTCTAGATCTACATACATATTGAAAGTGGGAGCAAATAACTAGAGTAGCTCCATGCAGAGCATTGTAGAGATAGAAATTTGCAAAATACATACGGATCTGAATGTGGCAGACCTGTAGACTAAAACTTATCTCACAAGCAAAACATGATCACACCTTAGTATTCTTGGTTGTTAATCACATAGCGATGTGAACTAGATTATTGACTCTAGTAAACCCTTTGAGTGTTGGTCAGATGGCGATATGAACTATAGGTGTTAATCACATGGTGATGTGAACTGTTGGTGTTAAATAACATGGCGATATGAACTAGATTATTGACTCTAGTGCAAGTGGGAGATTGAAGGAAATATGTCCTAGAGGCAATAATAAAGTTGTTATTTATACTTCCTTATATCATGATAAATGTTTATTATCCATGCTAGAATTGTATTAACCGGAAACTTAGTACATGTGTGAATACATAGACAAACAGAGTGTCCCTAGTATGCCTCTACTTGACTAGCTCGTAAATCAAAGATGGTTAAGTTTCCTAGCCATAGACATGAGTTGTCATTTGATGAACAAGATCACATCATTAGAGAATGATGTGACAAACAAGATGTCGGAGTAATGGGCCACGGGTAGGCTAACCCGAGAGCCAAAACCTTTCAAGACATCGGGGCTGACTGCGCCCCTCAAGACGACGAGACGAAGAGCCTCCTTCTGGAAGCCGACTGAAGGAGTAGCCAGCTTCCCGTAGGCGGCCGGGTCCTGGATGCAAGGCCGAGTCAAGCCGACTCCCGCCGGGCGGCTTCCAGAAAAGAGGGCTCCACGGAGTCGGCCCGCGACACCTGCAAGGCCTGTGCCCTCGTCAGGGGGACAGAACGGGGAGTGGCTACAGTATAACCCATCCCCTCCTCCAGATCAGGAAAGCATGGCCACAGTGCACCGTACCGGTGGAGATCTCCGCCCGGCGCGGCACTGTTGCCACTATTTCCCTGACATCACCCCGTATGGGCGGAGTCCTGTTCCCACGACGGCCTGTCTATACGACCCAAGGACGATGGGCCCCACCAGTCAGCGAGAGTCCAGAAGACGGCGAAGAGCCCTACCAGTCGGACCCAACGGAGGTCGACCTCTAGGAGTCGGCCAGCCCCTTCCTCGGGACCCACGCACCATTAATCCGACAAGATAGGGAGTGACTAAAGTAATCGCCCGCCTGACGGCGGGGCTGTAGGCATGACCTCCTGACCAAGCCTGCGTCATTAGGGACGCGGCTACAGTGATCAGCCGCCGGCAAGCCCGGGAGCGGCGGGTACGTCCTGTCGGCCCGTACCTCACCGGTCGGCGGGCCCCGGCGGTCAGCGGAGAAGCCGGCATAAGAGAGACTGACGGTCGGGCCCTACCCCGGCCGAATTACCGATGTACCCCTGGGGGTCGGCCTATATAAACCCCCCCCCAGGGCACCCATGCAAAGGGTTCCGGACCTGAGATAATTAGACCAGATCATAGAGGAAAGGGAAGAGCTAGCCTTGCCTTCTCCTACCTCTAGCATACAGCTCGAGGAGCACTTGTGTACTCACTTGAGCCTTAGTGATCATGCGGAGACCCCACAGAGCAGGAGTAGGGGTGTTATCTCCTAGGAGAGCCCCGAAACTGGGTAAATCCGTTGGCGTTCATGTCTACGCCTCATCCTGCTTCCAGGCACCGACGACGTTCTACTCGCTCCCACCATGATAAGCCATCCCTTGGCATATGTCGCACCCAACCCCCGACACAAGACCCATCCGTTAGATTAGCACTGTGATCGTTTAGTTTGTTGCTATTGCTTTCTTCATGACTTATACATGTTCTTGTGACTATGAGATTATGCAACTCCCGAATACCGGAGGAACACCTTGTGTGCTATCAAACGTCACAACATAACTGGGTGATTATAAAGATGATCTACAGGTGTCTCCAAAGGTGTTTGTTGAGTTGGCATAGATCAAGATTAGGATTTGTCACTGCGTGTATCGGAGAGGTGTCTCTGGGTCCTCTCGGTAATGCTCATTGTTGGGGAACGCGGTAATTTCCAAAAATTTCCTATGATCAAGCAAGTTCTATGTGATGCATAGCAATGAGCGGGAGAGTGTTGTCCACGTACCCTTCTAGACCGTAAGCGGAAGTGTTATGACAACGCGGTTGATGTAGTCATACGTCTTCACGATCCGACCGGTCCTAGTACGGAAAGTACGACACCTCTGCGATCTGCACACGTTCAGCTCGGTGACGTCCCATGAACTCTTGATCCAGCTGAGTGTCGAGGGAGAGCTTCGTCAGCACGATGGAGTGATGACAGTGATGATGAAGCTACTGGCACAGGGCTTCGCCTAAGCACTACGACGATATGACCGAGGTGGATTATGGTGGACGGGGGCACCGCACACGGCTAAGACAGTTGTATGTTGTGTCTTCTAGGGTTCCCCCCGCCCCCGTATATAAAGGAGCAAGGGGGGAGGGATGGCCGGCCCTATGGCGCCCCAAGGAGGGGAGGAATCCTCCTCCTAGTAGGAGTAGGATTCCTCCTTTCCTAGTCCTACTAGGAGGGGGGAGGAAGGAGTGGGAGAGGGGAAGGAAAGGGGGGCGCCACCCCACCTCCTAGTCCAATTTGGACTCAAGGGGGAGGGTGCACGAGGCCTTCCCTGGCCGCCCCTCTCTCTCTCAACTAAGGCCCATCTAGGCCCACTAGTTCCCCGGGGGGCTTCCGGTAACCCTCCGGCACTCCGGTTTCCTCCGAAATCACCCGGAACACTTCCGTTGTCCGAATATAGCCGTCCAACATATCAATATTTATGTCTCGACCATTTCGAGACTCCTCGTCATGTCCGTGATCACATCCGAGACTCCGAACAATCTTCGGTACATCAAAATACATAAACTCGTAATACCGACCGTCACCGAACGTTAAGCGTGCGGACCCTACGAGTTTGAGAACTATGTAGACATGACCTAGACTCATCTCCGGTCAATAACCAATAGCGGAACCTGGATCCTCATATTGGTTCCAACATATTCTACGAAGATCTTTATCGGTCAAACAGCACAACAACATACGGTGTTCCCTTTGTCATCAGTATGTTACTTGCCCAAGATTCGATCATTGGTATCTCAATACATAGTTCAATCTCGTTACCGGCAAGTCTCTTTACTCGTTTCGTAATGCATCATCCCGTAAGTAACTCATTAGTTACATTCCTTGCAAGCCTTATAGTGATGTGCATTATCGAGAGGGCCCAGAGATACCTCTCCGATAATCGGAGTGACAAATCCTAATATCGATCTATGCCAATTCAACAAACACCATCGGAGACAACTGTAGAGCACCTTTATAATCACCCAATTATGTTGTGACGTTTGATAGCACACAAAGTGTTCCTCCGGTATTCGGGAGTTGCATAATCTCATAGTCATAGGAACATGTATAAGTTATGAAGAAAGCAAAAGCAACAAACTAAATGATCAAGTGCTAAGCTAATGGAATGGGTCAAGTCAATCACATCATCCTCTAATGATGTGATCCTGTTGATCAAATGACAACTCATGACTATGGTTAGGAAACTTAACCATCTTTGATTAACGAGCTAGTTAAGTAGAGGCATACTAGTGGCACTCTATTTGTCTCTGTATTCACACATGTACTAAGTTTCCGGTTAATACAATTCTAGCATGAATAATAAACATTTTTCATGATATAAGGAAATATAAATAACAACTTTATTATTGCCTCTAGGGCATATTTCCATCAGTCTCCCACTTGCACTAGAGTCTGTAATCTAGATTACATAGTAATGATTCTAACACCCATGGAGCCTTGGTGCTGATCATGTTTTTCTCGTGAGAGAGGCTTAGACAAAGGGTCTACAACATTCCGATCTGTATAAATCTTGCAAATCTCTATGTCTCCCTCCTTGACTTGATCGCGGATGGAATTGAAGCGTATCTTGATGTGCTTGGTTCTCTTGTGAAATCTGGATTCCTTTGCCAAGGCAATTGCACCAGTATTGTCACAAAAGATTTTCATTGGACCCGATGCACTAGGTACGACACCTAGATCGGATATGAACTCCTTCATCCAGACTCATTCATTTGCTGGTTCCGAAGCAGCTATGTACGACCGCTGTCCAGTGATCCACTCCTGGATTACTTTGGTACCTCCCTGCTAAACTAATAGCAAGGCACACATCAGGTCTGGTACACAGCATTGCCTACATGATAGAGCCTATGGCTTAAGCATAGGGAACAACTTTCATTTTCTCTCTATCTTCTACAGTGGTCGGGCATTGAGTCTGACTCAACTTCACACCTTGTAACACAGGCAAGAACCCTTTCTTTGCTTGATCCATTTTGAACTTCTTCAAAACTTTATCAAGGTATGTGCTTTGTGAAAGTCCAATTAAGCGTCTTGATCTATCTCTATAGATCTTGATGCCCAATATGTAAGCAGCTTCACCGAGGTCTTTCATTTAAAAACTCTTATTAAAGTATCCTTTTATGCTATCTAGAAATTCTATATCATTTTCAATTAGCAATATGGCATCCACATATAATATTAGAAATGCTACAGAGCTCCCACTCACTTTCTTGTAAATACAGGCTCCTCCAAAAGTCTGTATAAAACCATATACTTTGATCACACTATCAAAGAGTTCATTCCAACTCTGAGATGCTTGCACCAGTCCATAAATGGATCGCTGGAGCTTGCACACTTTGTTAGCATCCTTTGGATTGATAAAACCTTTGGGTTGCATCATATACAACTCTTCTTCCAGAAATCCATTCAGGAATGCAGTCTTTACATCCATTTGCCAAATTTCATAATCATAAAATGCGGCAATTCTTAACATGATTCATACGGACTTAAGCATCGCTACGGGTGAGAAGGTCTCATTGTAGTCAACTCCTTGAACTTGTCAAAAACCTTTCGCAACAAGTCGAGCTTTGTAGATAGTAACATTACCATCAGCGTCAGTCTTCCTCTTGAAGATCCATTTATTCTCTTTGGCTTGCCGATCATCGGGCAAGTCCACCAAATTCCACACTTTGTTCTCATACATGGATCCCATCTCAGATTTCATGGCCTCAAGCCATTTTGCGGAATCTGGGCTCATCATCGCTTCCTCATAGTTAGTAGGTTCGTCATGGTCAAGTAACATGACCTCCAGAACAGGATTACCGTACCACTCTGGTGCAGATCTTACTCTGGTTGACCTACGAGGTTTGGTAGTCACTTGATCTGAAGTTACATGATCATCATCATTAGCTTGCTCACTAATTGGTGTAGGAACCACATGAACTTATTTATGTGATGAACTACTTTCCAATAAGGGAGCATGTACAGTTACCTCATCAAGTTCTACTTTCCTCCCACTCACTTCTTTCGAGAGAAACTCCTTCTCTAGAAAGGATCCATTCTTAGCGACAAATGTCTTGCCTTCGGATCTGTGATAGAAGGTGTACCCAACGGTCTCCTTTGGGTATCCTATGAAAACACATTTCTCCGATTTGGGTTCGAGCTTATCAGGTTGGAGCTTTTTCACATAAGCATCGCAGCCCCAAACTTTAAGAAATGATAACTTTGGTTTCTAGCCAAACTACAGTTCATAAGGTGCCGTCTCAACGGATTTATATGGTTCCCTATTTAACGTGAATGCAGCTGTCTCTAAAGCATAACCCCAAAATGATAGCGGTAAATCAGTAACAATCATCATAGATCGCACCATATCTAATAAAGTGTGGTTACGATGTTCGGACACACCATTACGCTGTGGTGTTCCGGGTGGCGTGAGTTTTGAAACTATTCCGCATTGTTTCAAATGAAGACCAAACTCGTAACTCAAATATTCTCCTCCATGATCAGATCATAGAAACTTCATTTTCTTGTTACGATGATTTTCCACTTCACTATGAAATTCTTTGAAATTTTCAAATGTTTCAGACTTATGTTTCATCAAGTTCATATACCCATATCTGCTCAAATCACCTGTGAAGGTGAGAAAATAATTGTATCCGCCGTGAGCCTCAATATTCATCGGACCACATACCTCAGTATGTATGATATCCAACAAATCTGTTGCTCGCTCCATTGTTCCGGAGAATGGAGTTTTAGTCATCTTGCCCATGAGGCATGGTTCGCAAGTACTAAGTGATTCATAATCAAGTGATTCCAAAAGTCTATCAAAATGGAGTTTCTTCATGCGCTTTCCACCAATATGACCCAAACGGCAGTGCCACAAATAAGTTGCACTATCATTATCAACTCTGCATCTTTTGACTTCAATATTATGAATATGTGTATCACTACTATCGAGATTCAACAAAAAAAGACCACTCTTATGGCTGCACGACCATAAAAGATATTACACATATAAATAGAACAACCATTATTCTCAGATTTAAATGAATAACTATCTGGCATCAAACAAGATCCAGATATAATATTCGTGCTTAACGCTGGCACCAAATAACAATTATTCAGGTCCAAAACTAACCCCGAAGGTAGATGTAGAGGTAGCGTGCCAACGGCGATCACATCGACTTTGGAACCATTTCCCACGCGCATCGTCACCTCGCCCTTAGCCAATGTTCGCTTAATCCGTAGTCCCTGCTTCGAGTTGCAAATATTAGCAATGTAACCAGATCAAATACCTGTGCACTCTGCGAGCATTAGTAAGGTACAAATCAATAACATGTACATCACATATACCTTTGTTCACCTTGCCATCCTTCTTATCCGCCAAATACTTGGGGCGGTTCCGCTTCCAGTGACCAGTCCCTTCGCAGTAGAAGCACTCGGCCTCGTGCTTAGGTCCAGAATTGGGCTACTTCACTTGAGCAGCAACTTGCTTGCCGCTCTTCTTGAAGTTCCCTTCTTCCCTTTACCCTGCTTCTTGAAACTGGTGGTCTTGTTGACCATCAACACTTGATGCTCCTTCTGATTTCTACCTCCGCAGCCTTTAGCATTGCGAAGAGCTCGGAATCGCCTTATCCATCCCTTGCATGTTATAGTTCATCACGAAGCTCTTGTAGCTTGGTGGCGTGATTGAAGAATTCTGTCAATGACACTATCATCGGAAGTTTAACTCCCGCTAAATCAAGTGATTGTTATACCCGCACATTTTGAGTATATGCTCACCGACAAGACTATTCTCCTCCATTTTGCAGCTGTAGAACTTATTGGAGACTTCATATCTCTCAATCCGGGCATTTGCTTGAAATATTAACTTCAACTCCTGGAACATCTCATATGCTCCATGACGTTCAAAACATCGTTGAAGTCCAGTTCTAAGCCGTAAAGCATGGCACACTGAACTATCGAGTAGTCATCAGCTTTGCTCTGCCAGACGTTCACAACGTCCGGCGTTGCTCCTGCAGCTGGTCTTGCACCTAGCGGTGCTTCCAGGACTTAATTATTTTTGTGCAGCAATGAGGATAATCCTCAAGTTATGGACACAGTCCGTGTAGTTGCTACCATCATCTTTCAACTTAGCTTTCTCTAGGAACGCATTAAAATTCAACGGAGCAGCAACACGGGCCATCTATCTACAACAACATAGACATGCAAAATACTATCAGATACTAAGTTCATGATAAATTAAAGTTCAATTAATCATATTACTTAAGACCTCCCACTTAGATAGGCATCCCTCTAATCATCTAAGTGATCACGTGATTCAAATCTACTAAACCATGTCCGATCATCAAGTGAAATGGAGTAGTTTTCAATGGTGAACATCACTATGTTGATCATATCTACTATATGATTCCCGCTCGAACTTTCGGTCTCAGTGTTCCGAGGCAATATCTGCATATGCTAGGCTCGTCAAGTTTAACCCGAGTATTCTGCGTGTGCAAAACTGGCTTGCACCCGTTGTATATGAACGTAGAGCTTATCACATCCGATCATCACGTGGCGTCTCGGCACGACGAACTTTCGCAACGGTGCATACTCAGGGAGAACACTTGTACCTTGAAATTTAGTGAGAGATCATCTTATAATGCTACCATCAATCAAAGCAAAATAAGATGCATAAAGGATAAACATCACATGTAATCATTATAAGTGATATGATATGGCCATCATCATGTTGTGCCTTTGATCATCATCTCCAATGCACCATCATGATCACCATTGTCACCAGCAGGCCACCTTGATCTCGATCGTAGCATCGTTGCCGTCTTCACCAACTATTGTTTCTATGACTATCGCTACCGCTTAGTAATAAAGTAAAAACAATTACAGGGCGATTGCATTGCATACAATAAAGCGACAACCATATGGCTCCTGCCAATTGCCGATAACTCCGTTACAAAACATGATCATCTCATACAATAAAATTTAGCATCATGTCTTGACCATATCACATCACAACATGCCCTGCAAAAACAAGTTAGACGTCCTCTACTTTGTTATTGCAAGTTTTACGTGGCTGCTACAGGCTAAGAAATAACCGTTCTTACCTACGCATCAAAACCACAACAATTTTTCGTCAAGTGTGATGTTTTAACCTTCAACAAGGAACGGGCATAGCCACACTCGATTCAACTAATGTTGGAGAAACTGACACCCGCCAGCCACCTGTGTGCGAAGCACATCGGTAGAACCAGTCTCGCGTAAGCGTAAGTGTAATGTCAGTCCGGGCCGCTTCATCCAACAATACCGCCGAATCAAAGTATGACATGCTGGTAAGCAATATGACTATTATCGCCCACAACTCATTTGTGTTCTACTCGTGCATATAACATCTACGCATAAACCTGGCTCGGATGCCACTGTTTGAGAACGCAGTAATTTCAAAAAAAATCCTACGATCACGCAAGATATATGTGATGCATAGCAACGAGAGGGAGAGTGTTGTCCACATACCCTCGTAGACCGTGCGCGGAAGCGTTATGACAACGCGGTTGATGTAGTCGTATGTCTTCACGATCCGACCGATCCTAGTACCGAAAGTGTGGCACCTCTGCGATCTGCACACATTCATCTTGGTGACGTCCCACGAACTCTTGATCCAGCTGAGTGTCGAGGGAGAGCTTCGTCAGCACGACGGCGTGATGACGGTATGATGAAGCTACCGGCGCAGGTCTTCGCCTAAGCACTACGACGATATGATCGAGGTGGATAATGGTGGAGGGGGGCAGTGCACACGACTAAGATAGTTGTCTGTTGTGTGTTCTAGGGTGCCCCCCGCCCATGTATATAAAGGAGCAAGGGGGAGGACGGCTGATACGTCTCCGTCGTATCTATAATTTTTTATTGTTCCATGCCAATATTCTACAATTTCATATACTTTTGGCAACTTTTTATACTATTTTTGGGACTAACATATTGATGCAGTGCCCAGTGCTAGTTCCTGTTTGTTGCATGTTTTTTGTTTCTCAGAAAATCCATGTCAAACGGAGTGCAAATGGGATAAAAACTGACGGATATTTTTTTTGGAATATATGTAAATTTTGGGAAGTGGAATCAACGCGAGACGATGCCCGAGGGGGCCACGAGGCAGGGGGCGCGCCCTGGGCCCTCCTGGCCACCCCGTAAGGTGGTTGGTGCCCTTCTCTCGCCGCAAGAAAGCTAATATCCGGATAGAAATCATGTTAAAATTTCAGTCCTATCGGAGTTACGGATCTCCGGGAATTTAAGAAACGGTGAAAGGGCAGAATCAGGGAACGCAGAAACAGAGAGAGACAGAGAGACAGATCCAATATCGGAGGGGATGTCGCCCCTCCAATGCCATGGAGACCAAGGACCAGAGGGAGAACCCTTCTCCCACCTAGGGAGAAGGCCAAGGAAGAAGAAGAAGGAGGGGGGCTCTCTCCCTCTCGCTTCCGGTGGCGCCGGAGTGCCGCCGGGGCCATCACACCAACACCTCCGTGATCTTCACCAACATCTTCATCACCTTCCCCCATCTATCTACAACGGTCCACTCTCCTGACACCCGCTGTACCCTCTACTTGAACATGTTACTTTATGCTTCATATTATTATCCAATGATGTGTTGCCATCCTATGATGTCTGAGTAGATTTTTATTGTCCTATCGGTAATTGGTGAATTACTATGATTGGTTTAATTATCTTGTGGTTATGTTGCTTTCCTTTGGTGCCCATCATTTGAGCGCGCGCGTGGATCACACCATAGGGTTAGTTGTATGTTGATAGGACTATGTATTGGAGGGAAAGAGTGAGAGAAGCTTCAACCTAGCATAGAAATTGGTGCATTCGGGATTGAAGGGGGACCAATATATCTTAGTGCTATGGTTGGGTTTTACCTTAATGAATGTTAGTAGTTGCGGATGCTTGCTAATAGTTCCAATCATAAGTTCATAGAATTCCAAGTCAGGGATGACATGCTAGCAGTGGCCTCTCCCACATAAAACTTGCTGTCGGTCTAGTAAAGTAGTCAATTGCTTAGGGACAATTTCACAACTCCTACCACCACTTTTCCACACTCGCTATACTAACTTTATTGTTTCTTTATCTAAACAGCCCCTACTTTTTATTTACGCGCTCTTTGTTATCTTGCAAACCTATCCCATTACACCTACAATGTACTTCTAGTTTTATACACTAGTAGAAAAGGGGGCAATGGCCTAGGCCGGGTCAGCCCATTAGTCTCGGTTCTGCCATGAACCGGGACCAATGGAGGTATTTGTCCCGGTTCGTGATCCCAGGGGGCCGGCCGGGGCCTCGTGGGCATTGGTCCCGGTTCGTCTGGCCCTATTGGTCCCGGTTGGTGGGACGAACCGGGACCAAATGGGCTCGCCTGCCCACAACCATTGGTCCCGTTGGTGGCTTGAACTGGGACCAAAGGCTCCCTTTAGTCCCGGACATGCCACCAACCGGGACCAATGAGGTGTTTATATATACCTCACAGAAGAGCAGAGCACACTGCTCTGTTTTTTCTGGCCGCCGAGGGGGAGAGGGCTTGGTGGTGCTCTAGCTCACCTCCTATGCACACAAGGTGTTCGATGGAATGCCCGAGCCACACTACTTAAGCTTTCTCCTCTCCAATCTTGACCTCCAAGCTCCATTTTCCTCAATATTTGTCTAGGTTTAGCAGTCCGTCATGCCCCGTCCCCGTCTTCACCGCCGTCGATCACCCGCGCCCATCTCATCGCCGGAACCACCGTGGTGAGCCTCTTGTTCTTATCTTCTTTCTGAAAGGAAAAATATTCTTACTTGTATGTTTAGATAGATACTTGTATTATTTTATTACTTCTATTATTTCATCTTATATAGTGCGATGGTTTTGGTATACCCCCCTGTCGGCCCTCGTCCTATCTATGATTCGGATGTGGTATATATTATCTTTTCATAACTATTGGTTCATTTATTGTTTATGAAAATTATGCCGACCAACGTGACATAGATTTTATTTATCTAGGAGGTTGTTGAACCGGAAATTCCAACCGACCCTATTGTCGAGAGGTTAAATTTAGTTGAAGAAGAAAACAATTTCTTGAAGGAAAAATAAAAAACTTGAGGAGGAGAAGATGATATTGGAGTTGCATGTTATGGATGTCGCCGATGCTCACAAGATCAAGATGGATGCAATGCGCTTGAAGATTAGAAAGATTAGAAAATATGCCATTCATACCGAGGCTTGGTATCATTATGTCGTTGGATCAGTTGTTACCTTGGTTGCGATTATGATCGCATTTGTTTTCGCATTGAAATGTTTTACATAGTTTCAATGTATGGTTTAATTAATTTAGATGCTCTGCAGAGCTTTATGTTGTTAGATGAGAACTATGTATGTACTTTGGTTTTTATGTGATGATGCACTTCTATTAATTTGGTCAATTAATTATCTATTCATGATGTTCTGTAATGATTTTTGACACACTTAATTATATATAATGCACGTAGATGAACCGGCAATAGATGTACGGTGACAGACACACCTCCGAGTACATTAAGGGTGTGCATGATTTTCTCGAAGTGGCTGAGGCAAACAAGCAGAATGGTTTTATGTGTTGTCCATGCCCTATATGTGGGAATACGAAGTCTTACTCTGACCAGAAAAATCCTTCACACCCACCTACTTTACAAGGGTTTCATGCCACACTATAATGTTTGGACGAGGCACGGAGAAATAGGGGTTATGATGGAAGACGACGAAGAAGAAGAGTACGATGACAACTATGTGCCCCCTGAATACGATGATGGTACTGAATATCAAGAGGAACCAGACGATGTGCACGATAATGCTACAACGGGCGAAGCTGCTGAAGGTCAAGAGGAACCAGACGATGTGCCCGATGATGATGATCTCCGCCGGGTCATTGTCGATGCAAGGACGCAATGCAAAAGTCAAAAGGAGAAGCTGAAGTTCGATCGCATGTTAGAGGATCACAAAAAGGGTTGTACCCCAATTGCGAAGATGGCAACACAAAGCTCGGTGCCGATCGAATTGCTGCAGTGGAAGGCGAGAATGCCGTGCTCGATAAAGGATTTGAGAAGCTACTGAAAATATTGAAGAAGATTCCAAAGGATAACGAATTGCCCGATAGTACATACGCAGCAAAGAAGGTCGATGCCCTCTAGGATTGGAGGTGCGAAGATACATGCATGCCCTAATGATCTGATCCTCTATCATGTGCATACAAGGATCTGAACGCATGCCCGGTATGCGGTGCATTGCGGTATAAGATCGACGAGATGACCCTGGTGATGTTGACGGTGAGCCTCCCAGGAAGAGGGTTCCTGCGAAGGTGATGTGGTATGCTCCTATAATACCACGGTTGAAACGTTTGTTCGGAAACAGAGAGCGTGCCAAGTTGATGCGATGGCACAATGAGGACCGTAAGAAAGATGGGAAGTTGAGAGCACCCGCTGACGGGTCGCAGTGGAGAAAAATCGAGAGAAAGCACTGGGATGAGTTTGCAAAGGACACAAGGAACGTATGGTTTGCTTTAAGCGCTGATGGCATTAATCCTTTCGGGGAGCAGAGAAACAATCACAGCACTTGGCCCGTGACTCTATGTATGTATAACCTTCCTCCTTGGATGTGCATGAAGCGGAAGTTCATTATGATGCCGCTTCTCATCCAAGGCCCTAAGAAACCCGCAACGACATTGATGTGTACCTAAGGCCATTAGTTGAAGAACTTTACAGCCGTGGAATGGAAATGGTGTACGACGTGGGATGAGCACAAAAGGAGGAATTTGACCTAAAGGCGTTGTTGTTCGTGACCATCAACGATTGACCCGCCTCAAGAACCTTTCAGACAGACAAACAAGGGATACCACGCATGCACGCACTGTTTACTTGACACCGATAGTATATACCGGAAGCTGCGAAAGAATGTGTACCGGGCCATCGCCGATTTCTTCCGACCAACCATCATCGTAGAAGGAAATGCAAGCATTTCAAAGCGCAGGCAGATCACCGGAAGAAGCCCGCCATGCGCATCGGTGATCACGCATTTGTTATGGTCAATGATTTACACGTAATCTTTGGAAAGGGTCCCGACGGACTAGCTGTTCCGAATGACGCTGAGAATCACGCACCCATGTGGAAGAAGAAATCTATATTTTGGGACCTACCCTACTGGAAAGACCTAGAGGTCCGCTCTTCGACCGACATGATGCACGTGACGAAGAACCTTTGCGTGAACCTGCTAGGATTCTTGGGCGTGTATGGGAAGACAAAAGATACACTTGAGGCACGTGAGGACCTGCAACGCTTGCACGAAAAAGAGGGCATTCCTCTGAAGCAGTATGAAGGTCCTGCCAGCTACACTCTTACGAAAGAAGAGAACGAAATCTTCTTTGAATGCCTGCTCAAGATGAAGGTCCCGACCGCTTCTCGTCGAATATAAAGGAATAATAAATATGCTAGAGAAAAGTTCCGTAACCTAAAGTCTCATGACTGCCACGTGATTATGACGCAATCGCTTCCGTTGCATTGAGGGGCTTCTACCGGAAAATGTCCGATTAGCCATTGTGAAGCTATGTGCATTCCTCAATGCAATATCTCAGAAGGTGATCGATCCAGAAATCGTACTAACGCTAAGGAGTGATGTGACGCAATGTCTTATCAGTTTCGAGCTGGTGTTCCCACCATCCTTATTCAATATGATGACGCACGTCCTAGTTCATCTAGTCGATGAGATTGTCATTCTGGGGCCCGTATTTCTACACAATATGTTCCCTTTGAGAGGTTCATGGAGTCCTAAAGAAATATGTCCGTGAATCGCTTAGGCTAGAAGGAAGCATCTCCATGGGCCATCAAACAGAGGATGTCATCAGGTTTTGTGTTGAATTCATTCCTGACCTTAAGAAGATAGGTCTCCCTAAATCGCGGTATGAGGGGAGACTGACTGGAAAAGTCACGCTTGGAAGGGACTCAATAATACGCAGGGACGAATATTCTTGGTCTGAAGCACACTACACAGTTCTACAGAACTCTACCTTGGTGACCCCGTATGTCGATGAACACAAGAATGTCTCAAGGCCCAAACAACCGGAGCAAAGGCGACGACGGATTAAATGTGAACACATCAGACTTTCAAGAGTTAGTTGGAAACACGACGAGGTGACAACACTGTTTGTGATGAGCTGTACTTGTTGTCCAGGGACCATCTTCGATCTGTAAAAATTTGGAAAGGATACTAAATAAATGGGAATACATTTTACATGATTGACCAAGATCAAAAGAGCACCAACTAAAACAGCGTGTCCGCTTTGATGCAGCAACCGAGAGGGAAAGGACACATATTATGGTTACATAGTGGACATATGGGAACTTGACTACGGAGTAGATTTTAAGGTCCCTTTGTTTAAGTGCAAATGGGTCAATTTGTCGAGTATGGGTACATGTAGACCCACAAGACGGAATGACAACAAGGATCTGAAAATCTTGGGTACACCGATTTAACAGTTCGTCCTAGCCAATGATGTGGCACAGGTTATCTATGTGTAGTACATGTCTACCAGATCGAGAAAAAGAAAAGATAAGGAAGCGAATACATCATACGATGAGCCAAAGCGCCACATAGTTCTTTCAGAAAAAGGGACATCCCGGGAGTGGAGGGCAAGATGACATGTCTCAAGAGTATGAAAAGTTTCATGAAATTCTCCTTCAAAGTCAAGGCTGACCCAAGCATCCCGATAAACGATGAAGATTATCCATGGTTACGTGCAATAAGCAATGACACAAGCGAAGAAAAAGTGAAGACTTTCTCCGCAACTATTATGATGATACCATGCCAACTTTGTAATGCATTTAGTATGATACCATTGTCCATTTTGTACATGCACATGCTATGCCAACTTTTTCAGAGTTCATTTGAAAACTATGAATTTAGGTCGAATTTTCTCTATAGGTGCATCTATGTTCATTAGTCTCTGGCCCATGACCATTAGTCCCGGTTTGTGCCACAAACCGGGACTAAAGGGTTGGTCCTCGCGCGCTTAGAGTTTAGTCCCACTCATGAACCAAAGGGCGCCACACCGTTTATAAGACCGCCCCTCTCGCTTTGTTGAGCTCTTCTCAAAGTGAAAATAGATGCCCCTATACAGGATTTTGACCTAATTCATAGTGAATTTCTCTGAAATTCATAGAAAGTGATTTTGAATTTAGGTCTAATTTTCTATAGGTGCATCTATGTTCATTTTTAGTAAAGTTAATCACAAACTTGTGATTCACACAAATTTTAAAGAATTCAAATTTTAACTATTCAAATTTGAAAACTAATGGCGCAAACAGAAAGTTTATAATTTTCTAAAACTAATGGCACTAACAGAAAGTTTATAATTTTGCTGACCTAAAAGCAAAAAGAATTAAAAATAATGCAAAAACCAAAAGAAAATAAATAATGCGAAAACAAACAAAAACCTGGAAAAAGATAAAAATAGCAACAATAAGTATTTTGTTGTAAGTAGAAACAAAATAAAATAAATAAAGCAACAAAGAAAAAAAAAAAGTGTTTTCAAATTTGAAAACTAATGGCACTAACAGAAAGTTTATAATTTTTCTAAAACTAAAAGCAAAAAGTATTAAAAAATAAAGCAAAAAACAACAATAAATAAATAATGAAGAAAACAAAACAAAAAACTAGAAAAAAACAAAAATAGTAATAATAAGTATTTTGTTGTAAGTACAAACAAAATAAAATAAATAAAGAAACAAAGTAAACAAAAAAGTGTTTTCAAATTTGAAAACTAATGGCACTAATGTAAAGTTTATAATTTTCTAAAACTAAAAGCAAAAAGTATTAAAAATAAAGCAAAAACAACAATAAATAAATAATGCAGAAAACAAAACAAAAAAACTGGAAAAAAATTAAAAATACTGCCGCCTACTAGGCCCCCATGGCCTGAATACGACTAGAAACCCTACATGGGCCAGGATTCAGGCCCGCAGGAGGCCAAGTAGGCCCACAGCACATAGTGACAGATTAGGCCTCGGAGTTAGCAGTTGAGAGGAGCTCGAGAGGGTGGCGCAGCAGCTTATAAACCACTCACGAGCCCTCTCAACTAGCGAGGTGGGACTAAACTTTGGGCGCCAGGCAACACTAGGCCTTTGGTCCCGCTGATGGCACCAACCGACTAGCAGTGCATTGGTCCCGTTCGTGGCACAAACCGACCAATGCCCTTTAGTCCCGGTTGATGCCGACAACCGACCAAAGGCCGCCGCTTCCGCCGCTTGGGCTGCTGAAAAGAGGTTTGGTCCCGTTGGTGGCACCAACTGACTAATGTATTTTTAGTCCCGGTTCGTGCCACGAACCGGGACCAAAGGCTTTGCTATATAAACAAAGACTTAGGAAATTTTCACATTTACCTCGTAGTTGCCCCCGACGACGCCGAGCACATCGACGCTGCCAGCTGCCCCGAGGCCGCCCGCTGCCCGCCGCCGCCGTCGTCCGCGCTGTCGCCGCTGCCTCCTGCGCCCGCCGCCGCCGCCGCACCTCGCCTCGACGCTGCCGCCTGCTCTTGCCCGACGCTGCTCCCTCGCCCGCCTCGCCCGACACTACTGCCGCCACCGCCGTCCCCTGCCCGATGCACGCCGCCTGCCCCGTCGCTGTCGCCGTCAGGCCCCCCTACCCCGACGTGTCGCAGCCTCTGTGAGCACCGCGCGAGCATCTGCCGCCCCCGCCGCCGCCGCCGTGCAATTTTTTTAATTATACATGCTATTTTTACATGTTTTTACATTTTCATATATATATATATATATATGTATGTATGTATGTATGTATGTATGTATTTTTTAAATATATGTATTTTTTGATGTATGTTCATATATGTATGTATGTATTTTTTACATGTTTTTTGTATGTATGTATTTTTTCAATTGTAATGATGTTTTAAAAATACATATATGCAAAGTTAGATTTTTAATTAGAAAAGTTTTATCTATATATGTTCTCTGATTTAGTACATTTTAGGTTAGTTTTATATATTTAGGATAAAAAGGATAAAAAAGAAGAGGAAGAAGAAAAGAAGAGGAAGAAGAAAAAAAGAGGAGAAGAAAGAATAGAGGAGTTCTTCTCCTCTATTCTTTCTTCTCCTCTTTTTTTGTCTTCTTCTTCCTCTTTTTTTTTATCGGGAACGAGGGTCTTCGAGGATCGCCGAGCGGTAGAGGAAACCCAAATTAAATAGCAAGTATCATCGGTGTGAGATACATGTGGTCGTTGGTGTCGGACACTACATCCACGCTTCCACAAGTGACGCAGCGCCGATGCCCACGCCACTTGTGGGACATAGATGTACCGTCGCCGTTGTTGTTGTCGATATACCCCTCCCGATAGCTTCATGTATTTTTAAGATGGAAAAACAAGCATATTATTTTCCCATGTACGATATCGTCATTGTCGATATACCCTCCCGATAGCTTCAACACATGGGGGTGTCGGTGTCAAACCGCGGATCTCGGGTAGGGGGTCCCGAATCAAGGCCTAGGTGGATGGTAACAGAGACAAGGGACACGATGTTTTACCCAGGTTCGGGCCCTCTTGATGGAGGTAAAACCCTACATCCTGCTAGATTAATATTGATGATGTGTGTTACAAGAGTGGATCTACCACGAGATCAAAGAGGCTAAATCTGTGACGCCCCCGATTCAATCGTACACTAATCATACACGCAAACATGTACGATCAAGATCAGGGACTCACGGGAAGATATCACAACACAACTCTAAAAATAAAATAAGTCATACAAGCATCATAATACAAGCCAGGGGCCTCGAGGGCTCGAATACAAGTGCTCGATCATAGACGAGTCAGCGGAAGCAACAATATCTCGAGTACAGATATAAGTTAAACAAGTTTGCCTTAAGAAGGTTAGCACAAACCGATACAGATCGAAGAGGCGCAGGCCTCCCGCCTAGGATCCTCCTAACTACTCCTGGTCGCCGCTGGGCTGCACGTAGTAGTAGGCACCTCCGTGTAGTCGCCATCGACAAAGGGCGTCTGCTCCTGGCACCATCGTCTGTCGCAAAGAACCGGTAGAGATAGGGGAAAAGGGGAACAAGGCAACCGTGAGTACTCATCCAAAGTACTCGCAAGCAAGGAGCTACACTACATATGCATGGATATATGTGTAAAGGGCCATATCTGGGGGATAAGAGGGGATATCTAGTCCCGTCAAGACTACGCCTCGCAGCCTCCGCCTTGCAACATGTAGAACAAAGTAGACCAAGTCCTCCAAGTAGCATCACATAGCAATAATCCTACCCGCCATCCTCCTCGTAACCCCGAGAGAGAGCGACCACCAGGTTGTAACCGAACTTGGAAGGGTGTGTTTTATTAAGTATCCGGTTCTAGTTGTCATAAGGTCAAGGTACAACCCAAGTCGCCCATTATCAAGATCACGGCTATTCAATAGATTAATCACTGCAGGGTGCACCACATAACCCAACACACTTGATCCCATTTGGCCGGACACACTTTCCTGGGTCATGCCCGCCGCTGAAGATCAACACGCCGCAGCCCCACCTAGGCACAACAGAGGCCAGCACGCCGGTCTAAACCTAAGCGCATTGGGTCCGGCCCATCGCCCAATGCACACCTACACGCTATGTAGGGCGGCCGAAAGCGAACTAGCCCCATTAATACAAGAGCAGGCTTACGCCCAATCCGCCACGCCGCCGCTACGACGCCACGGCGTTTCGCCGATACCACGACGCCGGATACCCATAACTACTCCCACGAGATGGTTAGTGCGATAGACCAAATGGCCAGACTCAGATCAAATACCAAGATCTCGTTAAGCGTGCAGCAGTATCCGCGAATGCCGAACAGGCCAGGCCCACCTCTCCTAGGCGGTCTCAACTCGCCTTTCGCCCGCCTCAAAGATCCACTCTGGTGCTCCACAAGCCGAATTCGACTTTAGTCACCACCGTATCATGTATAAGTATAGATATACCCGTGATCACCTCCCGAGTGATCACGGCCCGATAGTATAGCACAGCAGATTTGACAAGAATGTAGGGCCACAGATGAAAATACTAGCATCCTATACTAAGCATGTAGGATTGCGTAAAGGTGACAACAGAGTAGCAAGGACAAAGCTATGCATCGTGATAGGTATAACGGAAAGCAAGAATATGCTACACTACTCTAATGCAAGCACTATAGAGTAGAATAGGCGATATCCGTGATCAAGGGGCGGGGGGGCTTGCCTGGTTGCTCGCAAGAGAGATTGGTCGCCAACTCCGTAATCGAACCGGGCAGCAAAGAGCTGCCGGTCTCGTAGTTCACCGGAGATAAGAGGGGAAGAACCAATGAATACAATGCAAACATAAACACGACGATGCGTGACACGACAATGAGCGGTGCTATGTGTGCCCTAACGTGGTATGAGGTGGTACCGGTTAAGGGGGGGAAACATCCGGGAAGTATTCCCGGTGTTTCACGTTTTCGGGCAGAGGAGCCGGAGGGGGAAAGTTGCGAGTTCGATAGGTTAGGGGGGTGTGGCGGATGAACGGGCTGCATATCCGAATCGCCTCGCCGCCTCGAGCAACTTTCATGTTGAAAATATTTTAATCCGAGTTACGGATTAAAAGATATGATTTTCTAAAGATTTTATTAATTTATGGAATTTAATTAATTATTTAATTTAATTTGAAATTAGACTTATGACATCAGAATGATGTCATGGCGACGCCAGTCAACAGAGTTGATCGTCAACCCGACAGTGGGTCCCACCTGTTAGATTGTTTAGCTAATTAACAAAGAGTTAATTAGGTAGCTATTTATTAGGTTAATTAATCTTAATTAGTTAAACTAAACATGATTAATTAAGTTAATTATTTAGTTATTTAATTAATTAATTAATTTTATCATTAATTATTTATTTATTATATTTATTTATTCTTTTTTTTAATAAAGAAAAACGTTCTGGGCGTGGGGCCCATCTGTCATAGGCCCCAGGGGCCTTAGTGGGTTTTCAGGCGCTAGTGGGCCCTGGCGCCAAAAGTGCGTGGCGGTTTCGGGCACGTGCGCCAGGTTCGAGGCCACCGCAGCAGGGCGCGAGGCCCACTGCGCAGTGGCGGCCTCGCCGACAATGGCAGGAGGCGGGGCAGGGAGGCCCCGGACGGCGACGATTTCGGCGGGCGCGCCAAGAGCAATGGATGGAGGCGGTGGTGGCGGGCGGGCATCGCCAAGGGGAGCGGGACCTCCATGGCCGGGCTTGGTCGAGGGGGCGCGAAGCGCGCTATCGGCCACGGCGGGCGCGCCAAGCGCGTCTGTGGCATGCGGAGCTCGACGGTGAACGGGCGCGAGGAAGGTACGCGCGCGGCTCCGGTGGGTCGGGCGATCCGTGATGCGGCGAAAGCGAACGGTCGATGGCAGCGGGCGGAGTCGCGGTGGTCGCGCTGGCGGCGCGGGACGGTAAAGTGAGCGAGGGGCCGAGGGGCGCGGTCGAGGGGAGCGTGGTGAGCGCAAGAACGGTGGCGCCGAGGCCGATCATGCAAGGGGAGGGCGGTGACCGTGGCGACCTAGGGGAGAGGGGGCGAAGGGGAGCTCACGGGGAAGTAGGGTTCGTGGGCAGCGGGGTCGGGGGTGACGGGACGACCGGGCGGAGCGGATGCAGGCCGACGAGGGGGTCCGGCGACGGCGTTCAGCGGGCGATTTAGGCTCAAGGGCGACGGGTCTCTCCCGATCCAATCGGGAGAGAGGGGGAGGAAGATATTTTATGGGGGGGAATGGGGTGTCGGTGGAGTGGGTGGGGAGTGGGTAGTGGATAAGGAGGGGGTGGGTGGCTGCCTGGGCTCAAGCGGGTTGGCCCAGCTTGGGCAACGCCTGTGGGGTTTTCTTCTTCTATTATTTTTTGCTAGTTTTAGGTTTTAGTTTTTCTGTTTTGTTTTTATTTATTTTCTTTCTGTTTTAATTCAGTTTAAATTATTTAGACATTTTCTAAAAATGTGTTTACTTCACCACAATTACCTTTGTAATATTTGACAACCAATTTAACATTTTAGTTTTAATTTTTGAAAACTTTTATTGTTATCATTAATTTGAATTTGAATTCCGAACGGTTCCGAATTATTGCGAGGATAGCAACAAAGAACCGAGGTGTCATGGTACGATTAGCGTGATTACTGTAGCATGATTATCCGGCGCATAAATCTCCTCCATTACAAGAAATCTCGCCCCGAGATTTAGGAGGTAGAAGGAAACAAAGGCAGGTATTCATCACGCAGCGATCCTCGCGCTCCTGTGTGGCTTCATCTTCGTAATAGTGCCACCATCGACTTTGAGGAACTTGATCGCTTTCCGGCGCAGCGGCGTTCAGCTTGGTCGAGAATGCGGACCGGATGCTCTTTATAGGAGAGGTCCTATTGCAATTCGAGCACTTCATGGTCCATCGCCGGATTGGGTCCTTGAAGCAGCGCGGAGTTGTGACACGTGGAACACATCGTGAACTCGAGAAAGGTTCGACGGAAGCTCCAGCTGATATGCCACTTTTCCACGCCTTTCCGTAATAGTGAATGGGCCAATATAGCGAGGAGCTAGTTTGCCTTGATCCCGAAGCGTGAGCACCTTCATTGGTGTAACGCGAAGATAGGCCTTTTCGCCAAAGTTGATAGACCATGTCTTTATGATGACGGTCATAATTACTCTTTGGCGTGATCAACAGTCTTGAGATTCTCGCGAATAATGCGGACTTGATCCTCGCATGTTGGATAATATCCGACCAAAGAGTGGACGCCCCTAGTTTCCACCAGTTCGTAGGGGTTCGCACTTTCGCCCATATAACACTTCAAGGGGGCCATCTTCGACTAGCTTGATAGCTATTATTATAAGAGAACTCAGCATACGGGAGAGATTCCTCCCATTTCTTTCCGAAGGAAATAACACAAGCTCAAGCATGTCTTCGAGAACTTGGTTGACACGCTCAACTGTGCCCTTGTGATCGCGGATGAAACGCAGATCGAAAGATAAGTGAGTCCCCATAGCTTCTTGGAAACTTGCCCGTAATCTTGAAGTGAATAAGCTGCCACGGTCCGAACTGATAACCAGGGAATACCGTGAAGTGAAACAATTTCGACATGTAGAGAGTTGCAAGCTGACTAGCAAGTGATCGCTTTTTTGACCGCCGTAAAATGTGCAACTTTAGAAAGCCGTCAATGACGACAAGAATAGCATCATTACCTTTCCGCGACTTGGGAAATCCAGTGACGAAGTCCATTTCAACATGGTCCCATTTCCATTCAGGAATAGAGATAGCACTACTAGGAAAAGGGCTATAGATGGAAATGACACTAATGGCGCACCGGAAAGATGGTGCGCCATTAGTATATACTAATGGCGCACCACCATCCGATGCGCCATTAGAGTTCAAATTACTAATGGCGCACCATGCTCGGGTGCGCCATTAGTACCAATTTTTTTTTAAACTAGTGCGCTTGTTCAAACATACTAATGGCGATCCTGCCAAAGTGCGCCATTAGTAGTTGTAATTATTAATGGCGCACCACGTGTGTGTGCGCCATTAGTATATAAACTTTTTTTTGAACTAGTGCGCTTGTTCAAACATACTATGGCGCACTCGCACTCGTGCGCCATTAGTAGTTGTAATTACTAATGGCGCACCAAGGTGTGGGTGCGCCATTAGTATAGAAACTTTTTTGAACTAGTGCGCCTGTCCAAACATACTAATGGCGCATCCTGCTTAGGTGCGCCATTAGTAAGTGGGCAGCAACAAGATATTTGGGACAGCCTCTCCTACCCACACACTCACTTTCTCCCCACTTCATTCTCTCCACCTCCTCCTTGTCTCGGTGCCTCCTATTTTCACCTCATTTCCACCATAGATTCATTCAAATTAAGTGGTTAAATTACCTTGTTTTAATAGGTAAGTAAGGGGGGAAGCTATATTTAGGTTGTTCTCCTTACAACAATGTGCACATGCACTTTTTACGGCCTAGCTAGATCTATGTATGTTCGTGGTGTTGCATATGTTTGTGGTGTTTGCATATGTGTTTGTGTTTGGAGGTGTACCGGTATTTGAAATGCGATAGTTGCCAATATTTTGCCGGAATGTTGATTCATTTCCGCTTCAAGAGAATTTTGGCATTAAGCATCCTTTTTGGTCCTATTTTTAGGGAAAGTCATGCCAAATTTTTTCTTGGTTCTAAAATATCGTTTTGCTCTACCCCGCAGGCGACCATGGTCCGCACGATGACCGAAGGCATCGTGAATAGGTTTTGAGGTCCGCGAAGGCCGAGATGCTTCAAAAGAACGAGACGGAGATAAGATGTCCGTGTCGAAGATGCAAGTGAAGAGCCTTATTGCGGACCCGATTCCGGCAGGTGCGGGACCACCTGCTGTTGCGTGGTTTCATGGATGGCTATCGGTGGCAAGGTGATGAAGATGACTATGAAGTCGCCCATGCGGGCCGGGCAAGAAATGAGGAAGGGCAGCAAGACAACCACCGCGTTCTCGGGCGGGCGAGAAGACGAAGAATCCCGTGAGATGATCACGACCGTGATGTCACATACATATCATCATGTAGAAGATGCAGGACATGATGATGAGGAAGATGCCGGAGCAGGCGACGGGCATGATCATGAAGATGATGATGCCGGGCGGAGCGCACGACGCTGGACCATCGATGGCTGGGTGCAGGACCTCATATTCAAGAGCTGCTTCTCAAGCGCACGGATAACGCAAGAGCTGCCGCCCGAGAGAAAGCCAAGATGGATCAACTTGATTTAGACGCGTTCCTCCATTGTATGAAGGATGCAGGCCCGAGGATACCCGCCTTTAAAGTAACGCCATGGCCCTCGAGATGAAGGTAAAACACAAAATGACCGACGATGCTTCGACGAGAACATGTCATTCGCACGAACGCCTTCCCAAGGGGAACAAGTGCCCACCAGTTTGGAGGAGGCGAAGAAAATCGTGTGTCCTCTGGATTTACCGCACGTGAAATACCATGTGCATGAACAATTGCATCATTTATCGGGACGAGCACGCTGAGTCTACCATATGTCCAAGCAGCGGCGCCACTCGATACAAGAAGAGGAAGAAAGCTCCTCGAAAAGTGGTGTGGTACTTTCCGATCACTCTCGCCTGCAGCGCTATTTCATGGACCCTAAGGTAGCAAAGCTCCTGCGCTGGCACGGATAGGGAGGAGAAGAAGCGGAAGATGACGCAAATGATCCGGAGATAGATAAAAAGACAAGATGCTGAGTCACCCTAAGGATGCGAGCCAGCTGGCAAGCGCTGAACTTCAAGACTCGGAATTTGGGAACGATCCAAGGAACATCGTGGTGGGCGCGAGCACCGATGGAGTCAATCCGCTTGGCAGCCGAGAAGCACACATAGCACCTGGCCTGTGTTTGTGTGGATGTACAACCTTCCCCTGGTTGTGCATGAAGAGGAAGTACATTCACATGAGTATGCTAATTGAAGGGCCAAACTACCAGGAACGACATCAATCTGTATCCGGGCTGCTGAAAGAGGAGCTTGACACGCTGTGGAAAACGCCACCAATACGTGGACGCCGCAGAAAGAATATTTCCCTATGAGAGCCGCACCGCCACGACGGTGCACGACTATCTCGTTACGGATATGTCGCGGGCAGGTAGTCCACGGATTTTCCGGATGCGTAAGGTGCATGGATGACACAACGATCGCCAGCTAGATAGAGATCCCGGTCTTCAAAACCGTGTTCATGGGACATCAAGGTGGCTTCGTGACGATGACCCGTGGAGGAAACGCAAGGATCTGTTCGATGGTGAAACCGAACTCAAAACGCCTGTACGAGGAGCGGCGAGGAAATAGACAAGCTGTTGGAAAATTGGAAAGACTGCCCACCGCCGAAAGAAGCAAAAGGCGCCAGAGCCGAAAGAAGCGAAGGCGCCAGAGCCGCTGCTGAAGGTATGGAAAACGAGGTCTGTTTTCTCGACTTGCCGATCGAAGATCCACCGTGCCTCACAGCCTTGATGTCATGCATATCACGAAGAACGTGTGAGAGTCTGCTTGGTACCCTGCTCAACATGCCGAGAGGACCAAAGATGGGCCGAAGCAAGGGCAGACTTGAAATCAATGGGCATCGTGCAGGAGCTTCACGCTATATATGATGATGATGATGATGATGATGATAATGATGATGATGATGATGAGGCGAAGCAGGACACGTAAAGTCGCCGCAAAGGCAAAAAGGCCAAGAAGACCGAAATGACTACCTCCCGCTGCTTCACTCTAAGTCGAGGAGATCGAGCAGTTTTTCACCTGCCTCCTAGGAGTAAAACTTCCTTACGGTTACGCTGGGAAGATAAGCAGATACCTAGACCCAAATGGGCGAAGTTCAGCGGATGAAGTCTCACGACCGTCACGTGATGATGACGCAGATATTTCCAATTGCAACCGTGGGATCATGGACGCGCACGTCCGCGAAACGCTATTTGGCCTATGCAACTTCTTCGACGCCATCTCTCGGAAGTCGATTGGCGGAGGCAACTCGTATACAGGAAGAGATCGTGGTGATACTATGCGAGCTTGAGATGTACTTCCCGCCCGCATTCTTCGACGCTATGGTGCATCCGCTGGTCCATATAGTGGAGGATATCATCCAACTCGGGCCGACGCTCCTGCACAGCATGATGCCGCTCGAAAGGATGAATGGTGTCATCAAAGGATACGCTCGCAACATGTCACGCCCGTAAGGAAGCATAGCCAGGGCTTTTCGATCAAGAGTGCATCTCCTACGCACGAATTATCTAGGCATCGAGAACCCCGCTGGTCTGCCCGTCAACAGCACCTCGGCAGGCTCGCTGGATGGGGTCACCGTGAGGGTCGCCGCAAATGCATGTCGACTTCGAGGGTCGACTCACCGACTTTGAAAGAGCAAACCTAGTCGCGCTTACAACACATAGACGTGGTCGATCCTTGGGTGGTAGAGCACAAAACCTTTATTAAAAAGACGACAATGACCGAGGCCAACAGAGGACGGACGGAGATACACTCAAAGAGCACAACTCATGTTTCACGCGTTGGTTCAAGCATAAGCTTCGTCGCACTTTTACATGAGGATTCTTCCGCGAAGAACAACTCATATTCGCCTTTGTCACAGGCCCCGAGCACAACCTCGATGACCTATGAGGCGCATTTATATCAACGGCTACACATTCTACACCGAGGCCAAGGACATGAAGAGCGATGGTTATCGAACTCGGGGTAACGATGGAATCCTACACCGTAACGACAAGGACAGATACTACGGAAGGATCGAGGAGATCTGGGAGCTGAGCTACGCGGAGAGAAGGTCCCGATGTTCCGTGTCAAATGGGCCAAGAACGCCATAAAAGAAGACCGGTATTTCACCACCATGGTTATACCCGGTTAATCCAAGATCAAGGGCGCAAACGTCACCGCAAAAATGAGCCATGGGTACTGGCTTCCCAAGTGGACCAATGCTTTTCATTACCGACCCGCCAAAGCCCAGTCGTGTTGTCGGAGGAGAGGCAAAAGGAAGATCATCGAATGGATGGAGTAGCCAATGAGCAAGACTTCGACAAGTACGGGCGACCCGAGGATCGAACATGACGATTTATGATGAAGTAGCAGCATACACCACAAGAAGAAGCAGGACCACCCTACCTAAAGGACGTCTGCTCCACGTAAGAACTCCATTTGCGAAAAAGAAGGGCAAGAAGATTGTGAACAGATAGCTAGCTAAGATCGATTGTATTTAAATCGTAGCCTTCATTTCTCGATTGTATTTCATGGGTACTTTTTGAACTATCATGAATATTTTAAATTTCATGGACACTCGATCTCGATCCCTCCATCTTGATCGCTATCCCACCTCGCCAGATCCGACCTCCGCACCTCGATTCCCCTACTCAACACGCCGCCTCGCCCCCCCACCTCAAGACCGCCTTATAAAAAAATAAGTATCAAACAGCTTTTTAAATGCTACTGTCCCCTAGTCCACCGACCACCGCCACGACCCCGCACCTCGATTCTCTACTCAACCGCCACACCGACCCCCCACACCTCACAAGACCGCCTTATAAAAAATAAGTATCAAACAGCTTTTTAAATGCTACTGTCTTATAAAAAATATTACTGTTATTATTTAAACAAGTTTGAATATATTTAAACATAAATAAGTATCAATTAGCTTTTAAATGCTAAAAAAATTTGTGGAGCCTGGAGTCGAACCCAGACCTCCCGGTGTGAGAACTGAGGCCGACCAATGAGCTAGTATAGTGGGCTTGACATGGATAGGTTCTCGTAGTACATAACCCATTGGCTTGAGTGGAAATAAAAAATACTAATGGCGCACCACGGTGAGGTGCGCCATTAGTGTGACATGCTAATGGCGATCATGTGAGGTGCGCCATTAGTATTGTGGCCCCTTCGCCTCGATCCCCGCCTCGATCCCACTTCGCCCGCTGCCCTCGCCCTCGCCTCCCCTCGCCTCGCCCTCACCTGACGCCGACGCCGCCTCGACCCGCCACGACCTAGCCTGACTTTGACGCTGCCTCGACCCGCCTGACCTGACCTGACCTCGCTGCCTCGACGCCATCACGACGCTGCCACGACCCCGCCCGACCCGCCTGACGCTGCCCCCTTCCTCCTCCAAGTCCACCTTCTCGTCAATCCTCCTTCCCCACCACCTCAAGGTATGGCGATTCCTTCCCCTCTCCCTGTACGGCGAATCCTCCTTCTCATAAGCATGAACCCAACCAAATTTTGCTCATTGTTGTGTCTATGCGTCTATGATGACTCTATGTATAGCAGTAGCAAGCTCTCTCAGGTGGAAAACGAGAGTAGTCAAGCATATGGGATGGTTTCTCTTCTCTCTAGCATAGCATAGCATAGCTGCTCTGCTCCTGTGGGGCTGTTCAGCTTGGGAAAGGATGATGATGAGGGCAGCAGAGCACATGAAGTTGCACAGCTGATGACGCGCCTCATAAATACTTGTCCAAATCTGTAATCTTTATATGTATCTTACACACCTTACGCTCTGCTTTCAACAATGCTTCATTTTTGTTTTTGCACTACCCACGCAAAGCAGGGGTTTACCCCATCACACTCTCACTACATGTAGTGTAGAACCTCCTAGCTAGGTCTTTGATTACAAAAATATCTGAGAGACACATTATGTACATGTACTCAGATTAAACCGCCAAGTAAAATGGGCTGTGTGCATGCAGAGGCAGGGAGAAATTCGTCTGCTTTCTAGGAAAAGATCGAGCAAAAGGATTCCACTTACTTAATTTGGTCTCTGATCTAAAGCATCCTGCTTGTTCCCGGGCTCGTGCCTTTGGATTCAGATCAAGAATCAAGAGGTTGGTGATCGCCACACTGTCCCGTCTGCTTCAGCCGTAGTAACTTTTTGTTACTTTATTTTGTCCATTATGTGATACCACGAGGCACAAGGTGAAGGAGCAAGCCATATTTGGTTTACCCGCCCCTCTCGCTACACCTTTTGATACCTCTCATGAGCAATTTGTGCAGTTTTTCTCTCTTGGACATGGATGTGCCTTACCTATATTATGAACAGTAAAATGATCCGCTCCAACCATCGTGTAGTATAAGTTAACGGTGAAGCAACATGGATCTTACTAGTTAAATCCGAGAAAGATGACAAGGATCTACATCATGTTGCTGGAGAGTAGATGCAAATTGGGGATAAGGCACAAAACTATGACGACAAAGCAAGGAGAGGGAAACAAAGACACCTTAAAAAACAAAGAGAAATTTATTTTTCTTCCTAGGTTTTGCTAGCGATGCCTCTTTTACTGTTTTCATACTCCTGTCTGGGTATTATGTTGTGTAACTAAAATGCTAGGATGCACAAGTTGACATTTGGTTGGCCAAGCAAACTGTTAAATTTATTAGCCCACCTCTTTTTCTCGATGTTGTCAACTTCTCATGAACTCTTATGTTGTCCACCAAACTTCATTTAGTTTCAGTTCGCTTAACCAGGTTAATGAATCATGGAGTACATTGTGGCTCGCAGGTGTCTGGCCCATCGACGATTTACAGCTCCTCCTCGTGCTCATCGGCCTTGTGCCCAAGTGCTCGCAAGTCCTGATAGGGTAAATTCTGAAGTTTTGATCTTTACTACAGTCAAAATTCACTAAACTTGTGGGTACAGTAAGTTAGTGTTCTAAGTTTGTCTCTGAAATTCACTAAGCCACCGGTGTCAATTTGTCTCTAAAAGCAAGAATTAATCTACTGCTTCAAGTTTGCTTCAAGTTAGTATCTCAAGGGTTAAGGGCTGTGCTGCTGTATTATGCCTATAAAACACTTGTTTGGTCAATTAAACAGGCATTGAAAATTGATAGGCATTTTTATTAGCCCTCCATTCATCGCGAAATATCGTGGTTGTTCAATACTTTTGTGGTTGAACAATTTCAAACTGTCAGCCTTTGGGGGGCATTAGAATATGTTCTCGTTGTCAATATTGAAAGAAAGAAAAGAATATGTCCTGGTTGTCAATCTTGAAAAAAGAAAAGAATATGTTCTGGTTGTTAATCTTGAAAAGAGAAAAGAATATGTTCTCGTTGGTCATTTGTTCATCATGCATAACTCGTGGAGGCAGATTTCTCAACTTAGCAGCAGTGCAAAAATTTAAACTACCACTTACCACTTGTTAGACGCCCATTCATCGTGAATCTTTGTGTTGTTTGATACATTTGAGGTTGAACAATTTCAAACTGCCACCGTCTTGTGAGTCATTATAATATGATCTGGTTGTCAATCTTGAAAAAGAAAATAATATGTTCGTTGGTCATTACTTCATCATGCACAAGTCATGCAAATATGCAATGTCACTTTCTTGTACTTCTTGGTGTCTCTCACCATGGGTTTGCCATTGTGTTTCCTACAGTCTTTCATCTTGTTCTCGTATATGGTGCGCAACTCCATTAGCATGATCTCTGTGGATGTTTCTCCTTTATTTTCTTTTTATTACCTCATTCGCTATAGCTGATACCGCAAGTTGTTATTATTTGGAAACACAAAACAAACGCAGACTCTCCATCGAGCTCATGCCGAGGCACATTGTAGGTGATGATTTCGCTGATTGACACTATGTTTCCTCGCCTCGAGTGCTAACCATATCGCTAGATCTTAACCACGCAACAATCAGGACCAAAACATCAATGGTGGGACCGCAAGCTCATGCCTAATTGGTGCAGGCATTGTGTAGGCGATCTAGTTGTGCACAAATAACAACGCCCATGTTGTTCTCGACTGAACTTTTCTCGCTTCAGCTTTTGCTGTACTAGTTTATCTTGATATCATCTTGAATCGAAAGGTGAAAGTTTCATTTGCCTTGAAATGATACTTATATCCTGCCAGGTTACTAGAAAATGGCTTCAAGTCATAATAATATTGGTTATTGCTTCACTTTATTTACCTAAAATGTATGCTAAGCAAACAACTTGTTCACTAAACCGCACTAGTGGCAGCTTGAGACATAATAATATAAAGCTATAGATGATGTTGTACTTGTGATGATGCTACTTGTGATCTTCTGAAATGACCCATTGGCTACTTCATTACGCTGGATAATGATATTGCAGGTACCCCAAGAGGTTCTTGAGTTTGCCGGAATGTCGATTAACTTCCGCTCCGCAATTGGTATTTATATGTCCTATTTTCAGCAAAGGTCATGCTGAAATTTTCCGTGAATTTTAGCATGACTTTGCTAAAATAGGACATATGGGTACTTGTGACTAATGCATGGGCCGGGTATCTTAGTAGTTAATTAAGTAGGATCAAGTGCCCCGCGCATTTGTGACTAATGCATGGCTTTTAGGGTGCCTCGTGTCGATAAAACCAAATGATGAAAAGTTAGGCTTTTAGGGTGCCTTGTCGCCGAAAAACCCTCAATGATAAAAGCTTAGATTTTAGGATGCCTCGTGTCGATAAACCCTAAATGATGAGACCATGATCTTGTTCCTTGACAATAACCAACTTTTTGACCAAACTTTGTTTCTATTTAGAGAGAAACATGGCCCACAACGATGAGGCCGGGGTTCGGGCAAGGCATTCTCGGGAGCTGTCCCAGAGATGGAGGAACAACCTCACTTGTATGAGGCCGCCTTTCCCCACCGATCCCGAGACCATGGATGGTGCCGCCGAGGATGACCACACCGATGCCACCACCGATGGTGCCGCCGAGGATGCCACCACTAATGATGGCGGCGCACGCACGATGGCAGCCACCAAGAGGCAACGGAAGGACTGGCGCCGATCGTGTTCGCACCTCAAGGAGGAAGTTATCAAGTGGACTCCAACGGAATCCAACGCGCCGAACGAATAGTCAAGGGTACTCGCTCAGCTCGGGTGCATTGTCCGAGCACCGCCTCGATCAACACCGAGAACCCGAGGCATCCTGACCGAGGGAATTTGCGCAACCTCCTCTTCACGGCTGCACGAACGATACAAGTTCCCCGCTGAATTTGAAAACACAAGCCTCAAAGGGAATAAAGTGAACAATGCTGCCTCACGAAGATGAGCAAGGCCCCGTCTACTTGGAAAAGCAATGTGAAGAGAATGATCGAGAAAGGTGAGAGTTATGAGAAGATCAAGGAGAAAATCCTTCGATCACCAAGATGACTACAACGACTTCAAGATCAATTGCTCGAGCACCGCAAGCCCCAATCAAGTGAGTGGGGGAAACAAATGCGGAGCTGAACATAGGGGAACACACACTGGTCCCGGCGGTTACAGAGTGGCGGAGCCTATATGGGACAAGGAGGAGGCGGACCATGCCGAAGCAAGGCCTACCGCCTCTTCGATACATACGGCGGTGACAAGCAGACCAGAACTTTGTCGTGGCCCGCACAAGAAGGACCCGAAACAAAGGAGCTTACCACGGATCCAAGACCAGGCAGCTTGAGCTTGTTCGTAAGGAATACACCCCGTAATTAGCTCCATATGGTTGCATTCTAATTAATGAAGCCAATTTCTAAATGGTTCACATTCCTTCCGCAGCGCATCGAAAGCAGAGCGCTGGGTCGACTCAGAGCAACCCTTGGGACACCACTCTAAATAGGGGGTTGAATGTAATGAAGAACAAGGATAAGCTCGAAGTCGACGCCACCTGGTCGTGTGGCCGCAAAGGCTTGTCGACAAAATGGGGTCATACTATACCGCTGGTATGCGGAAGGAGAAAAGACCAGCTCGAAAGCCAGCGCGAGAGGTTCAAGAACTCAAGGCACAGTGGCGCGGATTCGGAGATTGTCCAAGAGCAAGTGGAACAACGACTCGAGCGATTTATCACCGCCTTTGTGCCTACCTTGATCTCGGGTTGAGGCGTGGATTGCGGGCGCCAACAGGGCCGCCTCGATTCCTAGCTTCACGGCCAGCAACTCGTGATAATGCGATGGCGGGGCTATTGGTGCCTCTCCGCGAGGCGGCATTGGTGTCTCCGACGCCGCACGGAGCTTAATGCACCGGTGTACGCCGCCGCACCTCTCGCAGCAAGCGCCCTCCGTCAATCGCACGCTACCGCTGGCGGTGCTCTACATTAGCCGAGCTCGACGCCATCATCACGGTAATTCACTGCTTCTCTCGACCGAGGACTTCATCTCCTTGCCTTTGATCGGGCATCCCCGACGCCTCTACATGTTTTCGCAGGGCGCCGCCGACGCCTGCACTTCCTCCACTTCGTGAACAACGAGTTGGTCGATGTCGCCAAGGGCAAAATCGCTCAACCGGCAACCCTTGTTCCACGGTACCCAGATGCCACCCAACTTGTTTAGGGTTCAACTGGTTCGGTGCTGCCAGGCTGCGACGACTTGTTACCTCCGAATCGACCCGTCGGGGCCGACGATGATGACGTGATGACCTCGCCGCCGCTCGAGCTGGCCCTCGCTTGGCCAAGAGCCAGATTCGCTTGGGGCGGGGACACCACCCCAAAGACAACACCGCCAATGCGTGCCGGGCGCCAAGTCGCCCTATGGCAAGACCGCCAGAACGGTGCCGGACATCCCTATGCCATCGATCCAAACATGCATATGGCACAGGATCGTAATGACGACGACGACGACTATGATACATTTGGCAACGCCGATCAAGATTTTGCCGAGCATGGGTACGATGGCGACTTCATGGGGCCTCCTTCTCAAGAACCAAACCCAACAAAAGACGTAGCGATCTAGCTCGCACCGCTGGAGAAGCCAAGTTGCAACAGCGCCGCCCTCGCTCAGCTCTCGAGACGCCCACCAGCTGCCGACTTCACCGAGCCTCGAGATAGGCGAGGTGCGAAATATTATCAGCCCCAACACACTCAAGAAGGCGGTCTATGAGCAAAACTCGTCCCATTACAGAGAAGAAGAAGGCACGCAAAAGAAAGACTAAGAAGGGTGCGAGCCAGCCGCACCGAGTACGATCCGTGCTCAGACGGGCCACCTTCACCGCAGGATATCTCGAGGAGGGTGCATGTGGCGGTAGGGCGATGCTACCGACAAATATGCTCAATGCTGCAACCGTGCTATGCGGAGTCTGCACGATGTTGTTCTTTCTTTGGAGAAGCGCGCCTCGTGGAGAAGGATGTGGCATACCCGGTTTTCGCGCCAAGGTGCCGAGGGCAAGGGCTTTGTGGATAACTCCATCGGGCGACGATCGCCCCGCGCTTTGATGACATCCACGCTTATGTTGAACCTTCATCCGCTGCACTACACCTTCGCTCGCTATTTTCGCTGAGTATGGAGATGCGGATCATTCGCGATAAGACCCCGGACATCGTGATAGTCGACCCTTCTACATGCGCAAGATCTTGGGCAGCGCTGGGACCGCAAGTCGAGAGTTCTTACCGAAGGCGCCATTCGCAAACCAAGATAAGGATAACTTCCTCGCGCCTTACTTTCCCGAGTAAGTCCTCCCTCAACCGCCCGTAACATATGAATTCTTACATTTCGATCGCTTTTCTTTAACATTCCGTGTTTTCTGCAGTGACACACGCTGCACGCCATCCTCCTAAGCCCTAAATATTCCATGGCCACGATTTCAACCCGGACCGTCAATGAACGTAGACTACACAAATGTCAAGAAGGTTCTTGATGATGTTCTCCTGCCACGCCAAATCTGGAGGCACCTTCACCAGGCCTATTCGTAAGCACGGCAAGCACGTGTTCTCCCACAATACGACGCTCGCTGCGCCAAGCAGCCACCGCGGTCGGAAGGGTGCCTACTACGCCATCCATCACATGCGGCGATCGTGACGGACCATCATCAACTTCGCTACCGAGTAAACTCCAAGATTGGGCCGCGAGCGTGTCGGCAATCCAGACGCGGACCTCCGACAAGAATTCTTTCGCATCCAAATGGAGTTTGCGGAAATCATCCATCAAGATGTCCTTCGCACTCGGGCAGTTCTACCTCAGAAATCAACCGTCCAACAAAGACATCGACACAATGCTACAAATGCAGGATGACAACTCCCGCTCTTTCATGACTCCCACGATAGACGGCGGCTTCATCCACGCCCGTCCCTTGAGTCGAGTTGTTCAGTTCTGAAACATCGATTGGGTCATGTTGTAATTAAACTTTAATGAACTTGTAGTATGTCTCTTTGGTTTCGAGAGTCGCTCAACTTAGATGTAATCGATGCTATTAATGTCTTGCTTTTCTCTTCCGATCATTCTGCTGCATACTTATATATTGCTTATGTATTGTCTGTGAATTGGTACTAACGCTTCGCTTGGCTAGTGCATAGCGATGCCGACGTATGTCGTGGTACAAGGGTAAGGTTCCCGGAGTCTACGATGATCGGGAGGAGTGTCGGAGACAGGTTCACCGATTCAGCGGTAACAGTTACAAAGGGTACACCACTAGGGCCGAGGCCGATCTAGATACGCCCGCTATCTAGCGGGAGAGGGAGGGAGCGTTGAGGAACCGGATGAAGACGAAGTTTCATCGTGATGATGCTCATCGTGATGACCGCAGCTCTTTCTATGTGATGGTAGTTTAGATGATCGATATCGACTTGTAATGCGAAGATAAACTCGCTACTCGCGGTCTCGAGACTTGTAATATAATGTTCTATCTTTGTTCGGTCTTTTCAATTCGAGACTAATATGATGAATTGTATTCGAGACTAATATGATGAATTGTATTCAAGGACTAATCTTCTATTGTATTTGATGAATCTATTGTTGATGTGTGTTGTCTATATTTTGTCAAATTATACATTTTGTAACCTGTGCAAAAAACAGAAAATAAAAAATAAAAAACCTAATATTCATACTAATGGCACATCACATGATAAAGGCGCCATTAGTATGACAAAGGCATACTAATGGCGATCATCGAAGTGCGCCATTAGTATGCTGCGTTACTAATGGCGATTCGGGGTGGTGCGCCATTAGTATGCCAAAGCACTGGTATACATGCCCTCGGAGGCATACTAATGGCGCACTTTTGCATATACTAATGGCGCACAGGTGGTGCGCCATTAGTATACCAGATACTAATGGCGCATTGTGGTGCGCCATTAGTAAAAATTACTAATGGCGTCAGAATAGTCAATGGCGCACCTCTGATGCGCCATTAATGGCCATATTAGGTGCGCCATTAGTAGTGGTATTTCTAGTAGTGTAGGTTGCAGAGTTCCAGCAGGCCTTTGATGCTCTGCTTTGATACGACGACAAACGTCACACTCAGCAACATAGCGAGCAATGTCTTGCTTCATATTAGACCACCAGAATCTTTGACGGATGTCTTGGTACATCTTTGTACTACCAGGATGGATACATAGAGGCGTATCATGAGCTTCTTTCATAACCTCCTGAGTCATATTCAGGTTTTCCTTCTTACACGGCACCACTAGGCGGCCTTTGAAGTACAAGGCGCCATCATCAGCAATTGTGAAGAATGAAGGCTTTCCATCTTTGAGGTCGCGCTTAATCTTGTGGACTTCAGAGTCATATCCCTGTATTGTCTTGATGGAGCTCACGAGATCGGGTTCGACGGCCGTGGTATAGAGGGAACCCTCGGGAAACAACACGGAGATTCATCTTGCGAGACTCTCAGAGGGGAGCGAAAGCACCCGAGGAACATTATGGAGGTTCAGCCTTCTGAATTCTTCAACGAGTGAGGGCTGAACTTTGTGAATCTGGAGGTGGTTGCAGAAGACTTATGCTTAAGGCATCAGCCATTACATTAGCCTTGCTCGGTGTATAGGAAATACCCAAGTCAAAGTTCTGCAACAATCTCCATCCATCTCCGCCGACGGAGGTTCAGGTCTGGCTGAGTAAACAGATACTTCAGACTTTGGTGGTCGGTGAAGATCTCGCAACGACACGAGAAGGTATTGTCGCCACCGCTTCAAAGGCATGAATGACAGCAGAAGTTCGAGGTCGTGAACTGGGTAGTTCTTCGTGAGGGCGAATTGCCGAGAGGCATAAGCAATCACTTTGCGCCCCTGCATTAGGACACAGCCTAATCCTCGACGGAAGCGCCGCAGTAAATGACGTAAGTCCTTCTTAGTATCGGAGGAGCTAGTATCGAGGCGAAGTCAACTTGTCTTTGAGTGCCTGGAAACTTTCCTGACATTTATCTGTCAATTGGAACTTGACGCCCTTATGAAACAGGTTAGTCAGAGGCCTGGCAATCTTGGAGAAGTTCTCGACGAATCGACGACAATAGCTGGTGAGACCGAGAAAACTTCTGACTTGCTTGACATTCTTCGGAGGAGTCCAATCAAGAATAGCCTGAACTCGTTCAGGGTTGACGGCAATACCATCCTTAGAGATGACATGCCCAGATAGGTCACTTCGGAAGCCGAATTCAGATTTGGAGAAATTGGCATAAAGTTGATGCTCTCGTAGCTTTTCCAAAGACAAGACTAAGGTGTTCAAGATGTTCTTCTTCGCTCTAGAAAATACCAGATATCATCCAGATAAACCACGCATTTAACTTGTCGAGGTAATCCATGAATATATAGTTCATCACGAGAGAAGGTGGCTGGAGCATTGGTTGCCGAAAGATATGACGGTGTACTGTATGAACCATAACGAGTCACTTAATGCGTCTTTGGGATATCCTTCACTTAACACGGATCTGGTGGTAACCCAACCTCAAGTCGAAGTTTAGAGAACACCGATTTAACCAGCCGCTTGATCATACGATCATTGATCCGAGGAATAGGATACTTATTCTAATGTAGCTTGGTTTATAGGACGGTAGTCTTGGACCAATCGGTTTGTCCCATCCTTCTTATTGACAACAGAGAAGGTGCTCCCCAAGGAGAGCAACTTGGGCGTAATGAAACCACTTCAAGAGATTTATCGATTTTCTCTTTAAGCTCAAGGAGTTCATGCGCGCGCATCTTGTAGGGACGCTATTATAGGAGTGGTGCCTGGTTTCAAGTCGATGACGAATTCGACAGCTCTAGCAGGAGGAATCCCTAGGAGTTCTTCAGGAAAGACATCGAGGAAGTCACGCATGACGGGAATGTTTTCAATGCCCTCGAGTGGTGCGGCGTTCAATGCATTCAATGCATAGAGCCTTGCCTCGCATTCTGAATCGACGGGCATTGTAGCTTATTATTTCATCGTAAGGGTGTAGCAGATGGACGGTCTTAGTGGCGCAAACGATTGAAGCAAAGATGCGCTTTCAACCAATCCATCCCCAAAATGAGGTCGATGTTAGACGCCTTCAGATAATGGGTGAGGCATAGAATTCCAGCCCTTCGATTTCCACGGGACGCCGACGCCAACCATGGAGGTTTGACATTGTCCCACGGGTTTTTACCACTACCAAGAGTTCATCTCCTCACACTTAACGCCGTGCTTGTATGGAAAATCTTCCGACATGAATGAATGCGATGCTCCTGAATCAATAAAACAGATGCAGTAATCGAATTTACGAGGAGTGTACCCATCACAAGAGCAGGTTGGTCTTGAGCTTCGCTCGCATCAACATGGTTGGCATGAACTCGACCATAAGGCCTGGCATTGTTGTTTAGGGGCTGGTTGCTTCCACGGCCAGTTGCGGGAAGGGCCAGTTGATTCTGGTTCTGTTTGCATTCCCTGGCACGATGCCCTGGTTGACCACATCTGAAGCACAATCCATTGTTGGGAGTAGGAACAGGAGCTTGGGGTGGTGGAGCTGGAAGCCTTGGCTGCCTAGTTGGAGGAGTAGGCGACGAGGTGCAGATAGGTCTGCCTTGGTGCAGGTGCATTCAGCCGGTACATGCTGTTGGGAATCCATATCTTGCGCTTCATGAGGACGGGCCCAAGATGAGCTCGTGTCACGGTTATGCCTGTTAGAGCTCGTATTCCTGCGCACCAGTTTCGACATTGATAGCTTTGTTCACCAAGGTGGCGAAATCAGCAAAGTCGCACTAGAAGTGCGAGATTGATGTCACTTGAAGGCCGCCACGGAACTTCTCCTGCTCTGCGGCATCGCTTGCAATGTCCTCTTCAAAGATAGCGAGACAAGTCCGTAAACTCTCGCCGATAAGCTTCAACAGTCTTGTTGCCTTGGGTGAGGTTGTGGAACTCACGCTTCTTCCGTCCATGACTCCTTGAGGGATGAAGCGGCACGAAAGGCAGCTTGGAAGTCCGCCAGTGATGATTGTTCCAGCTGGCCGAGTACGCCTGTGGCTGTCCCACCATTGAGCTGCGGGTCCCTTCAGAAGAAGGAAGCAAAGGTGACATAGCTGGCAGGGCTACATCAGCAGACTCCATCTCATAGGTGATGTCGCTGGAGCCACCATCAAGATCCAGGGCTGGGTTGAGCTGCGGTACACACTTGGGTTGAGGCGCATGAAACTCGCAGAGTTGCTTGTGTTTGGCTGCTGGTTCATATTGGGGCGAGGAAACTGAGCCATCATGTTTTCCATGAACTGGCGATTCATCTCAAGCTGTTGGATCATACCAGCCATTTACTCAAAGCGGTGGTGGGAAGTTGCCACCACGACTAACGACTCAGCTGGTCTAACCATCCCGCTAATATATAACAGGTAGTTCAGATTTGAGAAATTTGCAAAGGACAAGAATCATTCATGATAAAACATGCATAATGAAAGCAGCACGATAGAAACTACATAGTAGTTGGCATATCTTACAAAAGGGATCATGCATAGAGTTCGCACACGTAGTTCAAGACATAGACTAAGACATCATAGGCGGCACGCAGTGCTCGCTGGCGAATGCATCTAACACTTAACAAGCAAGCCTACATCAGTCCCACGCGTACTACGGAGGTAGCAGAGCCTGAAAGCTGGTAGTGTGGCATCGAACTCCATCGCCAAGAACCCGCGTCCGCGGATACTCTGGTGCGGGACCCGACGCCCAAGCGGCAGAAGAGGACCAAGTGCGGGAGAGTAACCTCCCACCTCTGGCCAACCTACACCCTGGGGCATCACGGTCCTGGCTGGGTAGATCGCAGAACGCGGCAGCTCTCTGGATCGGACAAAGGGGTGCAACAGCGTCAGAGCACGGTAAAGGTGCTAACGGGTGGTGTACAACTCGTAGCGAAGAGCCCGTTAGCTCGATCCAACCTATCGCATGCGTAACAAAGTTCGATGGTAGAAGGGCTCTCGGGTGACAAAGGGAGTAGGCAGCAAGTAGTAACCTCCGCACCAACATCGGATGCGATAGCAATGTGCTCAAGGGGAGGTGTCCAACTCCCGATACTCTCCACGAAGACGTCTCAGAGCAGCATAAGCAGCATCGTGGACTGCCATATCGATAGTCACCCCAACACCATGTGCGGTGTGCAGCACTGTAGTGGAGTCATACTCCCGAGAGTAGAGGTGGACGATGGCTCGGTATCGCTCCCTGGTTAAAGTCCCGTACTCCTCAAAGACGGTGTACTCAGGGTGCCGCGATAACCCAGATAGGTCATCATCTCTCGCCAGATCGCAGGTGACCCCGAGGCACCAATGGCCGTCGTGGTGGCGCATTTACCTCGCCTCGTGGGTTCCATCTGAAAACAAAGATGTTTCAAAGGAGTCAAATGACAAAGGTGGAAATTGATCAAAATACAATTCCAAGGAATAACTATGGCTTTATCCAACTTTGGGGTGAATGTGGTCACGGGATCCTAGTGTTAGTTAGTAAATTCGTTTAACCCGAGTAGAAGAGAGTTCAGAGTCCCAGAGTAAAGGTCGAGGAGTAAAAGATCCTAGTACCACCCGATGGCGACGTGGGCCCGTAAGGCACACAGCCAAGTTAGTAAAAGTTTTTTGCAATGTATAGACTCGACTTCGGCCAAGGAGTGTGGAAGGGGGATTCCTACAGGCAGTCGGCTCTGATACCAACTTGTGCCGCCCCGGATTTGTAACGCCCCCGATGCGGCTATATCTCCCACGTGTCGAGGCACGACTTAGAGGCATAACCGCATTGAAAGCAATGTCGCAAGTGAGGTAATCTTCACACAACCCATGTAATAATTAAGGAAAGATACATAGTTGGCTTACAATGCCACTTCACACAAGACATAAATAAACATACATCATTCGAGTACACTCAAGGTCCGACTACGGAACCTAAATAAAAGAAGATACCCCAAATGCTACACAGATCCCGAATCGTCCCAACTGGGCACCACTACTGATCATCCGAAAAGACACATAGTAACGACCACGCCTCGTCGAACTCCCACTTGAGCTCGGTGGAATCACCTGCACCGCATCGCCGGAACTCGCAACTGTTTTGAAGTATGTGAGTCACGGGACTCAGCAATCTCACACCCGTGAGATCAAGACTATTTAAGCTAATAGGAAGGACAAGGAAGTAAAGTGGAGCTGCAGCAAGCGACTAGCATATATGGTGGCTACATCGCAAAAGAGAGCGAGAAGAGAAGCAAAGCGCGGTCGTGAAACTAATAGTGATCAAGAAGTGATCCTGAACTACTTACGCCGACATAACTCCAACATCGTGTTCACTTCCCTGACCACGAGAAGAGACCATCACGGTTACACACGCTTGATGATGTATTTTATTGAGATCAACTTTGGGTTATCTACAACCGACATTAACAAATTCCCATCTGCCTCATAACCGCGGGCACGGCTTTGAAAGATATTACCCTGCAGGTGTCCCAACTTAGCCCATTATAAGCTCTCACGGTCAACGGTTGGATTATTCCTTCTACCGAAGACCCGATCAATCTCGAATCCCGGACTACAAGACATTTCGACAGAATAAAACAAGACCAGCAAAGCCACCCGAATGTGCCGACAAATCCCGATAGGAGCTGCACATATCTCGCTCGTGGCACACCGGATGGGCAAGACGCCGGGTTGGCATAAACCCTGGATTGCCCAGGGGCACCGGACATCGCCAGGTTGGACCAGCAATCAAGGAGAACTGGCCCGGGGTTTAAAATAAAGATGACCTCGGCTCGCGAAAACCCGGGGAAAAGGCTTAGGTGACAAATGGTAAAACCAATGTTGGGCCTTGCTGGATAAGTCTTATTCAAAGCGAACTGTCAAGGGGTCCCATAAATCACCCAACCGTAAGGAACGCAAAATCAAGGAACATAACACCGGTATGACGGAAACTAGGTGGCAAGAGGGAACAAAACACTGCATAAGGCCGAGCCTTCCACCCTTTACCAAGTATATAGATGTGTTAAACATAGCAGATATATTTATATATTGTGATATCCCCAACAAGTAAACATGTTCCAAAGAGGAACAACATCTCCATGTTCCAACAAGGAACAAACTTCAGCTTCACCTGCAACTAGCAACGCTATAAGAGGGCTGAGCAAAGCGGTAACATAGCCAATCAACGGTTTGCTAGGAAAAGGATGGTTAGGGGCTGACATGGTAATATGGGTGGCATTATATAGCAAGTGGTAGGCATCGCAGCATAGGCATAGCAAAAGAGCGAGCAACTAGCATAGCAAAGATAGAAGTGATTTCGAGGGTATGGTCATCTTGCTCGCAATGTTCTCGAGTTGTCAAAAGCTTGATCCTCAAAACGCTCTCAACAGGCTCCTCGCTCACGCACTCGCTCCGACTCTACCCAAAACAACAACACAAACAAGGGAACCACAATAAATCACGGTGCAATGCACAATCAACATGATGCAAAACATGGCATGATATGCATGATGAGATATGCAATGCTTATGTGCGCCCGAAGGTAATGATGAACCAGGCATCAACTTGGCAAACCAAGCATGCCACTGGAAAGATGAGATGATTTCGGTTAAAATCGATATAAAGATCACCGGAAACGGATGCACGGTTTGCAAATGACAAGCAAAACAAGAATGGCGCAAATCTGCCATTAACAGCATGATACCACTTAGCAAGCAACAATTAATTAAGCTACTGCACCCAAACGTATCAACAAAGTATATGGCAGTGATCTACACATGATGCTCGACAAAAGATGAACACTGAGCTACGGCTAGTTCACATCATAACATGCTCAAACAAGCATGGCAAAAGAGCTCAAAGTAACAGGCTGGACATGGCAAAAACAGTAACAGGTTGCAATGTTCAGAGCATCAAAACTACATGCTACAGGAACTTAATATAGCAAAACATGGCATGGCATGAATCTACTCAAAGCATATTTCAAAAGTCCCTTACTGACCATAAGCCAAAAAGGACTAAAAAATACAGTAACACCCATGTCAAAATTGAAAGTCTCGTTAACAGATTCAGCAACTTGACATGTCAAAAACTGATAACGAGATGGCATGTTAACAAGCTCAATGCACTCACTACAGAGCCCCAAATGATAAACTAAGCATACATACATCAAGAAGACATGACATAGAAGACATACATGGCAAGAACACTAACATAGCATATATGGATCAACCACAACAAGCTAGGCAAAATTGAATAACATGTATACAATCTGCCAGGAATCATTTGGTAGCAAAAGTAGAGCTCGATTGACTCAAGCTATGGCATCCCATAATTGCAAACAAAGGCATGGATGGATAGAGAAAGTCATGCTTTACAAAACACCCTTACTGAAGTATCTCAAAATATGCATAGATCTCTCGGTATCATCAAGTAAACATGGCATCAAAATCAGCTAAAACAGGGCTGAAATCAGCAACATTAGGACACCTACTTTGCATGCTTGTGCTAGTCACCACATAGATCACAAAAATACATGGCATACACCCTGGAAAGATGACATGGCATTTTACAAAACTCATGTAGGAATCAAATTCATAGGGTGCACATATTAATCATAGCAAAAATAACAAAAGTGCAACTCCTGATAAAAATCAGAAACTAACAGCACATAGCACTCTTCCAACAGCATTTCGGGCATCAAGATGAGCTCAAATGAAAATGATGCAATGGAATGAAATGATCTACTCTTCGAGACGAACATTTCGACATATTATACGCGCAAAAGTGGATCTACGGATGCGAAGATATAGCATGTTGAAAATTGCACAAAATTACATAGATGCAAAAGACTTAGGAAAAAGGAGGGGGAGGGGAAGAAGTCAACGCGCGATTCCCGAGGTTGGATCGGGCCGGAACGACCCGTCGAGGACGGCGGCGGCGGATCCGGTGGAGGTCGCCGGCGGGGAGGCCGGAGCGGCCGCACCGGCGGCGAGGTGGCCGGGCGCGGCGGGCCGGGCCGGGCACGGGCGGCGAGGGAGGTCGCGGACCGGACGAGGGAGGCGGGCGGTGGCGGCGGCAGGCCGGGCGGGCGGGGGCCGGAGGCGGCGGCGGCGGGAGGCGCAAGGCGGCGGCGCGCTGGCGGCGGCCGGCCGGAGGCTCGGGCGCCGCAGTCGCGGCCGGCGGGCGGCGGGCGGGCGCGCAGCTTCCCACGTGGCGGCGCGCGAGAGGTCCGGGGCGGCGGGCGGACGTGTCCGGCCGTCCGGATCTCGTCCGGCGGCGCGAAGGGAGCGGGGAGACTAGGGTTTCGTCCGGATTTCGGGGAAGGGATCTATATTTATAGGTAGAGGGAGCTAGGAGAGTCCAAATGAGGTGTAGTTTTCGCCCACACGATCGTGATCGAACGACGGAGAGCATTGAGGTGACTTAGATGGGTTATTGGGCTGTTTTGGAGGGGTGTTGGGCTACAACTTAAAATAGGCCTCTGCGAAGGTGCGGTTAACCGCTGAGTACCAAACGAGCTCCAAATGACCGAAACTTGACCGGTGGTCTCCGGTGTTATACCAAGGCCACTAGACAAACCTCGTCCATTTCGAGAAGGTTTAATACCCGCACACGAAAAACGTAAAAGGACCGCCGGGGAGATAGGAGTGTCGGATTGCAAAACGGACAACGGGAAAAATGCTCGAATCATGAGACTAACACGTATGCAAATGCGATGCACATGATGACATAATATAAAATGCATGACATGGACAAAATGCAAAAGAGGAAAACCCAACCACGGAGGGAATATCATATATCAATGCCGAAATGGCAAGAGTCGGAGTTACAAATATGGAAAGTTACTTCCGGGTGTTACAACACTCTACCACTACAAGAGGATCTCGCCCCAGATCTAGGACTGAAAGAACTCCGGATACTCGAACGGAGGTGATCCTCACGCCCCGTGTAGCTTCTCGGTCGAATGGTGTGACCACTTCACTTTCAGGAATTTGATTGACTTGTTGCGAGTCTTGCGCTCGGTTTCTTCAAGAATAGCAACGGGTGCTCATGATAAGAGAGATCTTCTTGAAGGTCAATCTCTTCGTTGATAGTGCGTCAGGAGTCTTGAAGCACTTGCGAAGTTGTGACACGTGAAACACATCGTGCGCTTGCAAAGTTGGATGGAAGCTCAAGTTGATAGGCGAGATCGCTTCTTTTCCCAATGATCTTGAAAGGACCCACGATCTAGGTGCAAGCTTCCTTTGATACCGGGCGGCGAGTACCTTTCATTGGAGAGACGCGGAGGTAGACATGGTCTCCGATTTCAAAAGTCACATCACGGTGCTTATCATCATAATAGCTCTTAAAGCGCGATTATGCGGCTTTGAGATTCTCACGAATGACTTGGCACATTTCTTCCGCTTCGTGATCAAGTCATTGCCAAGAAGTTGGCGCTCACCTGTCTCGCACCAATTGAGAGGAGTACGGCACTTTCGCCATAGAGAATTTCAATGGGGCCTTGCCCAACTCGCTTGAAGCTGTTGTTGTAAGAGAACTCGGCATAAGGAAGACAATCTTCCCACTTCATACCGAAGGAAATGACACAAGCCCCGAGCATATCTTCAAGGATTTGATTTACTCGCCGACTTGGCCACTTGTTTGAGGATGGAAAGCTGTCTGAAACGAATGTTGGTGCCCATGGCCTTCAAAAGAATCCCAAAACTTGGAGGTAAAGATGCTGCCACGGTCTCAAGAGATCACTTGTGGAATGCCGCAAGGAGACAATCTCGAGGTGTATAGCTCGCCAACCGAGCTGCTGTGATGGATTCTTTGATAGGAAGAAAATGAGCCACTTTAGTAAGCTTGTCAATGACAACGAAGATAGCATCATTTCCACGCTTGGACTTTGGAAAGCCAACACGAAGTCCATTTCAATATGATCAAACTTCCATTCAGGAATAGCAAGAGGTTGAAGGAGACCAGCTGGTCTTTGGTGTTCTCGCTTTCACTCTTCTCGCAGACATCACACTCATTCACGAATTGAGCAATCTCGCCTCATTCGAGTCCACCAATATGACTGCTTGAGGTCATGGTACATCTTCGCATTTCCGTGATGAATGGATAGAAGCGAATTGTGAGCCTCGCTCAAAATGACTTTTCGCAGATCACCCTTAGGAACCACAATCCGTCCTCAAAGAACAGAGTGTCTTTGTCATCAACGCGAAGCACTTGTACTTGAAATGCCCTTGTCGATACCACGCTTCACCTTCTTCACCATGGTATCCGAAGTTGAGCCTCACGAATCTGATCTTCCAAAGTAGGAGATACTATGAGGTTGGCAAGAAAGCCTTGAGGAACAACTTGAAGATTCAGCTTATGGAAAGATTCACGAGATCCGCTGAAAGGGCTTGAGGATTAGACTGCTGCGATAAGCTTTCCTGCTCAAAGCGCTCTGCAATGACATTGGCTTTGCCCGAGTATACTCAATACTTGGGTTGTACTCTTGAATCATTTCGACCCATCGAGTCTGCTGAGGTTGAGGTTGGGTTGAGTGAAGATGTACTTGAGACTCTTGTGATCAGTGAAAATGTCCACTTTCCTTCCCAACAAGAGATGTCTCCATGTTATCAATGCATGGACAACTGCCGCCAACTCAAGATCATGAGTGGGGTAGTTCTTCTCGTTGGGCTTCAACTGGCGAGAGGTATAAGCCACAACTCTCTTCTCTTGCATTAACACAGCACCGAGACCTTGAAGAGAAGCATCACGAAAACTTCATATGGCTTGGATTCATTAGGAGGAGTCGAACAGAGCTGTGACGAGTTTCTCTTTGAGGGTATTGAAAGCAACGCCACACTCGGGAGACCGACATACTTCACATGCTTCGGAGGAGGTTGGAAAGAGGCTTTGCAATCTTGGAGAAGTTCTCAACGAATCTTCGCAATAACTTGCAAGACCAAGAAAATCATGGAGCTGCTTGACATTCGAGGAGGTTCCCAATTCACAATTGCGGACACCTTCTGGATCAACAGCGATGCCCTTGGCGAGATGATATGACCAAGATAAAGCACTTCATCAAGCCAAAATTCACATTTGGAGAACTTAGCATAGAATTGGTACTCTCGAGCTTGTCTAGCACCAATCGCAAATGTTTGGCATGATCCTTCTTATTCTTGGAGAAGACCAAAATATCATCAAGATAGACCAAGACGAATTCATTGGTGTAGGTATTGAATATGAAGTTCATCATCCGAGAGAAAGTTGGAGGAGCATTGACGAGGCCGAAAGACATGACAAGATATTCATAAGAACCAAAGCTTGTTCAATGCTGTCTTGGGAATATCTTGTTCACGAATGCGAATCTGATGATACCCCATACGAAGGTCAAGCTTAGAGAACACAGTAGCACCTTTGAGTTGCTCGAAAAGCTCATTGATGTTGGGAAGTGGATACTTGTTCTTGATTGTCTTCTTATTCAATGGACGGTAATCGACGCAAAGTCGGTCCGTGCCATCCTTCTTCTCGACAAAAAGAACACCACAACCCCAAGGAGATGAACTCGTCCGATCAAACCAGACGCTCTTGTTCATCGAGCTGCTTCTTCAATTCCTTCAGCTCATCAGGTCCAAGCTTGTATGGACGCTTAAAAGGGTTCATGCCGTGCTCAAGATCGATAACGAACTCAATCGGCCGATGAGGAGGCATACCCGAAGCTCTTCCGAAAGACATCTTGGTACTCACAAACGATCGAATCGAGAGATGGCATTCAGTTCGCCCTTCTCATTGAGAGAAAACAACCGAATGGTTTCATCACGAGCGCATAGATGATCACATCATTAGAAGAGTGAGTCAATTGAATTTCCCGGCAGCACAATCAAGCTGAGCTTTGTGCCGATAAAGCCACCCATTCCGAGAATAAGATCAATATCCGAGTCACCAAGAACCATCGGTTTAGCGAGAAATCTATAATCTCCCATCTTGATAGAAACATCCGGGCCATCATTTTGTATTCATGAACAAACCCGGAGAGGAAACCGCTATCGGCTTAGGCAGATCAACAAGATGCAAATTATTCATGGATGCAAAAGGTCTTGATATGAAAGAAATAGATGCACCAAGATCAAATAAGACTTTTGCAGAATATCATTAATCGGAAGATTACCCATTATCACATCGAAGACTCCTCCGCTTGAGCTGCATTCATCATATTCACCTTGCAGACTTTGGATTATGCTTGACCACCGCATTGCTGGAAGATTTCACAGAGGAGGAGGCGGAAGACGCCTCGTTGAAGCACTTGTTCGATAGTGACCCTTCTGGCGACACTTGTTGCAAGTGACCTCGAGAGCGGACGGTGGTAAGGAGCACTTGACCTTGGAGCTTGAGAATTAGACTTGTTCTCGATAGCTTGGGTTGGGTGGGTGGGAAGATCCACGGCCACCTGAGTTCTTCTCACTGGTAAGGCCGACGGAACGGAGGAGGGGCAGGTAAAACTTCGCTGCTTGGCTGCCACTTGAGAGGACGAGGAGGACTGAATCGCATCCCCGATTCTCTTCTTAGAAGCCTCGCATTTGAGTTGTGCCGCTTCTTGCTTCAGAGCCATGTTGTAGAAATCATCATACTTATCTCGCTCAAACAGCACAAGAGGTAATTGCAGATCTTCTCTCGCACCACCTCTGAATCGATAGATCATACTCCTCTCATCAGGTACGTCTTGCTTAGCAAAACGAGCGAGCTTTTGGAACTGGATATTGTATTGATAGACAGACATGTTGCCCTGCTTGAGATTGCGGAACTCCTCACGCTTGCTCTCAACAACACTCTTTGGAATGTGATGAGCTCGAAATCACGGCGAACTCATCCTGTAATGACACGACCTCCTCTGGAATCTTTGTATTGTTGGAACCACTCAGCAGCTTGATCCTTGAGTTGAAACGATGCAAACTTGACAAAGTCCTCGTGTCCGACATTGCTACAGTCAAAGTGCTTGCAGATGTCCACTAACCAATCATCGCCGTCTGCTGCCTCAACACGTAAACCGAAAGACTTCGCTGATTAGCGAGGAACTGACTGAGAGTAGCAAAGTGTGGCTGATTGTTGCCTTGACCTTGATTGCCTTGATTGCCTTGATTGCCTTGCCCTGAGTACGGTTCTTGCAAGAGCTGCAAAATCATCTAAGCATTGGCATTGGTGGCTGCCATGATAGCTTGCCACGCTCGGAGGCGGAGGTGGAGGTGGAGGTGGAGGATTCGACTGATCCCCATCATTGCGATCCGGATTCGCACCGCTGGCGGAGCCATCCCGAGAGGGTGACATCCCTTAGTCCTTTGATAGACAAATTGATAAGTAGAATCAACGGATAGAAATTGCAACATATAGTCTTCACAATAAACATTCAACAAGAATGAACGAATGAATTCCAAAGTTAATCATCACACGCCCATTAAGGTGAGAAGCCACTTAGATAAAGATATGGAAACAACATCATCTTAGAAACAAATCGAATATCACAACTGAAAATAAAAGGTTGGCTTCTAGAATGAGCCGAACAAACACATGATAGAGATTTCGCCCAAAGTGTTCGTGGTGGGGCCCACACGGACACGACGATAGCGGACGTCACGAATGACTAACAAGACGCCCCGAATCAGCATAGCCAAGGATTCTTTAAGACGCCTCGCGACCATCAGAATCGACCGTGAATGGGCGGACCACTAGACGTTGAACCCCAATCTCAAATCATACATCCGTCGGAAAGAATATCCCGTAAGCTACTAGAATTCCCACCTATAAACTCCCAAACTTTCTGGTTATGCAATCTGGTGTTGGGGATACAGGGACACAAAATATATCACCCAAACTAACAATACCTAGATCCAAATTGTATCCATCCGTCAACACATAACCAAGAAATCCTCGAAATCGTGTACCTCGACCTTCAAAAACATCCGTTATGCAAGTCATGGCAATACTCCCTTTTCGCCACAAGATCGGGCAATCAGGTTATCTCACCAACAACTGCACAAAAGAGATTTCGATGTCGGCAAAACTCGTATTCCAGAATCGCAACGATAAAATTGTGACGACAACACCTCGGAGCTCAACTCCCCGGACACCGCCACAACCCCTAAATGTCGAGGCACCAAGAACAATGTTCTCGCCACAAAACCATCGGAATGATTCCAAGATACCCACGTGATCCTAAAAAATTTAGTGAAATTTGAGGAGAGAAGAGTCAAAACTCGTCGCCAGATACCTCACCAGAGCGATTTAAGGACCGGGAAGTAAAAGAATCCTACTCCGATATATATAATCCTAAGACTCAAAACATTTTCCATTCTAGACTAAACAACGTCAGCAAACAATCAAGTAGGGGGCTCCTAAGTCGGGGAAGGCTCTGATACCAACTTGTAACGCCCCCGATGCGGCTATATCTCCCACATGTCGAGGCACGACTTAGAGGCATAACCGCATTGAAAGCAATGTCGCAAGTGAGGTAATCTTCACACAACCCATGTAATAATTAAGGGAAAGATACATAGTTGGCTTACAGTCGCCACTTCACACAGTACATAAATAAACATACATCATTCAGAGTACACTCAAGGTCCGACTACGGAACCTAAATAAAAGAAGATACCCCAAATGCTACACAGATCCCCGAATCGTCCCAACTGGGCACCACTACTGATCATCTGGAAAAGACACATAGTAACGACCACGTTCCTCGTCGAACTCCCACTTGAGCTCGGTGGAATCACCTGACCGCATCGTCGGAACTGCAACTGTTTTGAAGTATCTGTGAGTCACGGGACTCAGCAATCTCACACCATGAGATCAAGACTATTTAAGCTAATAGGAAGGACAAGGAAGTAAAGTGGAGCTGCAGCAAGCGACTAGCATATATGGTGGCTACATCGCAAAAGAGAGCGAGAAGAGAAGCAAAGCAAAGCGGTCGTGAAACTAATAGTGATCAAGAAGTGATCCTGAACTACTTACGTCGACATAACTCCAACATCGTGTTCACTTCCCGGACTCCGAGAAGAGACCATCACGGTTACACACGCGTTGATGTGTATTTTATTGAGATCAACTTTGGGTTATCTACAACCGGACATTAACAAATTCCCATCTGCCTCATAACCATGGCACGGCTTTGAAAGATATTACCTGCAGGGTGTCCCAACTTAGCCCATTATAAGCTCTCACGGTCAACGAAGGATTATTCCTTCTACCGGAAGACCCGATCAATCTCGAATCCCGGACTACAAGACATTTCGACAGCAATAAAACAAGACCAGCAAAGCCACCCGAATGTGCCGACAAATCCCGATAGGAGCTGCACATATCTCGTTCTCGTGGCACACCGGATGGGCAAGACGTCGGGTTGGCATAAACCCTGGATTGCCCAGGGGGCGCCGGACATCGCCCAGGTTGGACCAGCAATCGAAGGAGAACTGGCCCGGGGGTTTAAAATAAAGATGACCCTCGGGCTCGCGAAAAACCCGGGGGAAAAGGCTTAGGTGAAAATGGTAAAACCAATGTTGGGCCTTGCTGGACAAGTCTTATTCAAAGCGAACTGTCAAGGGGTCCCATAAATCACCCAACCGTAAGGAACGCAAAATCAAGGAACATAACACCGGTATGACGGAAACTAGGTGGCAAGAGTGGAACAAAACACTGGCATAAGGCCGAGCCTTCCACCCTTTACCAAGTATATAGATGTGTTAAACATAGCAGATATATTTATATATTGTGATATCCCCAACAAGTAAACATGTTCCAAAGAGGAACAACATCTCCATGTTCCAACAAGGAACAAACTTCAGCTTCACCGCAACTAGCAACGCTATAAGAGGGCTGAGCAAAGCGGTAACATAGCCAATCAACGGTTTGCTAGGAAAAGGATGGTTAGGGCTGACATGGTAATATGGGTGGCATGATATAGCAAGTGGTAGGCATCGCAGCATAGGCATAGCAAAAGAGCGAGCAACTAGCATAGCAAAGATAGAAGTGATTTCGAGGGTATGGTCATCTTGCTCGCAATGTTCTCGAGTTGTCGAAAGCTTGATCCTCGAAAACGTTCTCAACAGGCTCCTCGTTCACGTACTCGTCTCCCGACTCTACCCAAAACAACAACACAAACAAGGGAACCACAATAAATCACGGTGCAATGCACAATCAACATGATGCAAAACATGGCATGATATGCATGATGAGATATGCAATGCTTATGTGCGCTCCGGAAGGTAAATGATGAACCAGGCATCAACTTGGCAAACCAAGCATGCCACTGGAAAGATGAGATGATTTCGGTTGAAATCTATATAAAGATCACCGGAAACGGATGCACGGTTTGCAAATGACAAGCAAAACAAGAATGGCGCAAATCTGCCATTAACAGCATGATACCACTTAGCAAGCAACAATTAATTAAGCTACTGCACCCAAACGTATCAAGAAAGTATATGGCAGTGATCTACACATGATGCTCGACAAAATATGAGCACTGAGCTACGGCTAGTTCACATCATAACATGCTCAAACAAGCATGGCAAAAGAGCTCAAAGTAACAGGCTGGACATGGCAAAAACAGTAACAGGTTGCAATGTTCAGAGCATCAAAACTACATGCTACAGGAACTTAAAATAGCAAAACATGGCATGGCATGAATCTACTCAAAGCATATTTCAAAAGTCCCTTACTGACCATAAGCCAAAAAGGACTAAAAAATATAGTAACACCCATGTCAAAATTGAAAGTCTCGTTAACAGATTCAGCAACTTGACATGTCAAAAACTGATAACGAGATGGCATGTTAACAAGCTCAATGCACTCACTACAGAGCCCCAAATGATAAACTAAGCATACATACATCAAGAAGACATGACATAGAAGACATACATGGCAAGAACACTAACATAGGATATATGGATCAACCACAACAAGCTAGGCAAAATTGAATAACATGTATACAATCTGCCAGGAATCATTTGGTAGCAAAAGTAGAGCTCGATTGACTCAAGCTATGGCATCCCATAATTGCAAACAAAGGCATGGATGGATAGAGAAAGTCATGCTTTACAAAACACCCTTACTGAAGTATCTCAAAATATGCATAGATCTCTCGGTATCATCAAGTAAACATGGCATCAAAATCAGCTAAAACAGGGCTGAAATCAGCAACATTAGGACACCTACTTTGCATGCTTGTGCTAGTCACCACATAGATCACAAAAATACATGGCATACACCCCTGGAAAGATGACATGGCATTTTACAAAACTCATGTAGGAATCAAATTCATAGGGTGCACACATTAATCATAGCAAAAATAACAAAAGTGCAACTCCTGATAAAAATCAGAAACTAACAGCACATAGCACTCTTCCAACAGCATTTCGGGCATCAAGATGAGCTCAAATGAAAATGATGCAATGGAATGAAATGATCTACTCTTCGAGACGAACATTTCGACATATTATACGCGCAAAAATGGATCTACGGATGCGAAGATATAGCATGTTGAAAATAGCACAAAATTACATAGATGCAAAAGACTTAGGAAAAAGGAGGGGGAGGGGAAGAGGTCAACGCGCGATTCCCGAGGTTGGATCGGGCCGGAACGACCCGTCGAGGACGGCGGCGGCGGATCCGGTGGAGGTCGCCGCGAGGGAGGCCGGAGCGCCGGCCGGGCGGCGAGGTGGCCGAGCCTTGGCGGGCCGGGCCGGCGGGGCGGCGAGGGAGGTCGCGGACTCGAGGGAGGCGGCGGCCGGCGGCGCGCCTCGGCGGGCAGCGGCCGGAGGCGGGCGCTTGCCGGGAGGCGGCGGGCGGCCGGGAGGCGGCGCTGGCGGGTGTGCGACGGGCGGCAAGCCGGCCCGGAGGGCCGGGCGCCGGCTCATGGGGCGGTCTGGCGGGCGGCGGGGGGCGCGGGCTTGGCCAAGTGGCGGCGCGCGAGAGGTCCGGGCGGCGGCGGACGTGTCCGGCCGTCCGGATCTCGTCCGGCGCCAAGGAGCGGGAGACTAGGGTTTCGTCCGGATTTCGGGAAGGATCTATATTTATAGGCATAGAGGAGCTAGGAGAGTCCAAATGAGGTGTAGTTTTCGCCCACACGATCGTGACCGAACGACGGAGAGCATGGAGGTGACTTAGATGGGTTATTGGGCTGTTTTGGAGGGGTGTTGGGCTGCAACTTAAAATAGGCCTCTGCGAAGGTGCGGTTAACCGTTGGAGTACCAAACGAGCTCCAAATGACCCGAAACTTGACCGGTGGTCTCCGGGTGTTATACCAAGGCCACTAGACAAACCTCGGTCCATTTCGAGAAGGTTTAATACCCGCACACGGAAAAAGCGTAAAAGGACCGCCGGGGAGATAGGAGTGTCGGATTGCAAAACGGACAACGGGAAAAATGCTCGGAATCATGAGACGAACACGTATGCAAATGCGATGCACATGATGACATAATATAAAATGCATGACATGGACAAAATGCAAAAAGAGGAAAACCCAACCACGGAGGGAATATCATATATCAATGCCGAAAATGGCAAGAGTCGGAGTTACAAATATGGAAAGTTACTTCCGGGGTGTTACAGGATTCAATCGTACACTAATCATACACACAAACGTGTACGATCAAGATCAGGGACTCACGGGAAGATATCACAACACAACTCTAAAAATAAAATAAGTCATACAAGCATCATAATACAAGCCAGGGGCCTTGAGGGCTCGAATACAAGTGCTCGATCATAGACGAGTCAGCGGAAGCAACAATATCTGAGTACAGATATAAGTTAAACAAGTTTGCCTTAAGAAGGTTAGCACAAACTGGGATACAGATCGAAAGAGGCGCATGCCTCCTGCCTGGGATCCTCCTAACTACTCTTGGTCGTCGTCAGCGGGCTGCACATAGTAGTAGGCACCTCCGGTGTAGTCGTCATCGACGGTGGCGTCTGGCTCCTGGGCTCCATCGTCTGGTCGCAGCAACCGGGTAGAGATAGGGGGAAAAGGGGGAACAAGGCAACCGTGAGTACTCATCCAAAGTACTCGCAAGCAAGGAGCTACACTACATATGCATGGATATATGTGTAAAGGGCCATATCAGTGGGCTGAACTGCAAAATGCCAGAATAAGAGGGGGATATCTAATCATGTCGAAGACTACGCTTCTGGCAGCCTCCGTCTTGCAACATGTAGAAGAGTGCAGGCTGAAGTCCTCCAAGTAGCATCACATAGCAATAATCCTACCCGGCGATCCCCTCCTCGTAACCCTGAGAGAGAGCGACCACCGGGTTGTAACTGGCACTTGGAAGGGTGTGTTTTATTAAGTATCCGATTCTAGTTGTCATAAGGTCAAGGTACAACTCCAAGTCGCCCACATTATCAAGATCACGGCTATTCAATAGATTAACTTCCCTGCAGGGGTGCACCACATAACCCAACGCGCTTGATCCCATTTGGCCGGACACACTTTCCTGGGTCATGCCCGGACGCGGAAGATCAACACCTCGCAGCCCCACCTAGGCACAACAGAGAGGCTAGCACGCCGGTCTAAACCTAAGCGCATGAAGTGCAGGCCCATCGCCCAATGCACAACCTGCGTTATGCGAGGCGGCCGAAAGCAGAACTAGCCCCCTTAATACAAGAGCAGGCTTACGTTCCAATCCGGCGCGCGCCGCTCAGTCGCTGACGTCACGAAGTGCTTCGGTTGATACCACGACGCCGGGATACCCATAACTACTCCCACGTAGATGGTTAGTGCGTATAGACCAAATGGCCAGACTCAGATCAAATACCAAGATCTCGTTAAGCGTGTTAAGTATCCGCGAACGCCGAACAGGGCCAGGCCCACCTCTCTCCTAGGCGGTCTCAACCTGCCTTTTCGCTCCGCCTCAAAGATCCACTCGCGGGTGCTCCACAAGCCGACCCGACTTTAGTCACCACCTGTATCATGTATAAGTATATAGTATATACCCGTGATCACCTCCCGAGTGATCACGGCCCGATAGTATAGCACAGCAGACGGACAAGAATGTAGGGCCACAGATGAAAATACTAGCATCTTATACTAAGCATGTAGGATTGCGGTAAAGGTAACAATGATGTAGCAATGACAAAGGGCTATGCATCGGGATAGGTATAACGGAAAGCAGTAACATGCTACACTACTCTAATGCAAGCAGTATAGAGTAGAATAGGCGATATCTGGTGATCAAGGCGGGGGGGCTTGCCTGGTTGCTCTGGCAAGACAGAGTGGTCGTCAACTCCGTAGTCGAACTGGGCAGCAGCAGCGTCGGTCTCTAGTCTACCGGAGATAAGAGGGGGAAGAAACAATGAATACAATGCAAACATAAACACGACGATGCGTGTGACGACAATGGCGGTGCTAGGTGTGCCCTAACGTGGTATGAGGTGGTACGGTTAAGGAAACATCCGGAAGTATTCCCGGTGTTTCACGTTTTCGGGCAGAGGTGCCGGAGGGGGAAAGTTGCGAGTTCGATAGGTTAGGGGGGTGTGGCGGACGAACGGGCTGCGTATCCGGAATCGTCTCGTCGCTCTGAGCAACTTTCATGTTGAAAATATTTTAATCCGAGTTACGGATTAAAAGATATGATTTTCTAAAGATTTAATTAATTTATGGAATTTAATTAATTATTTAATTTAATTCGAAATTAGACTTATGACATCAGCATGATGTCATGCTGACGTCAGCAGTCAACAGAGTTGACTGGTCAACCTGACAGGTGGGTCCCACCTGTTAGGGATTGTTTAGCTAATTAACAGTAATTAATTAGGGTAACTATTTATTAGGTTAATTAATCTTAATTAGTTAAACTAAACATGATTAATTAAGTTAATTATTTAGTTAATTAATTAATTAGTTAATTCGTCATTAATTATTTATTTATTATATATTTTTTTAATTCTTTTTTTAAATAAAGAAAAATGTTCTGGGCGTGGGGCCCATCTGTCATAGGCCCCAGGGGCCTTAGTGGGTTTTCGAGCGCTAGTGGGCGCTGGGCGCCGGGTGCGGGCGTGGCGGTTTCGGGCAATGGGCGCCCGTGCCCGAGGCCACCGCAACGAGGGCGCCTTGAGCCCAGCTGCGCCGGCTGCCTCGCTCGGCAATGGCAGGGGCGGGGAGCGAGGGAGGCCACAGGCGGCGACCTGGCGCGCGCGCCAGAGGCGTGGGATGGAGGCGGTGGTGGCGGGCGGGCAGCGGCAAGGGGGAGCGGGACCCTCCATGGCGGGCTTGGTCGGAGGCGTGGGCGCGAAGGCTGTCGGCCACGGTCGGGCGCGACCAAGCACGGTCGAGGCGTCTGAGGCTTCGGCAGTGGGCGGTCGCGGAGAAGAAAGCCAGCGGCGCTCCGGTGGGGTCGGCGCATCCGCGATCGCGGCGAAAGATGGTCGATGGAAGCGGGCGGAGTCGCGGTGGTCGTCAGCGCCAAAAGGGACGGGGCGGTGTCTGGCGCCTGTCGGCGCGGTCGAGGGGAGCGGCCTGAGCAGGTAGAACGGTGGCGCGTCGATCATGCGGGCGGGAGGGTGGTGACCGTGGCGACCTAGGGGAGAGGGGGAAGGTGAGCTCACGGGGAAGTAGGGTTCGTGGCAGCGGGGGGGGGGGTGACGGGACGACCAGGCGGAGCGGATGCAGCCGACGAGGGGGTCCGGCGGCAGCGTTCAAGGGCGACGAGGCTGGCGACGGTCCACACCGATCAATTGGGAGAGAGGTGGGTGGAAGATATTTTGTGTGGGGGAATGGGGGTGTCGGTGGAGTTGGTGGGGAGTGGGTAGTGGATAAGGAGTGGGGGTGGGTGGCGGTGGGCTGGTGGGTTGGCCTGGGCTTCGCCACACCTGTGGGGTTTTCTTCTTCTATTATTTTTTGTTAGTTTTAGGTTTTAGTTTTTCTGTTTTGTTTTTATTTATTTTCTTTTCTGTTTTAATTCAGTTTAAATTATTTAGACATTTTCTAAAAATGTGTTTACTTCACCACAATTACCTTTGTAATATTTGACAACCACCGAACATTTTAGTTTTAATTTTTGAAAACTTTTATTGTTATCATTAATTTGAATTTGAATTCCGAACGGTTCCGAATTATTGCGAGGATAGCAACAGAACCGAGGTGTCATGGTACGATTAGCGTGGGATTACTGTAGCATGATTATCCGGGCATTACAAAACCCTAGAAGCTAGCCTATGGTATGATTGTTGTTCGTCCTACGGACTAAAACCCTCCATTTTATATAGACACTGGATAGGGTTAGGGTTACACAGAGCCGGTTACAATGTTAGGAGATCTACATATCCGTATCGCCAAGCTTGCCTTCCATGCCAAGGAAAGTCCCATCCGGACACGGGACGAAGTCTTCAATCTTGTATCTTCATAGTCTTGGAGTCCGGCCGATGATGATAGTTCGCTATCCGGACACCCCTAGTCCGAACTCCTTGAAGCCCTGAACCAGGTTTCAATGACGACGAGTCCGCACGCGCATATTGTCTTCGACATTGCAAGGCGGGTTCTTCCTCCGAATAATTTGTAGAAGATTGTGAACACCAGGATAGTGTCCGGCTCTGCAAAAATAAATTCCACATACCACCGTAGAGAGAATAATAATATTACACAAGATCAATCTGCTGACGTATTTTGTGGTGTGACATCGCACCACTACCAAGCCTTTATTCAAATTGTTTTTATTGTTCCACCTCATCACGTTTAGCGAAGCGGTTTCCTTGGCACGTCTTGTCGAAGCAGAGATCGTGTTCCCCTTATTCCGGGATTCCCATCAATACGGACGTGGGTAACCCAACCGCGCCATTGATTGTGACGGTTGGGAGATAAGCGAGTTTTACCAGGCCGGTGGGGACATATGTTTTTGCCCGCCCATATAAGGGGATAAGGACTCACCCCTTTCACCTACGCCTTCTTCCTCCTTAGCTCATCCATTCCGTGCACTCGAAGTTCTAGCGCCCAAGTCCGTACTTTCCTCCTCAACCTTCTCCAACCATGTCGAGCGGGGAGGCAGATGGATGGCCTCCTCCATCACGGAGGGGCACATCACAAGGCTGTGGGAGGCGGATACTTGTCCGCGATATCAGCAAGACAGGCTGCCCGACGCGGGGCAGGTTATTCCAACCCCCAGTCCCCATGAGAGGGTGGTATTTCTCCCCCACTTCCTCCGCGGACTAGGTTTTCCATTTCACCCATTTGTCCGGGGGCTCATGTTCTACTACGGCTTGGACTTCCACGACCTGGCCCGGAATTTCGTCCTCAACGTCTCGGCATTTATCGTCGTGTGCGAGGCCTTCCTCTGCATCCAGCCCCACTTCGGCTTATGGCTCAAGATTTTCAGTGTCAAGTCGAAGGTTGTGAAGGGCAGCCAAGCGGAGTGCGGAGGCGCCATGGTCGGCAAGATGGCCAAAGTCCTATGGCTCGAGGGCTCCTTTGTGGAGACTATAAACGGGTGGCAATCGGGGTGGTTCTACATCACCGAGCCACGCGACCCTGAATGGGTGGCGGCCCCCGAATTCAGATCTGGATTCCCCACACGGCTCTCGTCATGGAAAGAGACAGCCTGAAGTGGGGGATTGAGACGAAGCTATCCGCACTCCAAACACGTGTCCGGAACCTGGTGGACAAGTATCGCGAGCTTGTCGGCGTAATCCGGTGATGCTCATCCGCGGATTCTCCCATGCCAACAACGGGACTTCAATTTGTGGGAGTTCGATCCGGCTCAACACCGGTTCTGAGCGGCTCTTGATACCACGTGCGAAGATGCACGGAAGGTGCTGTTCAAAGGCGCGAAGCCCCGCATCCGCTAACAAAGATCGCAGATACAGCTCGCGCGCGTCAAGCCGGCAAGTAATTATTACCCTTTAGGGGATTCTTTTTTCGTAGATTGACTCTACGTGGGATCTAAAAACTCCCTATTCTTCGACAGGTCTGGCTGAAGACGTTCGGACAGATTAACTGTCCGGCTCCTTGGCCAGAAGACCCAGCGGACGCCCGATTGACGGGACCGTTGGCTCCGGCACCTCATGTGGTTCCAGAGAAGAAGGCCGAGAAGGAGGCCACGGGAACCTGAAGGAGGTCCCGACGCCAGGTGCTATCGGATTCTGAAGCAGAATCTTCTCCTGAAGATGAGGAGAAAGAAGAAGCTTCTCCCCCAGCGGGGGAGGAGAGGAAAAGGAAGGCCGCCCCAACTGGGGAGGCCGGAGGGTCCAAGAAGGGAAGAACCCTTCCTCCGGACTTCTCCACCAACGTCGACGACGACGAGGGAGATTGGCCTACAAGGGCCAAGTCCCTGGCGAGATCGTAAGTGTCCGAATACCCATGGCTTTTTATTATTGTAGAGTGTTCTATAATGTCGAACAATCGTGCAGCCCGCCCAAAGGCGAGCTCATCGATTCATCGAGCGGGTCCCTGGGCTCGTCGGAAATGGAGAGTACTTCGCTTCCGACCGCCTCCTCGCCCCATGCTGCGGACAACGCCGCGGCGGGGCTCCAAAGGAGGATTGGTCACGAGGAGGTGGCGCGGGAGGTGCGACAAGGCAACCTCCCGGACTCCAGGCGCGTGGGGGGCAAGACCCCAAGGGGCTCTAAGCCCGACCCTTGTCCGGACTCCATGCGGAACCTTCACCGTTCCGAGTCCGGTAAGCAATCCTTCCATAAGAAGGGTAAGACGCCGTGTCCTTCGTCCAACCGGAGGCACCAGATAAGCAATGGAGGCTCAATGGCGCCTCCATCGAGGAGGAGCACCGCCTTTATTATGAGTGTGGTGATCCGGACGATTCGATCCGCCAAGAGGCGGGCTGACCAAGCTATACCAGTCTTCTATCGGGCTTTGAGGTAAGAAATTTCAACATATGTAAAATGGTACCGCATAGGCGGTAGCCCTGATGCTCGGTTCGGTGTTCGGAAAGAAAAGGCGGACTCGCGGATCTTTAGAAAGATAAACGCAGGAGTCGTATAAAAATATGTCAATATGGGATTGCAGGCTGTGTCGTTGACCTCCGCCAAGACCGATCAAGGAGGTCAATACTTTGAAGGAAACCTCGGCGGTCCGAGAACGAGCTCGGCCATCGAAGAAGCAGCTCGAGGAAAAGAAGGTGAGAAAAGGATTTGGTTGCAAGAAAAATGACAAGGATAACGTGGGTATTGTAGTAGCCACTAGCGAGGTGGCGACACTTGAAGGAGGCGGTGGCCGCAGCCGAGCATAATCTGGCATGCGCGCGCACAGCGAGAAGAAGCAGGAGGTGCGGTGGCGGAGGTACAGCAAGAGCTCCAGGATCTCGTGAAAAAACATGAGAGCTTGGGCGTGACTCGAAGACTCGAGAGTCCGAGCTTACAACGGCTCTTGAGAGTGCCAAAGCCGCTAAGGCGAAGCCTATAAGGCCCTCCAGAGATTGAGGCGGTGAAGAAAATAGCAGCGGGTAAGGCATTTTTCATGCGAGTAAGCATGTGAGTGTTAATTACCTTTTGCTTACCCGAATTCGGAGCTCTCCAGGGGCGTTCGCAGATCTTCGTCGCAGCGTGTCCGATGCTGCCGCGTTCTACCGGGCCGAGGAGGGGAGCTCGACGGAGAAGGTCTTCTGGTCTCGTATCTGCCGAGGCGGACATCAGTGCCCCTTAGCGACCAGCTGAAGCAGGTGGTCGAGCTCCACAAGGCAGCCGAATAGGCCATGAAGGGTCGCATAGTTCGGTTGTGGCCTAAGGAGGCCATGCACAGGAGCTACTTGGCCCTGGTGCGGCGGCCGATGGATGCGTGCCGTGGGTTGAAGTGATCAAGCATTCCACTTGTATTGAGGGTGCCGTCGGGCCTTGCCAGCGCAAAGGTGCACTGGGGCAAGATGGATGCCCGAAGCTTGTGACGGACCCGCCACCGTGAGGGCACGAAGCATCGCACGCCCGAGATGTATTATAAGTGTCTTTGAAGGGTGCCGTGATATTGCGGTGAGTGCTCCAAAGATGTAATATTTGAGTAGACTCGCATTTTTTATCCTCTGCGCTGAAAACTTAGTTCCTAAGCGCTAAGCAACGCTTGTTAATTTAAAATATTACCTTACGTGCGGCTGTTTATCAAATCGAGAGATGGCAAGTCGTCGGCTTCAGCCCCATGCCACGAGTGCTGGGGTGTTAGGGATAAACTTGGCGCTCTTGTTCCCATTTTGGGTCCATCTAGGGGCGCTCAACACAGCGAACAAGGCAACGGACTTATAATGCTTGAACACTCTCACTTAGCCACAGAATTCTATAATTTTAAATTTCGTGAAGCCCCTAGTCTTCGAAGGCTGAATTTGGGGCGCTATCACGCCTTGGCCGGACAGTATCCGGCTCCTCGCTCTAAGCGGCATAAGTCTTTAAGGACTCACAAAAACCTCTCGAACAGCGACGGTCTCTCGCCTCATCATGACGGTCAGTTTAGCTTTCTCGAGGCGTTAACCCAGCCGAATGGGGCGGAATCGCGGTGGTTCTCCGGTACTACCTTAGCCGATATAGCGGAACGTAAGGTACCAAAACACGGAGCCGGCAAACCCAACTATTGACCCAAGACATGATTCGAGCCGATGCATACAGTGCTATAAGTTCGGGTGCCGCACTTGTGAAAGTGTTCGACTCATCACACCAATCGGGAAACATAAGCCCTGGTGTATATTAGCCATACCAAAGTGTACGGATGCAACATGTCGTGAATGAACATATGTATGAAAAAGAAATGCAATTATAAGCAAAAAAGGTGATGCATTGTTTTATTCAATAAGTGCTGCTATGAATGCGAGCGATACAAATAGTCACGATAAGCAAGGTAGGAGACTGTTAAACATGTCCCCCTCCGGGGGTAGGCTGCAGATTGGTGTATGAAAATGCTCGTAATGGAGACCACTGTATATTCGTTGTAGCCTTTATCCTTCCCCGGCTGTTGCATCGTGAGTTCAGCAGGTCTGCGCCGGACAGGGCTTCGACAAGCGGAGTCCTGTGTAAAAAGTAAAATGTAAAAAAGAAAAGAAAAGGAACGACACACGTGAGAGCCCCCGTGTGGTTGAGCCGCATGCGGGTTTATCGTGGTCGTGCCCTCTCCCCATGCCCATGGTATCTTGAGCGTAATGGTGTAATGCGAAGGACCTGCTTTGACGTTTGCGGGGGCTGGGGTTGGGGCCGCCTTCTCTGGCGATGCTCTGAGCGTGCCAGGTGGTATTATTGTAAGTTACTCGGTAGCTTAGCTGTGTCCGGCGCTTAACGGCCGGACTCGAAATTGCCTTAAGAGGCTGCATTGCACTTCGCCGCGAGAGCATTATGTTCCTCCGTGCGGAGAGAGCGTTTAGTGTTTCCGTTGGTATAATAACTCCTCGAGGGCCTGGCATCTTGAGCTTGAGGTATGCATAGTGCGGCACCGCATTGAACTTTGCAAGCGATGCGTCCGAGCAAGGCATGATAGCCGCTGCGAGCGGGACTATGTCGAAGATTAACTCCTCGCCGGAAGTTATCCGGGATCCGAAGACCACTTCGGTGTAATTGAGCCTGTACAATTGGCTTCTACACCTGGTATGGCGCCTTTAAAGGTCGTTTTGGTAGGTTTAATCCTTGAGGGTCTATGCCCATTTTGCGCCTTTGTATCCAGTAAAGCAGGTTCAGAGCTGCTGCCGCCGTCCATCGGGACTCGGTTAGGTGAAATCCATCGACGATTGGGTCTAAGACCGGTCAGCGAATCCGCCGTGGCGGATGCTTGGTGGTGGTCCCTTGGTCAAAAGTGATCGGGCGAGAGGACCATGGATTGAACTTGGGCAACTGGCTCCATCGCGTGACATCCACGAGTGCGCTTCCGCTCCCTTTTGGGTATGTGCGTTGCGTATATCATGTTCACCGTCCGCTTTTGTGGGGAAACCATACATCCTCTATTGTTCGGCGGTTGGGTCTCGTCCTCGTCATCGCTATACAGCCCCTTGTCATTGTTTTCGGCAATTAACGCTTGCACCTTAAATACCCAACAGTCCTGTTGGTGTGGTTAAGCTGGCTTTTGAAGTGCCGTATCTCGCTGGCGGTCGATATTTGGTCCAAATTGGGCGGACCGGAGTAGTTCGTTTGAATGGCTTTTCCGCTGACCGGTTTAGAGCCTTTGAATCCGCCATTGACTGCCGTATCCTCAATATTATCGCCGTTAATGCGGCGTTTGTTTTATTACGACGCGGCCTGCCATTTCGGTCCTTGAAGTCGGACTGCGAATTTTTGCTGAGGTTGTTGATGCGTGCTAGCGAGCTATCCTCTCCAGCGAAGCGGGTCATGAGTGATGTGAGGGCTGCCATGGATTTGGCTTTTCCTGTCCTAGGTGCAGGGCAAGCCACTCGTCGCGGATGTTATGCTTGAAGGCGCGAGGGCCTCCGCATCCGGACGGTCGATGATTTGGTTTTCTTGGTTAGAACCGTGTCGAATTATCGGCGATTAAATCTGGCTGCTGAATTATGTGGCTTAGGTCATCGCCGTCGGTGGTCGCACATAAGTTCCACAGAAGTTATCGAGGAATGCGGCTTCGGGTCCTCCCAGCTCGAATTGACTCTCTGGCAAGCTGTTGAGCCAATGCCGGGCTGGTCCTTTAAGCGAGGGGAGGTATTTGATGGCGTGAAGATCGTCACCGCGGGCCACGTGGATGTGAAGGAGATAGTCTTGATCCAAACCGGGGTCTGTTGTGCCATCATAAGGATTCAATATTGACGGGTTTAAACCCTTGAGGATTTTATGATCCATTACTTCGTCTGTGAAGCATAGTGGGTGTCTTGGCGCCTCATCTTTGGCGATATCACGACGGAGCTCAAAAGAGCTTGGTCTGTTTTGTTGGTCGGCGGACTTACTATGTCGTGCGACGGTTGTCATCACGTATCGTGGGCGCCTCGCGATCCATAGATCGATCTTGATTGTCTTGCCTTGTCCTCCAATATATCTCGCAGGTCGGGCGTTCCCCTTGATCGTGTGTGCTTTTGAGCGATGCCGGGTACAGTTCTAGTGAAGGGCCTAGAGGCCTCTCTATCGCGATCACGGGGTGGTCGGTCAGCCGTGTGTCTCCTGGTGATGCGGGTTCGTAAGCCTCCTCCTCTAATCGGGGAGCAGCTTGCGTTTAGGGTAGCTTTGGAGGGGTGTTGAGCTCATGCTCTTGACCGCGAGGACTTCAGTCCATCTGTCGGCTAGCAGATCTGATCAGCTCTAAGTTGTTGCTGCTTTTCTTTAGGCTGTTACGCCGTGGCCATAAGCCTGCGTCTAAAACGCTCTTGTTCGACGGGATTCTCGGGCACGGCGAATTAAATCGTCGTCGAGGCTTTCTTCGTCTCGGAGGGCATATAATCCTCTACCTCGTCTTATGCGCTCTCGTGAGGGCTGGCATCTCCATCTTCTCTGTTGGATCTTCTTGGAGTGGATTGTCTTGACGTTGTCCGGTGTATTGTTGTCTCGGTGCGGAGTCTTCATTCTTCTGTGGCGGGATTTAGAGCGGCCGCTGATGCGGCGCTTTGGTTGCTTTGAGTGTGGTGATCCGGACAGATCATCCGCCAAGAGGGCTGACCAAGCTTGCACCAGCCTTCTATCGGGCTTTGAGGTAAGAAATTTCAACATATGTAAAATGGTACCGCATAGACGGTAGCCCCGATGCTCGGTTCGGTGTTCGGAAAGAAAAGACGGATCATGGATCTTTTAGAAAGATAAGCGCAGGAGTCGAGTAAAAATATGTCAATATGGGATTGCAGGCTGTCTGCTGACCTCCGCCCGACCGATCATGGAGGTCAATACTTTGAAGGAAACCTCGGCGGTCCGAGAACGAGCTCGCCATGCGAAGAAGCAGCTCGAGGAAAAAGAAGGTGAGAAAAGGATTTGGTTGCAAGAAAATGACAAGGATAACGTGGGTATTGTAGTAGCCACTAACGAGGTGGCGACACTTGAAGGAGGCGGTGGCATGCCGAGCGCATAATCTTGACGCGAGCGCACCGAGCGAGAAGAAGCAGGAGGTGCGGGTGGCGGAGGTACAGCAAGAGCTCCAGGATCTCGTGAAAAACATGAGAGCTTGGGCGTGACTCGAACTCGAGAGTCCGAGCTTGCAGCGGCTCTTGAGAGTGCCAAAGCCGCTAAGGCGAAGCCTATAAGGCCCTCCAGGAGATTGAGGCGGTGAAGAAAATAGCAGCGGGTAAGGCATTTTTCATGCAGAGTAAGCATGTGAGTGTTAATTACCTTTTGCTTACCCGAATTCGGAGCTCTCCAGGGGCGTTCGCAGATCTTCGTCGCAGCGTGTCCGATGCTGCCGCGTTCTACCGGGCCGAGGAGGGGAGCTCGACGGAGAAGGTCTTCTGGTCTCAGTATGCTGAGGCCGGACATCCGGTGCCCCTTAGCGACCAGCTGAAGCAGGTGGTCGAGCTCCACAAGGCAGCCGAATAGGCCATGAAGGGCCGCATAGTTCGGCTGTGGCCTAAGGAGGCCATGCCTGGGAGCTACTTCGGCCTGGTGCGGCGGCTGATGGATGCGTGCCCGTGGGTTGAAGTGATCAAGCATTCCACTTGTATTGAGGGTGCCGTCGGGCCTTGCCAGCATAAAGGTGCACTGGGGCAAGATGGATGCCTGAAGCTTGTGACGGACCACCACCAGAGGGCACGAAGCATCGCACGCCCGAGATGTATTATAAGAGTGTCTTTGAAGGGTGCCCGTATTATTGGGTGAGTGCTCCAAAGATGTAATATTTGAGTAGACTCGCATTTTTTATCCTGTGCGCTGAAAACTTAGTTCCTAAGCGCTAAGCAACGCTTGTTAATTTAAAATATTACCTTCGTGCGGCTGTTTATCAAATCGAGAGATGGCAAGTCGTCGGCTTCAGCCCCATGCCACGAGTCTTTGGGGTGTTCGGGATAAACTTGGCGCTCTTGTTCCCATTTTGGGTCCATCTAGGGAGGCGCTCAACACAGCGAACAAGGCAACCGGACTTATAATGCTTGAACACTCTCACTTAGCCACAGAATTCTATAATTTTAAATTTCGTGAAGCCCCTAGTCTTGGAAGGCTGAATTTGGGGCGCTATCACGCCTTGGCGGACAGTATCCGGCTCCTCGCTCTAAGCGGCATAAGTCTTTAAGGACTCACAAAAACCTCTCGAACAGCGACGGTCTCTCGCCTCATCATGACGGTCAGTTTTAGCTTTCTCCAGGCGTTAACCCAGCCGAACCGGGCGGAATCGCAGTGGTTCTCCGGTACTACCTTAGCCGATATAACGGAACGTAAGGTACCAAAACACGGGAGCCGGCAAACCCAACTATTGACCCAAGACATGATTGAGCCGATGCATACAGTGCTATAAGTTCGGGTGCCGCACTTGTGAAAGTGTTCGGACTCATCACACCAATCCTTGGGAAACATAAGCCCTGGTGTATATTAGCCATACCAAAGTGTACGGATGCAACATGTCGTGAATGAACATATGTATGAAAAAGAAATGCAATTATAAGCAAAAAGGTGATGCATTGTTTTATTCAATAAGTGCTGCTATGAATGCAGAACGATACAAATAGTGCGATAAGCAAGGTAGGAGACTGTTAAACATGTCCCCTCCGGGGTAGGCTGCAGATTGGTGTATGAAAATGCTCGTAATGGAGACCACTGTATATTCGTTGTAGCCTTTATCCTTCCCCGGCTGTTGCATCGTGAGTTCAGCAGGTCTGCTGCCGGACAGGCTTCGACAAGCGGAGTCCTGTGTGTAAAAAGTAAAATGTAAAAAAGAAAAGAAAAGGAACGACACACGTGAGAGCCCCTGGTGTGGTTGAGCCGATCTGGGTTTATCGTGGTCGTGCCCTCTCCCCATGCCCATGGTATCTTCGAGCGTAATGGTGTGCGCGAAGGACCTGCTGACGCTTCGCAGGGCTGGGGTTGGGGCCGCATCTACTGGCGATGCTCTGAGCGTGCCAGGTGGTATTATTGTAAGTTACTCGGTAGCTTAGCTGTGTCCGGCCGCTTAACGGCGGACTCGAGAATTGCCTTAAGAGGCTGCATTGCACTTCGCCGCGAGCCAGCTGTATGTTCCTCCGTGCGGAGAGAGCGTTTAGTGTTTCCGTTGGTAATAACTCCTCGAGGGCCTGGCATCTTGAGCTTGAGGTATGCATAGTGCGGCACCGCATTGAACTTTGCAAGCGCTGCGTCCGAGCAAGGCATGATAGCCGCTGCGGAACGGGACTATGTCGAAGATTAACTCCTCGCTTCGGAAGTTATCCGGGGATCCGAAGACCACTTCCAGTGTAATTGAGCCTGTACAATTGGCTTCTACACCTGGTATGACGCCTTTAAAGGTCGTTTTGGTAGGTTTAATCCTTGAGGGGTCTATGCCCATTTTGCGCACTGTATCCTGGTAAAGCAGGTTCAGGCTGCTGCCGCCGTCCATCAGGACTCTGGTTAGGTGAAATCCATCGACGATTGGGTCTAAGACCAGTGCAGCGAATCCGCCGTGGCGGATGCTGGTGGGGTGGTCCCTTCGGTCAAAAGTGATCGGGCAGGAGGACCATGGATTGAACTTCGGGGCAACTGGCTCCATCGCGTAGACATCCCTGAGTGCACGCTTCCGCTCCCTTTTGGGTATGTGCGTTGCGTATATCATGTTCACCGTCCGCACCTGTGGGGGGAAACCCTTCTGTCCTCTATTGTTCGGCGGTTGGGTCTCGTCCTCGTCATCGCTATGCAGCCCCTTGTCATTGTTTTCGGCAATTAACTTGCTTGCCTCATTAAATACCCAACAGTCCTGTTGGTGTGGTTAGCTGGCTTTTCGAAGTGCCGTATCCGCACAAGCGGTCGAGTATTTGGTCCAAATTGGACGGACCGGAGTAGTTCGTTTGAATGGCTTTTTCCGCTGACCGGGTTTAGAGCCTTTGAATCCGCCATTGACTGCCGTATCCTCAATATTGTCGCCGTTAATGCGGCGTTTGTTTTTGTTACGACGCGGCCTGCCATTTCGGTCCTTGAAGTCCGGACTGCCAGAATTTTTGCTGAGGTTGTTGATGCGTGCTAGCGAGCTATCCTCTCCCGCGCAGAAGCGGGTCATGAGTGATGTGAGGGCTGCCATGGATTTCGGCTTTTCCTGTCCTAGGTGCAGGGCAAGCCACTCGTCGCGGATGTTATGCTTGAAGGCCGCGAGGGCCTCCGCATCCGGACAGTCGATGATTTGGTTTTCTTGGTTAAGAACCGTGTCCGAATTGTCGGCGCCGATTCGTCAGCTGCTGAATTATGTGGCTTAGGTCATCGGCGTCGGTGGTCGCATATAAGTTCCCCGGAAGTTATCGAGGAATGCGGCTTCGGGTCCTCCCAGCTCGAATTGACTCTCCCGCAAGCTGTTGAGCCAATGCCGGGCTGGTCCTTTAAGCTTGAGGGGAGGTATTTGATGGCGTGAAGATCGTCACCGCGGGCCACGTGGATGTGAAGGAGATAGTCTTGATCCAAACCCGGGTCTGTTGTGCCATCATAGGATTCAATATTGACGGGTTTAAACCCTTGAGGATTTTATGATCCATTACTTCGTCTGTGAAGCATAGTGGGTGTCTTGGCGCCTAGATCGGGCGATATCACGACGGAGCTCAAAAGAGCTTGGTCTGTTTTGTTCGGTCCGGCCGGACTTACTATGTCCGGCGCGACGGTTGTCATCACGTACCGTGGGCCGCCTACGCGATCCATAGATCGATCTTGATTGTCTTGCCTTGTCCTCCAATATATCTCGCAGGTCCGGAGCGTTCCCCTTCGGTCGTGTGCTTTTTGAGCGATGCCGGGGTACAGTTCTAGTGAAGGGCCTAGAGGCCTCTCTATCGCGATCACGGGGTGGTCGGTCAGCCGTATTGTCTCCTGGTGATGCGGGTTCGTAAGCCTCCTCCTCTAATCGGGGGAGCAGCTTGCGTTTAGGGTAGCTTTTGGAGGGGTGTTCGAGCTCATGCTCTTCAGCCGCGAGGACTTCAGTCCATCTGTCGGCTAGCAGATCCTGATCAGCTCTAAGTTGTTGCTGCTTTTTCTTTAGGCTGTTCGCCGTGGCCATAAGCCTGCGTCTAAAACGCTCTTGTTCGACGGGATTCTCGGGCACGACGAATTCGTCGTCGTCGAGGCTTTCTTCGTCTCCGGAGGGAGGCATATAATCCTCTACCTCGTCTTATGCCGCTCTCTCGTGAGGGCTGGCATCTCCATCTTCCTGCGCTGGATCTTGCTGGAGTGGATTGTCTTCGACGTTGTCCGGTGTATTGTTGTCTCCGGTGCCGGAGTCTTCATTCTTGCTGTGGCGGGATTTAGAGCGGCGCCGCTGATGCCGGCGCTTTGGTTGCTTCTTGGAGGGGTCATCCTCCGTTGTTCCATCGCCATTCCCATCTTTTGGGATGTCCACCATGTATATGTCGTATGACGAGGTGGCCTTCCAGTGCCCTGTAGGTGCTGGGTCTTGGTCGTCTTCGGCATCGTCGTCCATACCGTCGATGTCTTCGGAGTCGTAGTCTAGCATGTCGGTTAGATCGTCGACAGTGGCTACCAAGTGGGTGGTGGGTGGGCGTTGAATTTCTTCGTCGTCCGCATCCCAATCTTCCTGACCGTAGTCCGGCCAGGGCTCTCCGGATAAAGAGAGAGACTTTAGTGAATTCAGGATGTTGCCAAAAGGCGAGTGCTGAAAGATGTCCGCGGCCGTCAACTCCATAACGGGCGCCCAATCGGATTCGATCGGCAAGGGCGCGGAGCGTTCGCAGTCCGGATAGGAGTCCGGCACCCTGGAGTCGGAGTCTTCGCAAAGGACAGGGATGGAGTTCGGCTCGATCGCCGTAGAGATTATAGCCCCCGAGGCGGTGTCCAACCACTCGTCCTCGGTCGGGGAATCAGGCTCCAGATTTAAGGTCGGAGCGGATACTGGTGCGGCCTCCAGGGCACTGTTCGGCTGCAGAGCTAGATCATGCCCATCGAGACAGTGCGGCGCACTTGGCTGCGGCTCGAATCCGTCGAAGATCAAGTCTCCGCGGATATCGGCCGTATAGTTTAAACTTCGAAATCTTACCTAACGGCCAGGGGTGTAGCTTTCGATCTGCTCCAGATGGCCAAGCGAATTGGCCCGCAGTGCAAAGCCGCCGAACACAAAGATCTGTCCGGGGAGAAAAGTCTCACCCTGGACCGCGTCGTTGTTGATAATCGAAGGAGCCATCAGGCCTATCGGTGACGACACAGAGGAACTCTCAATGAAGCACCAATGTTGGTGTCAAAACCGGCAGATCTCGGGTAGGGGGTCCCGAACTGTGCGTCTAGGCGGATGGTAACAGGAGACAAGGGACACGATGTTTTACCCAGGTTCGGGCCCTCTTGATGGAGGTAAAACCCTACGTCCTGCTAGATTAATATTGATGATGTGTGTTACAAGAGCGGATCTACCACGAGATCGAAGAGGCTAAACCCTAGAAGCTAGCCGATGGTACGATTGTTGTTCGTCCTACATACTAAAGCCCTCCGGTTTATATAGACACCGGATAGGGTTAGGGTTACACAGAGTCGGTTACAATGGTAGGAGATCTACATATCCGTATCGCCAAGCTTGCCTTCCACGCCAAGGAAAGTCCCATCCGGACACGGGACGAAGTCTTCAATCTTGTATCTTCATAGTCTTGGAGTCCGGCCGATGATGATAGTTCGGCTATCCCGACACCCCCTAGTCCGGAACTCCCTCAGGGGGGGTCGATATTACCCCCTCCTTATTTGATTACCTAGCTAGTTCTAAGTTTGCCACTATCCATATCTGTCATGTTTGAATAATAATTGCCATGTTGTAAATATTTGTAGAAACTATGGACACCCCCCGAGACGAAGCACAAGAAGCGTTGTTGAGGGACATAATCGCAGAAGGAAGTGATGTCGTCTGCTTGTTGATGTTTCTCAACGACACCGATGGTCTGGAAGGAGAGGTTGAAGAAGCAGCTGGCTATGATTATGATGGCTCCCATGACCCAATGCCGGTGCATGAAGAAGTAGACCATGAGGATGGCTCCGGTGACAGAACCGAGTCCGGCGAGGTATATATATTAGTTAAGCCTGTGCTGACTAGCCAATTGATGCATTCATTGTTTTGGTATGTACACATATTAATTAACTCTCGTCTTTGTTCTTTTTTCTAGCCCTCCGGATCGAGCACAACTTCGGTTAAGAGATGAGGCCCGAAGAAAAAGTTGAGCTCGGATGAAAAGTTTGAGATCATAGAAATCGCGCGCGACGGCCAACCGATTGAACCCATCCGGACAAAGAAGGCATTTGTTGCTCAAAGGGGTTCTGGTTAGGGACAAGATCCTGATTAGCATCCAGCAACGGTATAAGCCTAAGAACGAAGACCCTGAGGTGTCTTATGTCAATGATATGCAGAAAAATGATCTTTGGACTGAGCTGAAGTCAAATTTCACCCTACCGCCAGAGGATGATCCAGAGAAGCCAGTTGAGCAATTAATCAAGTCTTTTGCTCTTAAGAAGATGGCAGACCTATTCAGGAATTGGAAGAAAGACCTGAATAAGTTTGTCGATAAAAAAGAGACCCCAGAATTCAAGGGCAAATATGAGAAGATCAGAGATGACTGGCCCGCATTTGTGGCCCACAAGACATCGAAAAAGAGTAAAAAGATGTCAGCGACAAACAAGCAAAATGTTGTGAAGAAGAAGCTTCACCATCGCACGGGGTCAGGTGGCTACCTCATAGCCCGGCCTAAGTGGGCCAAGCATGAGAATGATCTGCTTGATAAAGGGATCGAACCAGAGACAATGAACTGGCCAGACCATTGCCGAACTTGGTTCTTCGGGGCTGGCGGAACCTTGGACCCTGTATCAGGGAAGTGCATTTTGACGAATGATCAATTGGACATACCAGTCAAGAGACTTCAGCAACATATCGAAGCATCGCAGCAAGGGACGTTCTTTCCAGACAGAGAGAACGACGAGCTCACAATGGCCCTGGGGAATCCTGAGCACCCTGGACGGACACGAGGCACGCCAGGCTCCATTTCGTGGAAGGCTGGGTTTCCGGACGCAGGCGGTTACAAATGCCAGGAGAGGAGGAAGAAAGTGCAGCAGACAAAACTGCAGGTGCTGCATGCAAGGGTACAAGCGATAGAGGAACGAGAAGCAGATCGCAGCAAACGACCTGCCGAAGCTTCCCCCGAAGCTACCCCGCCATATCAAAGGAGAAGCAGTGTGGCTTCCACCGAGCTGCTTCAGCCGGAGCATGCCTTGACGGCTCCTGCCAGCTATCCCGTGGATGCTATCATGGAGGCTGAAAATTGCCACCTTATGGCGCAATGGATGAATTTGAAGGTCAAGGCGGCTGTTGGCTCTGTTTATCCTACTAAATCCGGCGCAACTTTTCACTGCCAGCCGATTTCATAAGGATATGCTAGGGTGATGGTGGATGAAATAACAGAGGGATTTGAGGACCTCCAGCTTGACCACCCTACCGGTGAAGGGGAGACTCGGTTGTGTTCTGCTCTGAAGACTCCATGCCTATGGCGGAAGGATCTCATCAACCTTCCGAACTGGAAGCCTCCGCCTCCTCCTCCTCCTCCGGCGAGTCAGGGCACTCCGCCTCCTCCACCGCCTCCTCCTCCGGCGAGTGACTATCAGGGCACCCGACCGGCTCCTTCTCCGGCATGTGGCAGCACTCCGCCTCCTTCTCCGCCTGCGCCGGCGCGCCCGACCAGCCAGCCTCCTCCTTCTCCGCCTCGTCAGCAAGGGCGGAAGAGACCCGCCGCCGCTCCGGCTGCTCCGGCGTGTCGTAGTCCTTCTCCTCCGCCTCGTAAGCAAGGAAAGAAGACATCCGCTCCGTCTGCTCTGCCGGCGTCTAGCAGTACAGCCAAAGGCGGGAGGACATACAGATTCGGTCCTTCTCTCAAGACTCCAGAGAAGTTACCATACGAGATGACCCCGGAGGAGAACGTGAAGATCAGGTGAACCGAAGTGAACGACTGGTTTCAAGGGTTGAAAGCACAGAGACATCCACCTCCGGAGGAGAAGGTAGATCTGATGAAAGCGAAGCGCACTCTGGCTGCCCTGACAAAACCACCCAAGTCTCCGCTGAAAGGCAACTATGAGCGCATTATTGGAAAGGCATTTGCTGAAGCGGAGAGGTCGGGAAGTACTATCAGTGATCAAAGGATTAAAGAACGACGAGCTGGGAAACAAATTGCCCAGCTCGGCGAACAAGCGAAGCAATCGTGCCCCCTGCTCAAGGTGCCTGCTAGCGACATCGTCGATCTGAGGATGGTGCCCGGTAATAGCAATCCTGGAGATTACATGTCCGACGATGTACGTTATGATGTCTTGGAGGTGTAGATACAAAGATATGAGTACGGGAAGCCTCTCGTCATAGATGAAAGATCTCTATCAACGATGATGCGAAGATTGCATTATTGGTACATGAAAACCTGCAGAGAGTCTGAGGGGAGGAGTACTTTGTATGTGAGAGTTAAAAAGGAGCATGACCTCGTTGGAATTGAATTGTTGCCTATTCCATTTGAGGAGTTCTATCAGTTTTTCAATCAATTAGCCCTCGATAAAGCAACGACCACCTGCTACTGTCTGTAAGTAGTACTACTTCTATCATTAAGTCTCTCTATATAACTCAGCTCTTTCATTGCATGTATTTATAATTATCCGCACTATATTATGCAGATTGAAGATCGCCGAATTGAAGAAAAGACAAGTGGGTGATATTGGGTTCATTAACACATATCTCATAGATGCAACTGAGGTTAAATATCATGCCGAAAATACCGAGGCCAACTTGCTACAATCGTTGGTAATAAATGAACACAAAGATATAATACTCTTTCCTTACAACTTCAGGTGAGTGTTACTGTCTTGTGGGATATTCGGTTTCCCTTATTAGTCATGTTATAGTAATGTAATATTGATGAGTTATGCATGAGTGCGCAGCTACCACTATATTCTCCTAGGGATTAAGCTTGAGCAGGGAGTAGTAACTGTCTTAGACTCCAAACGAAAAAATCCGGAGGAGTATGCGGACATGACTGAAATGCTCGAGAAGTAAGTTAAATCGATCATTATCCACCATATCAGCAACTTTGTTCATTTCTGATATCAAGTAATTGTTTTCTTTGTATGGCAGGGTTTGGAGAAAATTCACCAAAAAAGCTACGGGACTGTCGAAGAAGCTGCAATTTAGACACCCGAAAGTAAGTACTATAGTAGCATATTCCACGCATCTCCTAGTGATTCAAGCGCTAGTTTCATCAAAGCATTTAGCATGCTTGCTAATTATCAGTTTGATTGACTTCTATTTCTTGTAAAGTGGTTGTGGCAGGAACAAGGGAATGATTTCTGTGGATACTACATTTGTGAGTCCATCCGCCACACGACCTGTGAGCGGGGCTACTCTGACAAACAATATGAAGTGCGTAAATAACAATATTCACAATTTTATTTTATTACCATCATTTGTGTTGAGTTTCATTCATTCATATATATATATATATTGACCCCCTTCTTAAAATTAGATGTTTCTGATGCGGGTTGAACTCCTAGCACCAGATCGCATGCGAGCAATTCAAGAGGAATTAGCGCCGTTCTTTCTTGACCACGTGATCGCTGAAGACGGAGAATACTATGTGGACCACACGTCCGTATGTTAGTATATTATATTTGTAAAACATAATTATTGTATATATGTAGCCGGTTGTGTCGGATAGATATACGAGAACTTGTTGTTCGACCAATCTCTCGGAGAAGGAGAGGTGGTCGATATCACTTCTCTCTGTATGCATATATGTTCATGACGATCTTCTGCTTCCTTCGTTTGCTTACTAGCTAGCTAGCGTGTCTAGCTAGTCCTCTCTATCGTATGTATAGTACGTAGCGCCGATCAAGCACGGACAAAAGAGAGGACACTTCTCTCTATTAATTAGCTAGCTAACACAATATATGAAACATCTAAATTAAACCCCAAAACCCCCAACCCCCCTTCAAAAAAAAAAAACCCAAGCCACGAAATCTTGACGATGGATGTTTATTGGTCCCGGTTGGTGCCACCAACCGGGACCAAAGGCCCTCCTGGGCTCGGCTCAAGACAAGCCACGTGGAGGTTTCCATCTGTCCCGGTTCGACTGAACCGGGACTAAAGGGCCAGGGCATTAATATCGACCCTTTAGTCCCGGTTCAGAACCGACTAAAGGCCCTTACGAACCGGAACAATAGGCCCTTTTTCTACCAGTGATACTTGTTCTAGGTAAAGCGAACGTTAAGCGTTGTAGAGTTGTATCGGTGGTCGATAGAACTTGAGGGAATATTTGTTCTACCTTTAGCTCCTCGTTGGGTTATACACTCTTACTTATCGAAAGAGGCTACAATTGATTCCATATACTTGTGCATTATCAAGAACATTTTCTGGCACCGTTTGATACGTCTCCAACGTATCTGTAATTTTTGATTGTTCCATGCTATTATATTGTCTGTTTTGGATGTTTATGGGCTTTATTATACACTTTTATATTATTTTCAGGACTAACCTATTAACCCAGAGCCTAGTGCCAGTTTCTGTTTTTTCCCTTGTTTCAGTGTTTCGCAAAAAGGAATATCAAACGGAGTCCAAACGGAATGAAACCTTCGGGAGAGTTATTTTTGGAACGGAAGAAATCCAGGAGACTTGGAGTGCACGTCAGGGAAGCAACGAGGTGGCCACAAGGCAGGGAGGCGCGCCTGCTCCCCCTGGGCGTGCCCCCCACCCTCATGGGCCCCTCGTGGCTCCTCTGACTGACTTCTTTCGCCTATATATATTCATATACCCTAAAAACATTGGGGAGCAGAATAGATCGGGAGTTCTGCCGCCGCAAGCCTCTGTAGCCACTAAAGACCAATCAGGACCCTGTTCCGGCACCCTGCCGGAGGGGGGAACCCTCACCGGTGGCCAACTTCATCATCCCGGCGATCTCCATGACGAGGAGGGAGTAGTTCACCCTCGGGCCTGAGGGTATGTACCAGTAGCTATGTGTTTGATCTCTCTCTCTCTCTCTCTCTCTCTCTCTCTCTCGTGTTCTTGAGGTGGTATCATCTTGATGTATCGCGAGCTTTGCTATTATAGTTGGATCTTATGATGTTTCTCCCCCTCTACTCTCTTGTAATGAATCAAGTTTTCCCTTTGAAGTTATCTTATCGGATTGAGTCTTTAAGGATTTGAGAACACTTGATGTATGTCCTGCATGTGCTTATCTGTGGTGACAATGGGATATCACGTGATCCACTTGATGTATGTTTTGGTGATCAACTTGCGAGTTCCGTAACCTCGTGAACTTATGCATAGGGATTGGCACACGTTTTTGTCTTGACTCTCCGGTAGAAACTTTGGGGCACTCTTTGAAGTACTTTGTGTTGGTTGAATAGATGAATCTGAGATTGTGTGATGCATATCGTATAATTATACCCACAGATACTTGAGGTGACATTGGAGTATCTAGGTGACATTAGTGTTTTGGTTGATTTGTGTCTTAAGGTGTTATTCTAGTACTAACTCTTGAATAGATCGATCCGAAAGAATAACTTTGAGGTGGTTTCGTACCCTACGATAATCTCTTCGTTTGTTCTCCGCTATTAATGACTTTGGAGTGACTCTTTGTTGCATGTTGAGGGATAGTTCTATGATCCAATTATGTTATTATTGTTGAGAGAACTTGCACTAGTGAAAGTATGAACCCTAGGCCTTGTTTCCTAGCATCGCAATAACGTTTGTGCTCACTTTTATCATTAGTTACCTTGCTATTTTTTAAAATTTTCAGATTACAAAAACCTATATCTACTATCCATATTGCACTTGTATCACCATCTCTTCGCCGAACTAGTGCACATATACAATTTACCATTGTATTTGGTGTGTTGGGGACACAAGAGACTCTTTGTTATTTGGTTGCAGGGTTGTTTGAGACAGACCATCTTCATCCTATGCCTCCCACGGATTGATAAACCTTAGGTCATCCACTTGAGGGAAATTTGCTACTGTCCTACAAACCTCTGCACTTGGAGGCCCAACAATGTCTACAAGAAGAAGGTTGTGTAGTAGACATCAAGCTCTTTTCTGGCGCCGTTGCCCGGGAGGTGAGTGCTTGAAGGTATATCTTTAGATCTTGCAATCAAATCTTTTAGTTTCTTGTTTTAGCACTAGTTTAGTTTATAAAACAAAACTACAAAAAAATGGAATTGAGTTTGCCTCATAAGCTTCATCTTTTTAATATCTTTCGTGAGTATGATGGAAAGGAAAATTGTGCCGAAGTGTTAGAAGAAGAATGCATTAAAATGTTTGGCACTAAATCTCTGAATGATGAGCATGATTGCAATGTTGTTAGTATGAACTCTTTGAATATCCATAGTACTAATGATGATTGCACTAGTTATGATGAAAATATCTCTTATAAGCATGTCGATTTTTGTGGAGTGCATAGAGTTTGCAAGTACATACCAAATAGGGAAAATAGATTTTGCAAGAGGCATAAGTATTTGGAAACTAAATGGTTGCAAGAAAGGCTAAATGTTAGTGCTGAAATTTTAAACATTCTTAGCCCTAGTTGTGAACTTAACAATGAACGTGATTACTTCAATAACCAATGCAAATTGTTTCATGATCGTATCGTGTCCAAAAATTGTGATGACTTGATTTCCCTTGCACATCATAATGAACTTAGTTTGCTTTTGGGTTATGAAGAAATGAAACGTATAACTAAGGTTCTTCCAGAAATTGTCCTTGATAAAGTCCTTGATTTTGATGTAGAAGAAATTTATATGTATTATGCGGTGAATTGTATTGAAAATCCTTATATTGCCAATTACAAAAAGAAAAGAAAACAAATAGAAGATGAAGAAAATACTAATGAAAGGGAAGAGACTTCCCAATATTCTCCTATTATTTCTTATGATGAATCAGGTAACGAGGAGGAGCCTTCTATTCAACCAATCCCATTAATAAGGAGCTCCAAAAAGAGGATTCAACCCACAAATAATGTGAAGAAGAAAAAGAAAAGATGGAGAAACAAAGGAAAAAGGTATCTCTCCCAAATTATGTTGCTCCTATTACTCATTGTGATGATGATAATTGCTATACTATTGGTGCTATCCATACCATTAATGATGAGAGTGATTATGCTTATGATATGAAAGGGACCAAGCTTGGGGATGCTATATTTCATGAAGATGATGTTTTTGAGAATATATTTTCTGCAATTAATGTTTGTCCCAAGCCTGGGGATGCTCCGTTTAATGAAGATGATATTTATAGTCTCCCAAGTTTTGATATGCAAATTCATAATGATGATAGCATGCCTCCTACTTATGATGATTATATTGATGAAAGTGGGTTTGGAAGAGTGTCAACTTTAGGAAGTAATGATCCCACTATTTTGGAGGGTGTTGAATCTTATAATATTTATGAAAGTGGATTTGGAGAGGTCATGACATTATTTAGTGATGAATCCACTATTTCGGAAGAGGTTTCAATTGTTTTTTATGAGAACAAAGATGCTACTTATGATGATTATTGCGATGAAACTTATGCTATAGAGAGTAGTGATAAAACTTGTCATGATTATGATTTCCCTTTTTCTGAACATTACTCATTTAATGTGGAAACAACTTATAGTATTCGAGTCTCTTATGATACTCCCACTATTCTGAATGAGAAGAAATTTGCTTATGTGGAGAGTAATAAAAATTCTATGCTTGTAGATCATGAAAAGAATGCTTTATGTGATGGTTATATTGTTGAATTCATTCATGATGCTACTGAAAATTATTATGATGGAGGAATATATGCTTGTAGGAATTGCAATAATATCAAGGTTCCTCTCTATGTGCTTAAAGTTTTGAAGTTATGCTTGTTTTGCCTTCCTATGCTAGTTGATTATTGTTCCCATAAGTTGTTTGCTCACAAAATCCCTATGTATAAGAAGTGGGTTAGACTTAAATGAGCTAGTGATATTCTTCATGATGCTCTCTTTATGTTTTAATTCTTATGTTTCATGTGAGCATCATTGAAATCGTCATGCCTAGCTAGGGGCGTTAAACGATAGCGCTTGTTAGGAGCCAACCCAATTTTATTTTTATTTTATTGCTCTTTGGTTCTGTTTAGGAATAAATAATCCATATAGATTATGTTTAGATGTGGTTTTGTGTTTTAATTAGTGTTTGTGCCAAGTTAAACCTATAGGATCTTCTTGGATGATAGTTATTTGATCTTGCTGAAAATTCCAGAAACTTTCTGTTCACGAAAAAAATTGTTAAAAATTACAAGAACGTGATATAATATTGATTCCAATTGCAGCAGATCAATAAACAAAAAATTTAGGTCGTCCTATTTTGGCAGATTTTTTAGAGTTCCAGAAGTCTGCGTTAGTTACAGATTACTACAGACTGTTCTGTTTTTGACAGATTCTGTTTTTAGTGTGTTGTTTGCTTATTTTGATGAATCTATGGCTAGTAAAAGAGTTTATAAACGATAGAGAAGTTGAAATACAGTAAGTTTAACACAAATATAAATAAATAATGAGTTCATTACAGTACCATCAAGTGGTGTTTTATTTTCTTTTGCTAACGGAGCTTACGAGTTTCCTGTTGAGTTTTGTGTTGTGAACTTTTCAAGTTTTGGGTAAAGATTCGATGGGCTATGGAATAAGGAGTGGCAAGATCCTAAGCTTGGGGATGCCCAAGGCACCCCAAGGTAAAATCCAAGGACACCCAAAAGCCAAAGATTGGGGATGCCCCGGAAGGCATCCCCTCTTTCGTCCTCTTTCGTTCATCGGTAACTTTACTTGGAGCTATATTTTTATTCACCACATGATATGTGTTTTTCTTGGAGTGACATTTTATTTTCTTTTGTTTTGATTGCTGTTTGAATAAAATATCAAGATCTTGAATTCTTAAATGTTAGAGAGTCTTCACATAGTTACATAATTATTCGACTACTCATTGATCTTCACTTATATCTTTCGGAGTAGTTTGTTGTTTGCTCTAGTGCTTCACTTATATCTTTTAGAGCACGGCGGTGGATTTATTTTGAAGAAATATATGAACTCTCATGCTTCAGTTATATTATTTTGAGAGTGTTTAGAACAGCATGGTAATTTGCTTTGGTTATGAATTTAGTCCAAATATGATGGGCATCCAAGAGGGATATAATAAAAACTTTCATATAAGTGCATTGAATACTATGAGAAGTTTGATTCTTTATGATTGTTTTGAGATATGAAGATGGTGATATTAGAGTCATTGTCGGTGTCATAACCGGTGGATCTCGGGTAGGGGGTCCCGAACTATGCGTCTAAGGCGGATGGTAACAGGAGGCAAGGGACACGATGTTTACCCAGGTTCGGGCCCTCCCTATGGAGGTAATACCGTACTTCCTGCTTGATTGATGTTGATGAATATGAGTATTACAAGAGTTGATCTACCACGAGATCGTAGAGGCTAAACCCTAGAAGCTAGCATATGGTATGATTGTTGTTGTCCTACGGACTAAACCCTTCGGTTTATATAGACACCGAAGGGGGCTAGGGTTACACAGAGTCGGTTTCAACAGAAGGAGATCTACATATACATATTGCCAAGCTTGCCTTCCACGCCAAGAGAGTCCCATCCGGACACGAGACGAAGTCTTCAATCTTGTATCTTCATAGTCCAACAGTCCGGCCAAAGGATATATTTCGGCTGTCCGGATACCCCGTAATCCAGGACTCCCTTAGTAGCCCCTGAACCAGGCTTCAATGACGATGAGTCCGGCGCGCAGATTGTTTTCGGCATTGCAAGGCGGGTTCCTCCTCCGAATACTCCATATAAGATCTTGAACACAAGGATAGTGTCCGGCTCTGCAAAACAAGTTCCACATTCCACCGTAGAGAGAATAATGTTCACAAATCCGACCTGCTGACGTATTTGATACCATGACATCATGCCATGGCCCGGTTATTATTGAACCGTGTTTTTCAACCAGCCTTGGCGCTTATCGCGAGGCGGCTTCCTTGGCACGTCTTGTCGAAGCAAAGATCATGTCCCCTTATCACGGGATTCTCATCAATACGGGCGTGGGTAACCCAGTCGTGCCCGTTGGTATGACTCCTCGATTATAGGCAAGTCCCAAACGGTCACGAGGAGGACGCTTGGTATTCACCCTCTTTATAAAGAGACCAAGGCCTATCCTTTTTTATTCCTCAAACTCAATCGAATCCCTCCCCCGCCTCGAGTTCCAACACCCAAAGCTCAGGTCAGGCGCTTCAGAACTTCAACCATGTCCGGATCCAACCTTCAAGGTCGGTGGATGCCCTCCTCCGTCACGGAGGAAGACGTCAGAAAGTTAAGAGAGGCCAGGTTCTTGACCGGCGAGATTGCGCACCGGCTGCCTGCTCAAGGGCAGGTCATACCTACTCCCAAACCCGGCGAGAGCGTAGTATTCATATCTCACTTCCTTCGAGGGCTAGGCCTGGCTCTGGATCCCTTCGCGAGGGGGCTCATGTTCTATTACGGGCTGGACTTCCATGATTTAGCTCCGGATTCTATTCTCCACATCTCGTCTTTTATTGCCGTGTGCGAAGCTTTTCTCCGCATCACCCCTCACTTCGGCATGTGGCTCAAGACCTTCCAAATGGAGCCGAAGACGATCGAGGGGAGGTATGCAGAATGCGGAGGTGTTGTAATAAGAAAAAGCGCCGATGCCCCATGGCCCGAGGGTTCTTTCCAGGAAGTGTCCAGCTTATGGCAACAAGAATGGTTTTATGTCACAGCTCCCAGGGGTACCAAATGGGTGGCCTCACCTGCCTTTCGCTCGGGTCACCCTCCATGACTAACGTCATGGATCAACAAGGGGCTAGACTGGGGGCCAGTGAAGGACGTGACCATACTACAGGGTTGCATCCGAGATCTCCTCGAAAGAAATATTGGTCTAGTCACAGTAACGCAAGTAATGTTACTTCGCCGAACCCTGCCCTGTAAACGTCGTCCCCTTCGTCTGTGGGAATTCAATCTGGAGGGACCGTGAGCTATTCAGCGGTTCCTCGGCATGACGCCCGAGGAGATGTACAAATTGTACTTCAGACCACAAGCACTGTGTCCGGATTCCACCGAGGACGTGGGTCTGAGCTGCAATCGTCCAAATACACAAGTAAGTCGCCCTATGGCCGAACACGTTGTATTTCTATTCATCACGACATCATTTTGAATAGTCGCTATTTGACCAGGACTGGATAGCAAAGGCGAAGATGATCAGGTGTTCGGCCCCTCTCCCCGAGGTCTCACCGGATCCGGTACTAGTCCGGATGTTGGAGCTTGCGCCCTACCAAGTGCCCTCAGGGGAGGATAAAGGTGGGAAAAAAGAGGCTGACGCCTCCGCGAAGGCGGACAACCGGGGAGAAGAAGCCACAGCTCCCTCTCCCCAAGGAAGGAAAAGGAACGCCTCTGAAGGCCCGGCGACAATAGTCTCTAAACGGGGGAAGAAATCTTCGGCAGAGGCTCCTGGCCCAGGGGATATACCCCGGCCGTATAGTGCCTGCAAGGGGATCAGCCCTCCATCGAGCTGTAAGTAAAAGAAAGGGTTTAATAGTAAAAAAACATCCTACTTTACTTCTGAGGAAAATAAGCGAAACATCCGTCTTGTAGTCCGGATCGTGGCCGTTCTCGGCAGAGTTCATCTTCGGGGGATCTTCTTCCGGAGATGATGGAGAGCGAAACGCCTCCCCACGCCATCCCGCCTTACGAGGCGGGCGACCCCAAGGTGTCGTCTCGGAGGGCTTCTCCCGATCCGGCAAGGCCGGAGGGTGATTTTTTGGCCACCCGAAGTCCTCAGTATCCGGCTCTTGAAGAGAGCAATCGGAAGGGTCCGGCTCCGCCTGTCATGCGGTCGGGTGCACCGGAGGATCTGCTAAAGCAGGCGGCTATCTCAGAAGCACACCGTGCGCTAATGGGCGCGGTGGTTGAGAGGGTTTCATCCGCAGAAAGTGGGTTGCATGAAGCCTTTATGAGTCTGCTGAAAGGTTTTGAGGTACGCGAAGTGACGTGTATTTTTGACAGTACCGCACATGTTTTAAATGTGCCATGTGCAGATAGTATCCCCTGAGACTCTAGTTGCCGTCGGAAACGGCGGTAAACAGAGGATCATAGTCACAGGTAATGATCTAGCCGTCTTCATATGCAGGTGGCAGGAGGTCCGATGGCTAGCCGGACTTGTGAGGTTGTCGAGCTAACGCGGCGACTTGATGCGGCAGATGCCGACATCGTGCTTGTCAACAAGCGGCTTGACGAGGCGCTGGGTATGTAATTTCTCCGGATTTCAACATATGGTAAGAGGAGCGTAATGCCAGTATCTTGAACATGTTGTGAAATGCAGATGCAGCTGCGGCAGTGGAGACCCTTCAGGCGGAACTTGCCCGAGCCAAAAAGCAAGCCAGGAATAGTGATGCGGCCGCTCTAAAGCCAGCTGAAGAGCTGAGGGCCGAACAAGCTGCCCATTGCCAAAGTAAGGAGAAGATGGCCAAGATGGCCGTTGAGTTAAGTGATGCCGCCGACCGATACCGGCTTCTTGAGAAGGAAAGCCAAGCGAGGGCTACGGAGCTGGAGAAGGCCATGGCAGCAGCCAAGGAATCCCGCTCTACAATTAGAGTGATGAAGGAGGAGCTGCGTCACGCTGGGGATATCGCGGCTGGGGAGCCCTCTATGCTGCGGATGAAGTTCGTAGATCCTAAGTATGCTCGTCTGGACCGGCTCTGGAGTTCTGCAGACGCCTATCTAGATTTGGCAGCGAGTGCTGCTGATGTGGCCGAGTTCTTCAAAGATCAAAGAGATCGCGAAGTGGAGAAGCTGTTTTGGTCGCAAGTTAATGGTCTAGCACGTCCGCTTACTCTGAATGAGTGGATGGCCGAATGGGACGAGCTCCATAGGTTGTCCGGACTCGCCATGAGGTCTGTTGTGGATCACCTGTGGCCGGCAGGGCCAAGCCCGAACAGTTACTTCAGTTTGGTGCAGCAGTTCCTTGGTGTTGTGTCGCGTATCGACGCTATGAAGAGGTCGTCGTGCATCGAGGGTGCGTGGATGGCGCTTGCCCGTGTCAAAATGCACTAGGCGGAGACGGAAGCCACCGCAATTGCAGCCCCTAGTTCGGCAATTAGCCGAGTAGCTGCCGAGCACTACTTTGATGAGGTCCTTGAAGGTGCTCGTTCAATAGAAGCGTAGTGCTCGAAGAATATTATGTTCGAATGACATGTATTCCCATTGAAAAACAATGTTTTACTAAATTATATAAAGGCTATTTTTATACTTTTGCCTAAAAGTGTTATGATGCCTCCTGTGCGGCCGTTTATATATATGTGTATATAACCTGAAAGTTTATAGTCGTCGGCTTCAGCCCCCACGCATATAATGCGGGGGTGTTCGCAGAAGACGCGTGTTCACACTTGATCCAACGTCTTGGTCCATTAAGGAGCTGATAGCGCAGCGAAGTAGGCAATTGGTCTATATTGCTTTAACACTTTCACTTAGCCATAGGAGTTTGACAGCGGGGCTACTATATAGCCCCTGGTGGCTCCGCGCTCATCCAAATACGGGGCGCGGTCATGCCTGGCCGGGAAACGGCCCTTCGTTAATGCGGAGGACTCCCGAAGATTCCGATAAGTCATCGAGTGGTTGAGCAGTCTCTCGCTTTATCACGACAGTCAGTTTTCTATACTGAGGTGCTCGTCCGGGCTAGCCAGGGCACAATCGCAGTAGTTCTCCTGGTGCCACCTTAGCCGATAGAGCGAAATGTAAGGTAGCAAAACATAGGAGCCAGGCAAACCCAACATTTGACCAAAGACGTGATTCAGAGCTGATGCATATAAGGCCTAACTCGCGACGCCGAACACTTCCTAAGGTGTTTGGTCTTTGAAACATATACTGGGCTTAGGTGATGCCCTTGGATAATGAACCCATAGTGTCCAGGTACGAGCAATATTCTGACATGGCCACATGCCAAGACGTCAGCATCCTTCTCGGTTGTATTGAGAATCCGGAGGATGTGAACAACGAAAGAAAGTAAAATAGGTTTACGCAGGGTCTTAATCTAAAGAGAAACTTTTGCACGGCTTCCTGCTGCACGTCTGCGCCTGTGTCTCTGTTGTGCCGTATCCTGGACGGTTGTAGCACGATCGTCATCTGTAAAAGAGAGGTGCTTAGTGAAAAGTTGTGGTGCAAAAATTTGGTTATTATAAATAAACCATGAAAAAGTCGAGATGGGTAAAGTTGAGCCGAATTATTGCGGCGAGGCCCCTGGTACTGTCTGTACGGGTGTAACCATCGAACCAATATCTATCCAATGATTGGCTGGACTCGTCTAACCGTGTCCGCGGTCCTAACGACCGGTCATCATCTCTGGCGGTGAGCCCGTCTAGTGTTCGGCTGTTAAAGTAGCCGTGCGTTCTTCTGCTCGGAACGAGCGCTCAACATTTCCATGTACTGTGATGGTGTCGCGCGGACCCGACATTTTAAGTTGGAGTAAAGCGTAATGCGGTATTGCATTGAAACATGCGAAAGCCTCTCGTCCGAGTAGTGCTTGATAGCCACTTTGCAATGGAGCAATGTCGAAGGTTAACCTTTCGCTCCGGAGGTTGTCGTGCGAGCCGAACACAACCTCTAGTACTAGAGAGCCCATGCAGCGAGCCTCTATGCCTGGTATTATTCCCTTGAAGGTAGTATTATTGTGGATGATGTTTGTTGGGTTTATCCCCATTTTGCGGATGGTGTCCTGGCATATCAGATTTAGACTATTGCCGTCGTCCATAAGGAATCGTGTAAGGTGGTATCCGTTTATTATTGGGTCCAGCACCAAGGCGGCTGATCCTTCCTGCTGGATACCTATTAGGTGGTCCCCGCAATTGAAAGTGACCGGGCAGGCCGACCAGTGGTAGGACTCATGGGTGACGGGCTCTATGACTCGTGTATTTCGAAGTGTGTATTTTCCTCTCCTCTTTGTCATGTGGATAACATTTACTGTTTTGACTTCTTGTGGGATTTTTTTGTCCCCCAGTGTCTTGCTGGCGAGGCGTATCCTCGTCCTCACTCGGAGTGTCCTCCCCCTTGTATTCAGCGTTTAGCTTGCCAGCTTGCTTGAAGACCCAGCAATCTCTGTGGGTATGATTTGCAGGTTTGCCGGCGGTGCCGTGGATGTGACATAGTTTGTCGAGAATTTTGTTTAGGTCGGTCGGTTCATCTCTGTTGCCTTTAAAGGGCTTTTTCCGCTCACCCGGTCGAGAGCCTCTAAATCCGGCCTTTACCGCCGTGTTGTCTAGGCTGTCTTCTTTATTCCGGTGCTTGTTTTTACTGCGTCACGGTTTTCCATTGCCGTCCCCGACCTTGGATGTGCTTGGGTCACTTGTGCTGCTGCGGGCTAACCAGATGTCCTCGCCCGTGCAAAAGTGGGTCATGAGGCTTGTTAGGGCTGCCATTGTTCTTGGCTTTTCTTGGCCAAGGTGTCTGGCAAGCCATTCGTCTCGAACGTTGTGCTTGACAGCTGCTAGGGCTTCAGCGTCCGGATAGTCGACAATTTGGTTCTTCTTAGTGAGAAACCTATTCCAAAGCTTTCGGGCTGACTCTCCGGGCTGTTGAATTATATGACTCAAATCATCAGCGTCCGGGGGCCGGACATAAGTCCCTTGAAAGTTAGTCCGGAAAGCGTCCTCGAGCTCCTCCCAACTTCCAATGGAATTTTCGGGGAGGCTTTTCAGCCAGTGCCGAGCTGGTCCTTTGAGCTTGAGGGGTAAGTATTTGATGGCGTGGAGGTCGTCTCCACGAGCCATGTGAATATGGAGGATGAAGTCCTCGATCCAGACCCCAGGGTCTATGGTTCCGTTGTATGCCTCTATGTTAACTGGTTTGAACCCTTCTGGAAATTCATGGTCTAATACCTCGTCGGTGAAACATAGGAGGTGTGCGGCACCCCTGTATTTCGCTGTGCCTTGGCGTTCGGACGCTTGTGGTATTTGGTGTTGGCTGAGTGCTGGAGCGCGTTTTCTTGATCCGTAGATGGATTTGGTTGCGCCGGCCCGTTGATGCGGGTCCTCGCGTCGGTCATGTACTGACTCATGTGCGGCCTCGTTGGCCACCCTATCGCGGCCACGAGGTCGTTGTCGGTGTCAAAACCGGCGGATCCCGAGTAGGGGGTCCCGAACTGTGCGTCTAGGCGGATGGTAACAGGAGACAAGGGACACGATGTTTTCACCCAGGTTCGGGCCCTCTTGATGGAGGTAAAACCCTACTTTTGCTTGATTAATATTGATGATATGGGTAGTACAAGAGTAGATCTACCACGAGATCAAAGAGGCTAAACCCTAGAAGCTAGCCTATGGTATGATTGTTGTTCATCCTACGGACTAAAACCCTCCGGTTTATATAGACACCGGAGAGGGCTAGGGTTACACAGAGTCGGTTACAATGGGAGGAGATCTACATATCCGTATTGCCAAGCTTGCCTTCCACGCCAAGGAAAGTCCCATACGGACATGGGACGAAGTCTTCAACCTTGTATCTTCATAGTCCAGGAGTCCGGCCAAAGGTTATAGTCCGGCTATCCGGACACCCCCTAATCCAGACTCCTCAAGAGTCTCCTGAACCAGGCTTCAATGACGACGAGTCTGGTGCGCAGATTGTCTTCGGCATTGCAAGGCGGGTTCCTCCTCCGAATACTTCATAGAAGATTCTAAACACAAGGATAGTGTTCGGCTCTGCAAAATAAGTTCCACATACCAGTGTAGAGAGAATAATATTTACACAAATCCAACCTGCTGACGAATTTCACAGCGTGACATCACACCATGGCCAAGCCTTTATTCGAATCGTTTTTACTGTCCCACCTCAGCGCACTTAGCGAGGCGGTTTGCTTGGCACGTCTTGTTGAAGCAGAGATCGTGTCCCCTTATTCCGGGATTCTCATCAATACGGGCGTGGGTAACCCAATCGTGCCCGTTGGTATGTCTCCTCAATCGAAGGCGAGTCCCAAACGGTCACGGGGAGGGCTCTTGGTATTCAACCTCTTTATAAAGAGACCAAGGCTCTACTCCTTTCTTTCAATCTCAATCGAATCCGCCTCTCACCTCGAGTTCCAACACCCAAAGCTCTAGATTCATGCGCTTCAGACCTTCGATGATGTCTGGCTCCCACCTTCAAGGCCGGTGGATGCCTTCCTCCGTTACGGAAGAAGACGTGCTAAAGCTAAGAGATGCCAGGTATCTAACCGGCGAAATCACACATAGGCTGCCTGCTCAAGGGCATATTATTCCCACTCCCAAGCCTCGCGAGAGCGTGGTGTTCGTGTCTCATTTCCTTCAGGGGCTAGGCTTCCCGACGGACCACTTTGTGAGGGGGCTCCTGTTTTATTATGGGCTGGAATTTCATGACTTGGCTCCGGAGTCCATCCTCCACATCCCATCGTTCATTGTCGTGTGTGAAGCCTTCCTCCGTATTACACCTCACTTCAGATTGTGGCTTAAGACCTTCAAAGTAGAGCCGAAAATGATCGAGGGGCAGCACGCAGAGTGCGGAGGTGCTGTTATAAGCAAGAATGTTGACGCTCCATGGTCCAAGGGCTCTTTTCAAGAGGAGTTCAACTTATGGCAACGAGAGTGGTTTTATATCACAGCTCCCAGGGGCACCAAGTGGGTGGTGCCACCTGCCTTTCGCTCGGGTCCCCCACCACAGCTAGCATCATGGGTCAATAAAGGGTTTAACTGGGGGCCGTCCAAGGACGTGCCCTTGTTGCAGGGCCGCATTCGAGATCTCCTAGAAAGAGACATCAATCTAGTCGTAGTGACGCAGGTCATGTTGATTCGCTGCACCCTGCCCTGCAAACGTCGCCCCCTCCGCCTGTCGGAGTTTAATCCGGAGGGACCACGAGCCCTCCAACATTTTACGGGCGCGACGCCCATGGAGATGTACAAATTGTTCTTCGGATCACAAGCAATGTGTCCGGACTCGACCAAGGACGCAGGTCTGAGCTGCAATCACCCGGGTACTCAAGTAAGTAGCCCTGTACCTGGACACGCTATCCATATATTTATCATAAATTTGCCCTTAAAAGAGTTGTCCCTTAAACATGAGTGGATAGCGAAAGCAAAGCTAATCAGGTGTCCGACCCCCCTCCCTGAGACCACGCCGGATCCCGTGTTAACCAGGATGCTAGAGGTTGCGCCTTTGGAAGAAGGCGAAGGGGGGAACAAGTAAGCTACCGCCTCCCCAAAGGAGGCTGTCAGGAAAGGAGGAATCGAGAATTCCTCTATCCAGGGGAAGAAGAGGACCGCCTCTGAAGACCCGGAGACCATGGTCTCAAAGCGGGGGAAGAAATCTTCGTCAGAGTGTCCCGCCTCTGGGGATGCCTCGGCCACACTGTGCCCCCAAGGGGATCAGCCCTCCACCGAGCCGTAAGTAGAGAGGGGAGTTTTAAAATGAGAGACATCCCTGTTCTATTTCCGAGGAAGATAACCGAAATTTTACCTTGTATTTCGGATCTCAGCCCTTCTCAGCAGAGCTCATCTTCAGGGGACCTTCGTCCGGAGATGATGGAGAGTGGAATGCCTCCCCCTGCCGTACCGCCTTGCGAGGCGGGCGACCCTGAGGTGTCGTCATGGAGGGTTTCTCCGAATACGGCAGGGCCGGAAGGCAGTCGTATGGCCCCCCAAAGCCCTCTGTGTCCGACCTTCGAAAAATGCCATCGGACGAGTCCGGCACCGTCCGGTCCACGGTCGGAGGAGCTGAAGGATCTTCTCGGGCGAGCGTCTATCTCAGAAGAACATCGTGCGTTGATGGGTACGGTGATTAAAAGGATTTCATCCGTGGAGAGCAGGTTGTACAAGGCCGTCAGGAGTTTACTGACAGGTTTTGAGGTACGCGAAATGATGTACCTTTTGACAATTCTGCATATATAAGATGCGCCCTGTGTAGATAGTAGCCCCTGAGACTCTGTGCGTTGTAAAAAAATGGCGAACAGCCGAGGATCATAATCCTAGGTATAATATGTTGCCCTTCCTATGTAGGTGGCGAAGTGTCCGGTGGCTAGCCGGACTGATGGATTTGCCGAGCTAAAGCGGCAACTTGACGTGGCAGATGCCGACATCGCGCTTGTCAACAAGGGGCTTGACGAGGCACAAGGTATGTAATTTCTACGAAGACACCTGGAAAGAGGGGCTTGATGCCCGTATCTTACAACATGTGTGCTTCATGCAGATGGTGCCGCTGCCATGGAGAACCATTGGGCGGAACTTGCCCGAGCCAAGGAGCAGTCCCGGAAAAGCGATGCAGCTGCCTTAAAGGCGGCTGAAGAGCTGAAAGCCGAACAGGCTGCTCACTGCCGAAGCAAGAAGGAAATGGCCGAGATGGCTGTGAAGTTGAAGAATGCTGCCGACCGCTGCAAGCTTCTTGAAAAAGAAGATCAGGCGGAACAGAAGGACCTGGAGAAAGCCATTATTGAGGCCAAGGATACTCGCTCTGTGATGAGAGCTATGAAGGAGGAGCTACCTCAGGCCGGAGATATCGCAGCTGGAAGGCCCTGTATGCTGCGGATGAAGTTCGGGGATACTAAATATGCTCCGTTGGACCGGCTTTGGAGTGCGGCGGACACTTATCTGGACTTGGCGACGAGTGCCGCGGACGCGGCCGAACACTTCCGAGATCAAAAGGATCACGAAGTGGAAAAGCGTTTTTAGTAACAGTTCCACAATCCAGAGCGCCCACTTCCATTAACCGATCGTTTGGCCGCATGGACGGAGCTGAATAGGTTATCCGGACTCGCCATGAAGTATGTCGTGAGTCATCTGTGGCCGGAAAGGCCCGAGCCGAAGAGTTATTTTAGCTTGGTGCAGCAGTTCCTTGGTGCGGTGCCGCATATCAATGCAATGAAGAGGTCAGCATGCATAGAGGGTGCGCGGATGGCTCTTGCCCGTGTCAAGACATACTGGGCGGAGATGAAGGCCATCGCTGTTGCATCCCAAGATTCGAACGGGAGCTGAGTACCTGCCGAGCACTATTTTCAGGAAGTTCTGCAGGGTGCTCGTTTAATAGAGACACAGTGCTCGAAGGATATTATGTTCAAATAACATGTATTATTGTAAAACAATGTTTCGAGGGAATATGGAAGCTTTTTATACTTGTGCCTTCAAGAATTAAAATACCTCCTGTGCGGCCGTTAATGTATATGTGTATATAACCTGAAAGATGGCAGTCTTCGGCTTCAGCCCCCACGCATATAATGCAGGGGTGTTCGCAGAAGGCGCATTTTCACACTTGATCCAACATCTTGGTCCTATTAAGTAGGTGATAGCGCAGCGAACTAGGCAACCGGACTATAATGCTTTATCACTTTCACTTAGCCATAGGAGTTTTACAGTGGGGCTACTATATAGCCCCTAGGGGCACCGCGCTCACCCGAATTCGGGGCGCGTGTGTGCCTGGCCGGGAAACGGCCCTTTGTTAATGCGGATGAATCTTAAAGATTCCGGCGGGTCATCGAGTGGTTGACCAGTCTCACGCTATATCATGAAAGTCAATTTTCGGCTTTCTCTACTGAGGTGCTCGCCTGGCCGAACCGGGGCACAATTGCAGTAGTTCTCCTGGTGCCGCCTTAGCCGATAGAGCGGAACGTAAGGCAGGAAAACACATGAGCCGTGAAAACCCAACATTTGACCAAAGACATGATTCGGAGTTGATGCATATAAGGCCAAACTCGCAACGCTGAACACTCCCTAAGGTATTCGGTCTTTATGAATACGGGCTGAACAACGCCCTTGGTAATAAGCCCCGTGTCCAGTGCACGCAAAAATTCGACGTGGCTACATGCCAAGACGCCAGCCTCCTCCTCGGTTATACCAAGAAACCGAGGGATGTGTATCAACAAGAGACAGTGAAAAAGGTTTACGAGGGTCTTAATCTAAAAAGAATCCTTGAACGGGTCCCTCATCGCACGCTCTGCGCTGTGTCTCCGTTGTGCCGTATCCTGGACGGGTGTAGCACGGTGTTCATCTGTAAAAGAGAGGAACTCAGTTGAAAAAGATAATGCGAAAATGTATGTTATATTAAATAAACAAAGTATAATTCAAAAAATGGGTAAAATTGAGCTTTATTGTCTCTTGTTGTACATGTGCGGAGCCCCTTGTACGGGGGTATGCGGTCCGGGGTCCGAACGACCTATTTAGGTGCTTTGATTAGTGAAGCCGGTTTAGTGTCTGGCTGTCAAGGCAGCGGCACAGTCTTCCGCGCTCGAGGAACACTCGATATTTCCTTTTAATGAGATGATGTCTCGCGGACCGGGCATTTTAAGCGTAAGAGATGCATAATGCGGTATTGCGTTAAAGCGGGCGAATGCTTCGCGTCCCAGTAGTGCTTGATAGCTACATGTAAATGGGGCGATGTGGAAGGTTAGCTTTTCGCGGCGGAAGTGGTTGGGGGAGCCGAACATAACTTCTAGCACGAGAGCACCCATACAATGGGCATCTAGGCCTGGCGTTACCCCTTGAAAGGAAGTGTTGCTATGGCGAATTTTTGTTGGGTTTATCCCCATTTTGCGGATTGTGTCCTGATATAGCAGGTTTAGACCATTGCCGCCGTCCATTAGGACTTGTGTAAAGTGGAGTCCGTTAATTATCGGATCTAATATCAAGGCAGTCCAGCCTGCGTTCCGGATACTTCTAGAGTAATCCTGATGGTCGAAGGTGATTGGTTTTAACAACCAATGGCGGGACTCCTCTGGGATAGGCCGTATGGCGCGTATCTCTATGGCCGCCACTCTTTTTTTCCCTTTTGTCACGTGAAGTGAGTTTACTATTTTGACTTCTTGTGGGAAATTCTTTTGTTTTCCGGTGCTCTGCTTGTGGGGTTCATCATCGTCCTCGCTTGTTGTGTCGAGCCCCTTCTGTTCGGCGTTAAGTTTGCCGGATTGCTTGAAGACCCAACAGTCTCTGTGGGTATGGTTTGTAGGCTTCCCGGGAGTACTGTGGATTTGGCATATCTTGTCCAAGATTTTTTTTATGTTAGATAGCTCGTCCCTGTTATCCTTGAGGGGCAGCTTTTTCTGATTCTTCCGAGAGCTTTTGAATCCGGCGTTGACTGCCGTGCTCGTCGGGCTGTTTCCCTGGGTCCAGCGCTGGTGCTTGCTGCGTCGTGGTTTCCCGTCTCCATCCCTAACTACGGATGTACTAGGGTCGCTGGTACTGCATCTTGCCAACCAGCTATCCTCTCCTGTGCAAAAGCGGGTCATGAGGCTTGTTAATGCGGCCATTGTTCTTGGCTTTTCTTGGCCGAGGTGTCTGGCGATGTCGGCGTTCTGGGAACGGAGGTCCCCAAACTTGCCTGCCTGCGGCCTGCGGCGTGGCTCGAAGGAGGCCCAGGACGGCCCATCTTCATCAACGCAAGCTCAAGACCCTCGCGAGGGGCCAAGCCTCGCGGGTGGACGACAAGGAGCTTCCTCAGGAACGGCCTCGTCAGGCTGGCTCATGAGGAGGCGGAGAGTTCAAGGCAGGGTACCTCGCGAGGTGCCCATGACGCAAGCCATGACGACCAAGGGCGCCAGTCGGGTGCCAGCCCGCGCAGTGTCCTCCTTTCCCCTTTGGTACAAAGGGGGCAAGCGCAGGCGAGAGTATCAAGCAAAAGGCATCCATTTCGGTGCAACAAGACCAAGACCAGCCCAACGGCTGGAAGGGAATCATCGTGGAGCCCAAGCAGGCGTCATCACCAGAGCCTTTGGCAGGCGAGGACCAACTTTAGTCAGGATAAGTGTACCCGCTGTTCCCTTCAAATGGCTAACTGTTGGCGCCCTTCCCGCCAATATTTGGGAAGAGGCCCAGGCCTTCGCTTATAAATAGGAGTAGCCACCCCAGGCGGACGGATCGGAATCCTCATCAAGAAACCAGTAGCTAGAGCGATGAACCCCACCTAGCAGTTCATCGCACCCGCCAAGAATGACCCTCATGAGGCTGTTTTTCCTTGTATTGTTCCTCATCGCCCAAGAGGCAATCCACCACACCACACACTTGAGTAAGGTATTACACCACAATGGTGGCCCAACCAGATATAAATCTCGTGTCTCTTGTGCTGCTCCGTTTATCAGTTTAGGTCCCAGCGATTCCGCGAGGTGCGAGACGGTGGAGGGTTGATCTCCGCGCGCACCCCAAAGTTCGAACCTCAAGGGTCTGCCGTAACTCCGAACCGACATTTGGCGCGCTGTAGGTGTGCCGAATCTGCCTTTCTTCGCCACGTTCTTCCCGACCACCGCGAATTATGTTCGACGCCTGTCGGGCCTGTGGACGAGCGCCGAGCCGCCCTCGCCTCCCATGTCGCCCAGACATCTCCCGTCGTGGCGGCGCCTCGTCGTTCCTCGTCACCTGCCGTCCAACGCCGCCACCGCCCGGCGGGAACGAGCAGCAAGTATTGACCCAAAGACCCGTCCCATGAGGCGGGACGGCCGCACCGCCACGCTTTCGCCACCCCGCTGGTTTTACGTCCACGCGCGCCTCGCCGCTCCATGGAGGCCCGAGCTGCACTTCATCGCGCAAACGAGCTCCTGCGCTACCGCCCGCCGACGACGCGTCACGAAGAATGGCTCGACCGAAGTCGCCCGAGCTCAGGCGCGCTGCAGGAGGCGCCCCCGCACCGTCCGTCTCGCTGCACCGCACCCCACCCCGCGCGGGCGATGAAGCTCCCGGGGCACCTAGGCCGCCTCCTCCTCAAGAAGGCGCCTTGGCCCCAAGGCGCGCGGCCCCTGGGTGGAACCCGCACCGCCAGGCGCCGGCGCGGCAAGAGCAGAGCTGTCAAGAAGTTCCTCGCCCACGAGAAGCTGCCCAAGCGCTCCCCGCTCCAGCACGTCAGGACCCTGCGCTGCCCCCAGCCGCGGCGCAGGGAGGCCCGCAAGACCAAGCTCTCTGTCGTCCGAGGCCCCCGCTGCCACGGCGGGCTTCAGCGCCACCACCGAAGGCGCTGCAGGCCGCGTGGCCCGCCAAGTTCAAGCCAGACCTGCCTCCTCGCTACGACGGCACAGCTGACCCTACGGAGTTCCTCCAGCTCTACGAGCTGGGCATCGAGGCTGCCAACAGGGATGAAAAGGTCATGGCGAACTGGTTTCCCATGGCGCTCAAGGACGGAGCCCGCACCTGGCTCCTGAATCTGGCCCCAGGCACGATCTCTTCCTGGGCCGAGATGCACACCCGCTTCATCGCCAACTTCCAGGGTACTCGCGACCGGCCACCCGCCGTGAGCGACATGCGCTGAATCAAGCAGCAGCCAGGGGAAACCCTTCAAAAGTACATCCAGCGCTTCAACAACGCACGCCTCAAGATCCCCAGGGTAACGGAGGAGGCCATCATCTCTGCCTTCTCCGACGACGTGCGCGACGTCAAGATGAAGGAGGAGCTGGCGATGCATGAAGATCTCTGACACCTCCTTGAGCTGTTCAACTTGGCGACCAAGTGCGCCAGGCTGAGGAGGGCGCCTCCTCCTCGAGCTGCCTGCCGCGATCCCAAGAAAAGAAGTCCAACGCCAAGGACGTGAAGCGCAGGGGGCTGCCGTACCGCGGCGAACCGCACACCAAGCGAGGCGAGATCAGCCCGAAGTTCTCCAAGGGCAGTCGATATCGCGGTACCACGACCTCCACACCCACAACACCAATTAATGCCAAGAGCTCCGGGCCGTACGCGAAGGAAGGGTCGGAAGACGCCCCGAGCGCGGCGACGGGGGCTACGGCCGAGGAGGAGGAAGGAATGCAGGCCGCTGGGAAGACCGCGGCCCGCGCCAAGGGTGGCGCGACCAACCTCGCGAGGACCGTTGGCAAGACCCGCCTCGCAAGGGAGGCTGGAGGGATCAGCCTCGCGATGATCTCCCGCAGGGGAACGCAGGCCTCCCACCGCTGCTGCCGCAGCCAAGGAGAAATGAGGACCGTCATCAGGACGAGGGGGCTGGGGCTTCCAGAACCGCGGCGATCGCTCAGCATCCCGGGCGGAGCTCAAGCCCCAGCCTCTCACTCATCTTCCAGCAGTTCGCCCGCGAAGTGAATGCAGTCCTCCCCAAGCTCGAGGCCGCGCGCCCTCTCAGGTGGTCGGCGTGCGCCATCACGTTCAGCTCAGCGAATCAGCTCAAGTGCGCGGCCACAGCCGGAGTTCTTTCGATGCTTTGTTCCCCAATCATGAGCAACGTGCTGGTCACCAAGACCCTTATCGACGGTGGGGCAGGACTCAACGTCCTGTCCGTGGAAACATTCAACAATCTTCAAGTGCCTTACAGTCAGCTTCAGCCAACCAAGCCTTTCTCTGGAGTCACCGACGGCTCCACGGTCCCGATCGGGCAGGTCCGCCTTCCTGTCACCTTCGGGGCTCGCGACAACTACCGCACCGAGCTCATCGACTTTGACGTCGCCCACATTCGCCCGCCAGACAACACCATCCTCGGGTACCCGCGCTGGCCAAATTCATGGTCAGAACTCCACCACGGCTACAACGCCCTCAAGATGCCAGAAGCGGCGGGGTCATCACGGTGCCTCGTGGAAGAGAGAGACGCAGCAGTGCTCCCCGGAGCGAGCCTTTCAGCCGCATCGCTAGAAGACCTGCACCACAGCAGCACGAGGCCTCCCGAGGCCGCACCCAAGAAGAAGAAGGCATCGACCGCACGGCTCCTCAAGAGGCAGGCCCCTCGTGGCCCGACCGGGCCAGGGGAGCCTCCTTCCATCGCAGATAGGAAGCGCCGCCGCGCCTCCTCAGCCGGGCTCGGGGCTCTCCACGAGGGCCACCGACCTCCCAGGTCACGAGGGAGGCGCTTGGGCACCACGTGAGGCGTGCTTGAAGCACGCTTCCCATAAGCAGGATCAAGGCAAGGAGGGCCAACCTCGGGAGTTCGCCGCCAAGGCCATTCAGAGCTACAGGAGTCAAGGGTCATGAGGGCAGCCGCCGCCACTACTGTGGGCCCCCATCCAGCGAGGATGGTGGGCTGCGCGTCTGCAGCGACATACCAGGCTCAACCGAGCCGCGCCTCAAGAGCGCCTGCCCTCGCGAGTGGGACGCTGCGAGGGCCTGCCCCACAGCACGCGGCGCATGCCTCACGGCCTGCCAAACGCGGTTTCTCAAGACCAAAGATCTCATGAGGGCCATCCCGAGGCTCGAGAGGTCGACACGCCAGCAGCCCCGGCGGAGATGGAGATGGCCCCATGAAGCCACCAGCGCCCGGATCCTCCCGAGGCCCCGGCCCGGGGCTCGTGAGGTTCGGCTCCCGCAGCCCACCGAGTCTGCTACACCAACACCCCTTCATCCCCAACATCACCAGGTGACATCTTTAAGTTTTGTTTCCGACTGGGAGCGCCTTCAGGGCCGCATTATTCCCAGGACGCGTGGGTCCGTCCCTGTGGCGTGTATCCCTTTTATTTCATGTCATTAGCCTATCCTGTTGGGGGTACCCTCGGCTGCATCATCCCCAAGCCGCTCGGCCTGTCCCAATGCATGTATCCTTCTTATGTTTTCCTTAGGATTATGCTCTCGCCCACCATGCTTGTTATTTGGTGCCTTTTCCCGGGTGATGTAATCTTGCGCGTTAAAGGGGGTGCCCGAGCATCGCGACTCAGGCTCCCCGCCGCTCTCCGCCCTCACCCTATGGTCTTGTCCATGGCATCGCGACCTGGCTTGGCAGCGACGGCCGAGACCAGCCCGAGAGCCGGACCAAGACGAGAGTTTCATTATCTAACCCAGCTTATGCTGCTAAAGGGGGTGCCCGAGCATCGCGACTCAGGGCTCCTACCGCCTCCAGCTCTCACCCTCTGGTCTTGTCTATGGCATCGCGACCGGCTTGCCGCCGACGGCCGATACCAGCCCGAGAGCCGGGACCCGAGGACGAGAGTTTCACATCTAACCCACCTTATGCGTTAAAGGGGGGGTGCCCGAGCATCGCGACTCAGGCTCCTACCGCTCTCCGCCCTCACCTCCGGTCTTGTCCATGGCATCGCGACTCGCTTACAAGAGGGCTGAGACCAGCCCGAGAGCCGGACCAAGACGAGAACACCGCATCCGCCAAATTTGCAGGAACACACTTGAAGATAAGGCCAGAGCCAGCGCAATCCGCTTTGAGGTAGGGCCCGTGAGCCTCTCGCTGGCTCACGGGTGCCCCAACACACATCGCGAGGCCTCTCGCGCCTCTCCCAAGCAACTAATGGCAGAACTAACGATCGCCACGGCAAGCTCTTGTTCCTTTTGTGGTGAACCTGTAGGGTCCCTCCAACGAGCACGAAACGACCTCGCCACGCAATCCCTCGCCGGCCAAGGCACGGACCTAGCACCGCACTGTGAAGCATTGTCCCGACCTCGAGATAAGTCACCCTCCCACACACTAGTTATCGCAACACCATCCCCACACTCAATGCAACCCCGTGTTAGCAACGTCGCTCTCCTTTCTCACCGAATGATGGCTGCTTGAGCGCCAAGGGGGACCCCCTGAGCATCGCGACTCAGGGGCTCTTACCGGACCTCGGGCCTCTCACCTCCTGGCCTTGACCACGGCATCGCGACCTGGCATACCAGCGACGGCTGAAGCCGCCTTGGGACTGGGACCTGTCGGCGCAGAGCATCAGGCCCTTGTGAGGACTGAAAGGAGTAAACTGATCTAGAACGGAATGAGCATCTCGCACTGCTTCATAAAAAGGATTATATTGACGGATGAAGCTACAAACATCTTACAAGCCCCCGTGGGGAATATTCTTGGCCCCTCACAGGAACAAAAGGCGCGCATCCTAAGGAAACCTAACTACAGGGGCATCACGGCAGATGCCATCACCAACAGTGGGCCACCCGGTCCGGCGCCAACCCCATCCAGATCAGGGGCGGCGACGAGCCGACGAGCCCGCCTCGCCCGGAGCGGCGAGGCTCGAGGCTCAGAGCTGTCGCCACTGCCCACGGCGCCGCCAAGAGCTCGGCGGAGTCGCTGATCCTCCGCGCCGTCGCCTCGAGGAGCGGCTAAGGAGCGATCGGCCGGCCTCTGCCTCACCGCAGCGGGACCCCACCACCTCTCCCGGGCAGCACTCCAGCCGACGACCTCCGCGTCAAGACCTTGAAGGACACCACCGAAGCACCATCGTACTCCAGATGGATCATGAGGGCGCCCCTCGCCCTGCAGACTCGGGCGACCTCGCCCCAGCCTCGAGTCATGAAGACCTCTCCCGGGGCAACTACCGCGACCTCTGCCCCATTCGCGAGGGTGCCGCAGCCGGCGTGCTGCAGCCAGAGTCCCAGGGGTTCCCCTTGCCGGACGACGGAGGCGAAGAAAGAAGGAAGACGAATCCAAGATTTAGGACACGTGGCGACGTGAAGCACGAACTCCCGGCAGGAGCCCTCGACGTGGACTCCAGGGGGAAGACGCACACCTTCGTGACCCGCCAGCGTCGTCAGCGGCGCCGCTCGTGGCGCCCGGCATCGCCTCTATCACGCCCAATATGCGACCCTATCCAAAAGGAACTCGAAGGTCCCACCAAGGATAGACCCGCATATTGAAACGCTTTTGCATGGTGGATATCATTACATCAACATTACATAATAGTGGAATACATACATAAGGCACGAATGCCACAAGAATACAACAACATCATACATGAGAACAACATCCGACTACGGATGAAACATAAACAGAAACTCAAACGACATCCACCCTGCTAGCCCAGGCTGCCGACCTGGAACCTATCCCCTGATCGACGAAGAAGAAGAAGAACTCCAAAACAATAACACCGCTCTCGCGTCAAGATCATCGCATAACCTGTACCTGCAACTGGTGGTGTAGTAAACTGTGAGCCACGAGGACTCAGCAATCCCATTACCATGGGTATCTAGACTAGCAAAGCTTAATGGGAAAGGAAGGGTAAAGTGGTGAGGTTGCAGCAGCGACTAAGCATATATGGTGGCTAACATACGCAAATGAGAGCGAGAAGAGAAACAAAGGAACGGTCGTCAACTAGTAATGATCAAGAAGTGATCCTGAACTCCTACTTACGCCGACATAACCCGTAAACCGTGTTCTCCTCTCGATCAACCCCGAAAAGAGACACTCACGGTTACGCACACGGTTGGTGTATTTTAGAAGAGTTTGCTTCAAGTTTACTACAACCGGATATTAACAAATTCCCATCTGCCACATAACCGCGGGCACGGCTCTCGAAAGTTTATACCCTGCAGGGGTGTCCCCTGCATGGGTGTCCCAACTTAGCCCATGATAAGCTCTCGCGATCAACGAAGGATATTCCTTCTCCCCGGGAAGACCCGATCAGCCTCGAATCCGGCTACAAGACATTTCGACAAAGAATAAAACAAGACCAGCAAAGCCGCCCGATGCGCCGACAATCCCGATAGGAGCTGCACATATCTCGTTCTCAGGGCAACACCGGGTGAGACTAGCTACGAGTAAAACCAAACCTCGGGTTGCCTCAAGGTGGCCCTCAGCAGTAGCTGTTCAGCCAAGACTTAGAGAAGCACCGCCCGGGGCTGAATAATGATGACCCTTGGGTTAATTACTCCCAAGGGAAATGTAGGTGGTGGTGAGGCAAATGGTCAAACCAATGTTGGGCCTTGCTGGAGGAGTCTTATTCAAAGCGAACTGTCAAGGGGGTCCTATAAATCACCCGACCGCGTTAGGGACGCAAAATCCGGGAACATAATACCGATATGACGGAAACTAGGGCGGCAAGAGGAACAAAACACCAGGCATAAGGCCGAGCCTTTCACCCTTTACCAAGTATATAGATGCATTAATTAAATAAGATATATTGTGATATCCCAACAAGTAAACGTGTTCCAACAAGGAACAACATCTCCATGTTCCAACAAGGAACAAACTTCATCTTCACCGCAACTAACAACGCTATAAGAGGGCTGAGCAAAGCGGTAACATAGCCAAACAACGGTTTGCTAGGAAGGGTGCAAAAGGTTAGAGGCTGACATGGCAATTTGGGATGGCTTGATAAACAGTAATAGGCAGCGCAAAGATAGCGAAAGAACGAGGCAACTAGCATAGCAATGATAGTAGTGAGATCCAGGGTAGCGGTCATCTTGCCTGAAATCCCGCAAGGAAGAAGAACGAGTCCATGAAGAAGATGAACGGATGAAGCCGAACCAAGCGTAGACGAACGAATCCTCACGATTGCAACGAAACAGGAACTAACAAGAAGAAGCATATAACATAGTAAACACACCACACATGAACAAGACATGATGCACAACAAGCATGATGCATGACAAAGCTACATGAAGCTACTCATGGCAAGAGATGATGCAAACAAGAGCAACACATCATGGCAAGTTTAAATGAGGCCAGAAACAACATAGAACAATTCCGGTAAGTCCTAATATGCAAATTTCGAAATTGGTCCAGATCTGATTAAACCTTAAGTTCATGTTGTTAAACAGCAAGTTAAGATGCACCACGATGATCTACACGAAATTCTAGTCAAGTTACATATAAAGTTCATTTAATTTGGAGCTACGGCCTAGAAGATATGAGCAAAACAAGATAAGCATGGCATTGATGCAAAATGCATACAAACATCAAGCAAACACCTCAAAACAAGGATGCAACATGATAATATGAAACTACATGCAAAATCAAGCAAGTTTCATATAGAGCACACTCAAAACGGAGCAACGGTTCAACACATACACCCTATACAAGTTATAGCAACAATCTGTCCAAAACAGCAACTAGGCATATTGCAAGCACCAAAACAACATGCTACAGGACCTCAACATAATAACAAAAGGCATGGGCATGATGTACAGGTAAAGCATTACAAAACATGAACACTGAGCTATCTCCAGAAATCACTAGAACATGCTCAAAATGACATGGCAAGATTGCAAATAATAACAGTTCAGACTTAGCAGAAAATAACAACAGGTTGCAATGTTTAGAGCTATCAAACAACATGTTACAGGAACTTAACATGGAAAACAAAGGCATGGCATGAATCTACTCAAAGCATAGAACAAAAGTCCCTTACTGACCATAAGCCAAAAAGGATCAGAAAATATGATGGCACCCATGTAAACATGGCAAATTATATTACAGATTCAAACATGGCAGGAGCAACGATAAGTAGGCATGTTGGTGAGCTTGAACCACTCACCACAGAGCAATACATGGCATGGCAAGGCAACTCACAGTAAGAATACATGGCATAGAAGCTATACATGGCAAGAACAACATCATAGCATACACGGATCAACTACAACGACCTTGGCAAAATTGAATAACATGTAAACAATCTGCCAGGAAACATTTTATAGCAAAAGTAGAGCTCGATTGACTCAAGCTATGGCACTCCATAATTGCAAAAAAGGGCATGGATGGATAGAGCAAGACATGTATAACAAAACATCCTTACTGAAGTATCTCAAAATATGCATGGATCTCTCTGTAGCATCAAGTTAACATGGCATAAAAATATCAAGAAACAGGGCTGAAATCAGCAACATCATGAAGCCTAGTTTGCATGCTTGTGCTAGTCACCACATTGATCACAAAAATACATGGCATACACCCCTGTAAAGATGGCATGGCATATTACAAAACACATGTAGGACTCAAGTTCATAGGATGCACACATCAATCATGGCAAAAATGACAAAAGTGCATGTTCTGTTAAGAAACAGAAACTAACATCACATAGCCCTCTTCTAACAGCATTTCGGGCATCAAGATTAGCTCAAATGAAAATGATGCAATGATATGAAATGATGTACTCATCGAGTCGAACATTTTGACGTATTACACGCAAGAAACGGAGCAACGGATGCAAAGTTATGACACGATGAAAATGCATGAAAAATTACACAAATTCGGGACTTAGTCATTTTCAGGAAAAAATCATATGAGCGCAAAATAACTATATCTCGCACGGGCGGGGGAAAAGGCGGGCGCTCACCATGCGGGCCGTGGCCCAAGACGGGGAGGGGCGAGGCAGGCGGGCCGGGGCAGAGATGGGCTGGGCCTTGCTGGAGATGGCCTTGGGGAGGCCGGGCCCATGAGGGGGGGAGAGCGGCCCACGTGGGCGTCTGAGGGCGGTCGGTTGGGTCGAGCGGCTCCTCCGCTCGACCTCAACCAGGACGGCGGCGGCTGGCTCCGGCAGGGCCGGCGAGGGCGGAGGAGGCCATGGGGCGGCGTTCCGGCCGGATCCGGCGGATTCGACGCTGGCGGCCTGCTCCCCAGGCGACGGCGAGGCCACGGCGACGGGCGGATTCTCAAGGGCGTAGGGACCTGGGGAAAGGAGAGAGAGGGAGCTCGGGATGAGAGAGAGCAAGGGAAACGAGAGGAGGAGAGGGAGCGGACCGCCTGGGGTCGCCAAGGCGGGGACGGCCGCACCACTCCGGGCGAGGCTGCCGGGCGGGGGACGGGCAGGAGGCGAGCGGCAACTCGGCACGGGGCGAGGGCGCCTGGCTGGCTGCGCCTCGAGGCTCAGATCGGGGCCCAAGGGTTTAGCACGGACTGGGCGGGCGCGGGAGGCAGGGGGAACAGGTGGCGCGCGGCGGTAGGGCGAGGGCAGCTGTGCGGCGGCGGCTGGCCAATGGGGCACTGCCAAGTGGCGGAGAAGAGGTGGCCGGTGCCGGATCTGGAGGGGGGAGGCGGCGGCACGGCCCCCGAGGTGGGAGGAGGCGCTGAAAAAGAGGAGGGGAGAGATTAGGGGGGTTAGGGTTGTCCAAATTAGGAAGGAGGGGTGTTGGGCTGCAAGATAAAAGAGGCCTTTGCGGTTACCCGGTTAACCGTTGGAGTATCAAACGACCTCCAAATGACCCGAAACTTGACAGGCGGTCTACCGGTGCTATACCAAGGCCGCTTGGCAAACCTCGGTCCATTCCGAGACCGTTTAACACCCTCACACGAAAAGAGGTAAAAGGGGGCGCCGGGAGACATAGGAGTGCCGGATTGCAAAACGGACAACGGGGAAAATGCTCAGATGCATGAGATGAACACGTATGCAAAATGAAATGCACGTGATGACATGATATGAAATGCAGATGATGACATGGAAAAGTGCAACACGCAAGCACATGACATGGCAAAGACGGCGAATAACTGGCAGACACGTGGCGCATCGAATCCGGGGTGTTACAGCCTCCTTCAGAGCCGCCAATGTGCGCGTACAAGGGAAGAGGGAACCCTGGTGGCGGCCGCTCGCACCAGGGCATGGGCGCCTCCTGGCGAGCGCTCTTGCCCTGACACCAGAGGGGAAGCCGCTTTGGGGGAGCAGGTCAGATCCTCTTGAGGAGCCTTTCCTTCTTCCGTGGAGAACCGCGGATCGGAGCCATGGCAACCGATTTAAACGAGGAGGAGGAGAAGTAGAAGGACAGACTCGAAGGGCGCGCGCCGTTCGTGCATTATAGCCGGGCGAAGGCCAACCGTCGGCCTCCACGATCACCGTTAATCAAGACCGACTCGCATGCAGGGACGGTCGAATCCGGTAGTTACCGAGGCATCATGGGGAAGCAGGCGCGACGCTGCCCAATCAATCGCCACGCTGGCGCCTAAGGTCAAGCAGGCTATTAGGGCTCGCGACGCCGCAGACTTGCCCTTTCACCTCTCTCGCTGGCTGTTCGGGCGCGCCAGGCCCGGGCTACTGTCGGCGCTTCTAGGGACGGGGTCCCTGACTTGCTCGCTCGCTGCCCGCGGCGTGGCTCAAGGAGGCCCAGACGGCCCGCCTTCATCAAAGAAGTTCTAGACCTCGCGAGGGGCCAGATTCATGGGCGGACGACAAGGAGCTTCTCGTGCACGGCCTCGCCAGGGCCGGCTCATGAGGAGGCGGAGAGTTGAAGGCAGGGAACTCGCGAGGTGCCCATGACGCAAGCCATGACGACCAAGGGCGCCATCCGGGCGCCAGCCCGCAAGAGTGTCCTCCTTTCCCTTAGGTGCAAAGGGGCAAGCGTGGGTGAGAGTATCAAGCAAAGGCATCCATTTCGTGCAACAAGACCAAGACCAGCCCAACGGCCGGAAGGGAATCATCGTGGAGCCCAAGCAAAGGCCATCACCAGAGCCTTTGGCAAAGCGAGGACCAACTTTAGTCAGATAAGTGTACCCGCTGTTCCCTTCAAATGGCTAATTGTTGGCGCCTTCCCGCCAATATTTGGGAAGAGGCCCAGGCCTTCGCCTAAAATAGGAGTAGCCACCCCTGTATGGACGGATCGGAATCCTCATCAAGAAACCAGTAGCTAGAGCGACTGAACCCCACCTAGCAGTTCATTGCACCCGCCAAGAACAGACCCTCGCGAGGCTGTTCTTCCTTGTATTGTTCCTCATCAGCCCAAGAGGCAATCCACCACACCACACACTGGAGTAGGGTATTACACCACAATGGTGGCCCGAACCAGTATAAATCTCGTGTCTCTTGTGTTGCTTCGTTTAGTAGTTTAGGTCCCAGCGATTCGGCGAGGTGCGAGACGGTGGAGGGTTGGATCTCCGCGCGCACCCAGTGTTCGAACCTCAAGGGTCTGCCGGAACCCGAAATCCGACAGGCGAGCCATTCGTCTCGAACGCTGTGTTTGAAAGCTGCTAAGGCTTCGGCGTCCGGACAGTCGACTATCTGGTTCTTTTTAGTAAGAAATATGTTCCAGAGTTTCTGGGCTAAGTCGCCGGGTTGTTGAGTTATATGACTTAAATCGTCTGCATCCGGAGGTCGGACATAGGTCCCTTGAAAATTTGCCCGAAAAGCATCCTCGAGCTCTTCCCAACTTCCAATGGTGTTTTCGGGAAGGCTTTTAAGCCAATGCCGGGCTGGCCCTTTGAGCTTGAGGAGTAAGTATTTTATGGCATGGAGGTCATCTCCTCTAGCCATGTGTATGTGGAGGATATAATCCTCAATCCAGACTCCGGGGTATGTTGTTCCATCGTACGCCTCTATGTTTACGGGCTTGAATCCCGCTGGAAATTCATGGTCCAGCACCTCATCGGTGAAATATAGTGTGCACCCCATATTTGGGTGTGCCGTGATGTTCGGATCCTTGTTGCGTTGCATTGCTTACAAGAGCTTGCTTTCTTGGCCCGTAGATAGATCTGGCTGGGCCATCTTTTTGATGTGAATCCTTGTGCAGATCGCATGCCGGCTTGTGTGCGGCGCCGTTTGCCGCTCTATGTTGGCCATGGGGTTGTTTATCCGATCGGTGGCTTTTTATTTTTTGATTATGGGGCTCTAAGGCCTCCTCATCAAATTCCGGCAGTAATTTTCGCTTCAGATAGCTCTTTGTGTGGCGACTGTCGCCGTATTTGTCTGCAATGTTGAGTACTTTGCTCCATCTAATTCTCAGTGCATCTTCCGCTGTTTTGAGCTTCCTCTTCTGCTTTTTCAGGCTACGCGAAGTGGCGACGAGCCTTTTGTGGAGGTTCTACTGCTCCAGCAACTTGTCCGGCGTGAGGTCGTCCGGACTGTTATCTTCGTCAGGGATGGGTTGTTTGGTTTGCTTATCCAAGTTGCCCTGTTCGGACGGTTGCTCGATGGAATGTTCGTCGTCCGCCGGTTCGCCCTGATCTGTGGCTGGGTCTGTATGGCTGCTATCTCTGTTAAGGTGGCGTTTGGAGTGGCGCTTACGCAGCCGCTTTGACTGCTTTTCGAGGGAACGATCCCTCGTTGCGTCCCTTTGTTCCTCGTCATCGTTTCTTTTAGGTGTGTCCACCATGTATACATCGTGAGATGAGGTGGTTGTCCAGTGCCCTATAGGCGCTGATTCATGTTCGTCTCCTACATCGTCGTCCATACCGTCGATGTCTTCGGAGTCGAAGTCGAGTGAGGGAGTCCTGGTTTAGGGGGTGTCCGGATAGCCGGACTACCATCATCAGCCGAACTATCATTGGCCGGACTATCATCATCGACCGGACTCCAAGACTATGAAGATACAAGATTGAAGACTTCGCCCCGTGTCCGGATGGGACTTTCCTTGGCGTGGAAGGCAAGCTTGGCGATACGGATATGTAGATCTCCTACCATTGTAACCGACTCTATGTAACCCTAGCCCTCTCCGGTGTCTATATAAACCGGATGGCTCTAGTCCGTAGGATGGAAGAACAACAACCCTTACAATCATACCATAGGCTAGCTTCTAGGGTTTAGCCTCCTTGATCTCGTGGTAGATCCACTCTTGTAAACATCCACAATATCAATATCAATCGAGCAGGACGTAGGGTTTTACCTCCATCAAGAGGGCCCGAACCTGGGTAAAACATCGTGTCCCTTGTCTCCTGTTACCATCAGCCTAGACGCACAGTTCGGGACCCCCTACCCGAGATCCGCCGGTTTTGACACCAACATTGGTGCTCTCATTGAGAGTTCCTCTGTGTTGTCACCGATAGGCTTGATGGCCTCTTCAATCAACAACGATGCAGTCCTGGGTGAGACTTTTCTCCCGGACAGATCTTCAGATTCGGCGGCCAGCATCGCGGGCCAACTCACTTGGCCATCCGAGCAGATCGAAAGCTACGCCCGTGGCCGTCAGGTCAGGTTTGGAAGCCTAAACTTCACGGCCGATATCCGCGGGGACTTGATCTTCGATGGATCTGAGCCACAGCCGAGCGTGCTGTGCTGTCACGATGGGCATGACCTAACTCTGTCGCTGGACAACACCTTGGAGGCCGCACACGAATCCGCTCCGACCCATAGTCCGGAGCCGATCGCTCGGATCGAGGACGGATGGCTGGACACCGCCTCAGGAGCTGCAACTTCTACGGCGATGGAGCCGAACACTTACCTTGTCCCGCATAAAGCTCATGACTCCGAGGTGCCGGACTCTCTGCCGGACTCCGAACCTCCTGCGGACATCTTTCAGCACTCGCCCTTCGGCGATATCATAAATTCACTGAAGCATCTCTCGCTATCCGGAGAGCCCTGGCCGAACTATGGCCAGGACGGTTGGGACGCGACGACGAAGAAATTCAGAGCCCACCCACCACCCATCGTGATAGCCACCGCCGACGATTTAACCGACGATTCGACCACGACTCAAGACATCGATGTATGGACGACGATGCCGGAGACTACCAAGAACCAGTGCCTACAGGACACTGGAAGACCACCTCGTCATACGACATATACAAGGTGGGCACCCCAAAAGATGGGGACGGCAAAGAAGAAGCGGAGGCCTATTCCTTAAAGAAACAGCCCAAACGCCAACGTCAGCGGTGCCGCTCTAAATCCCGCCACGGCAAGAATGGAGATTCCGGCACAAGAGATAACAACACCCCAGAGAGTGCCGAAGACAACTCCCTCAAGCACGATCCAGCGCAGGAGGAGGCAGAAGCAAGCCCTCACGAGAGGGCCGCAGACGAAGAGGTCGAGGATGACAATTACTTACCTCCCTCCGAGACGGCAAGCCTCGACGACGCATTTAATTGGCTGTGCCCGAGGATCCCGTCAACAAGAGCGCTTTAGACGCAGGTTAATGGCCACGGCAAACAGCCGAAAGAAAAAGCAGCAACAACTTCAAGCTGATCAAGACCTACTGGGCGACAGATGGACCGAGGTCCTCGCGGCAAGAGTATGAACTCGAACGCCTCCAAAAGTTACCCAAAACGCAAGTTGCTCCCCGATTAGAGGAGGAAGCGATAAACCTGCATCACCAGCGCACAATACGGCAGACCGGCCACCTCGTGGCCGCGACAGAGAGCCGCAAGCCCTCCACCAAAATCGCACTCGGCATCGCTCAAAAAGCATGAAGCCACGGGGAACGCGCCGACTTGCGAGATATATTGAGGACAAGGCAAGACAATCCATATGTATCTATGGATCACGTGGGCTCCCCAAGACCCACGACGAATACCGTCGCGCCGGATACAACTACTCCGGCCGGGCCGAAAACAGCAGACAACGCTCTCTCGAGCTATGTCGCGATATTGCTCAATACAGAGGCGCCGCACACCCGCTATGCTTCACTGACGAAGTAATGGATCATCAAATCCCCGAAGGGTTTAAACCCGTTAATATCGAATCCTACGATGGCACAACAGACCCCGCGGTTTGATTGAGGATTATCTCCTCCATATACATATGGCCCGCGCGGACGCATCTTCATGCCATCAAATATCTCCCGCTTGCTTAAAGGACCAGCTCGGCATTGGCTTAACAGCCTGCCCGCAGAGTCAATTGATGTGGGAAGACCCGGAAGCCGCATTCCTCGACAACTTCTGTGGCACGTATGTGCGACCACCGGACGCAGATGACCTAAGCCACATAATCCAGCAGCCGACGAATCGCCAGCAATTCGACACGGTTCTAACAAAGAAAAATCAAATCGCCGACCGTCCGGATGCAGAGGCCCTTGCTGCCTTCAAACATAACATCCGCGACGAGTGGCTGGCCCGCACCTAGGACAGAGAAGCCGAAATCCATGGCAGCCCTCACATCACTCATGACCCGCTTCAAGGCGGGAGAGGATAGCTGGCTAGCTCGAGTAACAACCTCAAAAAAACGCTGGCAGTCCGGATACCAAGGACCGCAATGGCAGGTTGCGCCGAAACAAAACAAACGCCGCATTAACGGCGACAAAGAATGAGGATACGGCAGTCAACGCCGGATTCCGAGGCTCCAAGCCCGTCAACGGAAGAAGCCATTCAAAAGAACCACTCCGGCTCGTCCAATTTGGACCGAATACTTGATCGCTCCCGCACAAATACATGGAACTCCCGAAAAGCCAGCTAACCACACCAACAGAGATTGTTGGGTATTCAAGCAGCAGGCAAATTAATCGCCAAAACAGTGACAAGGGGATACACAGCGATGACGAGGAAGAGATCCGCCGCCAACAACAGAGGACAAAAGGGATTTCCCCTCAAGTTCGGACGGTAAACATGATATACGCAATGCATATTCCCAAGAGGGAGCGGAAGCGCACTAAGGGACGATACGCCGATGGAGCCATCGCCCCAAAATTCAACCCATGGTCCTCTTGCCCGATCACTTTCGATCAAGAGACCATCCGACCAAGATCCGCTTATGGAGGATTCGCCGCATTGGTTTTAGACCCAATCGTCGATGGATTTCACTCACGAGTCCCGATGGACGGCGGCAGAGCTGAACCTGCTTTATCGGATACAAGTCGCAAGATGGGCATAGACCCTTCAAGGATTAAACCTACAAAGACAACCTTCAAAGGCGCCATACCAGTGTGTCGAGGCCAATTGTACGAGCTCGCCATACATCGAAGTGGTCTTCGGATCCCGGATAATTTCGAAGCGAGGAGTTAATCTTCGACATAGTCCCATTCCGCAGCGGGCTATCACGCTCTGCTTCGGACGAACCGCTGCTTGCAAAATTCAACGCGGTGCCGCATTATGCATACCTTAAGCTCAAGATGCCAGCCCTCGTGGAGTCATCACGGTCAATGGAAACACGGAACGCTCCTCCGAACGGAGGAACATACAGCGCTCTCACGGCGAAGTACAGAGCAGCCTTTAAGGCAATTTCAAGTCCGCCGTTAAACGACCGGACACGCACCAAACGCTACCGAGCAACATCAACCAAGACCACCTGCACGCCCGAGCATCGCCAGAGCAATGCGGCCTCAACCCCAGCCCTCGCAAAATTGTAAGACAAACTCTCCGCGTACATAATTACGCCTTGGAGATACCATGGGAATAGGGGGAAAGGCACAACCACAACAGACCCAGAGTGCGGTTCTACCACACCAGGGGCTCCCAAGTGTGTCGCTCTTTTTCCTTTTATTTTCTCTCTTTTTTTATACAGAACTCTGTCCGTGGCGAACCTGCCGAGCTCATGATGCAACAGCCGTGGGAAGGACAAAGGCATGATTTAACACTCAGGTGGTCTCCATCACGAGCATTAAATTTGTTAAATACAACATTCCGCAGCCTACCCTCGAGGGAGACGCCTTTAATTCGCCCAACCCTTGCTTTCCGCACTATTTGTATCATTCCGCACTCATAGCATATCTTCTCGAATAAAATGCAGCACTTGTTGCCCATAATTGCATTACCTTATATATATATATATATATATATATATATATATATATATATATATATATATATATATATATATATGCATTTATTTACATGTTGCACCCATACATTGTGGTGCGCCAAATACACCAGGGCTTATGTTCTCCGCATTATGGTGTGATAAAGTCCGAACACTTTCACAAGTGCGGCACCTTAACTTATAGCATTATATGAATCGGCTCGAATCATGTCTTGGGTCAATAGTTGGGTTTGCCTGCTCCCATGTTTGGCACCTTACGCCCGCTCTATCGGCTAAGGTAGCACTGGGAGAACCACTGCGATTGCGCCCCGGTTGAGCCGGGTTAACGCCTCAGTGGAGAAAGCTAAAACTGACTGTCATGATAAGGCGAGAGACTGGTCGCTGTTCGAGAGGTCCTTTCGGGTCCTTAAAGACCTATGCCGCTTCGAGCGAAGTTCCGGATAATGTCCGACGAAGGCGTGGATAGCGCCCCTAATTCGGTCCTCCGAATACTAGGGGCTTCGCCGAAATTTAAAATTATAGAATTCTATGGCTAAGTGAGAGTGTTCAAGCATTATAAGTCCGGTTGCCTTGTTCGTTGTGTTGAGCGCCTCCCTAGATGGACCCAAAATGGGAACAAGAGTGCTCAAGTTTATCCCAACACCCCAGACTGTGGCATGGGGCTGAAGCCGACGACTTGCCATCTCTCGATTTAATAAACGACCGCATGAAGGTAATATTTTAAATTAACAAGCGTTGCTTAGCGATATGAACAAAGTTTTCAGCGCATGTGATAACACATTGCGAATTTACTCAATAATTACATCCCTGGGGCACTCATCCGCAATCTTATGGGCACCCTTCAAGACAGTCTTATAGTACATTTCAGGCATACGGTGTTCCTTGCCCGCCGGTGGCGCGTCGCTGATTAGCTTCTCCGCATCCAGCTTGCCCCAATGCACCTTTGCGCGGGCAAGGGCCCGACGAGCACCTTCAATACAGGCGAGCGCTTGATAACCTCCACCCACGGGCACGATCCACCAGCCGTCAGACGAGGCCGAAGTAGCTCCTAGGCATGGCCTCTCCGTGCCACACCGGAATATGAGGCCCTTCATGGCCTGCTCGCCACCTTAGGAAGCTCGACCAGCTGCTTCACTGGTCGCTAGGGGCACTGGATGGCCGGCCTCAAAGATACCGAGACCGAAGACCTTCTCCGCTGAGCTCCCTTCTCGGCTCGGTAGAATGCGGCGGCATCGACACGCCATGCAGGCAGATCTGCAAACGCCCCTAGAGCTCCGAATTCGGGTAAGTAACACGTAATTTACATTCACATGCTTGCTTTGCATGAAAAATGCCTTACCCACCGCTATCTTCCTCATCAACTCAATCTCCTGAAGGGACTTATGGGCCTCGGCCTTGGCAGTTTTGGCACGTTCGAGAGCCGAGGCAAGCTCGGACTCTCGAGTCTTTGAGTCACGCTCCAAACTCTCATGCTTTTCCATGAGAGCCTGGAGCTCTTGCTGAACCACCGCCACTCGCGCCTCCTGCTTTTCTCGCTCTGCCCGTTCCGTGGCGCGATGCGTTCGTCATGACACGGCCTCCTTCGTGGTCGCCACCTCGCTCGTGGCCCCGCAGCACCCATGTTATCCTTGTTATTTTTGTTGCAACCTAAATCCTTTTCTCAGAAGGTACAAGTTCAAAGTGGTGTTACTCACCTTCTTTGTCCCGAGTTGCTTCTGGCGCGCCGAGCTCTTGCTCGACCGCCGAGCTCTGCTTCAAAGCACCGACCTCCGCAGATCGCGGGTAGAGGTCAAGAGCGAGCCTGCAACCCATATTGACATAATTTTTAGCAACCTCATGAGATATCTTCTTTTTCGGATCCTCATCCGCTTTTCTTCCCAACACCGAACCGAGCATCGGGGGCTACTGTCTATGCGGTATTACATTGCATATTTTTAACTTCTTACCTCAAAGCCTCGATAGAAGGCTATCGCAGCTTCGACAGCCCGCTTTTGGCGAAGCTGCACTTTCTAAATCACCGCACTCATAATAGTGCGGTGTTCTTCCTCGATGGAAGCGCTCTGCAGCGCCTTCAACAAATTGTCCGGCGCCTCCAACAAATTGTCCGGCGCCTCCGGTTGGACGGAAGCCGCCGGCGTCACGGTCTTGCCCTTCATTCGAAGGGGCCGCCGGCCGGACTCCAGAATCACTGCAGGTTCTGATACGGAGTCCGGCGGAAAGTCCGGGAGGACGTCTTGTGGCGCCTTCGGAGCCTCCCCCTGATGGGTCCCTTCTTGGGATCCCACCTCGGCGTCCTCGGTGTCGCGAGGGGTGGAGGCGGTCGGGATGGAGTCTACATCCGACGGAGCCAACGACCCGCTCGATGAAGCGGGGAGATCATCACTGGCCGGACTACAGGCAGCATGCGGCATTAGAATGACACTATGTGATGCAGAAAAAGAAATTATAAATCATTCAGGAATCCGGATACTCACGATCTCGCCGGAGGCCTGGCCCTTGAAGGCCATTCTTCCTCGCCAACGTTGATGTTGGCGGAGCTGTCCGGGAATAATCCTTCCCTCTTGACCCTTCGCCTCCCCCTGCTGGGGAAGCCTTCCTCTTCCTCTCTCCTCCTCCGGAGAGAGTCCTCTTCTCCTCCTCGCTGGGAGGAGTCCGCCCGAGTCGTCGGACACCTGAAAACGGGAACTCTTTCGAGCACCCGTGGCCTCCTTCTTGGCCTTCTTCTCCGGCACCACGTGCGGTGCCGGAACCAGCAGCCTCGCTAGATAGGCATCTACTGGATTTTCTGGCATAGGAGCCAGGCAGATAATCTGCTCCGCCTTCCTCATCCAGTACTGTCAAAGGAAAAGGGGAAATTAAAACCCGCATAGAGTCAAACTATGAAAACAAGTGTCCCAGAAGGGTAGAATCACTTACCTCGTCGGCTGGCGCCATGAGCGAAATCCGCGATCTTCATCATGGATGCGGGGCTTCGGCGCCTTGAACAGCACCTCCGTGCACCTTCAGACGTCAGGTCAAGAGCCCGCTCAGCGCTGGTGCTGTTCCGGATCGAACTTCCACAGATTGAATGCCCGCTTGGCATGGGAGAATCCGCGACGAGCATGACTTGGACCACGTTAACCAGCCCGAGCTTCTTCACCAGCTTCGGATACGTGCTTGAGTCCCGTCGCTCCTCCGAACTACCCCACAAGAAGCCCTTCTCTTTCCGTGAGGTGAGCTGCGTGGGGATACCATATCTGAACTCGGGGCCGCCGCCCATGTAGGGTCACGCTGCTCGGTGATATAGAACCACCCGATTGCCACCCCTTGACGGATTAAACGAAGGCCCTTCAACCAAAGGACGTTGGGCATCTTGCCAAACATGGCGCCTCCGACTCCGCTTGAGTGCCCTTCACTACCTTCGCTTGACATTGAAGGTCTTGAGCCACAAGCCAAAGTGGGGCTGGATGCAGAGGAAGGCCTCGCACACCACGATAAACGCCGAGATGTTGAGGATGAAGTTCGCGCCGGATCATGGAAATCCAGGCCGTAGAAGAACATGAGCCCCTGGACAAAGGGGTGAAGTGGAAAGCCCAGTCCGCGGAGGAAGTGGGAAGGAAACGACCTCTCATGGGGCCTGGGGTGGGGATGAGCTGCCCTCGTCGGGCAGCCGGTGCGCTGATGTCGCCGAGGGGTATCCGGCGCCGCAAGCAGCTTGGCGATTTGCTCCTCCTTAACGGTGGAGGCCAACCATTTACCTCCCGCCGGGACATGGTCGGAGAAGGTTGAGACGAGATGCGCGGTTGGGCGCTGGAGCTCGAAAAGGGAGATGGATAAGCAAAGGAGGAAGAAGGCGTAGGTGAGAAGGTGAATCCTTATCCCTTATATGGGCGGGCGGAGTCTACGCGTCCCCCACCGGCCTGGTAAAACTCACTTATCTCCCAAGCGTCACCATCAATGGAGCGGTTGGGTTACCCACGTCCGTATTGATGAGAATCCCGTATTAAGGGGAAACACGATCTCTGCTTCGACAAGACGTCCCAAGGAAACCGCTTCGCTAAACGCGCTGAGGTGGTAGAGTAAAAAACGATTTAAATAATGGCTTGGTAGTGGCGTGACGTCATGTCGCAGAAAACGTCAGCAGATTGAACTTGTGTATATATTATTCTCTCTACGGTGGAATGTGGAATTTATTTTGCAGAGCCGGACACTATCCTGGTGTTCACAATCTTCTATCATTCGGAGGAGGAACCCGCCTTGCAATGCCAAGCAATATACGCGCCGGACTTATCTTCATTGAAGCCTGGTTCAGGGGCTACTGAGGGAGTCCTGGATTAGGGGGTGTCCAGATAGCCGGACTACCATCATCAGCCGAACTATCATTGGCCGGACTATCATCATCGACCGGACTCCAAGACTATGAAGATACAAGATTGAAGACTTCGCCCCGTGTCCGGATGGGGCTTTCCTTGGCGTGGAAGGCAAGCTTGGCGATACGGATATGTAGATCTCCTACCATTGTAACCGACTCTATGTAACCCTAGCCCTCTCCGATGTCTATATAAACCCGATGGCTCTAGTCCGTAGGACAGAAGAACAACAACCCTTACAATCATACCATAGGCTAGCTTCAAGGGTTTAGCCTCCTTGATCTCGTGGTAGATCCACTCTTGTAAACATCCACAATATCAATATCAATCGAGCAGGACGTAGGGTTTTACCTCCATCAAGAGGGCCCGAACCTGGGTAAAACATCGTGTCCCTTGTCTCCTGTTACCATCTGCCTAGACGCACAGTTCGGGACCCCCTACCCGAGATCCGCCGGTTTTGACACCGACATCGAGCATGTCGGTTAAATCATCGATAGTGGCTATGAAGTGGGTGGTGGGTGGGCTTTGAATTTCTACGTCATACGCATCCCAACCTTGCTGACCATAGTTCGGCCAGGGCTCTCCAGATAAAGAGAGAGACTTTAGTGAATTTAGAATGTCGCTGAAGGGTGAGTGCTGAAAGATGTCCGCGGCGGCGAACTCCATGATCGGTGCCCAATCGGATTCAATCGACAGGGGCGCGGGAGGTTCGGAGTCCGGAGAGGAGTCCGACACCTTGGAGTCACGGGCTTCGCAGAGGACAAGGCTGGTGTTCGGCTCGATCACCGTAGAGATTGCAGCCCCCGAGGCGGTGTCCAGCCACCCGTCCTTGATTGGCGCAATCGGCCCGAGCTAAGGGTCGGAGCGGACACGGTGCGACCTCCAGTGGCATTGTTCGCGGCAGAGCTAGATCATGCCCATCGTAATAAATCTTGCGCGGCTTCGGCTGTGGCTCGAACTCGTCAAGATCAAGTCTCCGCGACGCCGGCCGTGTAGTTCAAACTTCCAAATCTGACCTGATGGCCAGGGTGTAGCTTCGATCTGCTCCAGATGGCTGCTTAATTGGCCCACAAAGCAAAGCCGCGAATCGAAGATCTGTCTAGGGAGAAAAGTCTCACCCTCGACAGCATCGTTGTTGATGATCGGAGGAGCCATCGGGCCTAAAGATGACGACACAGAGGAACTCTCAATGAAAGCACCAATGTCGGTGTCAAACCGGCGGATCTCGGTAGGGGTCCCGAACTATGCGCCTAGGCGGATGGTAATAGGAGACAAGGACACGATGTTTTACCCAGGTCCGGGCCCTCTCGATGGAGGTAAAACCCTACTCCTGCTTGATTAATATTGATGATATGGGTAGTACAAGAGTAGATCTACCACGAGATCAAAGAGGCTAAACCCTAGAAGCTAGTCTATGGTATGATTGTTGTACGTCCTACGGACTAAAACCCTCCAGTTTATATAGACAAAGGAGAGGGCTAGGGTTACACAGAGTCGGTTACAATGGGAGGAGATCTACATATCCATATCGCCAAGCTTGCCTTCCACGCCAAGGAAAGTCCCATCCGGACACGGGACGAAGTCTTCAATCTTGTATCTTCATAGTCCAGGAGTCCGGCCAAAGGTTATAGTCCGGCTATCCGGACACCCCCTAATCCAGGACTCCCTCAGTCATCGATCCGACCGAGCGGCAGTTTTGTTTTTTGGCTGGAAGGGTTCGAAGGCCTCGTCGTCGAATTCCGGCAGCAGCTTCCGCTTTGGGTAGCTCTTCATGGGGCTCCTGCCATCATACTTTTCTACCGTGTCGAGCACTTTATTCCATCTACTATTGAGTGTGTTTTGTGCGGCCTTAAGCCTTTGTTTCTGCTTCTTCAAACTTCTTGCAGTGGCCATAAGCCTTTCTTGCTCCGGCTGCCTTTCCAGGATGATGCGCTCGTCGTCGTCCGGACTGTTCTCCTGACCGGAGACGGGTTGGTTGTCTTGATGCTCAGCGTCGCCGTGCTCGGACAGCGGCTCTGCACTTTGTTCGTCGTCCGCTGGCTTACCTTGCTCTATCGTTCGGTCAATTTAGCTTCTTGTTGCGCCGCTTTTGCCAAGGCGGGATTTAGAGCGGCGCCTACGGCGCCGTTTTGATTGCTTGTCGTGGGAGCTATTTTTCGCTGCATTCTCGTTATTATTTTCTTTGGGTGTATCCGCCATGTATACGCCATGTGATGAAGTGGCAGTCCAGCGCCCTGTTGGCGAGGGTTCCTGCTCGTCTCCTGCATCGTTGTCTATTCCATCGATGTCTTCGGAGTCAAAGTCGAGCATGTCGGTTAAGTCGTCGACAGTGGTTACTAAGTGGGTGGTGGGTGGGGAGTGAATTTCTTCGTCATCCGCATCCCACTCTAGCCGGACATAGTCCGGCCAAGGTTCTCCAGACAGGGAGAGAGATTTTAATGAGTTCAGATGTCGCCAAGGGCGAAAGTCTTGAAGATATTTGTGGAGGTGAACTCCATGATCGGCGCCCAATCGGATTCGATAGGTATGGGCGAGGGTGGTTCGGAGTCTGTGGCCGGGGACGAGTCCCGCGGTTCGGCGACATGGCTCTCGTGAGGGGTAAGGTCAATATTCGGCTCTATCGCCACTGAGGGTGCGGCCTCCGTGGCGGAGTCTATCCTCCTGTCCTCGGATGGCGCGATCTGCTACGGACTAGAGGCCGGAGTAGTTGCTGGCGTGATCTCCCGAACACTGTCCAACGGCAGGGCTATATCGTGATCGTCATGATCGTGTGGCACACCTGGCATGGGCCCGAATCCGTCGAAGATCAAGTCTCCGCGGATATCGGCAGTGTAATTCAAGTTTCCAAACCTGACCTGATGGCCAAACGAGTTGGCCCGCAGTGCGAAGCCGCCGAACACGAAGATCTGTCCGGGGAGGAAAACCTCACCCTGGACCGCATCATTGTCGATGATCGAAGGGGCCATCGAACCTTGTAGCGACGACACAGTGGAACTCTCAATGAAAGCACCAATGTCGGTGTCAAAACCAGCGGATCTCGGGTAGGGGGTCCCGAAGTGTGCGTCTAAGGCGGATGGTAACAGGAGGCAAGGGACACGATGTTTACCCAGGTTCGGGCCCTCTCTATGGAGGTAATACCCTACTTCCTGCTTGATTGATCTTGATGAATATAAGTATTACAAGAGTTGATCTACCACGAGATTGTAGAGGCTAAGCCCTAGAAGCTAGCCTATGGTATGATTGTTATTGTCCTATGTACTAAACCCTCTGGTTTATATAGACACCAGAGGGGGCTAGGGTTACACAGAGTCGGTTTCAACAGAAGGAGATCTACATATCCGTATCGCCAAGCTTGCCTTCCATGCCAAGAGAGTCCCCTCCGGACACGAGACGAAGTCTTCAATCTTGTATCTTCATAGTCCAACAGTCCGGCCAAAGGATATAGTCCGGCTATCTGGATACCCCCTAATCCAGGACTCCCTCAGTCATGCTAGTGGAGTAGTTGTGAATTTGAGAGATACTTGTATTAAAGTTTGTGAATCCCGTAGCATGCATGTATGGTGAATCGTTATGTGATTAAGTCGGAGCATGATTTAATTATTGATTGTCCTCCTTATGAGTGGCGGTCGGGGACGAGCGATGGTCTTTTCCTACCAATCTATCCCGCTAGGAGCATGCGCATAGTACTTCGTTTTGATAACTAATAAATTTTTGTAATAAGTATATGAGTTCTTTATGACTAATGTCGAGTCCATGGATTGTACGCACTCTCACCATTCCACCATTGCTAGCCTCTCTAATACCGCGCACCTTTTGCCAGTATCATACACCCACCATATATCTTCCACAAAACAGCCACCATACCTACCTATTATGGCATTTCCATAGCCATTCCGAGGTATATTGTCATGCAACTTTCCACCGTACCATTTATTATGACACGGTCCATCATTTCCATATTGCTTTGCATGATCATGTAGTTGACATTGTATTTGTGGCAAAGCCACCATTCATAATTCTTTCATACATGTCACTCATGAGTCATTGCACATCCCGGTACACCGCCGGAGGCATTCATATAGAGTCATATTTTGTTCTAAGTATCGAGTTGTAAGAAAATAAAAGTGTGATGATCATCGTTATTAGAACATTGTCCCAAGTGAGGAAAGGATGATGGATACTATGATTTCCCCATAAGTCGGGATGAGACTCCGGATTAAATAAAAAAAGGCCAAAAAAAGAAGAGAAAAGGCCAAAGAATAAAAAATGAGAGAAAAAGAGAGAAGGGACAATGCTACTATCCTTTTACCACACTTGTGCTTCAAAGTAGCACCATGATCTTCATGATATAGAGTCTCCTATGTTGTCACTTTCATATACTTGTGGGAATTTTACATTATAGAACTTGGCTTGTATATTCCAATGATGGGCTTCCTCAAAATGCCCTAGGTCTTCGTGAGCAAGCGAATTGGATGCTCACCCACTTAGTTTCTTTTGTTGAGCTTTCATACACTTATAGCTCTAGTGCATCCGTTGCATGGCAATCCCTACTCACTCACATTGATATCAACTGATGGGCATCTCCATAGCCCGTTGATACGCCTAGTTGATGTGAGACTATCTTCTCTTTTTTGTCTTCTCCACAACCACCATTTTATTCCACCTATAGTGCTATGTCCATGGCTCATGCTCATGTATTGCGTGAAGATTGAAAAAGTTTGAGAACATCAAAAGTATGAAACAATTGCTTGGCTTGTCATCGGGGTTGTGCATGATTTAAATATTTTGTGTGATGAAGATAGAGCATAGCCAGACTATATGATTTTGTAGGGATAGCATGCTCTGGCCATGTTATTTTGAGAAGACACGATTGCTTTGTTAGTATGCTTGAAGTATTATTGTTTTCATGTCAATATTAAACTTTTGTTTTGAATCTTATGGATCTCAATATTCTTTCCACAACAAAGAATATTATATTGATAAATATTTTAGGTAGCATTCCACATCAAAAATTCTATATTTATCATTTACGTCTGCTCCTGAATTAAGCTTGGAGATGCTGATACGTCTCCAACGTATCTATAATTTTTTATTGTTCCATGCTAATTATCTTTTTTGGATGTTTATGGGCTTTATTATTCACTTTTATATTATTTTTGGGACTAACCTATTAACCCAGAGCCCAGTGCCAGTTTCTGTTTTTTCCCTTGTTTCAGTGTTTCGCATAAAAGGAATATCAAACGGAGTCCAAACGGAATGAAACCTTCGGGAGAGTTATTTTTTGAACGGAAGCCATCCAGGAGACTTGGAGTGCACGTCAGGGAAGCAACGAGGTGGCCAAGAGGCAGGGAGGCGCGCCTGCTCCCCCTGGGCACACCCCCCAACCTCGTGGGCCCCTCGTGGCTCCCCTGACTGACTTCTTTCGCCTATATATATCCATATACCCTAAAAACATCAGGGAGCAGAATAGATCGGGAGTTCCACCGCCGCAAGCCTCAGTAGCCACTAAAAACCAATCGGGACCCTGTTCCGGCAGCCTGCCGAAGGGGGGAACCCTCACCGGTGGCCATCTTCATCATCCCGGCGATCTCCATGACGAGGAGGGAGTAGTTCACCCTCGGGGCTGAGGGTATGTACTAGTAGCTATGTGTTTGATCTCTCTCTCTCTCTCGTGTTCTTGAGGTGGTACGATCTTGATGTATCGCGAGCTTTGCTATTATAGTTGGATCTTATGATGTTTCTCCCCCTCTAATCTCTTGTAATGAATCGAGTTTTCCCTTTGAAGTTATCTTATCGGATTGAGTCTTTAAGGATTTGAGAACACTTGATGTATGTCCTGCATGTGCTTATCTGTGGTGACAATGGGATATCACGTGATCACTTGATGTATGTTTTGGTGATCAACTTGCGAGTTCCGTAACCTCGTGAACTTGTGCATAGGGGTTGGCACACGTTTTCGTCTGGACTCTCCGGTAGAAACTTTGGGGCACTCTTTGAAGTACTTTGTGTTGGTTGAATAGATGAATCTGAGATTGTGTGATGCATATCGTATAATTATACCCACGAATACTTGAGGTGACATTGGAGTTTCTAGGTGACACTAGGGTTTTGGTTGATTTGTGTCTTAAGGTGTTATTCTAGTACGAACTCTTGAATAGATCGATCGGAAAGAATAACTTTGAGGTGGTTTCGTACCCTACAATAATCTCTTCGTTTGTTCTCCGCTATTAGTGACTTTGGAATGACTCTTTGTTGCATGTTTAGGGATAGTTATATGATCCAATTATGTTATTATTGTTGAGAGAACTTGCCCTAGTGAAAGTATGAACCCTAGGCCTTGTTTCCTATCATTGCAATACCGTTTGTGCTCACTTTTATCATTTGTTACCTTGGTGTTTTTATATTTTCATATTACAAAAACCTATATCTACTATCCATATTGCACTTGTATCACCATCTCTTTGCCGAACTAGTGCACCTATACAATTTACCATTGTATTGGGTGTGTTGGGGACACAAGAGACTCTTTGTTATTTGGTTGCAGGGTTGTTTGAGAGAGACCATCTTCATCCTATGCCTCCCACGGATTGATAAACCTTAGGTCATCCACTTGAGGGAAATTTGCTACTGTCCTACAAACCTCTGCATTTGGAGGCCCAACAACGTCTACAAGAAGAAGTTTGTGTAGTAGAAATCACCGTTGCCGGGGAGCAATAGTGTGGGGTGAATATTCTCGTGTGTGCTTGTTTGCTTTATCACTAAGTAGTTTTTATTCTCTGTTCTAAGTTGTTCTCTATCTTTAGTTATGGATATGGAACACAAAATACCAAAAAAGATAGGTGTACTTGCTACTCATGGAAATGGGGAACCTCCTAAAACCCTCGATGCTCAATATGTGAAAGATATTATGTACTACTTTGATAATCCTGAGAAAACCCCATTCAATTATGTAATGGGAGACACGTTGGATCAACGTGAATACTTTAGGGATTATCGCTTGACTCAAAAAGGGAAACTATTATGGGATCAAATTTATATGTTGCATTGGTATGCTTGGCAACTATGCTTGAGATATGATTATACTTGTTGCTCTAGGATGAAGGCTCCACACCTTCCCTTTTTCATGCAAATTTAATGATGATAAAACCTTGGCTTCTTATGCTAATGGTATATATGATTACTATGATGTGGAACAAATAGAAGAATTTGTTGCTTTTATGGGTGCTTATGAAATTGAATCTTTGTTTAAAGAGTTTGAAGATTTTGATGATTCAGTTTATAGGCCTGAAAAATTTTCTATACTTAAATATTTCTATGAGAATTATGAATACAATGCCGATATTGATGCGTTTATTGAGAAAGTCACGGCTGTCCAAGAAGATACTAATATTTTGCAGGAGTCTATGGAAGAAGGAATTGATGAAACTGTGAGCTCATTGGATGAAAGAGATGAGGAGGAGATCGAAGAACAAAAGGAGGAAGAGTGGATTAGCTACCCATGCCCACCTTCTAATGAGAGTAACTCTTCAACTCATACATTGTTTAATTTCCCTTCGTGCTTACCGAAGGATGATTGCTATGATGATTGTTATGATCCCGTTAATTCTTGTGAAATATCCCTTTTTGATGATGCTTGCTATGCTGGTGGCCAAGATGCCAATATGAATGATGCTTATGGAGATGAACTTGCTATAATTCCTTATGTTAAACATGAAATTGTTGCTATTGCACCCACACATAATAGTCCTTTTATCTTTTTGAATTCTCCAAACTACACTATAACGGAAAAGTTTGCTCTTATTAAGGATTATGTTGATGGGTTGCATTTTACCGTTGCACATGATGATTTTGATGAATGTAATATGCATGTGCTTGCTGCTCCTACTTGCAATTATTATGAGAGAGGAACTACATCTCCACCTCTCTATGTTTCCAACACGATAAAATTGCAAGAAACTGTTTATACTATGCATTGACCTTTACTTTGTTTGCATGAATTGTTCTTTTATGACATGCCGATGCATAGGAAGACAGTTAGACTTCGTTGTTGCATGATATATGTTACTTTGTGCTCACTACTAAATCACAAATCATTGTTAATTAAAATTGGCTTTGATATACCTTGGGATCCGGGTGGATCCATTACTTGAGCACTATATGCCTAGCTTAATGGCTTTAAAGAAAGCGCTGCCAGGGAGACAACCCGGAAGTTTTAGAGAGTCATTTATTTCTGTTGAGTGCTTTTATAAAGTTTAAAAACAAAAAAATAAAGAGGGGAACCTAAAACTTTTTCAAAAATAAAAGCGAAAGTGATAAAGACGAGCATTGTTAAAATGGGAGCTAGCCTTGAACTTTGTTCATGCCCATGGAAACTTTCTGGCCTTTGATTACAGAAACTTTTCAACAAAAGTAATTATCCCCTTGTACAATTCCATTGTATTATAAAAATAATGGGCCAAGATTTGCCTTTAGTTGGTTTGTGCGGTGGAGAATAAAAAATTTGGCTGTAGTGCGCAATTTTACATTTTTTACTGGAATGTCAAAGGGTTCTGGAACTTTTTGCACTGTCTTTATATACAAATTGTTTATTTTGCCCAATTGTTTCAGAATTTTTGGAGTACCAGAAGTATGGTGAATGTTCAGATTACTACAGTCTGTCTTGTTTAAAACAGATTCTGTTTTTGATGCATTGTTTGCTTGTTTTGATGAAACTATCGATTTCTATCTATGGATTAAGCCATGGAAAAGTTATATTACAGTAGATACAGTGCAAAAAAAAATTGAATTGGTTTGCAACAGTACTTAGAGTAGTGATTTGCTTTATTATACCATCATGACAATAGTGTCGTGCTACCCTTGGAGTATTTTGAGATGATGATATTATGCTTGGATTATTTGTTGGATGTTGCTATGACTTGGATTATAGTTTGATAGTTGATATCGGAGTATCAGTTACCACAGTTATATTTTTGGGGATAAATTCCGGCATTAAGTTCACCCATGTCCTCAGGAACAAAGATAACTACTCACAAAGCATATTCATGTTCATAATCAGAGGAGTATTAATATGCATAAAGGATCTGAACATATGATCTTTCACCAAATAAACCAACTAGCATCAACTACAAGGAGTAATCAACACTACTAGCAACCTAGAAGTACCAATATCAGAAATAGAGGCAAGAATTGGATACAAGAGATGAACTAGGGTTTGAGAGAAGATGGTGCTGGTGCAGATGTTGATGGAGATTGGCCCCCTCCCGATGAGAGGAGCGTTGGTGATGACGATGGCGATGATTTCCCCCTCCCGGAGGAAAGTGTCCCCGGCAGAACAGCTCCGCCAGAGCCCTAGATTGGTTCCACCAGGGTTCCGCCTCGTGGCGGCGGAGTCTCGTCCCGAAAGCTTGCTTATGAATTTTCTTCGGACGAAAGACTTCATATAGCAGAAGATGGGCATCGGAGGGCCACTAGGGGGCCCATGAGGCAGGGGGCGCACCAAGGGGGGTAGGGCGCGCCCCCCACCCTCGTGCCTGGTGGGTGGCCCCCCTCTGGTATTTCTTCCGCTCAATATTTTTTATATATTCTGAAAATAACTTCCATGGAGTTTCAGGACTTTTGGAGTTGTGCAGAATAGGTCTCTAATATTTGCTCCTTTACCAGCCCAGAATTCCAACTGCCTGCATTCTCCCTCTTTATGTAAACCTTGTAAAATAAGATAGAATAGGCATAAGTATTGTGTCATAATGTGTAATAACAGCCCATAATGCAATAAATATCGATATAAAAGCATCATGCAAAATGGACGTTTCAGGCTCCTACATATTCTGTGAAGATCTTTATCGGTCAAACCGCATAAAAACATACGTTGTTCCCTTTGTCACCGGTATGTTACTTTCCCGAGATTCGATCGTCGGTATCATCATACATAGTTCAATCTTCTTACTGGAAAGTCTCTTTACTCGTTCCATAATGCATCATCCTGCAACTAACTCATTAGTCACATTGCTTGCAAGGCTTATAGTGATGATCGTTACCGAGAGGGCCCAGAGATACCTCTTCGGTACTCGGAGTGACAAATCCTAATATCGATCTATGCCAACTCAACAAACACCATCGAAGACACCTGTAGAGGATCTTTATAATCACCCAGTTACGTTGTGACGTTTGATAGCACACAAGGTGTTCCTCCGGTATTCGGGAGTTGCATAATCTCATAGTCAGAGGAACATGTATAAGTCATGAAGAAAGCAATAGCAATAAAACTAAACGATCATTATGCTAATCTAACAGATGGGTCTTGTCCATGACATCATTCTTTGATGACATGGTCTCGTTCATCAAATGACAACATATGTCTATCTCTACGAAACTTAACCATCTTTGATTAATGAGCTAGTCAAGTAGAGGCATACTAGGGACACTCTGGTTTGTCTATGTATTCACACATGTATCAAGTTTCCGTATAATACAATTCTAGCATGAATAATAAACATTTATGATGATATATGTAAATATAAATAACAACTTTATTGTTGCCTCTAGGGCATATTTCCTTCAGTGTCCCACTTGCACTAGAGTCAATAATCTAGTTCACATCGCCATGTGATTTAACACCAAATAGTTCACATCGTCATGTGATTTAACACTCTATAGTTCACATCGCCATGTGACCAAAACCAAAAGGGTTTACTAGAGTCAATAATCTAGTTCACATCACCATGTGATTAACACCTAAAGAGTACTAAGGTGTGATAATGTTTTGCTTGTGAGAGAAGTTTAGTCAACGGGTTTGCCATATTCAGATCCATATGTATTTTGCAAATTTCTATGCCTACAATGCTCTGCACGGAGCTACTTTAGCTAATTGCTCCCACTTTCAATATGTATCCGGATTGTGACTTAGAGTCATCCAGATCGGTGTCAAAGCTTGCATCGACGTAACTCTTTACAACGAACTCTTTATCACCTCCATAACCGAGAAATACTTCCTTAGTCCTCTAAGGATAATTTTGACCGCTGTCCAGTGATCTACTCCTAGATAAAAATTGTACTCCCTTGCCAAACTCAGGGCAGGGTATACAATAGGTCTGGTACACAACATGGCATATTTTATAGAACCTACGGCTGAGGCATAGGGAATGACTTTCATTCTCTCTCTACCTTATGCTGAGGTCAGCCTTTGAGTCTGTTGGGGAACGCAGTAATTTCAAAAGAAATCCTACGAACACGCCAGATCTATCTAGGTGATGCATAGCAACGAGCGGGAGAGTGTGTCCATGTACCCTCGTAGACCGAAAGCGGAACCTTTAAGTAACGCGGTTGATGTAGTCGAACATCTTCGTGATCCAACCGATCAAGTACTGAATGCACGGCACCTCCGTGATCCGCACACGTACAGCTCAGTGACGTCCCTCGAACTCTTGATCCAGCTGAGGCTGAGGGAGAGTTTCGTCAGCACGACGGCGTGGTGATGGTGATGATGAAGTTACCGACGCAGGGCTTCGCCTAAGCACTACGACAATATGACCGAGGTGGAAGTCTGTGGAGGGGGCCACCACGCACGGCTAAGAAATCAACTTCTGTGTCTATGGGGTGCCCCCTGCCCACGTATATAAAGGAGGGAGCAAGAGGAGGCCGGCCCTATAGGGGGCGCGCCAAGGGGGAGTCCTACTTGGACTCCCGGTCCAAGTAGGATTCGCCCCCCTTTCCTATTCCAACTAGGAGAAGGAAGGGAAGGAGGAAGAGGGGAGAAGGAAGGGGGGCGCCGCCCCCTCCTAGTCCAATTCAGACCAGCCCATGGGGGGGGGGCGCGGCCACCCCTTGCGTCCCTTCTCTCCTTTCCCGTTTGGCCCATTAAGGCCCACTACTTCCCAGAACAAATTCCCGTAACTCTCCGGTACTCCGAAAAATACCCGAATCACTCGGAACCTTTCTGATGTCCGAATATAGCCTTCCAATATATCGATCTTTACCTCTCGACCATTTCGAGACTCCTCGTCATGCCCATGATCTCATCCGGGAGTCCGAACAAACTTCGGTCATCAAATCACATAACTCATAATACAAATCGTCATTGAACGTTAAGCATGCGAACCCTACGGGTTCGAGAACTATGTAGACATGACCGAGACACATCTCCGGTAAATAACCAATAGCGGAACCTGGACGCTCATATTGGCTCCTACATATTTTACAAAGATCTTTATCGGTCAAACTTCATAACAACATACGTTGTTCCCTTTGTCATCGGTATATTACTTGCCCGAGATTCAGTCGTCGGTATCATCATATCTAGTTCAGTCTCGTTACTGGCGAGTCTCTTTACTCGTTCCATAAAGCATCATCCCGTAACTAACTCATTATTCACATTGCTTGCAAGGCTTATAGTGATGAATGAAGGAAATATGACTTAGAGGCACTAATAAGTTTGTTATTTATATTTCCTTATATCATGATAAATGTTTATTATTCATGCTAGAATTGTATTAACCGGAAACTTAGTACATGTGTGAATACAGAGAAAAACAGAGTGTCACTAGTATGCCTCTACTTAACTAGCTCGTTAATCAAGGATGGTTAAGTTTCCTAACCATAGACATGAGTTGTCATTTGATCAACGGGATCACATCATTAGGTAATGATGTGATTGACTTGACCCATTCCATTAGCTTAGCACTTGATCATTTAGCTTGTTGCTATTTCTTTCTTCATAACTTATACATGTTCCTATGACTATAAGATTATGCAACTCCCGAATACCGGAGGAACACTTTGTGTGCTATCAAACATCACAACGTAACTGGGTGATTATGAAGATGCTCTACAGGTGTCTCCGATGGTGTTTGTTGAGTTGGCATAGACCGAGATTAGGATTTGTCATTCCGATTGTCGGAGAGGTATCTCTGGGCCCTCTCGGTAATGCACATCACTATAAGCCTTGCAAGCAATGTAACTAATGAATTAGTTATGGGATGATGCATTACGGAATGAGTAAAGAGACTTGCCGGTAACGAGATTGAACTAGGTATTGAGATACCGATGATCGAATCTTGGGCAAGTAACATACCGAAGACAAAGGGAACAACGTATGTTGTTGTGCGATTTCACCAATAAAGATCTTCGTAGAATATGTAGGAACCAATATGAGCATCCAGGTTCCGCTATTGGTTATTCACCGGAGATGAGTCTCGGTCATGTCTAGATAGTTCTCGAACCCATAGGGTCCGCACGCTTAACCTTTGGTGATGATTGGTATTATGAGTTTATGCGTTTTGATGTACCGAAGATTGTTCGGAGTCTCGGATGTGATCACGGACATAACGAGGAGTCTCAAAATGGTTGATACATAAAGACTAATATATTGTACGGCTATATTCGGACACCGAAAGTGTTTCGGGTGATTTCAGAGAAAACTGGGGTGCCGGAGGGTTACCGGAACCCCCCCGGGGAACTAGTGGGCCTAGATGGGCCTTAGTGGAGAGAGAGAGGGGCGGCCAGGGCAGGCCGTGCGCCCCCTCCCCCTTGAGTTCGAATTGGACTAGGAGCGGGGGTGGCGCCCCCCTTTCCTTCCCCTCTCCCACTCCTTCCTCCCACTCCTAGTAGTCCTAGGAAAGGAGGAATCCTACTCCTAGTAGGAGGATGATTCCTCCCCTCCTTGGAGCGTAGGGCCGGCCGGTGATAACCCACAAGTATAGGGGGTCAATTGTAGCCTCTTTCGATAAGTAAGAGTGTCGAACTCAACGAGGAGCTAAAGGTAGAACAAATATTCCCTCAAGTTCTATCGACCACCGATACAACTCTACACACGCTTAACGTTTGCTTTACCTAGAACAAGTATGAAACTAGAAGTACTTTGTAGGTGTAACGGGATAGGTTTGTAAGATAATAAAGAGCGCATAAATAAAAAAGTAGGTGCTGTTTAGATAAAGAAACAATAAAGTTAGTATAGCGAGTGTGAAAAAGTGGTGGCAGGAGTTGCGAAATTGTCCCTAAGCAATTGACTACTTTACTAGACCGATAGCAAGTTTTATGTGGGAGAGGCCACTGCTAGCATGTCATCCCTGACTTGGAATTCTATGCACTTATGATTGGAACTATTAGCAAGCATCCGCAACTACTAACATTCATTAAGGTAAAACCCAACCATAGCATTAAGATATATTTGTTGGCGTTCTGGGAACGGGGGTACCCAGACTTGCCTACCTGCGGCCTACGGCGTGGCTCAATGGGTGGCCCAGTATGGCCCATGTTCATCAGCACAAGCTCAATACCCTCGCAAGGGGCCAAGCCTCGCGGGGCGGACGACATGAAGCTTCCTCAGGCACGGCCTCGTCAGGCTGGCTCGCGAGGAGGCGGAGACATCAAGGCGGGGGGGGGGGTACCTCACGAGGTGCCCATGACGCAAGCCGTGACGACCGAGGGCGCCAGGAGGGCGCCAGCCGCACAGTGTCCTCATTTCCTCTTTGGTGCAAAAGGAGGCAAGCGCAGGTGAGAGCATCAAGCAAAGGAAACCATTTCGATGCAACAAGACCAAGACCAACACAACGGCACGAAGGAGGTCATCGTGGAGCCCAAGCCGGCGTCATCTTCAGAGCCTATGACAGGCGAGGACCAACTTTAGTCAGGATAAGTGAACTAGATGTTCCCCTTCAAAATGGCCAATTGTTGGCGCCCTTCCCGCTCAATATTTGGGAAGAGGCCCAGGGCCTCTGCCTATAAATAGGACTAGCCACCCACAGGGTAAAGGAGGAGGATCCGAATCCGGAATCCGAAATGAGCTAGAGGTCAAGCAATCTAGAGAGAGAGAGCGACCAACTCCCCTAGCAGTTCGTCAGACCGCCAAGAACAGACCTCGCGAGGTTGTTCTTCCTTGTATTGTTCATCATCAGCCCTCGAGGCAATCCACCACACCACACACCGGAGTAGGGTATTACACCACAATGGTGGCCCGAACCAGCATAAACCTTGTGTCCCTTCTGTGCTCTTTGTGTAGTTCAGATCCTCATGCGGCGACGAGGTGCAGGTAGGTAGGGGTGAGATCTCCGTGCCCCAGAGTTCGAACCTAGAGGGTCTGCCGGAACCCGAAATCCGACATTTGGCGCGCCAGGTAGGGGTGCGCCGGAGCTATCCCTTCCGCCGACCCGCTCTCCGCCAACGTCGCAGTTCGCCCTATGAGGAGCAGCGCGCCGCCCACTCCGGTCGCCAGCGCAGCCGTAGGGGCCAGGGGGCTCCGAGCCTTGGCCCTAGCCCTGCGACGGGTGCAGTGGCCGAACAAGTCCAAGCCAGAGACGCCACCGCGCTACAACGGCACGACAGATCCACTGGCCTTCCTGCTGGCGTACGAGGGGGCCGTACTTGAGGCAGGAGGCGACGATAGGGTCATGGCTAACTGGCTTCCCATGGCCCTCACCGGCGCCCCACGCATGTGGCTGCTCCACCTGCCAGTAAGCTTCAGGGCCTCTTGGGAGGAGCTGCGCGACTTCTTCCTCGCCAAAGACGCTGCGCCGGGCGCTCCGGTCGTCGCAGCTCTCCTGGCGGCTCGCAGCGCCACCTTCAGCCGCCACGCTGCCATTCGTCTGCCAGATCGGCGCTGCCTTCGCAAGCAGCAAGGGGCTCCTCCGGCCGGTCGGCGCCAAGGCCGATCGGCCTTCAGCTCGAGGACCATCCCTCCAACTCAGCCTCGCTCGGCGCGCTCCCAATGCTGTGCACCCCACCATCTGCCAGTGGCCGCCACCAGACCTCATCGACGGCGGCGCTGGCCTCAAAGATGTTCTCGGCTGAAGCCTTCAGCCTCTCCACATACCGCCGAGCGGTTTCAGCCCAGCAGGCCCTTCTTGGCGCCGGAGGTGGTTCAGCCGGCTCCCTGGGGCAGATCCGTCTTCCGGTGACCTTTGGCACCTACGACAACTTCCGCACGGAGCTAATCGACTTCGACATCACCCCCATCGGCCTCCATATAACGCCATCCTCGGCTACCCAACACTAGCCCGATTTATGGCCGCGACTCACCCCGCGTACAACCTCATGAAGATGCCCAGGAGCAGCGGCGTCCTCACCGTGTCCGGAGACGCCGGGGATGCATTGCAAGTGCTCCAGCTCATCTTCAAGACTGCGGCGGCGGCACAGCCCGCCGACTCAGACGCCCTTGAGCCCAAGGGGGCTGCGCCGGCCAAGAAGAAGCAGTTGTTCACCCAAGACAAGGCAGAAACCAAACAGATACTGGTCGACGGGGACGGATCCACTAACGCCACCTTCACCATAGGCACCAACCTCCAGCCCGAACAGGAAGAGGCCCTGATCAAGTTCCTACACGCGGATAAGGAGGTATTCGCATGGGAACCTGATCAGTTCGCAGGGATCCCGAGAGGCGTAATCGAGCAACACCTCAACGTGTGCGCCAACGTATGCCCCGTAAAGTAGAAAGCGAGGCGGCAGTCCACGGAAAAGCAGGCTTTCATCGTCCAAAAGACCAGCAAGCTGGAAGCAGCAGGGGTCATCCGCGAGGTCCGATACCCAGATTGGTTGGCCAACCCGGTTGTCGTTCCAAAGAAAGGGGGGAAGGAACACATGTGTGTCGACCTCCCCAACCTCAACAAAGCCTGCCCGCAGGATCCATTCCCGCTCCCTCGTATCGATCAGATCGTCGATTCCACCACCGAGTGCGACCTGTTATGTTTCTTGGATGCCTTCTCTGGCTATCACCTGATCAAGATGGCGGTAGAAGACGTAGAAAAAAACGGCTTTCCTGACCCCATGGAGTGTACTGCTACACATGCATGTCGTTCGGGCTGCGCAACGCAGGAGCGACCTTTCAGCGGCTGATGCACATCACCTTGTGTCGGTGTACTAGAGTAGGGGTCCCCTAGTATCCCGAACTCGTGCACGGGCAGTTGCAGCACCCCGCGGCAAGGCTTGCCAGGTGACCGCCAAGGTCCTCCGTGGTTCCTTTGGAGCCATTCAAGAACAAAAGTATTTAAGCCAAGGAGACAAGGCCCCGGCAAGAGGAGCTTGCCGGGAAGACCACTCAAGGCACCTAGAAGACAAGGCCCCGGCAAGAGGAGCTTGCCGGGAAGGCCCGGTGAGTGACAAGCTTCCGGACGCGACAAGGCAACAACCACGGCAAGGCGCTTGCCGAGGCAGACTACCACTCCGTTCCTCCGCTCCAGCTCATCCACCAAAGTGTCGCCATGGGACCTTTCCAGGCGCGCGTGGCAAGAGGCTGTGCAGCCAGCGGGGCGGGGTGGCAAGCGGTGCTGACAAGATTGCCATCGTGGCAAGCGGTGGCACCCCTGACGGTCCCTTTCTGCACTGTTCGGTCGACTTAGACGGGCATTTAATGCCTTTGTCCCCTGCCGTCAGGGTTAGGTATGATACACTGTACAAGTAGCTGTACCAACCGCAACTCATTTTCCCTTTTTGCCCTTGTCTACGTTGCCACCTGTCGGTGACCCCTTGAGCATATAAAAGGAGGCTCATGAGCAACGTAAGAGGGGGGTTCGGTTCATTCGAAACTAGAGATGCTCACGCTAGGTCTTTTAGCTCTTAGCGCTCCCTAGCAAGAACACAATATAATCAGACGATCAGCAGTAGGAGTATTATCTCTCCGGAGAGCTCCGAAGCTGGGTAAACTGCTCGTGTGCTTCGCCTCGATCTGCTCTTCATGCGACCTTCGCCCCCCACCAAACCGAAAGGGGCTCGGTCCGCCGGTCCCATAGGTGTTCGTGGGTCCGATCAGCTTCCCGACATCTTTGGCGCGCTGGTAGGGCGCCGAGGTTGTGTGAACCTGATCCGCGTCACACGAAGCTACATCTTCATCATCTTCATCGACATGCCACCGAAGAAGAAGGCTTCGGCGGCAGCGGAGCCGTCCACGTCGATCCCACCGCCACCCGAGCAAATGGGTGGTGTGGTAGACACCGGCGGAAGAACGGGTGTCGGCGAGGGAGCTCATGACGCTGCCAAGTCCAAGGACAAGGCTGCGCAGACCTCGGCGTCCATACACGCACCGCGCCCATCTCAGGATGCGCGGGACCGACAGCGGCATGGTATTCATAGTACCATACGCCGCTGGATCAAGATCGAGCTGGTGGATCCCGAGGCCTCAAGACCAGCTTGCACGCCAACATGCTGGCACGAAGCGAGGCATCGTCGCCGGACGGATATCTCCTTCTAACATAGTTAGAAGTCCGAGCATATCCCGCTCCTCGCGCCGTTCACCACTGCCACCCGCCACTCCAGCTGAAGCTTTGGTGAGAGCTCAACTGCTGCTAGATTACCCTCCAACGGCCGACAAGGTCGATGAATGGAGGGCCACCATCCAGAGTCTCATCGGCTTTGCCAACGGCGACACTCCGCGGCAACCAACTACGTCGCTGCTGCGTCAAGGCGACAAGGCACAAGCCGGTGGCGACGAAACCTGTGGGGTGCAACTACCATGCACTCTCCACCCGAAGGCTAAGATCGCCGACTCGCCGGATCCACCTCGACAATGACCCACCGCCATCAGATCCGCGAGCTCGCCGCGATCAGCGCCAAGTTCTTCACGAACGACAACAAGAAGACGCCGAACTCGTGATCGAGCGCCAAGAGAAGCGCGCATCAATCCGACCAGCGCGCTGGGCCCTCTGTCGATATGCATGCGCCAGGGAACCAGCGATTTGTCAGACGCTGTAGGTTGCCCAGCGCTCACTCGTGAGCTGCGGCAAGTCCAAAGGGCCCAGCAAGAAAAATTTCAAGCCGCCGACGTGCGGAGAAGTACGACGGCGAGACGATCCGGTCGGAGTTCCTCAAGATCTACACCATTGCGTGCAAGCTGTCGGGGCGAGACGACAAGATCCTCGCCAACTACTTCACGGTACTCAAGCCCAATGTCGATCCTGGCTCATGCACTTGCCGGACAACCCATATCCTCTTGGCGAATCTATGCCATCAGTTTGTTGGCGCCTTCACAGGCGGCCACAAACCTCATGGCCAAGAGAGCGACCTTCATCTGCTCTCCTAGAAGGAAGGGAGAGCCCCTGCGCAAGTTCATTCAAAGATTCAGCCGTGTACAGCACAACATCCCAAATGTCCACCCTGCCGCGGTAATCAGCGCGTTCCATCAGAACGTGCGGAACCGCAGGATGCGGGAGGAGATGGCGATGTACAAGATCAAGGATGTCGGTGAGCTATATGCCCTGGTCGACAAGTGTGCATGTGCTGAGGAAGGGAGGAGACTCCCCGGGGAGAATATAGAAGCAGAAGTTGGATCTGACAGTGAGGAGGCTGCCCCGGCAAAGAAAAGCCGGCGGCGGAGCAACAGAAAGAAGAAAGGCAGAGATGTACTAGTTGTCGAGCAGTCCGGCAACGGAGGTGGCGCCAAGAAAGCCAAAGTTGGTAGCTCCGGCAAGGAGGTTGCCGCAGCACCAATCGCTGTGTCAGTGGCGGTAACCGACAAGGTGATTTGCCCAACAAGCAAGATCGCAAGATCCACCGCACCAAGGGCCATGACCTCCAGAGCTGCAAGAAGGTCGAGCAGCTTGTCGAGCAGCAGAAGGCTTCATACGAGCGGCGCGACAAGGAGAAGGCTCAAGAAGGTGCTGGTGGAGCAAGCAAGAAACGCCCCGGCCGGGGAGGACGCCGCGGCAAGGCCAAGCAGCGGCAAGGAGACAGACCTCCCCACGGCCGCGACAAGGATGAAGATGACGACGACGATGAAGACATGGAAGATGATGAAACCGACGAGCAAGAGTTCCAGAAAGCCACAAAGGTCTTGTGCGTTGACGGTGGTGCATCTCTGTATACTTCACACCGCCAACTCAAGTAGTGGATGCGGGAAGTCAATGCGGCAGAACCATCCATCGAGTCACGCAAGCCCCTGAAATGGTCCAACACGCCTATCATCTTTGGTATTGAGGACCACCCTGATCGCATAACTGCGGTCGGGTGCTTGCCGATGTTGGTTTCACCAACTATCCGCAACCTCAAGGTCACCAAGATGCTAGTTGACGGCGGGTCCGGCTTGAACCTGATCTCTTCCGCGGTACTCCAGAAGCTTCAGATCCCTGATGGTGAGCTTGAAGAGACCGGCACATTCCAAGGAATCAATCCGGGAAGGAGCAAGCCAAAGGGAAAGATCACGTTGCCCGTGACATTTGGCAGCGAGTTGAACTTCAGGACTGAGAGGGTCACTTTTGACGTTGCTGATTTTCCATTGCCCTACAATGGGATACTTGGCCGTCCAACACTCGCCAAGTTTATGGCAGCCTCTCATTATGCATACAACTTGCTCAAGATGCCAGGCCCAATAAGTGTCATTTATGTCCCTGGCGACAAGAAGGATGCTCTTATCTGCGCCGACAAGATCTACCGGGAAGCAGCAGCCCCAAAGCAGATCACAAGTCACTTGTCACTGAAGCTCCTGTGGGAAGAAGAAGACCAAGTCCGCAAGAGCTCGATGACCACTCGCAAGCGCACTTCTTCGGAGTGCTGCGCCACCGCCGAGGACGCACCATCGAGCTCCACCGCAAGTGCAAGAAGACGATGGCAGCTCCACCAAAGACCAAGAAGGTGCCCGCCAAGGAGGACGGCACCGGTGGTACCTTCACCATCGCCCACTCTCGACCCTAAATAGGAAGGCGCGCCGTGCTTTCCTGCGGGCGAACGCCGACGTGTTTGCGTGGCAACCGTCCCGACATCCCCGTGTTCCCAGGAAAGTAATTGAGCACCATCTTGCCGCCTGTCCTCACGCGCGCCCGCCAAGCGTAAAGTCGAAAACAAGCAAGGAGCGCCAAGAGTTCATCGCAGAAGAGATCAAGAAATTGGAAGCAGCAGGCCTTGTCGAGGAGTGCTCCATCCTACGTGGTTGGCTAATCCTGTAGTCGTATGTAAGGCAAACGGAAAATGGAGGCTCTATATCGACTTTTACGATGTTAATAAAGCTTGTCCCAAAGACCCATTTCCCTTGCCGCAGATCGATCGAGATTGTTGACTCCATGGCCGGATGTGATTTGCTTTCATTTCTTGATGCGCATCAGATATCATCAGATCTTCATGGCGAAGAGGATGAGAAGAAACCGCATTCATCACCCCATGTGGCACATACTGTTTCATACGGATGCCTTTCGGTTTAAAGAATGCTGGTTCAACATTTGCGAGGGTAGTCCACGACGCTTTTGAGCCGCAAATGCATAGAAATGTAGAAGCCTACATGGATGACATAGTGGTCAAAAGCAAGGACAGGGCAACTCTGGTTAAAGATTTAGACGAGACCTTTGCAAATCTGCGCAAGATCAACCTCAAGCTCAACCCCGAGAAGTGTGTGTTTGGAGTCCTTCCGCAAGCTTCTCGGTTCTTCGTGGTCTCAGCGGGAATTGAAGCCAATCCCGACAAGATCAAGGCCATTGAGCAGATTGGAGCACCAAAGCGCGTCAAGGATGTACGAAGACTTGCCGGCTACGTAGCTGCTCTCAGCAGGTTTATCTCTAGGTCTGCTGAACGCGCCCTGCCATTTTTCAAAATTTTGAAAAAGGCAGGTCCAATGAAATGGACTCCCGAAGCGGAGGCTGCGCTGCAGGACTTAAAGAGATACCTGTCCTCCACTCCAATACTTGTCGCACCAAAGTCACAAGAGAAGTTGTTGCTATATATAGCGGCAACCAATCAAGTGGTTAGTGCTGCGTTAGTAGCGGAGAGGGAGGCGGATGATGAGATAGCAACCATGGCAGATGCATCCAACAACAAGCAGGGGGCTTCACCGGCCAGCTCTGGTCCCAACAAGGATAGATCTGCGTAGACGCATGAGAAGATGCGTAAAAGGATGGTGCAGCGCCGGTTTACTTTTGTCGGCCCCTTCTCGCAGGGGCTAGGTCAAGGTACTGCGTGCAGAAGTTGCTTTTCGCCTTCTCATGGCCTCGAGAAAGTTGCGCCATTACTTTCAAGCACATGAGATCACAGTCGCCACTCGCTTCCGCTGAAGAGGATATTGCAAAATCCGTAAGCAACAGCAGGATTGTCGAGTGGGCACTGGAACTGTCAAGCATCGGCCTCAAGTTTGAAAGCACTTCAACTATCCAAAGCAGAGCACTAGCAGAGTTCATAGCAGAATGGACGCCAACGCAAGATGAAGAAATTCCAGAAATGAGCATCCCGCTAAGGAAGCAAGCAAAGAGTGGCTGATGTACTTTGATGGTGCCTTCGCTGCAAGGCCGGTGTCAAGCGTGCTGCTTGTCGCACCCACCGGAGAGCACCTCAGGTACATAGTCCAAATGCACTTTCCCAAGGAGCAAGCAACAAACAATATTGCAGAGTATGAAGGTTTGCTTGCCGGTCTCAGGATCGCAGTAGACCTTGGGATCAAGAAGCTCATTGTCAGGGGTGACTCGCAGCTTGTCGTCCGCCAAGTGAACAAGGATTATCAGAGTCCGTTGATGGAAGCCTATGTTGATGAAGTGAGAAAGCTAGAAGAGCACTTTGACGGCCTACAAATGGGACATGTTCCAAGAGCTCAGAATGATATTGCTGATGGCCATCAACTGGACAGAACAAGAAGAGGAAGTTGATTTCTGGTGACTATTTTTCGGCAGAGCTTCCCGAAGCCGCCGCCAAGAAGGTCCCCAGGATCAACACCAAGAGTGCTGAGGAGCAGTCTGCTCCGACAAGCCCTAGGGTTTGCTTCGTTGAAGCAGACGCTCCCGATAAGTTTTGCTCCGGCAAACTTGCCGGGGAACGTCAAACTCCAGCCGAGCCGCAGGTTCTTGCCGTAGAAGTGGATGTTCCCGCAGCAGCATATGTGCCTTTAGTCCTTGTTGTCGAGCCGCCAGCTCCAAAGATGGGCACAAAGAATTGTCCATTTCTTCAGACAGAGAACTTCCCAAGAGCAAGAAGAAGCGGAAAGAGTAGCCCGGCAGTCAAGTATGTACCAGTTTGTCGACAACACACTGTATGAAGAAGACTCAACGGTGTGAAATTGAAGTGTATTCACCGTGAAGATGGACAGAAGCTGTTGGCAGAGATACACGGAGGCATATGTGGTCACCACATTGGCGAAGAGCACTTGCCGCAAAGCTTTCGGCAAGGTTTCTTTTGGCCGACAGCCCTCCGTGATGCAACCGCACAAGTAACCAAGTGTGAAGCGTGCAAGGCCCATTCCAAGCAGATACACCAGCCAGCTCAAGCTCTCCAGACGATCCCTTTATCCTGGCCATTTTCGGTCTGGGGCTCGACATCCTCGGCCCTTTCCCCGAAGTTGTCGGGGCTTTGAGTACTTGTACGCTGTAATCGACAAGTTCACAAAGTGGCGGAAGTGGAAGCAGGAGGAAGGTGACAGCACAACAAGCGATCAAGTTCTTCAGTCGATTGTTTGTCGCTTCAGGATCCCTAACAGATCATCACCGACAACGGCACGCATTCACGAGCCGCACCTTCATGCAAGACGCCCAAAATCTTGGCGCCAAGGTCCGCTTCACTTCGCTTGCTCATCCGAGAAGTAACGGTCAAGCGGAGAGGGCAAATGCGTAAGTGCTGCGGGCTCAAGACCAGGACTTTCGACAGTGCTGCATGGCGCGGAAGAAACTGATTGAGGAGCTGCCGGTGGTTCTTGGTCGGTCAGACGACGCCAAATCGAGCCACCGCCGTACACCTTTCGCTCTAGTCTATGGAGCAGAGGCAGTCCTCACCACGGAACTCAGATTCAGATCACCTCGAGTGCTCGCTATGATGAGTTTGAGCAAGAGCAGCTGCGATAAGATGACGCGCTGCTCCTTGAGGAGGACCGCCTTCAGGCTGTCAGACGAGCTTCTCGATACCAGCAATCTTTGCGCCGCTACCATAGCCGCAGTTAATGCCGAAGTCTCGAGAAGGCGACCTTGTTCTTCGCCGCTTAGTCCGCCAAGAATTCCAACAAGTTGACGCCAAGTGGGAAGGCCCTTATCGGGTGAAACAAGTCACTAGGCCTGGCGCTGTCCGCTTTGAGACCAAGATGGCATTCCGTGAGCAACTCCTGAACATAGAGCATCTTCGTAAGTTTTACTCAGAGATGCGCGGTTGTCGAACCTGTTCTCGCAACCACCTTTTGTACAAGTCTTGCCGATGTTGCATGTAATCCTTTGTACAAAGCCGGGCGCAGATCCCCTGCATAAGTAAAGCTCATGTGTTTCGCACAACTTGTCAATTTCATGCTTTCATCATTTTATTGCATGTTTTACCTGACACTTTGTGCAACACCTACACCCAGTAAGCAATAACGAGCCACAAGGCTCCATAACTTTATTTTTTCTTCTTTCTCTTCTCAAAGAAAGGAAGGTTCCTCGCCCACAAGTTAGCCGGGGAAGGAGAAGATAATGGTGGGCCACCAAGCGCCGCCGAGGAAGTTTCACTTACCGGGAAGCAAACGATGTAAAAGCTAAGTTGTTAAAATTTGAGCAATCGGCTTTTTAATTTTAAGTTATCTTCCTCGAACGATCGTATTTTGTATGGAAAACCCAGCGCAGAGGAACCAACTCGTAGCTAGCTGCGCCTTACTTTGTTTCGAGTCCGCTCAACAACTTAAGTGAGCCGCAACTAGTTGCATAAGGTTGCTTGTCGGAGCGGCACCGCCAAAGAAGTGTGCCGACGTTCAAGACTCAGCCATGCAAAGGTGCTCGCCCGACAAGTTCCCTAAAAGCATAGGGCAAAAACATGCAAAGGAAAGAATCAAGTAAAGGATATAACATTGCAATCGTTGCCCAAGATAGAGTTATATTACAAAAAGGCTTGTTGCAGCTCTAATAGATTGTTCTCCTAACATGACCAGCAGCGACAAGGAAAAGATAAAATTGGCGGCCTAATCTACGCGGTCGCCAACAACCCTCTTGATCTTGCCCACCTTGTCCACAATGGGTGCGATAAGGGCCTTGAGCGCTCCACATCAGCATCCGCGGCAAGGACTTGAGGACGCAGTGAGGTTGAGGCCTGGATTGCGGAAGGCCACCTTCATCGAACCTTCCGAGAGCTCCGCACAGATCCGGCGCGATTCCTCATCCAGCTGCTTTGGGATCTCTTCCCGGAGTCGCTGGAGAGCCGTCACCACGCCTTTGAAGAACAAGGTGAGCTTGGCGCTGGGTTGGAGGTGCTCGTCGGAGGAGTACCCGAGATCCACCATCCCCAGCTCCGTCAGCCCTTGTCGATGGCGGCGGCAACATTCACGAGACCCTCGGTCCAGTGCTCCACGCTTTCCTAAAGGTGCTCTGGCGGCAGAGGCCGCCAAGAGCGCCTGTCGGCCTTTGATCTTCTCCAACAAGGCCACCTCCCGCCCTTGGCACCGCCCAAATATTCCTGATCAAGGTGGTCAGCTTTAGCTCAAGATCTGCTTTAGAGTCCTTGGCGGCGCTGAGCTCCTTGCTCCTCTCGCGAGACGGCCCCGCAGCTCGCCAAGAGTGTAGGCGCCCTCTCGCGCTCGTGCTTGAGTGCAGCAAGCTCCTTGCCGCTTCTTCCGAGATTGGCCTCCAGCTGCGCCACCTTCGCCTCCAACTCCTTCTTGGCGGCCTCGGCAGCCGCGGCAAAGATCCTTTCCTTCCTTAAGAGCCCCGCCAAGTGTTTCCTCGCGCGCGGCAAGCTCCTCCTCATGGCTGTCAAGGTTGATCTTCCGCTGCGCCAGCTCGCCTTCTTGCGCAGACAGCCTCTCGGCGGCAAGCCGCTGTTGTTTTTCAACCTTAGCCTTCTCGAGGATGAAGGCTTTGCGCTACCAACGATTTGCTCCCGCCTCCTCGCCAAGGACCGAGAGCTTCGATTGATGCCCCGGAGCTCCTCCGCGTGCTTCTCGATGTCTGCTCCCGCCTTCGCGACAAGCGCTTCCCGGGATTCCAACTTGGCTCGTCGCACGCGGTAGAGCGACAGCAGCTTCTTCAGCAGCTGCTCCTCCTCAGACTCGCCGCTGCTGCTGCTTTGCGCGTCAACCAGCGTCAGCCCAGCGGAGGCGAGCAGCTCTTCGTCAAAGGTCTCTCCTTCGACCGGCGCCCTGGAGCTCGACGCCAGGAGCTTGATGAAGACGCCATCGCCGCCTTCGATAGGCGCTGGCTGGGGCTCTTCGAGCCTGACGCTGCAGCGGTGGCGGAGGGATCGGCGGTCGGCGAGGCGCTGGCGCTCCTCGCGGCCTCGTGGCCGCCGGTCGATCGCTGACCTCGCCAGCCTCTGCGGCAGCAGCCTTTGGCGGCTTCTTCGCGGGCGGACTCATCGGCGCCAGCCTCTTCCTCCATGGCGGCGTTGCGTCGATTGCCGCGACGCCCACCTCGCCCGGCGACCTCGCCCATCGGCTCAAGGGCGGATGGATCTCGACGACCGAAAAAGAAAGAACAGTCAAGCAAATGTTCAAAAAGAAAAGTCAGAAGAAGAAGAACCCAAGAAAAGTTTTCAGTCAAGAGGATTACCTGCTATGGGATCGGCGGCCGCGGTCTCAACCACCGGAGGGTCGCTGGCGCTATCCCTTGCCGGAGAACTGCCCCTTGCCGGAGAAGCCTCCCTTGCCGGAGAACGCTGCCTTGCCGGGGGATCCTCCCTTGGCGGTGTAGTCGACGCAGATGGCACGTCGGGAGCGGCTTCCGGGCACTCCTGGTGGGGCTGCTCTGCTCCTACACAAACCAACAGTCAGATATCAGCAAAGAAAGGGCACCCATGCACGCCCAAAAGTAAGAAATAAATCACATACTTACGCTGGGGGCTGTGCTGGGGGCTGCTTTGAGGAAGAGTTGCCGCGTCCGGCAAGATGGTCTCGGACGCGCCTCCTGCTACCGCGGGGGGATCGTCCTCGATGACAACCACCGGGGTCTTGGCTCTCTTCGACGCTCTCTGGGCCAGCGTCCTGAAAAGAAAAGAGTTCAGAATGAAGCAAATCAGATACAAGACAAAGCAACAAAATTGAAGAAATACAAGTACAACACAGAAACTTACTCTTCTTCTTCCTCGTCGGAGCTGAGCGCGGAGAGATCACCTGGCTCGCCTCCGTGCGACGAGGCGGAGGAGTGGGTTCCTTGACCGCTGGCGGAGTAGCAGCGGTGGCACGGGAGGGCCCGCTCGCCCAGCTTGCAACAAGATTTGCCGCTGTGGAGCGCGTCTGCTGGTGCGACGGTTGTTGGCCTGCCTGCCGCCTGCTTTCATCTCCAGCCTTGCGAAGACGCCTTCTTGGTGGGTCTGGGGCTCCGCTATGCAAGCTACTAGATGGTGGGGAGGAGGCGCCGGGCGGGTTCGCTCGACTCGTTTCAGGTTCGCAAGCTCCTCCTCACCGAAACTCCTTCGCTGACAAGGCTTGCCGCTTTGCTGCTCTCGCCTCCGTGGTGAACCTGACCGCCAATGGCAGCAGCTGCTGCCGCTTCTTCCAGCTTCTGGTGGCGGCGCGCTGCATCTCGTCGTTAGTAGTGTCGCGGGTGAGGCCCTTCGCTCATCGGGCGGATCGGCACTTCTTCCAGTTGTCGAAGAACACCCGCACGACGTCCGTCTCGCAGGCTTTGCCAGGTTGGAACAATTCCATGCGAGTCGCACAACGGCATCATTGCACGGATGCGGTCGAGCGAGGAATTGTTGCACAATGGAACGACTCCCTCGCAACCTAAACCATTCGGGATGATCAGGGTCGGTGCTTGAACAGCTCCAGAGCATCGCATCCAACTCCAAGACGGTGAAATTGAAATTGAGGCCCGGCGCAGCCTCATGATATCCGCCGCATTCGAACTCCCAAGCAGGTCTCCTCCTCTCCGCAAGGGGCGGCGCGGCGCGAAGAAATCTGCGCCAACAGCGCCTCTGTGAGTCCGCAAGCCCGAGGCACAGGATCCGTGTGACGGCAATCTGGAATCTAGCATCTTCCGGCGCCAAGTTGCTCCAATCGTTGCCGCGCACTATTGGGGTTTGGCGCTGAGCAGTGAAGGGCTGCGGGTTCTCCTCAACGATCCAACACCAATCTGCCCTCCATTCCTCCCACTTGCTGCGGAGCTCTCCTTCCAGATAGGCTTCTTTCTTGCCGATCCTTGAGATCCAAGCGATTCCTCCAGCAAGGGGCTCTCCTCTCTCAACTCAAGGCATGAAGAAGTGGCGGAAGAGGGCTACGTTTGGGTGGACTCCGACAAAGTTTTTGCAGAGATGTGCGAAAACTGCCATGGTCAGGACATCATTGGGGGTGAAGTCAAGGAGGCGGAACCCGTAGGTGTTCATGATGTCGCAGAAAAATTCAGAGAAAGGCGGGCAGAGCCTGCAATAGAAGAACAGTGCGAAGAAAGGGTACCCAGTTGGGGCTAGTTCAAGCAGCGGCTGGGAGTACCTTCGTCTTGCTGGATGCGCCGCGACCACAACCGAAGAGGTAGTAGTTCTCCTCAGCTCCCTTGCGGCGAGCTGGGGGAGATGGCCCGCCTTTCGCAACGCCATGAGCCGCTCATGGCGCCGGCCGACTTCACGCCCTTCCCCTTGTCGGCTTTCGGAGCCATGGCGGAGGTGGTGGGGGAGGTCGACGGCTTCGGTGGTGCTGATGGCGATGGGGGGCGGAGCGCTGCTCTCTTCAGACTTGGGAAGAAGGGGGGAGCAGTGGTGGTTTTCGAGATTAGACAGCAAATGGCGAGGTGGGCGAACTGCCCCTGTTTCCCCTGTTTATAAGGAGGGAGAGGGGGGCGGACATTCCTCTTTTCCGAATAAAGAAACCCCCCCACGATCTCTCCCACGACGCCGCGTTCGACGCGTGCTGTTCGTGGGGACGTGGTAGTCCGGGCAAGTTACGGCGTGACCTGGGCCAAGTGTCCGCAGACTGTTTTGGTCCTGGCCCAACAGCGCTCGGCACTGCAGGTGGCCCAGTTCGGGGCTCGTGTCGGTGTACTAGAGTAGGGGTCCCCTAGTATCCCGAACTCGCAGCGGCAGCAGCAGCACTCGCTGCAAGGCTTGCCAGTGTGACCGCCAAGGTCCTCCGTGGTTCCTTTGGAGCCATTCAAGAACAAAGTATTTAAGCCAAGGAGACAAGGCCCCGTCAAGAGGAGCTTGCCGGGAAGACCACTCAAGGCACCTAGAAGACAAGGCCCCGGCAAGAGGAGCTTGCCGGGAAGGCCCGGTGAGCGACAAGCTTCCGGACGCTACAAGGCAACAACCGCGGCAAGGCGCTTGCCGCGGCAGACTACCACTCCGTTCCTCCGCTCCAGCTCATCCACCAACGTGTCGCCATGGGACCTTTCCAGGCGCGCGTGGCAAGAGGCTGTGCAGCCAGCGGGGCGCGGTGGCAAGCAGTGCTGACAAGATTGCCATCGTGGCAAGCGGTGGCGCCCCTGACGGTCCCTTTCTGCACTGTTCGGTCGACTTAGACGGGCATTTAATGCCTTTGTCCCCTACCGTCAGGGTTAGGTATGATACACTGTACAAGTAGCTGTACCAACCGCAACTCATTTTCCCTTTTTGCCCTTGTCTACGTTGCCACCTGTCGGTGACCCCTTGAGCATATAAAAGGAGGCCCATGCGCAACGTAAGAGGGGGGTTCGGTTCATTCGAAACTAGAGATGCTCACACTAGGTCTTGTAGCTCTTAGCGCTCCCTAGCAAGAACACAATATGATCAAACAAGCAGCAGTAGGAGTATTATCTCTCCGGAGAGCTCCGAAGCTGGGTAAACTGCTCGTGTGCTTCGCCTCGATCTGCTCTTCGTCCGACCTCTGCCCCCCACCGAACCGAAAGGGGCTCGGTCCGCCGGTCCCATTGGTGTTCGTGGGTCCGATCAGCTTCCCCGACACCTTGGGCCCGCAGCTCGGGACGAATGTTGAGGCTTACATCGATGACATTGTGGTGAAGTCTCGGGAGGCCAGAACCCTGATACAAGACCTGGAGGAAACCATCGCGAGCCTCAACGCAGTCAACCTGCGGCTCAACCCGGAGAAGTGTGTGTTTGGGGTCCCCTCGGGCAAGCTCTTGGGCTTCCTCGTGTCCCATCGGGGCATCGAGGCTAACCCAGAAAAGGTCAAGGCAGTCGAGGACATGAGCCCGCCGAAGACCCTCAGAGAAATGCAGAAGCTCACTCGGCGCGTGACCGCACTAGGACGCTTCATCTCCAAGTTGGGGGAAGGAGCGCTACCCTTCTTCACGCTAATGAAGAAAAATGGCCCCTTTGAATGGACTGAAGAGGCCGACAAGGCGTTCCAAGATCTCAAAAGGTACTTAACCAGCCCTCCGGTAATGGTGGCTCCGTGCCCCCAAGAGCCCCTGGTGCTCTACCTTGCTGCCACCCCCTACTCTAATAGTGCAGTCCTGGTGGCGGTTAGGGAGGAGCGTTGGACCAAAGCCGCGGCAGCTGCCCGGGTCAAAGCGAAGCAGGATCAAGGGGGCCTCACAGAGACCACTACCACAACCGAGAAGGATCAGCCGCCGCAGGGAAGTGCACACGGAACAGAAGAGACCCCTCCCCCTGACGACCAGCCACTAGGGGCTCCGCCGTCTCAGGAGGCGCCACGGCCTCCGGAGGACGCCAACAACACCAACACTCCCAACCTCGTCGAACACCCTGTGTACTTCGTCAGCACAGTGTTGCGGGACGCGAGGGCGCGGTACCCCATGCCCCAGAAACTCCTCGCGCACTTGGTGGCCTCGCGCAAGCTGCGGCACTATTTTCAGGGCCATCCCATCAAGGTTGTCTCAAGCACTTTGGAAAGGGTGCTCAGGAGCCCCAACTCGGCTGGAAGAGTCGCCGAGTGGAACATCGAGTTGCAAGCGTTTCAGCTAGAATTCAGCACCACCAGAGTCATCAAGGGAGCGCCGCTAGCGGACTTCGTGGCGGAATGGACGGAGGCGCCGGGCCTCAAGGCTGATGAGGATCGATCCCTCTTCCCGGGAAGCGAGGCACCGGACGGTTGGATCATGTACTTCGACGGGGCGTTCTCCAGACACGGCGCGGGAGCTGGCGCAGTGCTTATATCTCCTACTCAAGACAAGCTCTACTACGCCGTGCATCTCGGTTTCCAGCACGGAGAAAAGGTCTCCAACAACATAGCAGAATATGAGGGCTCGATAGTAGGCACGAAGGCATGGTTGCCACAGGAGTGAAGCGCCTTACCATCAAGGGTGATTCACAACTCCTCGTCAACTTCTCCAACAAAGTATACGAGCCGAGGGATGAGCACATGGAGGCCTACCTCGCGGAGGTCCGCAGGATGGAGCAGCAATTCTGGGGACTGGAGCAGCAGCATGTGCCTCGTGGCACCAATCAAGAGGCTGACGACATCGCCAAAAGGGCATCCAGGCGGCTAGCTCAGGAGCCCGACGTCTTTGAGGAGCGGCTCTTCAGGCCCTCGGCAACGCCATCGTTGTCAAGCACGGTGCAGCCTCGGGAAGAGCTCCCCCAGCCACCTGCCTCGGGAGCCCCGTCCTGTGGCCCGTCCTCGAGGGCGCGTCTGCTCCTAACACTGGAGCCTCAGGAGGGGTGCTGGATCACAAGGCTCCGGAGCTACCTGACGCAAGGGACCTTGCCGGAAAAGGAGGAGGAAGTGGAGCGTGTGGCGCGGCAAGCCACCGCGTACTGCATCAGGGATGGAGAGCTCTACCGGAAGCGACCAAATGATGTGTCCATGTGTTGCATCTCCAGGGAGCAAGGGAAGGAGCTGCTGGCAGATATACACGGTGGAGACCGTGGGCATCATTCGTCATCACGGACCCTCGTTGGCAAGGCGTTCCGTAGCGGGTTCTATTGGCCCACTGCACTCAATGATGCCGTGGAACTGGTGAAGTCTTGCGAGGCCTGCCAATTCCATGCCAAGCAGATCCATCAGCCGGCGGGAGGTCTGCAAACTATACCCCTGTCGTGGCCATTCACAGTCTGGGGCTGGATATCCTGGGTCCGTTTCCTCGGGCGCCAGGGGGCTATCGTTACCTCTACGTCGCCGTGGACAAGTTCACCAAGTGGGCTGAAGTGGAAGCCGTCTGCACCATCCCCGCAGGTTCAGCGGTCAAGGTCATCAAGGGCATCATGAGCCGGTTCGGGGTGCCGAACCGCATCATCACCGACAACAGTTCGCGGTTCACCAGTAACCTCTTCAAAACATACTATGCTAACCTTGGGACGCAGGTATGCTACTCTTCGGTAGCGCACCCACAGAGCACGGTCAGGCCGAGCGGGCCAACGCAGAGGTCCTGAGGGGCCTCAAAACCAGGCATTCAAGAAGAAGCTAGAGGCCTGCGGCAGAGGCTGGTACGATGAGCTTCAGTCTGTGTTGTGGTCCATCCGCACGACCGCGACCAAGCCGACTGGCGAGACCCCGTTCTTCCTAGTCTATTGAGCTGAAGCAGTCCTCCCTCACGAGGTCAGACGTCGTTCCGCACGGGTCCTGGCCTTCGACGAGGCGTAGCAGGACGCCATGCGGGGGACGGACCTCGTGCTGGGGGAGGAGCATCGTCGAGAAGCCGCGCTACGAGCGGCAAGGTACCAACAAGCACAGCGGCGATACCACTGCCGCAACATTCGCCCCAGGACTCTTGAGGTAGGGGACCTCATGCTCAGACAGGTCCTTTCCAGGGAGGGAATGCATAAGCTTTCTCCCATGTGGGAGGGCCCGTTCAAGGTTGTTCATGTTTCCAGGCCCGGATCCGCGCGCTTGGAGACTCAGGAGGGGTGCCCGTCCAGAACGCGTGGAACATCCAGCACCTTCGGAGGTTTTACCCCTAAAAAGGCCCAGTGCCTGTGAAGAAGGCGAATGCCTGTGAAGTTGTTGCGTTTTGGAAAAGCCCCAGTGCCTGTGAAGAAGGCTAACGCCTGTGAAGCTTATCTTTCTGAGAAAGGCCCAGTGCCTGTGAAGAAGGCGAATGCCTGTGAAGTTGTTGCGTTTTGAAAAAGGCCCAGTGCCTGTGAAGCTTACCTTTCTGAGGAAGGCCCAGTGCCTGTGAAGAAGGTGAATGCCTGTGAAGTTGTTGCGTTTTGGAAAAGTCCCAGTGCCTGTGAAGAAGGCGAACGCATGTGAAGCTTATCTCTTTGAGAAAGGCCCGGTGCCTGTGAAGAAGACCAACGCCTGTGAAGCTCGCCACCCGTGACACTATCACGTAATAATGAGTTGGGGCTGTACACGCCCCGGAGTCTCAGGAGCGCCGGCCTCAGGCCCTGGGGCTCCCTCCCACGCCAAGTGGCAGCACTTAGCTCCGCGCTGGTGAGAAGACGTCGAAGACTAGATTAGGTGCCGGACGCGGATTTTTTCATTTGCTTTCTGCAGTTGTCTTGTTCATTCCCATTTGAAGTTTTATTGAAGGTGTTGCCGTCTTTGGCTTGCGACTCTTTGCCTTCTTCTCTCTCCTACCTTGATTTCTCTCGCACGAGTCTCGCGTGGGAGCAACGCGGGCGCCCTCGTGAGTGTTTTCTGCCCCTACTGTTTGAGGCTTCCCTAACCGGGTTCACTACGGGAGCACCCCTCCAGTCTGTGCCCCACGGGCACCGCGACGCGAGCACAGGACCTGGGTCGGTCGCCTCCACGACTGAGGCCGGAAACTACCTCTCCTGGCTAATCTTTGCAGGGCATGAAGCGTTCAACAAGACCTCGGCCTCGGGAGGCGAAGACCGCAACAGGTCGACCCCTAGCTAAGTAATTTCTACGCGCAGGCGTGTGGCACAGAAGTCTAATACAAAAATAGCGGAAATAGTACGATAATTAAACAGCAACAGTCCAAGCACGCCCCCGCGGGGCCCTACACTGCTGTCTCCTTGTGCAGGAAAAGGAAAATAACATGACAGGCGCGGCTCGCTTGACACCAACTCGCGGCGGAAGCTCGAACTGCCTCCGGAGCTCAAGCGGACTCCCTCTCGCGCTTCACCGAGGCGCGACGGCGGGCAGACCCGCTACCTCCCTCCAGGAGGGCGCGGCGGCGCGGAGGCTGGTCACGACCACCGCTGGAGGAGCCACTGTCCGAAGAAGAGTCGCCGAGGCTTGACGAACCCCGAGCGCTGTCGACCACGCGCGCGCCGTCATCTTCGTCCCGATCGTCGCCGAGGCTAGGCCCACGGCCGCGTCGCCGCCCCGGGCAACACCAAGACGGGCGACCGTTTTCCCCGAACACCTCACGAGGGTGGCGCCGCCGTCGAACTTGAAGTGCGGGTGCACAGCCGGCTCAGACCCTGCTGGCAAACGCTTGCCGCGCCGCGGGTCAGGCTACGCCCGAAAGCAGCGGAGACCTCCAGCGACGCCCAGGAGGCCCAGCTGCAGCAACCGTCCGCCTGGAGCCAAAGGCCGCCCAAGGCGCCGGCCGGAAGTTCACCTAAAAGGAAGCGGGGAAGCTGGAGCCAGGTGCTGGTCGGCTCCGCCGACCATACGACAAACTCCGGCAGCACCTCTGCCGAATGGAAGCGCGGCCTAGGGGGTCGCACGGCCGTAGCGCGCCCCCCGTCAACGGCCTGACGCCCGTCACCGCGCGGGAGATCACCTCCGCGGCCGCGAGAAGCCGCTACGAGAACCACAGGGTGCTTGCGAAGACGGCCTCGACCGCGCTTGGCTGGGGGAGAGTCAGGCTCCACCTGGCGGGCCTTTCCCTTCTCCGTGGCCGAGAACCTCTTCGGCGGAGCCATGGAGAAGAAGGGGAAGCAAGAAGAGATGGACTGGAAGGGCACGCGACGTTCCGTACTTATAACTGGGGAAGGCCAACCGATGACCTCCACGATCATAGGTAATCATGACCCGCTTTGCATGCAGGGACTTGTCAATTCGTGCTGTCGCCGAGGCGTCGTGGGGAAGCGGAGACGCCCATGTCCCATCAACCACCACGCGGCGCCTAAGGCCGCAGGCTGTTAGGGCCCGCGGCGCTTCGCATTTGCCCCTTCGCTTCTCTGCTCAGCCAAGTCCGGGCGCTCCTTGGGCCCGGGCTACTGTCGGCGCTCGGGAACGGGGTTCTCGACTTGCTCGCATGCGGCCCGCGGCGTGGCTCAAGGAGGCCCAAGACGCCCATCTTCATCAAGACAAGCTCAAGACCTCGCAGGGGCCAAGCCTCATGGACGGACGACAGAAGCTTCTCGTGCACGGCCTCGTCAGGCTGGCTCGCGAGGAGGCGGAGAGATCAAGGCGAGGTACCTCACGAGTTGCCCATAATGCAAGCCGTGACGACGAAGGGCGCCAGGAGTGCGCCAGCCGCGCAGTGTCCTCATTTCCTCTTTGGTGCAAAGGAGGCAAGCGCAGGCGAGAGCATCAAGCAAAGGCAACCATTTCGGTGCAACAAGACCAAGACCAACACAACGGCAGGAAGGAGGTCAACGTGGAGCCCATGCCGGCGTCATCGTCAGAGCCTTTGACAGGCGAGGACCAACTTTAGTCAGATAAGTGTACTAGATGTTCCCTTCAAATGGCCAATTGTTGGCGCCTTCCCGCTCAATATTTGGGAAGAGGCCCAGGCCTCTGCCTATAAATAGGACTAGCCACCCACAGGGTAAAGGAGGAGGATCCGAACCGAATCCGAATGAGCTAGAGGTCAAGCAATCTAGAGAGAGAGAGAGCGACCGAACTCCCCCTAGCAGTTCATCGCACCGGCCAAGAACAGACCCTCGCGAGGCTGTTCTTCCTTGTATTGTTCATCATCAGCCCCTGAGGAAATCCACCACACCACACACTGGAGTGGGGTATTACACCACAATGGTGGCCCGAACCAGCATAAACCTTGTGTCCCTTGTGTTGCTCTTTGTGTAGTTCAGATCCTTGCGACGCGACGAGGTGCAGGTAGGTAGGGGGTGAGATCTCCGTGTGCACTCTAGAGTTCAAACCTAGAGGGTCTGCCGGAACCCAAAATCCGACAATATTGGTCCCTTCAATCCCGTATGCATATATTTCTATGCTTGGTTGAAGCTTTTGTCACTCTTGCCCTGCAATACATAGTCCTATCAACATACAACTAACCCTATGGTGTGATCCACGCGCGCGCTCATATGATGGGCACCAAAGGACAACAACATAACCATAAGCAAATTAAACAAATCATAGCAATTCACCAATTATCTATAGGAAAACGAAAATCTACTCAGACATCATAGGATGGAAACACATCATTGGATAATAATATGAAGCATAAAGCACCATGTTCAAGTAGAGGGTAGAGCGGGTTGCGAGAGAGTCAACCGCTGTATATAGATGGGGGAAGGTGATGAAGATGTTGGTGAAGATAACGGAGGTGTTGGTGTAGATTGCGGTGACGATGATGGCCCCGGCGGCACTCCGGCGCCACCGGAAGCGAGGGGGAGAGAGCCCTCCTCCTTCTCGTTCTTCCTTGGCCTACTCCCTAGGTGGGAGAAAGGTTCTCCCTCTGGTCCTTGGTCTCCATGGCATGGGAGGGGCGAGAGCCCCTCCGAGATTGGATATGTCTCTGTCTCTCTCTGTTTCTGTGTTCCCTAATTCTGCCCTTTCACCGTTTCTCAAATCCCGGATATTAGCTTTCTTGCAGTGAAAGAAGGGCACCAACCGCCTTACGGGGTGGCCAAGAGGGCTCAGGGCGCGCCTGACCCCCTGGGGTGCGCCCCCTGCCTCGTGGCCCCCTCAGTTGTCGTCTCGCGTTGATTCCACTCCCCAAAATTCACATATATTCCAAAAAAAATCCCCATCAGTTTTTATCCCGTTTGGACTCCGTTTGATATGGATTTTCTGCAAAACAAAAAACGTGCAATAAACAGGAACCAACACTGGGCACTGGATCAATATGTTAGTCCCAAAAATACTATAAAAGTTGCCAAAAGTACATGAAAGTTGTAGAATATTGGGATGGAACAATAAACAATTATAGATACGACGGAGATGTATCACCATCCCCAAGCTTAATTCCTACTCGTCCTCGAGTAGGTAAATGATAAAAAAGATACTTTTTGATGTGGAATGCTACCTAGCATAATCTTGATCATGCAATCTAATCATGGCATGAATATTGAGACATGAGTGATTCAAAGCAATAGTCTATCATTTGGCATTAAGACAATAATACTTCAAGCATACTAATAAAGCAATCATGTCTTTTCAAAATAACATGGCCAAAGAAAGTTATCCTTACAAAATCATATGGTCTAGCTATGCTCCATCTTCATCACACAAAATATTCAAATCATGCACAACCCCGATGACAAGCCAAGCAATTGTTTCATATTTTTTGATGTTCTCAAACCTTTTCAACTTTCACGCAATACATGAGCGTGAGCGATGGACATAGCACTATAGGTGGAATAGAATATGATGGCAGAGGTTGTGTGGAGAAGACAAAAAGGAGAAAGTCTCACATCGACGCGGCTAATCAACGGTCTATGGAGATGCCCATCAATTGATGTCAATGTGAGGAGTAGGGATTGCCATGCAACAGATGCACTAAGAGCTATAAGTGTATGAAAGCTCAAACTGAAAACTAAGTGGGTGTGCTTCCAACTTGCTTGCTCACGAAGACCTCGGGCATTTGAGGAAAGCCCATCATCGGAATATACAAGCCAAGTTCTATAATGAAAATGCCCACAAGTATATGAAAGTCATAACTCAAGAGACTCTCTATATGAAGAACATGGTGCTACTCTGAAGCACAAGTGTGGCAAAATGATAGTAACATTGTCCCTTTTCTCATTTTCTCTCATTTTTTCATTTTTTCTTTTTTTTGTAGGCTTCTTTGGCTCTCTCTTTTTTTGGGGGGGGCTCTTTGGCCACTTTTATTTTGATAACCTCACATGGGACAATGTTGTAATAATGATGATCATCACACTTTTATTTACTTACAACTCAATATTACAACTCGATACTAGAACAAAGATATGACTCTATATGAATGCCTCTGGCGGTGTACTGGGATGTGCAATGATCTAGCGTAGCTATGACATCAAAAAATGGACAAGCCATAAAAACATCATGCTAGCTATCTTACGATTATGCAAAGCAATATGACAATAAATGCTCAAGCCATGTATACGATGATGATGGAAGTTGCATGGCAATATATCTCGGAATGGCTATGGAAATGCTATGATAGGTAGGTATGGTGGCTGTTTTGAGGAAGATATAAGGAGGCTTATGTGTGATAGACGTATCGTATCATGGGGTTTGGATGCACTGGCAAAGTTTGCACCAACTCTCAAGGTGAGAAAGGGCAATGCACGGTACCGAAGAGGCTAGCAATGATGGAAGGGTGAGAGTGCGTATAATCCATGGACTCAACATTAGTCATAAAGAACTCACATACTTATTGCAAAAATCTATTAGTCATTGAAACAAAGTACTACGCGCATGCTCCTAGGGGGGATAGATTGGTAGGAAAAGACCATCGCTCGTCCCCAACCGCCACTCATAAGGAATACAATCAATAAATACCTCATGCTCCAACTTCGTTACATAACGGTTCACCATACGTGCATGCTACGGGAATCACAAACTTCAACACAAGTATTTCTACAATCCACAACTACCCACTAGCATGACTCTAATATCACCATCTTTATATCGCAAAACTATTGCAAGGAATCAAACATATCATATTCAGTGATCTACAAGTTTTATGTAGGATTTTATGACTAACCATGTGAATGATCAGTTCCTGTCAACTCTCTAAATAGATAGAAGTGAGGCAAGAGAGTTTAGTTCTTTCTACAAAAGATATGCCCACGCTCTAACAAATATAAGTAAAGCAAAAGATCATTCTACAAATGGCGGTTTTCTATGTGAAGAGAAACAGGCAATCCAAACTTCAAATGATATAAGTGAAGCACATGAAGCATTCTATAAAGCCATACTCAAAAGATATAAGTGAAGTGCAATGAGCATTCTATAAATCCACCAAGGACTATCTCATACCAGCATGGTGCATAAATGACAAGTGAAAACTATGTTTTGACATTCTGAAAATGACCATTTTTCCCTGCCCTTATTCAGCCCCCTCCGAGAGAGTACGTTTTCCGGTGATCCTTTCCGTGAGTTTCTCGCAGTTTCTCACTGTGATTTATTCCACCCCAGGCAAGCCACACCCTCCATTTGCATCACTGTAATGCAGTGACATGGTTTAATCTATTTGAACTTGTTTAAAATATTGCTTTAGCTACATGACTTTGTGCATGGCATTTTCTCGGAGTATTATGTTGATCTTGTTGTTGCCATGCTATTGTTTGGATTACTAGGATTTAGGTCACACCGTTCGATCAACACACACATAAGTCTTGCTATTAGTAGTCATGTGAATTTGGTATTCGTTCGATATTTTGATGAGATGTATGTTGTCACTCCTCTAGTGGTGTCATGTGAACGTCGACTACATGAGACTTCACCATTATTTGGGCCTAGAGGAAGGCATTGGGAAGTAATAAGTAGGTGATGGATTGCTAGAGTGACAGAAGCTTAAACCCTAGTTTATGTGTTGCTTCGTAAGGGGCTGATTTGGATCCATATGTTTCATGCTATGGTTAGGTTTACCTTAATACTTCTTTTGTAGTTCTGGATGCTTGCAATAGGAGTTAATCATAAGTGGGATGCTTGTCCAAGTAAGGACAACACCCAAGCACCGGTCCACCCACATATCAAATTATCGAAGTACCGAACGCGAATCATATGAACGTGATGAAAACTAGCTTGACGATAATTCCCATGTGTCCTCGGGAGCGCTTTTCTCTATATAAGAGTTTGTCCATGCTTTTCCTTTGCTACAAAAAGGATTGGGACACCTTGCTGCACTTTATTTACTTTTGTTACTTGTTGCTCGTTACAAATTATCTTATCACAAAACTATCTGTTACCTATAACTCCAGTGCTTGCAGAGAATACCTTGCTGAAAACTACTTATCATTTCCTTCTGCTCCTCGTTGGGTTCCACACTCTTACTTATAGAAAGGACTATGATAGATCCCCTATACTTGTGGGTCATCAAGACTCTTTTCTGGTGTCGTTTCCGGGGAGTGAAGCGCCTTTGGTAGGTGGAATTTGGTAAGGACAAATTTATATAGTGTGCTGAAATTTACTGTCACTTGTTACTATGGAAAGTAATCCTCTAAGGGGCTTGTTCGGGGTATCTTCACCCCGACCAGTAGAGCAAAGAGTTGCTCCTCAACCAACTGAACCTACCGAAAATGAAAATTTCTACTTTGAAATTCCTTCGGGTATGATAGAAAAACTGCCAGCTAATCCTTTTGCAGGAGATGGAACATTACATCCTGATGAGCACCTAATATATGTGGATGAAGTTTGTGGATTATTTAAGCTTGCAGGTATGCCCAATGATGTTATCAAGAAGAAGGTATTCCCTTTATCTTTCAAGGGAGATGCATTGACATGGTATAGGCCATGTGATGATATGGGATCATGGAACTACAAGCGATTGAAATTGGAATTTGATCAGAAGTTTTATCATATGCATCTTGTTCATCGTGATCGTAATTATATATATAATTTTTGGCCTCGCGAAGGAGAAAGCATCGCTCAAGCTTGGGGGAGGCTTAAGTCAATGTTATATTCATGCCCCAATCGTCAGCTCTCAAGAGAAATGATTATTCAAAAAATTTATGCTCGGCTTTCTGACAACAAGCGCACCATGCTCGATACTTCTTGTACTGGTTCTTTTATGATGAAGACTATTGAATTCAGATGGGATTTATTGGAAAGAATTAAATGCAACTCTGAAGATTGGGACCTCAACGAAGGTAAGGAGTCAGGTATAAAACCTAAGTTTGATTGTTTTAAATCTTTTATGGATACCGATGTTTTCCGTAAATTTAGCACTAAATGCGGACTTGACTGTGAGATAGTAGCTTCTTTCCGTGAATCCTTTGCTACTCATGTTGATCTCCCTAAGGAGAAGTGGTTTAAATATCATCCTCCCATAGAAGTAAAAGTAGTGGCACCTATTAAAGTTGAAGAAAATACTATCACTTATAATGATCCTATTGTTCCTACTGCTTATGCTGAGAAACCACCTTTCCCTGTTAGAATAAAGGATCATGCTAAAGCTTCAACTGTGGTTCATAAAAGCAATATTAGAACCTTTTCACCTCCTGAGCAAGTTAAAGTTGAACCTAATATTTCCATTGTTAAAGATCTCTTGGCTGATAATATTGATGGGCATGTTATTTATTTCTGTGATGAAACTGCTAGAATTGCTAAACCTTGTGCTAAAGATAAACATAGACATGTGGTAGGCATGCCTGTTATTTCTGTTAAAATAGGAGACAATTGTTATCATGGCTTATGTGACATGGGTGCTAGTGCTAGTGCAATACCTATTGACTTGTACAAAGAAATTATGCATGATATTGTTCCTGCTGAGTTAGAAGAAATTGATGTTACCATTACGCTTGCCAATAGAGATACTATATCACCAATGGGAATTGTTAGAGATGTTGAAGTCTTGTGTGGGAAAACTAAATATCCTGCTGATTTTCTTGTTCTTGGTTCCCCACAAGATAACTTTTGTCCCATTATATTTGGTAGGCCCTTTTTGAACACTGTTAATGCAAAGATAGACTGCGAAAAGGATGTTGTTACCATTGGTCTAGGTGATATGTCTCATGATTTAATTTCTCTAAATTTCGTAGACAACATCGTGAAGAGGAATTGCCTAGTAAAGATGAAATTATTGGTCTTGCTTCTATTGCCGTACCTCCTAGTGATCCTTTAGAATAATATTTGCTAGACCATGAAAATGATATGTTTATGAATGACAGAAGGGAAATAGATGAAGTGTTCTTTAAACAGGGACCTGTTGAAATCCTAGGGGATCCTCCTCCACCCAAGGGTGATCCTTTGTTTGAGCTTAAACCATTGCCTGATACTCTTAAATATGCTTATCTTGATGAAAAGAAGATATATTCTGTTATTATTAGTGCTAACCTTTCAGAGAAGGAGGAAGAAAAATTATTGAAAACTCTGAAGAAGCACCATGCTGCTATTGTATATACTCTTGATGATCTTAAGGGCATTAGTCCCACTCTATGCCAACACAAAATAAATTTGGAGAAAGATGCCAAACCAGTTATTGATCATCAACAACGGTTAACTCCTAAGATGAAAAAAGTGGTAAGAAAGGAAATATTTAAGCTCCTTGAGGCAGGTATAATTTATCCCGTTGCTGATAGTCAGTGGGTAAGTCCTGTCCATTGTGTCCCTAAGAAGGGAGGTATTACTGTCGTTCCTAATGATAAAGATGAATTGATTCTGCAAAGAATTATTACAGGTTATAGGATGGTAATTGATTTCCGCAAATTAAATAAAGCTACTAAAAAAGATCATTACCCCTTACCTTTTATTGATCAAATGCTAGGAAGATTATCCAAACATACACATTTTTGCTTTCTAGATGGTTATTCTGGTTTCTCTAAAATACCTGTGTCAGCTGATGATCAAGCTAGGACCACTTTTACTTGCCCTTTTGGTACTTTTGCTTATAGACGTATGCCTTTTGGTTTATGTAATGCACCTGCTACCTTTCAAAGATGCATGATGGCTATATTCTCTGACTTTTGTGAAAAGATTTGTGAGGTTTTCATGGACGATTTCTCCGTTTATGGATCCTCTTTTAATGATTGCTTGAGCAACCTTGATCGAGTTTTGCAGAGATGTGAAGAAACTAATCTTGTCTTGAATTGGGAAAAGTGCAACTTTATGGTTAATGAAGGTATTTTCTTGGGGCATAAAATTTCTGAAAGAGGTATCGAAGTTGATAAAGCCAAAGTTGATGCTATTTAAAATATGCCATGTCCCAAGGACATCAAAGGTATAAGAAGTTTCCTTGGTCATGCTGGTTTTTATAGGAGGTTCATTAAGGACTTCTCAAAAATTTCTCGGCCTCTGACTAATATATTACAAAAATATATATCATTTTCCTTTGATGATGATTGTGTAGAAGCATTTGAAATACTTAAGAAAGCATTGTTCTCTGCACCTATTGTTCAGCCACCTGATTGGAATTTACCCTTTGAAATTATGTGTGACGCTAGTGATTATGTTGTGGGTGCTGTTCTAGGGCAAAGAGTTGATAAGAAATTAAATGTTATTCAATATGCTAGTAAAACTCTAGACAGTCTCAGAGAAATTATGCTACTACTAAAAATGAATTCTTAGCAGTTGTATTTGCTTGTGATAAGTTCAGACCTTATACTGTTGATTCTAAACTAACTATTCACACGGATCATGCTGCTATTAAATATCTTATGGAAAAGAAAGATGCTAAACCTAGACTTATTAGATGGGTTCTCTTGCTACAAGAATTTGATTTGCATATTACTGATAAAAAGGGAGCTGAGAACCCGTTGCGCATAACTTGTCTAGGTTAGAAAATGTTCTTGATGACCCACTACCTATTGATGATAGCGCCACGATGAACAATTAAATGTCATAAATGCTTCTCATAACGCTTTCGATGGTATGCTGATTATGCTAATTACATTGTTGCTAAATTTATACCACCTAGTCTCACATACCAGCAAAAGAAAAAGTTTTTCTATGATTTGAGACATTACTTTTGGGATGACCCACATCTTTATAAAGAAGGAGTAGATGGTGTTATTAGACGTTGTGTACCTGAGCATGAACAGGAAACAGATCCTACGCAAGTGTCACTCCGAAGCTTATGGAGGACACCATGCTGGAGATAGAACTGCGCATAAGGTATTGCAATCCGGTTTCTATTGGCCTACTCTCTTCAAGGATGCCCGTTAGTTTGTCTTATCTTGTGATGAATGTTAAAGAATTGGTAATATTAGTAGACGTCAAGAAATGCCTATGAATTATTCACTTGTTATTGAACCATTTGATGTTTGGGGCTTTGATTATATGGGACTGTTTCCTGCCTCTAATGGATATACACATATTTTAATTGCTATTGATTACATTACTAAATGGGTAGAAGCTATTCCAACTAGTAGTGCTGATCATAACACTTCTATTAAGATGCTTAAAGAAGTTATTTTTCCGAGGTTTGGAGTCCCTAGATATTTAATGACTGATGGTGGTTCACATTTCATTCATGGTGCCTTTCGTAAAATGCTTGCCAAGTATGATGTTAATCATAGGATTGCATCTCCTTACCACCCACAGTCTAGTGGTCAAGTAGAATTGAGTAATAGAGAACTCAAATTAATTTTGCAAAAGACTGTTAATAGATCTAGAAAGAATTGGTCCAAGAAACTTGATGATGCGTTATGGGCATATAGAACTGCATATAAAAATCCTATGGGTATGTCTCCGTATAAAATGGTTTATGGAAAAGCATGTCACTTACGTCTCGAACTAGAACATAAGTCATATTGGCCAATTAAAGAGCTCAACTATGATTTCAAACTTGCTGGTGAGAAGAGGTTATTTGACATTAGCTCACTTGATGAATTAAGAACCCAAGCCTACGAAAATGCCAAACTTTTTAAAGAAAAAGTTAAAAGATGGCATGACAAAAGAATACAAAAGCGTGAGTTTAATGTAGGTGATTATGTATTATTATACAACTCTCGTTTAAGGTTTTTTGCAGGAAAACTTCTCTCTAAATGGGAAGGTCCTTACGTTATCGAGGAGGTCTATCATTCCGGTGCCATAAAAATCAACAACTTCGAGGGCAGAAATCCGAAGGTGGTGAATGGTCAAAGAATCAAACATTATATCTCAGGTAACCCTACACTACAAAAAAAGACACATCCGTGACATTTTGGGCCGAACGAAAAAAATTTCTGTCATACATATGACACTTCTATGACGATAATTGTGACAAAACCCAGTATCATCATAGATGTGGTGGGCTCCTACTTCTATGAGAAAAAATCATGACAGAAAATGGGCTTTTCGTCCTGGGTGGGCCGGAGACGCAGCTGCATGACATTCTTTGGGCCGTCCATGATGGGAAAAACCGTGGTAGAAGTGAGGGGGAGGAAAATTTTGGGGAGTTCCTTGTTACGGTGGGAGGTCGGGGCCGAGCGATGCGCGTTTCTCTCGTACACGTACGCGCGTGTGTGCGAGGCGTTGGCTCTAACTGAACCTGAGCGAGGCGTTGGGCTCTAACTGAACCCGAGCGATTGCACTGCATACTACGCGTTACTGAACCCGAGCGATCGATCGATGGTTGTTAACTGAACCCGATCGAGTGATTCCTTCGCTACTGCTGCTAACTGAAGCCGATCGATGCTGCCTCTGGGATGAATAGTGAGGGATGGAAGAACAGTAGACGGTGGAGGGGTGCCCGTGGAGGGGTGGTTGAACCGGACCCCATGGTGTGGAGGGCTGGATGAACAGTAGACGGTTGAGGGGTGCTCGTGGAGGGGTGGTTGGACAGGACCCCGTGGTGTGGAGGGCAGGACGAACAGTAGACGGTGGAGGGGTGGTTGAACAGTAGCCAGTGGAGTAGCGCGCGGTGGAGGCTGGATGAACAGGAGCCCGTGAAGGCTGGAGGAGGTCAACGGTAGCCCGTGGAGGCTGGAGGAGATCGACGGTGGAGATGAACAGTATCCCGTGCAGTCCCGTTTTGCGGTACGCCACACCCCTCCCGATGAACGGGACCCCCTTTTCGACTATAGGAGGCCCGTTTCGTCCGTTTTGCGGTACGCCACACCCCTCCCGATCAACAGGACCCCCATTTCGACCGTAGGAGGTCCGTTTCCTCCATTTTGCGGTACGCCATACCCCTCCCGATCAACAGGACCCACCGTTTCGACCGTAGGAGGTCCGTTTCCTCCGTTTTGCGATACGCCACACCCCTCTCGATCAACAAGACCCTGTTCCGAACGTAGGAGGTCCTTTTCCTCCGTTGTGCGGTACGCCAGGCCTCGTTTCCATCGCCTGTTCCGTCCAAGCCGGTTGGCTCCACACGTTCCGTTGCCTCCCGATGAACACGATGCATTCTGTTGCCTCCTGATGAACATGACGCATTCCGTTGCCTCCCCGTGAACACGACGCACTCCGTTGCCTCCCCATGAACACGACGACGATGCTATTTCTTCGTTCCGACCCAGCCATGTACACGAGCCCTGGCCGTACATATGCGCGAGTAGGCGTTCGAGACCCCACCCATATGTACACATATGTGGCCGCATTTTCTTTCTTGCACCCTGGCCACTGTACGTATGTGTACATGCTACGTGCGCGCCTCTACTACGACACGTGCGCGCCTCTACTACGACCAGTATGTACATACACATTCGCGACCAGAATGACAACGCTATGTACGCTTCGACCAGGTGGGTCCCAACTGAGAGGCACTTCCTTGCGTGCTAAGATGTAGCTGGTGGGTCCCAGCAGTCAGGGGGGCGAATTGTTCTTTTTGCCCGGACGCACTTCCTTGTGTGAGAATATGTAGCTGGTGGGTCCCAGCAGTCAGGGGGGCGAATCGTTTTGTTTTTTTTTGCCCGGACGCACTTCCTTGCGTGCGAAGGTGTAGATGGTGGGTCCCAGTAGTCAGGGGCGAAACGTTTTTTTTGCGAAATACGGTGGCCCGTTGTGACACTCCAAAAAAAAATTGTTTTGGTTTTCAACAAAAACTTTGATGGTTTTGAAGGAGGTCATTTAAACCCTTCCAAAAAAAATCTCTTTCTCTAGAAGATATGCTGAGAGCATGTGTCCTCACCTATGGGACCAGTTGGGAAGAGAGCTTACCATACGCAGAATTCGCATATAACAACAGTTATCAGGCCAGCCTGCAAATGGCACCATTTGAGGCTCTGTACGGGCGAAGATGTCGTACCCCGCTAGATTGGTCGGAAACCGGAGACAGCCATATCTTCGGCCCAGACATGCTCAAGGAGGCTGAAGATAAAGTCAAGGTGATTAGGGATCGACTCAAGACAGCCCAAAGTCGACAGATGAGTTATTACGATCAAAAACATCGGGGAATCAGCTTTGAACCCGGTGAATTTTGTACCTACGAGTATCCCCTATGAGAGGCCTGCATCGATTCAAGATTAAAGGGAAGCTAGCACTAAGATTCATCGGACCATTCTGCATAGTAGCACGGAAAGGCACGGTAGCCTACAAGCTAGACTATAACGCCCCGGATTCGATGCGCCAGGTGTCTGCCAGTTATTCGCCGTCTTTGCCATGTCATTTACTTGCGTGTTGCACTTTGCCATGTCATCATCTGCATTTTTATCATGTCATCATGTGCATCGCATTTGCATACGTGTTCGTCTCATGCATCCGAGCATTTTCCCCGTTGTCCGTTTTGCAATCCGGCACTCCTATGTCTCCCGGCGCCCTCTTTTACCTCTTTTCGTGTGCGGGTGTTAACCGATCTCGGAATGGCCCGAGGTTTGTCAAGCGGCCTTGTTATAGCACCAGTAGACCGCCTGTCAAGTTTCGGATCATTTGGAGGTCGTTTGATACTCCAACGGTTAACCGGGTAACCGCAGAGCCCTCTTTTGTTTGCAGCCCAACACCCCTTCCAAAGTGGCCCAAAAACCCACCAAACTCCCCTCCATGCTCTCGGTCATTCGATCACGATCGCGTGGCCGAAAACCGCACCTCATTTGGAGTCTCCTAGCTCCCTCTACCTATAAATAGGTGCTCCTCGTCCAAATTCGCGGATGATTCCCCAAAACCCTAGCATCGCCCTCCCACCACCGGACACGTCCGCCCACAGCCGGACATGTGCGCCACCACCTGTCCGCCCATTGTCGTCTCAGCGCACAGGTTCCATGGGGTCTGGCGGGCCCACAGAGCTCACCAGCCCACAGCCCGCGCCTCAGGCCCGCGTGCCCGCCGCCTGACCACAAGGCCTCGGCCCCTCCGCCATGCCACGCCCACAAGCGCCCATGCGCTGTCAGGCACACCATCCCGGCCGCCCATGGCGCGCCTCTGCTTTTCCCGCCGCCGGTCGGAGCTCCATCGCCTGGCCGCCCCTCGCCGCCCTGCTGGGCGGTCCCGGCCGCCTTGCCGCCCCATCCCCGGCCGCTGGCCTCGAGCTCCGGCGACCTCCTTCCGCCCGCGCCTCCTCCGGCCCGCCCGCGCCTCCTCCGGCCAGATCCGGGCGGCGCCGCCGATCCGGCTCCCGTGCTCCGGCGAGCCCCCTTCGACTCCGGCCGCCTCCCCTCGCGAACTCCGGCGAGTTCTCCGGCGTGCCTCATTCCCCGCGGTTGACTTTCCCCTCTCCGTTTTATCCTCTTAAGTCCATGAGAATTGTTATTTTCATGCATTTTCATCATGCCATAACTCTGCATCCGTGGCTCTGTTTTGTGCGTATAATATGTCAAAATGTTCGCCTCGAAGAGTAGATCATTTCATCTCATTGCATCATTTTCATTTGAGCTCATCTTGATGCCCGAAATGCTGTTAGAAGAGTGCTATGTGATGTTAGTTTCTGATTCTTATCGTAACATGCACTTTGTCATTTTGCCATGATTGATGTGTGCATCCTATGAACTTGAGTCCTACATGTGTTTTGTAATATGCCATGCCATCTTTACAAGGGTGTATGCCATGTATTTTTGTGATCTATGTGGTGACTAGCACAAGCATGCAAACTAGGCTTCATGATGTTGCTGATTTCAGCCCTGTTTTGCTGATATTTTCATGCCATGTTAACTTGATGCTACAGAGAGATCCATGCATATTTTGAGATACTTCAGTAAGGATGTTTTGTTATACATGTTATGCTCTATCCATCCATGCCCTTGTTTGCAATTATGGAGTGCCAGAGCTTGAGTCAATCGAGCTCTACTTTTGCTATAAAATGTTTCCTGGCAGATTGTTTACATGTTATTCAATTTTGCCAAGGTTGTTGTAGTTGATCCATGCACCCTATGATGTTGTTCTTGCCATGTATAGCTTCTATGCCATGTCTTCTTACTGTTGGTTGCCTTGCCATGCTATTGCTCTATGGTGAGTGATTCAAGCTCACCAACATGCCTACTTATTGTTGTTCCTGCCATGTATGAATCTGTAATATAAATTGCTATGTTTACATGGGTGCCATTATATTTTCTGATCCTTTTTGGCTTATGGTCAGTAAGGGACTTTTGTTATATGCTTTGAGTAGATTCATGCCATGCCTTTGTTTTCCATGTTAAGTTCCTGTAACATGTTGTTTGATAGCTCTAAACATTGCAACCTGATGTTATTTCTGCCAATGCCTGAAACTGTTATTAATTGCAATCTTGCCATGTCCTTTTGAGCATGTTCTAGTGGTTTCTGGAGATAGCTCAGTGTTCATGTTTTGTAATTCTTTACCTGTACATCATGCCCATGCCTTTTGTTTTCTTGTTGAGGTCCTGTAGCATGTTGTTTTGATGCTTGCAATATGCCTAGTTGTTGTTTTGGACAGATTGTTGTCATGACTTGTATAGACTGTATGTGTTGCACCGTTGCTCCGTTTTGAGTGTGCTCTATATGAAACTTGCTTGATTTTGCATGTAGTTTCATATTATCATGTTGCATCCTTATTTTGAGGTGTTTGCTTGATGTTTGGGTGCACTTTGCATCAATGCCATGTTTAACTTGTTTTGCTCATATCTTCTAGGCCGTAGCTCCGAATCTAATGAACTTTATATGTAACTTGACTAGAATTTCATGTAGATCATCGTGGTGCATTTTAAATTGCTGTTTAACAACTTGAACATAAAGTTATTCAGACCTGGGCCAATTTCGAAATTTGCATATGAGGACATACCAGAACTGTTATATGTTGTTCCCGGCCTCACTTAAACTTGCCTTGATGTGTTGCTCTTGTTTGCATCATCTCTTGCCATGAGTAGCTTCATGTAGCTTTGTCATGCATCATTCTTGGTTGTGCATCATGTCTTGTTCATGTGTGGTGTGTTTACTATGTTGTGTGCTTCTTCTTGTTAGTTCTGCTTTCGCTATGATCGTGAGGATTCGTTCGCTCACGCTTGGTTCGGCTTCATCCGTTCGTCTTCTTCATGGACTCGTTCTTCTTCCTTGCGGGATTTCAGGCAAGATGACCGCTACCCTGGATCTCACTACTATCATTGCTACGCTAGTTGCTTGGTTCTTTCGCTATGCTGCGCTACCTATTACCTGTTTATCAAGCCTCCCAAATTGCCATGTCAGCCTCTAACCTTTTGCACCCTTCCTAGCAAACCGTTGTTTGGCTATGTTACCGCTTTGCTCAGCCCCTCTTATAGCGTTGTTAGTTGCAGGTGAAGATGAAGTTTGTTCCGTGTTGGAACATGGAGATGTTGTTCCTTGTTGGAACATGTTTACTTGTTGGGATATCACAATATATCTTATATTATTAATGCATCTATATACTTGGTAAAGGGTGGAAGGCTCGGCCTTATGCCTGGTGTTTTGTTCCACTCTTGCCGCCCTAGTTTCCGTCATATCGGTGTTATGTTCCCGGATTTTGCGTCCCTAACGCGGTCGGGTGATTTATGGGACCCCTTGACAGTTCGCTTTGAATAAGACTCCTCAAAGAAGGCCCAACATTGGTTTTACCATTTGCCTCACCTATGCCCTTTTTCCCTTGGGTTTCCGGAGCCCGAGGGTCATCTTTATTTTAGCCCCCCCGGACCAGTGCTCCTTCGAGTGCTGACCCGAACTAGAGCCCTGTGTAGCGCCCCCTCATGGAAACTTGAGGTCTGGTTTTAGTCGTACGGACTGCTCATCCGGGTGTGCCCTGAGAACGAGGTACGTGCGACTCCTATCGGGATTTGTCGGCACATCCGGGCGGCTTTGCTGGTCTTGTTTTATTGATGTCGAAATGTCTTGTAGCCGGGATTCCGAGACTGATCGGGTCTTCCCGGGGAGAAGGAATATCCTTCGTTGATCGCGAGAGCTTATCATGGGCTAAGTTGGGACACCCTGCAGGGTTTGAACTTTCAAAGCCGTGCCCGCGGTTATGTGGCAGATGGGAATTTGTTAATGTCCGTTGTAGAAAACCCGAAGTTGATCTTAATTAAAATACACCAACCGTAGCGTAACGTAGTGAGTGTCTCTTTTCGGGTTGATCGAGAGGAGAACACGGTTTCTGAGTTATGTTTGACGTAAGTAGGAGTTCAGGATCACTTCTTGATAATTACTAGTTGACGACCGTTCTGCTTGCTCTCTTCTCGCTCTTATTTGCGTTGGTTAGCCACCATATATGCTTAGCCGCTGCTGCAACCTCACCACTTTATCCCCTTCCTTTCCCATTAAGCTTTGCTAGTCTTGATACCCATGGTAATGGGATTGCTGAGTCCTCGTGGCTCACAGATTACTACACCACCAGTTGCAGGTACAGGTTGCGATGCTCATGACGCGAGAGCGATGTTGCTTGTTTTGGAGTTCTTCTTCTGCTTCTTCTTCGTTCAGGGGATAGGTTCCAGGTCGGCAGCCTGGGCTAGCAGGGTGGATGTCGTTTGAGCTTCTGTTTATGTTTCATCCGTAGTCGGATGTTGATCTTGTATATGTTGTTGATGTATTCTTGTGGCATTTGTGCCTTATGTATGTATCCCCATCTATTATGTAATGTTGATGTAATGATATCCACCTTGCAAAAGCGTTTCAATATGCGGGTCTATCCTTGGTGGGACCTTCGAGTTCCTTTTGGATAGGGTCGCATATTGGGCGTGACATAGACTTACCCGAAGATTTATCCGACGTCCACGACATGTTCCACGTCTCGCAATTGAGGAAGTGCGTGAGCAACCCAGAGAAACAAGTATCCCATGAGAACATTGACGTGCAGCCAAACCTCACATAGAGCATCCAATAAAAATCTTGGAGGAGTCTGAAAGGAGAACCCGACAGAAAACCATCAAGTTCTTCAAAGTTCAGTGGAGCAACCACACCGAGAGTGAAGCCACTTGGGAAAGAGAGGATTTTCTTCGGACAGAGCACCCACAATTATTTGAGGATCAGCTGAAATCTCGGGGACGAGATTTTTCCTAAGGGGGTAGGTGTTGTGACACTCCAAAAAAATTTTGTTTTGGTTTTCAACAAAAACTTTGTTGGTTTTGAAGGAGGTCATTTAAACCCTTCCAAAAAGAATCTATTTCTCTCAAGTATTTTTCCCTTTGACAAAAGATTTTATTTTGGCACCTTCTTCAACTCTGGTGTTGGTTATTAAACACCTTTCTTCTGATTTCCCCCTTCTCAAATTTGTTTTTGGGATTTGTTTTCTTTTAAAAGAAAACCCTAGGAGTTTTGGGTCTTCCCTTATTTTGAAACCACCCATGGTTTTATCTTGCCTCTTGTGGTAAATCTTCCCAAAACCCCTCCTTCCCCTTTGGGACAATCCAAATATTCTGTCCCAACAAGTCCAACTCATTTTTGGATTTTATTTCATTTTTTTTCCCAAAACAATTCTGCCCATTATTTTGAGCCTAGGTGATTTGCAAAGCAAGTACCTAATTGCCTTTGAACTTTGCTCTCAAACTAACTTCTCTGGATAGTCCCTAGCACCCACAACCTAGGACCATCAAGATCCACTCTTCTTCTTTTCAAAATTTTCAAGTTTCAGCTTCTGCAAGTTTGGACCAGATTTGTCAAATTTGGTGAAATTCTTATCTCCTCTTCTCCAAAAATTCCACCAAAATTCAGGCAACCTCCAGTTGCAATGAGAATCCACTCCACCAACAATCAGCTCGAGGAAAAATCCCCACATGCCAAAAGCATTCTGTCGAACACCTAGCATGCACTGTCACTTTGCACTTTCAGTAAAATTCAGAGATTCAGTGTCGATCTTCGTCAGAGATCAGTCACCTGTCAACAGTGCACCCTGGCGCGTTGCGCACGGCCTCTCCTCCCTGGCCAGAGCGCCGCACGCCTCCTTGGACGGATGCAGGCGTCGGTGGCGGCGAGCCTCGCCGGCGTTGGCAGTTTCTGTGGTGGCTGCGCCACCCGTGGCGGCCAGCGAGGGCCCGAGCCAGCTCGCCACGCCGTCTAGCGCCGCCCAACGCTCCCGTGCCTTCCACGTAGCCTCATGCTCGCTAGCACACCCCGTGGCACCGTCGCCGTGGCCGGCAAGCACAGGGCGCGCCCTCTGCCGCCGACGGGCCCGCGCCACCCCGTTCCGTCGAAATCCACTCAAAGCTCCTAATCCAAGTCCCTTTAGCGTATGAATGGAACCAGTGGGCCTCCACGATGACGCTCAGCCCCCTAAACCTCCCCGACCAAGCTCTGCGCCACCGTAACCTTCGCCGGAGAACTCCGTTCACGGCCACCGCCTCGGACCGCCTACAAAAAGGGGCCCCGAGCTCGCCCTCGAGCACGCACCATCCCTGCACCTCACCAACACTCCGCCAGGCCACTAGGAGGACCTCGAGGAGGTCTCCTCCCCCAACTCCGGCCGCCCCGTTCCGCCTCGGCCTCCACCTCGATTCACTCCGGTGAGGCCGTCCCCGGCGCCCTAACCTCGTCAGCAACCCTCTCGAGCACCCAGTAGTCTAACCCCCTCTTCAATTTGCTCTTCGCAGCACTCCCAGGCGAGATCCAACCCCTCCCGAACCGCTGTCCGCCGGAGCAACGGACGCCGTTGACGGAGTGCTCGCCGGCGACCACCACCACCACCCACCGACGCGGAATGACACCCTGAGCACGGAGGTACCACCCGATCCTCCTGCCTCGCCGTGGATCGCCGCCGGCGACCACCGCAGCTCTCGGGCGCCGACGAGCTCCGTCCCCTCGTTTGAATTTTCAAACCTGACGGGTGGGACCCACCCGTCAGCCTCTCTGTTCTTTTTTTTGAATTGTTTTCTGAAGCGTATTCTGACAAATGCGCTTTCCAAACTGAATCGTTTTCTGAACTTTTCTGTTATGCCCCCTGAGTATTTTCTGTTTCATTACAGAAAGGTCCTTGGACAACAACACTTATAACTTTTAAACAGAAAAGGATTTTTTAGTGATTCTTTTTCTGTCCTCTTCAAAATTTTGTCTAGTTTTTTACCAGATTTATGTGAAAAATATTTGGAATATTTTTTGAGCACCCCTTGGTATTTATGATAGTGCGTATATTTTTGTATACCGTAGATACCGAAGGAGGTGACGGAACCGCAAACTTCACCGAGCTAGGCCCCGACTACTCCGAACCAGGCAAGCATGTTTGACCTTTTGATATGATGAATGTTTGGGCATGTTTGCATTAATTTAGTTTCATGGCATGTTCATGAGCATCTCGATGAAAGTTTATCTCGTAAAAGTTGAGGCAAGTAAGTCTCGGAAACCCATGAGGTTTTGGAAACGAGTTGCATGGCCATGAGTTGGCATGAGAATGGGTAAGATGGCAGTGTTGTAGCATGCCAGTCTTGTGCCAGACCGTTGACCCAATGTCAACATAAATCAGTTCAATTCCCGTTCGTCTCCCCTTTCGTACTACCACATGTTTTCCGTAAGGGATACGGCTTAGTAAGTTGCAAACCACTTTCTGGTACACACCAAATCGAGAGGTCGGGATGAGGGTTCCACGGCCCGGGATTAAAGCCTATCATCCGGTCAGGGGGCATGGGTGTTTCCGATTGGGACCGAGAGGGGGGCACCCCTTAGAGCGCGCGTATATAAATTTGATCCCATGCTATTCGAGATTATGATCTCCCCGTCTCAAAGTTTTTCTTGAACGCTGTCTAGGGTGATTCCTGGCAACGTGAGGTAGGATGGGTGTGTACTGGTTAGCTATGTTTTCTCTGAAATACCGTAAACGGAACTAGTCCTTCGTGTCTACGGAAATCCGTTGGCTGTGGATATTTTAGTACAAACTCTGCAGAGTCAAAAATCCTTGAAATCATCCTATTCATGTCCGAGTGCTGTGTTCATCTTATCTTGTCAAATGTCAGTCCCGGAGACAGTAACTCCTGAGAACCACATGAATGTTAAAGGTTTCTTTCCTGTGGATGGACTAACCCGTTTACTGTCTTGTGACGAATATTTTCCGTGAGCACCATTTCTTGTAAGTTATGAATAATGAAGTATAAGCCCTTTCTGCGATGTCGCTCAGACGTCCGACTGTGGCATTGTTGCTTACTTATTTTTGATATAAGCCCTTTCTGCGATGTCGCTCAAACGTCCGACTGTGGCATTGTTGCTTACTTATTTTTGATATAAGCCCTTTCTGCGATGTCGCTCAGACGTCCGACTCTGGCATTGTTGTTTACTTATTTTTATATAAGCCCTTTCTCGGATGTCGCTCAGACGTCCGACTGTGGCACTGTTATTTACTTATTATTGATATAAGCCCTTTCTGTGATGTCGCTCCGACGTCCGACTGCGGCACGCATGTCTTTTCTTTCAGTATAAGCCCTTCATGAGGTGTCGCTAGACGCCTCGATCGGGCATGCATTTTACTTATTTGTTCGCCCTCGAGGTGTCGCTCGCACACTCGATCGGTTTTAGTTTATTTTCTTTGGGTTTTCCAGCGGACTACCGCCGATTCCCTTTTTACTTACCTTGCTATACTGATTTGATTGCGCATTGTTAAATTATTCATGTCGCATTCATGCATTCATTTGTTATATCTTTTGTCGAACTGTCTCATGAGTACTTTCAAAGTACTCACCGGCTTGTTGATTTGGCGATGTCGTGAAAGCGATCTCATGGATGAAGAGTTCGATAGCGAGTCCGACGCCTAGAGGAATCCCAGTCAGTCTCGTGCGACCCCTGGATTACTCACTGTGTTATATTCACTTCCGCTACCCAAATAAATCCACCGAGCCTCACCTCGACGCTCGATGAGCCGCCAGTGTAGGATTCATATCATCCACTCCACTATGTTATCCCACCACTTTACCTCGAGTCAGTAGTATGGCACCACTCCACTGTGTCATATCCGCCACTATGTATAATTATTGGCGTGCTTGTACATAATTTGTTGAGCAAGATCAGCTCGACCCTGTAATATATTATATGCTACCTGCTTATTGTATCAAGATTTTGTCTACCAGTGAGGAGGATTTTCCTCACACTGGAATTTATTGGTCGGTTTCTCAATAAATATTTTTATTGGAAAACCGGTCGTGACAAGCTTGGTACCAGAGCCTGGCTGACTGTAGGAAGCCACTAGGTGCGATCACTAATCGGTTATTAGCATATAGAGCTAATTCATATTTTACAAATGTAGTCAATTTCTGACAGTCAGCATAAATTTATGATTTGACTACTCAGAATTTTTGCCTACTTTTGTAGATGGCTGGCAACAACTGCGAGTCACAGATGTTCGCCAACATGCCCGATGGGTTCGCTGCTTCTCTCCTTCATCGCCCAAGTCGCGATGGGGCCATCTCATGCGCCAGTCTTCTCACTCCCTCAAACAAGGTCAATGACCGTCTAACCATGCACCAGGCCGCGGTGCAATTCAAGGGAGGGCGAGTTGAGCGTTTCCGGTTCTTGGGGAGAGCCATGCCCACGGAGAAGCATGCACTGCAGATGGCAGCCCGTGAGGCGATAGCTCATCTCAGGGATATCCTTCCTTCGATGAAGACTCGTCGTTACCGCTACCTTCCATGTCGCGTGCCATACACCTGCCACTACGCGTTCTCTTGCCCCAGTGAAGAACGTGACGAAGCTTTTGAGATGCTTATCGAGTATCTCCGGGCTTTGGAGGCAGCCTTCGACAATCTGGTGGACGACTTTGTAGCTGCCCGCATGGACTTAGTCCATGGCTGTGCCGCCAACAGGAGGGAGCTCCTGTGCGCCGCACCGCCACTGACTTTCGTCTCATCATCAGCATCTTTTGCTCCTACTGCTCTCGCTACTACTCATCGCCTGCCTACCACGGAGGAGTTCAACCATGTCATTGCGCCTACTCCAGTTTGTTCTGCACCACCCCTTGCGCCCGCTCATGTTCGAGTTGTCCCGCATAGGGCACCTGCTCCACCAACTCAGCGCAGCACTTCACGTCTGGAGCCTATCACCGAAGAGGATGTTGAGTCCCCAGCCTCACTGCGCCTCACCCTTGGCAGGCCAAGGGAAATCCTTACCATCTGTGACTGAGTACGCTTAGCCGCCATGCGATGTACCGACTTGTACGATATGTTTATATGTACATAAGCTGTGAGAAGTAGCTTGTTTGCGCATCATGTAGGAACTGGAGGAGTGCACTAGCCTAAATAACATGTCAGGATTATGTACGCATATCCTGAGTGATGTATTGTATAATTACTGCTTGCGTGTAAGATATGTAATGAGCAGTCCTTCTCCGTGCGCAAATGTTTATTCTCTTGAAAAATCTTGGAGCATTTGCGACTTCTTCCGTCTTCATGAATTTATTGACTTTTGCGACTCAAATTTCTTTTCTTATGAGTTTCACAAAATATGTCCCCAGAGTGAACAATGTCTCGTCCTTGGACGCGCTCCATGCCAACTCCGCCAGAGCAAAATTATGACACACAACCCAGCAACAATTTCACACGGGGGCAGTCAAGTCAACAGGACAGTGAAACGGCACTTTCCCAAATATGCCGTCTTTATGAGCAAAGTCAGCAACAACATCAGGAAATGATGAACCAAGTCATCAATATGGGAAATCACCATGGACAGTTTCAGCAGCAATCAAAGTTATCCGAGCTACAAAAGACGCGTCCCCAAACATTTTCTCACACAGACAGACCTCTTGAAGCCGAGGACTGGCTTCAAGACATGGAAAGAAAATTAATTATTGCCCAGTGTTCAGATCTGGAAAAAGTGCTATATGCACCGCACTATCTCACTGGAGTAGCCGCATCATGGTGGGAAAATTTCCTACACATGCACCCCAACGAAAATAATATAACATGGGAGGAGTTTAAAGAAGGTTTTCGTGGGGCACATATTCCTAAGAGTCTTATGAAGATCAAAAAGAGAGAATTTGATGACCTCAAGCAAAGGACAATGACGGTGTCAGAATACAACAGTTAGTTTACTGTGCTGTCTCGCTACGCCAACGAGGAGCGTATGTCTGAAAGCAAGAAGATGGAAAATTTCTAGACGGTCTGACGCCCGCGCTTAAATGCCAACTGGTCGTGCACACCTTTCCAGATTTTAAGACGCTGGTGGATAAGGCCATTACCTTGGAGAATGAGAGATGCAGCTTAGAAGATTTCCGCAAGCGGAAGAGGGACGAGACTAATCATGCCCGCAACCACCGCAGCAAGACAGATGTTCAGAAAAACTGGACACCCAAACCCACGACAAGCGTCTCACGTCCAATCACGAATTTTCATGCAAGGGACAAGGAGTTCACATACCGCCCAGGCGTTACCTGTTACGCTTGTGGAGAAGAAGGGCACTATGCCAAGCAGTGCCCCAAGCCAAGGAACTTGACCCCAAAGCCGAACAACGGAGGCAATAATTCGGCGCCAAAGCGCAACAATTTCAACCCAAATAACAACCACAGGAAGGGTCAACTGAACCACGTGACCAAAGAGGAAGCACAGAATGCCCCAGATATCGTACTCGGTACATTTCCTGTCAACACAATACCTGCCATGGTTTTGTTTGATTCTGGAGCTTCTCACTCTTTCATTTCGAAAAGTTTTGCCTCGCAAACTAATTTTTCGATGCTTCCCTTGGAAAAATCTATGATCGTCAAGTCCCCTGGAATTAAGCAAGTTACCCAGAGTTATTGCCAGGGAGTGATTATTGAGTTTGAAGGTTTGAAGTTTCACGCAAATCTTATCGTGTTGGAAAATAAAGGGCTGGATGTCATCCTAGGGATGGATTGGTTAACCACCAACAAAGCTTTTATTGACTGCTTCAACCGGACCGTGATTCTCACCCACCACCACGGGAAGACCATAAAAGTTTCAGCCAAGGAAAGAAAAATATCCCGGCAACCAAGATTGAACAAGGTGGATATTTCTGAATTGAGCAAGGTTCCAGTAGTGTGTGAATTTCCAGACGTATTTCCCAAAGAACTACCAGGCATGCCACCAGAACGAGAGATAGAGTTCAACATCGAGCTAGCACCCGGAACCGCCCCCATATACAAGAAACCATACAGAATGGCTCCATCCGAATTGGTAGAACTGAAGAAGCAAATAAAAGAATTACTGGACAAAGGTTATATACGAGCCAGCTCCTCACCCTGGGGTTCACCAATTTTATTTGCCAAAAAGAAGGATGGAACACTGAGATTGTGCATAGACTATCGAGCGCTTAACATGGTCACAATCAAGAACAAATATCCGATGCCACGAATAAATGATTTATTTGATCAGCTCGCTCAGGCCAAGGTATTCTCAAAGATTGACTTGAGGTCGAGATACCATCAATTAAAAGTGCGAACCGAAGATATTCCCAAGACAGCTTTCACCTCAAGATACAGATTGTATGAGTTCACCGTAATGCCATTCGGACTAACAAACGCCCTCGCATATTTTGTTCACCTCATGAACAAAGTATTCATGAAGTTTATGGACAAGTTTGTTGTGGTATTTATCGATGATATCCTGGTATACTCCAAGACACCAGAAGAGCACGCTGAACATCTCCGAATTGTACTAGGGGAACTCAGGAAACATCAATTGTACGCTAAATTCAGCAAGTGTGAATTTTGGCTAAGGCAAGTAGGTTTTCTGGGCCACGTACTGACCCAAGAAGATATTGCCGTAGATCCAGAAAAAGTCAAGGCCGTACTTGGCTGGAAGCCACCAGCCAGCGTAACGGACGTACGAAGTTTCTTGGGAATGGCAGGATACTACCGAAGATTTATTGAAGGATTCTCCACCATAGCAAAGCCAATGACGCAGCTACTCAAGAAAGACAAGAAGTTTGAATGGACGGAAGCTTGCGAGAAAAGTTTCATATAATTAAAAAGGAAATTAACGTCAGCACCAGTATTAATTGTGCCGGACATACACAAGAATTTTGAGGTGTATTGCGACGCATCCCGGAAAGGCCTCGGATGCCTGTTGATGCAAGAAGGCAAGGTAGTCGCATATGTCTCCAGACAACTTCGCAAGCATGAAGAAAATTATCCTACTCATGACCTAGAGTTAGCAGCAGTTATTCATGCACTCAAAGAATGGAGACACTTTTTACTTGGAAATCGTTGTGAGATATACACGGACCATAAGAGCCTCAAGTATATTTTCACACAACCGAAACTGAACTTGAGGCAACGACGCTGGTTGGAACTAGTGAAGGATTATGATGTTGGAATCCACTACCACCCAGGTAAAGCAAATGTAGTGGCAGACGCTCTAAGTCGGAACCCTAGCCCAAACGACGACGGCCTGCCAAACCTGAGACCTGAATTTCGGCAGGAGTTTGCTAAACTCAACTTGCTGGTAATCACCGAAGGCAGCATATCAAATTTAGAGGTACAGCCTACCCTGATGGAAACTATTAAAGAGGCTCAGCATGGACACCCCAGCATTGAAGGCATTAAACGAAAGTAAGTTTGGGCAAGGCCCCACAAGTCGTTATCGATAAGCAGGGAATATTGTGGTACGGAGATAGACTTTGCGTACCAAATATCAAGGATCTTAAACAGCACATCTTAGCTGAAGGCCACACCGCCCCGTATTCGATACATCCCGGAGGGGAAAAAATGTACAAGGATATTCAGGAAAAAATTTGGTGGCATGGTCTAAAAAGGGACATAGCCACGTTAATCGCATGTTGTGACTCTTGTCAGCGCATCAAGGCCGAGCACCAGAAACCGGCCGGACTTTTACAGCCAAATAAAATACCCGAGTGGAAATGGGACGAGATTGGGATGGATTTTATTGTTGGGCTACCTCGGTCAAGGCACGGAAATAATGCCATTTGGGTCATTACTGATAGACTGACTAAAGTAGCACACTTCATCCCCGTGAAGACAACCCACACCACTCAGAAACTTGCTAAGCTTTATCTTTCCCGTATCGTCTGCTTACATGGATTCCCAAAGAAAATAATCTCGGACAGAGGCACTCAATTCGTCTCCCGATTTTGGGATCACTTACAACAAGCTCTGGGAACTCAACTGGCATTCAAGACGCATACCACCCCTGGTCGACGGGCAAACCGAGCGAGTAAACCAGATTCTAGAAGATATCTTTGAGAGCATGTGTCCTCACCTATGGGACCAGTTGGGAAGAGAGCTTACCATACGCAGAATTCGCATATAACAACAGTTATCGAGCCAGCCTACAAATGGCACCATTTGAGGCTCAGACGGCGAAGATGTCGTACCCGCTAAATTGATCGGTAACGGAGACAGCCATATCTTGGCCCGACATGCTCAAGGAGGCTGAAGATAAAGTCAAGGTGATTAGGATCGACTCAAGACAGCCCAAAGTCGATGTAAGAGTTATTACGATAAAAACATCGGGAATCAACTTTGAACCCGTGAATTTGTGTACCTACGAGTATCCCTATGAGAGGCCTGCATCGATTCAAGATTAAAGGAAGCTAGCTCCAAGATTCATCGGACCATTCTGCATAAAGTGCACGGAAAGGCACGGTAGCCTACCAGCTAGACTTACCCGAAGATTTATCCGACGTCCACGACGTGTTCCACGTCTCGCAATTGAGGAAGTGCGTGAGCAACCCAGAGAAGCAAGTATCCCATGAAAACATTGACGTGCAGCCAGACCTCACATATCGAGAGCATCCAATAAAAATCTTGGAGGAGTCTGAAAGGAGAACCCGACAGAAAACCATCAAGTTCTTCAAAGTACAATGGAGCAACCACACCGAGAGTGAAGCCACTTGGGAAAGAGAGGATTTTCTTCGGACAGAGCACCCACAATTATTTGAGGATCAGCTGAAATCTCGGGGACGAGATTTTTCCTAACGGGGTAGGTGTTGTGACACTCCAAAAAAAATTGTTTTGGTTTTCAACAAAAACTTTGTTGGTTTTGAAGGAGGTCATTTAAACCCTTCCAAAAAAATCTCTTTCTCTCAAGTATTTTTCCATTTGACAAAAGATTTTATTTTGGCACCTTCTTCAACTTTGCTGTTGGTTATTAAAAACCTTTCTTCTGATTTCCCCCTTCTCAAATTTGTTTTTGGGATTTGTTTTCTTTTAAAAGAAAACCCTAGGAGTTTTGGGTCTTCCCTTATTTTAAAACCACCCATGGTTCTATCATGCCTCTTGTGGTAAATCTTCCCAAAACACCTCCTTCCCCTTTGGGACAATCCAAATATTCTGTCCCAACAAGTCCAACTCATTTTCGGATTTTATTTCATTTATTTTTTTCCCAAAACAATTATGCCCATTATTTTGAGCCTAGGTGATTTGCAAAGCAAGTACCTAATTTCCTTTGAACTTTGCTCTCAAACTAACTTCTCTGGATAGTCCCGAGCACCCACAACCTAGCACCATCAAGATCCACTCTTCTTCTTTTCAAAATTTTCAAGTTTCAGCTTCTGCAAGTTTGGACCAGATTTGTCAAATTTGGTGAAATTCTTATCTCCTCTTCTCCAAAAATTCCACCAAAATTCAGGCAACCTCCAGTTGCAATGAGAAGCCACTCCACCAACAATCAGCTCAAGGAAAAATCCCCACATGCCAAAAGCATTCTGTCGAACACCTAGCATGCACTGTCACTTTGCACTTTCAGTAAAATTCAGAGATTCAGTGTCGTTCTTCGTCAGAGATCAGTTACCTGTCAACAGTGCGCCCTGGCGCGTTGCGCACGGCCTCTCCTCCCGGGCCACAACGCCGCACGCCTCCTTGGACGGATGCAGGCGTCGGTGGCGGCGAGCCTCGCCGGCGTTGGCGGTTTCTGTGGTGGCTGCGCCACCCGTGGCGGCCAGCGAGGGCCCGAGCCAGCTCGCCACGCCGTCCAGCGCCGCCCAACGCTCCCCTGCCTTCCGCGTGGCCATATGCACGCCAGCACACCTCGCGGCACCGTCGCCGTGGCTGGCAAGCACAGGGCGCGCCCTCTGCCGCAGACGGGCCCGCGCCACCCCGTTCTGTCGAAATAAACTCAAAGCTCCTAATCCAAGTCCGTTTAGCGTCTGAATGGAACCAGTGGGCCTCCACGATGACGCTCAGCTCCCTAAACCTCCCCGACCAAGCTCTGCGCCACCGTAACCTTCGCCGGAGAACTCCGTTCACGGCCACAACCTCGGACCGCCTATAAAAAGGGGCCCCGAGCTCGCCCTCGAGCACGCACCATCCCTGCACCTCACCAACACTCCGCCAGGCCACTAGGAGGACCTCGAGGAGGTCTCCTCCCCCAACTCCGGCCGCCCCGTTCCGCCTCGGCCTCCACCTCGATTCACTCCGGTGAGGCCGTCCCCGGCGCCCTAACCTCGTCAGCAACCCTCTCGAGCACCCAGTAGTCTAACCCCCTCTTCAATTTGCTCTTCGCAGCACTCCCCGGCGAGATCCAACCCCTCCCGAACCGCCGTCCGCCGGAGCAACGGCCGCCGACGACCACCACCAGCACCCACCGACGCGGAATGACACCCTGAGCACGGAGGTACCACCCGATCCTCCTGCCTCGCCGTGGATCGCCGCCGGCAACCACCGCAGCTCTCGGGCGCCGACGAGCTCCGTCCCCTCGTTTGAATTTTCAAACCTGACGGGCGGGACCCGCCCGTCAGCCTCTCTGTTCTTTTTTTTGAAACATTTTCTGAAAGCGTATTCTGACAAATGCGCTTTCCAAACTGAATCGTTTTCTGAACTTTTCTGTTCTGCCCCCTGAGTATTTTCTGTTTCATTATAGAAAGGTCCTTGGACCAAAACACTTATAACTTTTAAACAGAAAAGGATTTTTGAGTGATTCTTTTTCTGTCCTCTTCATAATTTTGTCTAGTTTTTTATCAGATTTATGTGAAAAATATTTGGAATATGTTTTGAGCACCCCTTGGTATTTACGTTAGTGCGTATATTTTTGTATACAGTAGATACCGAAGGAGGTGACGGAACCGCGAACTTCACCGAGCTAGGCCCCGACTACTCCAAACCAGGCAAGCATGTTTGAACTTTTGATATGATGAGTGTTTGGGCATGTTTGCATTAATTTAGTTTCATGGCATGTTCATCAGCATCTCGATGAAAGTTTATCTCGTAAAAGTTGAGGCAAGTATGTCTCAGAAACCCATGAGTTGTTGGAAACGAGTTGCATGGCCATGAGTTGGCATGAGAATGGGTAAGATGGCAGTGTTGTAGCATGCCAGTCTTATGCCAGACCATTGACCCAGTGTCAACATAAATCAGTTCAATTCCCGTCCGTCTCCCCTTTCGTACTACCACATGTTTTCCGCAAGGGATATGGCTTAGTAAGTTGCAAACCACTTTCGGTACACACCAAATCGAGAGGCGGGATGAGGGTTCCATGGCCTGGATTAAAGCCTATCATCCGGTCAGGGGCATGGGTGTTTCGGTTGGGACCGAGAGGGGGCACCCTTAGAGCGCGTATATAAATTTGATCCCATGCTATTCGAGATTGTGATCTCCCGTCTCAAAGTTTTTCTTGAGCGCTGTCTAGGGTGATTCCTCAGCAGCGTGAGGTAGGATGGGTGTGTCTTGGTTAGCTGTGTTTTCTCCGAAATACCGTAAACGGAACTAGTCCTTTGTGACTACAGAAATCCGTTGGCTGTGGATATTTTAGTACAAACTCTACAGAGTCAAAAATACTTGAAATCATCCTATTCATGTCCAAGTGATGTGTTCATCTTATCTTGTCAAATGTCATCCGGAGACAAGAACTCCCGAGAACCACATGAATGTTAAAGGTTTCTTTCCGTGGATGGACTAACCCGTTCTTGTCTTGTGATGAATATTTTCCGTGAGCACCATTTCTTGTAAGTTATGAATAATGAAGTATAAGCCCTTTCTGCGATGTCGCTCAGACGTTCGACTGTGGCATTGTTGCTTACTTATTTTTGATATAAGCCCTTTCTGCGATGTCGCTCAGACGTCCGACTGTGACATTGTTGCTTACTTATTTTTGATATAAGCCCTTTCTGCGATGTCGCTTAGATGTCCGACTGTGGCATTGTTGTTTACTTATTTTTGATATAAGCCCTTTCTGCGATGTTGCTCAGACGTCCGACTGTGGCACTGTTATTTACTTATTATTTATATAAGCCCTTTCTGTGATGTCGCTCCGACGTCCGACTGCGGCACACATGTATTTTCTTTCAGTATAAGCCCTTTATGAGGTGTCGCTTAGACGCCCGACTGTGGCATGCTTTACTTATTTGTTCGCCCTTCGAGGTGTCGCTTTAGACACCCGATCGGTTTTTAGTTTATTTTCTTTGGGTTTTCGAGCGGACTACCGCTGATTCCCTTTTTACTTACCTTGCTATACTGATTTGATTGCGCATTGTTAAATTATTCATGTCGCATTCATGCATACATTTCTTATATCTTTTGTCCGAACTGTCTTGCGAGTACTTTCAAAGTACTCACCTGGCTTGTTGATTTGGCGATGTCTTGTGGCGATCTCATGGATGAAGAGTTCGATAGCGAGTCCGACGCCTAGAGGAATCCCACCAGTCTCGTGTGACCCTGGATTAGTCATCGTGTTATATTCGCTTCGCTACCCAAATAAATCCACCGAGCCTCACCTCGGCGCCGATGAGCCGCCATGTAGGAGTCATATCATCCACTCCACTTGTGTTATCCCACCACTTTACCTCGAGTCAGTGGTATGCCACCACTCCATCAGGTCATATCCGCCACTATGTATAATTATTGGCGTGCTTGTAATAATTTGTTGAGCAATATCAGCTCGACCCTGTAATATATTATATGCTACTGGCTTATTTTATCAAGATTTTGTCTACCAGTGAGGAGGATTTTCCTCACACTGGAATTTATAGGTCGGTTTCTCAATAAATATTTTTATTGGAAAACCGGTCGTGACACCCGTCCGGTGGGTCCCCGCTGTTAGGTGGAGGAATAATTATTTTGCGCATAATAAGGAGGCACTTCCTTGCTGCGGCCGTGGACCCAGCTGTCAGCGTCTCCATGCATAGTACTCTTCCGATGGAAGTCGGTCGTTGACCACATTGACCACGCCGCGCCAAGAGCACCACGGCGGTGGACGACGGCGAGGCCTAGGAAGGGGACGATACGGAGGCAGGGAAGACTCGGCAATTGTTTCCCATGTGGAGGGGAGTACGACTGTACGAGGGTTCTTGGTTAAATCTGCCGTCGTCGGAGAATAACAGCAGGTGTGGGTGAGTAGAGGATGGCTAGGCCAGCGATGGGAGTGCTGTGGGGGCGGTGAGGCCTGCAGCGGTAGCACAACCGGGCCGGGAGGAGGGAGTAGGCAGTCCCGCCGGCGCTTGTTTGAGCGGCTGGAGCAGGAAGAGCAGAAATTGAAGAAGCACAACGGCCGTTGGATGGACATCCAACAGTCACTGCTTGTGCGTCAAACTTTTTTTAGGAAAGCCTCAAATCTGTGGAAAACAGCATACATCCCATCTGCCATTATTTCTAATAATTTACAGCCCATTTGCTAATTCTTAAGAGTTTTTTTGGAGCCCATATTCTTTTTGTTAGCATTACAACCCATATTGTGGCCACGGTTAAAACATTATATGAAATTTAGCATATTTCGGTGCGGTCCGAACTGTTTTTAATCCTAAAATTTCGACTCACATTCAAACTTTTTTTAAAAATAAATGTATATCAATATAAAATCCAACAAATTCTCCATGCATAAAAATTAATGTAATTTAAAATCTTGAAATGAAAAAATGATATTTGAAACTAATTGCCGGTTTGATGTGTTTTAAAAATGTACAGCCAATTTCTCATTACTGATGGGCCATTTTCTCGGCCAGCCGAATAAAAGCTCTCCTCGTCTTGAAAGATTTGTAGCCCAAGAGGCCTGACAAAGCAACTTACTTGGCAAATCACAAAAAAACTGGGCTGTGGCCGTGCACCCAGCTGTCAGCCTCTCCACGTACAGTACTCCTCCGATGGAAGTCGTTCCTTGACCACGTTGACCACGCCGCGCGGAGAGCACCATGGCGGTGCACGACGGCGAGGGACGACGCGGAGCCGGGGAAGACGCGGCGTGGAAGCCCGCGCGGGGAGGAGTATGAGGGTTCACTAGTTCGGCTGCGGTGTGAGGCTGCCGTCGCCGCAGGGCCTGGCCAGCAGTGGGAATGGTAGGGGGCGGTGAGGCCTCTGCGGCAGCAGAGCCGGCCATGGGAGGCAGGAGCATGCGGCACGACCTGCGCTGCTTTGGGCGGCTGGAGCAAGAATACCAGAGGTTGAAGAAGCACTACGGCCGTTGGAGGGACATCGTACGGTCACTGGAGCTAGAATCGTTCATATTGACTAAGTTGCCAAAGCCCTTCGTCCCCGTCAACTTAGTAGGCCCACAAGTCATCCTCCCACCAAGGTGGGTCCCAGCTAGCCGGGGGAGTATTCATTTTTGTGTGCGTAATAAGGAGGCACTTCCGGTGGGTCCGAGCTGACAGCGGGGGGAACGTTTTTTTCGTGAAATACGGTGGCCTATCCGGTGGGTCCCAGCAGTAAGGGGGAAACGATTTTTTCGCAAAATACCGGTGGCCCGTCCGGTGGGTCTCCGCTGTCAGGTGGAGGAATAATTATTTTCCGTGTAATAAGGAGGCACTTCCTTGCGGCTGCCGTTGGCCCAGCTGTCAGCCTCTCCACGTACAGTACTCTTCCGATGGAAGTCGGTCGTTGACCACATTGACCACGCCGCGCCGAGAGCACCACATCGGTGGACGACTGCGAGGCCTAGGAAGGGGATGACGCGGAGCCGGGGAAGACGCGGCAGTGGATGCCCACACGGAGAGGAGTACGAGTGTTCACTGGTTCGGCTGCGGTGTGAGGCTGCCGTCGCCCTTGAATAACGAGGGGTGTGGGTGAGTGGAGGGATGGCCTGGCCATTGGTGGGAGTAGTATGGGGCGGTGAGGCCTCCATGATAGCACAACCGGCAGGCAGGAAGGAGCAGGCGGCACGACCGACGCTGCTTTGGGCGGCTGGAGCAAGAAGACCAGAGGTTGAAGAAGCACTATGGCCATTGGATGGACATCATACGGCTACTGGAGTATTGACTAAGTTGACAATGCCCTCCGACCCCGTCAACTTAGTAGGCCCACAAGTCAGCGCAACAATATGGTGGGTCCCAGCTAGCAGGGGGTATTCATTTTTTTGGGCGTAATAAGGAGGCACTTCCTTGCGTGCGAAGATATAGCTGGTGGGTCCGACCTGGCAGCGGGGGGAACGTTTTTTTCGCGAAATACAGAGGCCCTTCCTGTGGGTCCTAGCTGTCAGGTGGAGGAATCATTATTTTGCGCCTAATAAGGAGGCATTTCCTTGCGTGCGGCCATGGACCCAGCTGTCAGCCTCTCCACGTACAGTCCACTTCCGATGGATGTCGTTCATTGACCATGTTGACCAGGCCGCGCCGAGAGAACCAGGGCGAGTGACGGCGGCGAGGCCTAGGAAGGAACGACACGGAGCCAGGGAATACTCGGCAGTTGTTTCCCACGCGGAGGAGTACGAGGGTTTACTGGTTCGTCTGCCGTCACCGGAGAATAACAGCATGTGTGGGTGAGTAGAGGGATGGCTAGGCAAGCGATGGGAGTACGGTGGGGACGTGAGGCCTACGCGGCGGCATAGCCGGCCGCGGGAGGAGGGAGCAGGCAGTCCCGCCGGCGCTTGTTTGATCGGATGGAGCATGAAGAGCAGAGATTGAAGAAGCACAACAGTCGTTCGATGGACATCCAACAGTCACTGCTCTCGTCTGTTCACTAAGTTGACAGGGCATTGCGTGTTCGTCAACCTTTTTTTATGAAAGCATACGCGTGAACCTGTAGTAGGCCCACAAGTCAGCCTCAAATCTTTGGAAACCAATATACAGCCCATCTGCCATTATTTCTAATAATGTACAGCCCATTTGCTAATTCTTAAGAATTTTTTTGGAGCCCATCTTCTTTTTGTTAGCATTACACCCCATATTGTGGCCATGGTTAAAAAGTATATGAAATTTTTCATATTTCGGTGTGGTCAACTGTTTTTAATCCAGAAATATCGATTCACATTCAAACTTTTTTGAAAAATAATTTATATAAATATAAAATCCAAATAATTGTCCACGCATAAAATCAATGGAATTTAAGATCTTGTAGTTAAAAAAATTGAAACTAATTCCCGGTTTGATGTGTTTTAAAAATGTACATCCCATTTCTGGGCAAACCGAATGAAACTCTCCTCGTCTTGAAAGATTTGTAGCCCAGCAGGGCCGATAAAGCAAGTAGGCCTTGTTTGGGTATTTCTTTAAAAAAATAGAACTGGGCTAGCCATTTTCAGCAAGAAAAAACACAACTGGGTCATGATGTGGTAAACATAAATAAAACCACAGGCTAGGCAGGACACAGCCCCAAGACAGCCCATTGTTACCCTGATCCATCGCTAAAACTAGTATAAATAACAATTGCTTGTTCCTAAAAAACTACGCGACTTCTTTGGGTCCACAGTGTCGGCCGCTCGTAGTGTAATTCTCTCGCTTATTGACTATGTTGACAATGGCGTGAGCCCCGGATGTCCAACCATTAGGAGGAACCATATTTTTGGGCTTGTACTATAGAGGCACTTGCTTGCGTACTACCATGGCTGGTGGGTCCCTCTTGTCATCCTCTCCACGTCTGATCATCTCCTTGTTCCTCTCGGTTGTTGATAGCGTTGACAATGCAAGAGGCGGCGCACATGAACAGCAAGACCAAGGCCGCAAGGTGGAGGGCGACGGCGAGGCCTCGGGCGGAACGAACAGAGCCGTTGAACATCGCGCCGTCCATCGCAGGCGGAGGGGATCTGAGGTTGACTGGTTCGGCGAGGTGCGTGTTGGGGCTGGCGTCACGGAGAATAATAGGAAGTGTGGGGAATAGAGGAGGGACTGGCCAGCGTTGGAGAATGCGTCTGACGCGGCGGTGGGCGCAGCCAGCCATGGGGCGGGAGTAGGCGAGCCGCCGGGTGGTTGGGTTTGGGCGGCCGGAGGAAGAAGAAGACAAGAGATAGAAGATACACGACAGATGTTGGATGTCAATCCAACGGCTGGTAGGCAGAATCGTTTGTTGACTTGCTAGTAAGTCGACACAACCTTGGATAGGCTATTTCCTCACGGGTCCCAACTGTCAGAATCCAAATCTGTCATGGTCATGCAGCCTTTTCTATGAAAATTTACAGCCCATTTGATGTGCTAGTTCGAAATAAATTTGTGGGTGCTGGTGGGGGCTAATCACTTGGCTTCTGTAATGCACAGTGAGCTCAAGAAGCCGGCGAGAGTGATGTTATTTCCCTTGGTTGGGATTTTTTACAACATTTCACTATAAATTAAATGAATGGCAAGTCATTTGCCTTGTTTCAAATAAAATATTACAGTCACAGCCGAGTTGAAAAGGGCAGGAACATCTAGCTCCAGCTTACAAACTGTACAAAAGCACAATGGTTAATTGTTCATCAGGTTTACAAAAAAACCAGATTGAAAAGGGCAACAACATCTAACTCCAGCACTGTTTTCGGCAGCCACAGTCAAATGGATTGGTCAGGTCCATAGAATGAACATCCTGGGTCGTAAAATTTACTAGATTATAACCACAATATGTTGTAAATAGAAGCCCGACACGTTCAGAAGCTCTTTTGCCCACCTGAAACTCCTTTTTTTGCTCTTCGACATACCCATCCGTCAAAACCATGCTGCTGATAAACTTAAGCCTGATGGACAATAGTAACCTCGCATTCAGCAGGAACAATGTGACAAATCTTGTGTTTGCACAGTTGGCTACATATCGTTCTAGCGTTATTGTCTTCAATCGAATCTCATGAGAAGTGAGAAAATCCCGATGCTTACGAATCCACCGATTGGTTCTAACTTTCTTACCCCGTCCTGTTGCCTAAATATACATGAAGATTGAAAACAGTTAAGGTCTAAAAGAAGAGTGTCGAAAGAGCAACAGCTGAACGGTTAATTCTAGTACACTATATGCGGGCTTCCAATGTGCGTGAAATTATCACCTTTATATACAACTTCTCCAGGCATGGAAAGCATTGCAGAAAGCTAATAATCTTGTTCAGATCAAAACTATTCATTTGGATATATAAGATCTTGACAGAATCCAGCACCATTGATAGGCCATCCATGGATAAACTCTTCATTGAGCATAGAACATAATATTAGTACAAAATGTGTACTCCAAGATGATATATAAATTATCTTGAAATTTAAAATGCAGCTTATGGTTACAAGTGTAGATGATAATATAAAGTACCTGAAGAACTGTGGAACCAAACACCATATTGGAATGAGCACAGAGATCATGTATTACACCCGAGGTCTCTGTTGGTGTCAAAACTGGCGGATCTCGGGTAGGGGGTCCCGAACTGTGCGTCTAGGCAGATGGTAACAGGAGACAAGGGACACGATGTTTTACCCAGGTTCGGGCCCTCTTGATGGAGGTAAAACCCTACGTCCTGCTTGATTGATATTGATATTGTGGATGTTTACAAGAGTGGATCTACCACGAGATCAAGGAGGCTAAACCCTAGAAGCTAGCCTATGGTATGATTGTAAGGGTTGTTGTTACATCCCTCGGACTAGAGCCATCCGGTTTATATAGACACGGAGAGGGCTAGGGTTACATAGAGTCGGTTACAATGGTAGGAGATCTACATATCTGTATTGCCAAGCTTGCCTTCCACGCCAAGGAAAGTCCCATCCGGACACAGGGCGAAGTCTTCAATCTTGTATCTTCATAGTCTTGGAGTCCGGTTGATGATGACAGTCCGGTCGATGATAGTCCGGCCGATGATGGTAGTCCGGCTATCCGGACACCCCCTAATCCGGGACTCCCTCAGTAGCCCCTGAACCAGGCTTCAATGACGATAATTCCGGCGCGTGTATTGCTTGGCATTGCAAGGCAGGTTCCTCCTCCGAATGATAGAAGATTGTGAACACCAGGATAGTGTCCGGCTCTGCAAAATAAATTCCACATTCCACCGTAGAGAGAATAATATATACACAAGTTCAATCTGCTGACGTTTTCTGCGGCATGACGTCACGCCACTACCAAGCCATTATTTAAATCGTTTTTTACTCTACCACCTCAGCGCATTTAGCGAATCGGTTTCCTTGGCATGTCTTGTCGAAGCAGAGATCGTGTTTCCCCTTAATTCGGGATTCTCATCAATACGGACGTGGGTAACCCAACCGCGCTATTGATGGTGACGCTTGGGAGATAAGCGAGTTTTACCAGGCTGGTGGGGGACGCGTAGACTTCGCCCGCCCATATAAGAGATAAGGATTCACCTTCTCACCTACACCCTTCTTCCTCCTTTGCTTATCCATCTCCGCACACTCGAGCTCCAGCGCCCAAGTTCGCGCATCTCGTCTCAACCTTCCCCGACCATGTCGGGGCGGGAGGTAAATGGTTGGCCTCCACCATTAAGGAGGAGCACATCGCCAAACTGCTGCGGCGCGGATACCTCTCCGGCGACATCAGCACCAGCTGCCCGACGAGGCAGCTCATCCCACCCCTGGCCCCATGAGAGGTCGTTTTCCTTCCCCACTTCCTCCATGGACTGGGCTTTCCACTTCACCCCTTGTCCAGGGGCTCATGTTCTACTACGGCCTGGATTTCCATGATCTGGCGCGAACTTCATCCTCAACATCTCGGCGTTTATCGTGGTGTGCGAGGCCTTCCTCTGCATCCAGCCCCACTTGACTTGTGGCTCAAGACCTTCAATGTCAAGCGAAGGTAGTGAATAGCACTCAAGCGGAGTGCGGGCGCCATGTTGGGCAAGATGCCCAATGTCCTTTAGTTGAAGGGCCTTCGTGGAATCCGTCAAGGGTGGCAATCGGGGTGGTTCTATATCACCGAGCAGCGTGACCCTACATGGGCGGCCCCCGATTTCAGATCTAGTATCCCCATAGCTCACCTCCTGGAAAGAGAAGGGCTTGGCTGTGGGGTAGTTCGGAGGAGCGACGGGACTCAAGCACGTATCCGAAGCTGGTGAAGAAGCTCGGGCTGGTTAACGTGGTCAAGTCATGCTCGTCCGCGGATTCTCCCATGCCAAGAGCGGGCATTCAATCTGTGGGAGTTCGATCCGGAACAGCACCAGCGCTGGCGGGCTCTTGACATGACGTCTGGCGCTGGAGGTGCTATTCAAGGCGCGAAGCCCCGCATCCAGCGATTGAAGATCGCGATTTCGCTTCAGCGCCAAGCCAGCGAGGTAAGTGATTCTACCCCTTTACGGACACTTGCTTTTCATAGTTTGACTCTATGTGGGTTTTAATTTCCCTTTTCCTTTGATAGGACTGGATGAGGAAGGCGGAGCAGATTATCTGCCCGGCTCCTATGCCGAAAAATCGATGAGCGCCCCTCTAGCGAGGTTGCTGGTTCGGCACCGCACGTGGTGCGGAGAAGAAGGCCAAGAAGGAGGCCACGGGTGCTCGAAAGAGTTCCGTTTGCAGGTGTCCGGCGACTCGGGCGGACTCCTCCCAAAACGAGGAGGAGAAGAGGACTCTCTCCCAAAGGAGGAGAGAGGAAGGAAGGATTCCCCAATAGGGGAGGCGAAGGGTCAAGAGGGAAGGACTATTCCCGGACAGCTCCACCAACGTCAGTGTTGGCGAGGAAGAATGGCCTTCAAGGGCCAGGCCTCCGGTGAGATCGTAAGTATCCGGTTTCCTGAATGATTTATAATTTATTTTTCTGCGTCACATAGTGTCATTACGATGCCGCATGCTGCCTGTAGTCCGGCCGGTGATGATCTCCCGCTTCATCGGCGGGTCGTTGGCTCCGTCGGATGTAGACTCCATCCCGACCGCCTCCACCCTCGCGACACCGAGGGCGCCGAGGTGGGATCCCAGAAGGGACCCATCGGGGAGGCTCGGGCGCCATAAGGCGTCCTCCGGACTTTGCGCGGACTCCATATCGAGCCCGCAGTGGTTCCGGAGTCCGTGGCGCGCCCTTCTAATGAAGGGCAAGACCATGGCGCCGGGCTTCCGTCCCAACCGGGCGCGGGCAATTTGTTGGGCGCTGCAGGCGCTTCCATCGAGGAAGAACACCGCACTATTATGAGTGCGGTGATTCCTCAAGTGCAGCTTCGCCAAGGCGGGCTGACCAAGCTTCTGATAGCCTTCTATCGGGCTTTGAGGTAAGAGGTTAAAATATGCAATGTAATACCGCATAGACAGTAGCCCCGATGCTCGGTTCGGTGTTGGGAAGAAAAGCGGACTGAGGATCTGAAAAAAAGATATATCTGTGAGGGTTGCTAAAAATTATGTCAATATGGGTTGCAGGCTGCGCTGCTGACCTCTGCCGCCTTGACTGCGGAGGTCGGTGCTTTGAAGCAGAGGCTCGGCGGTCGAGCAAGAGCTCGGCCGCCAAAAGCAGCTCGGGACAAAGAAGGTGAGTAACACCACTTTGAACTTGTACCTTACAGAAAAGGATTTAGGTTGCAACAAAAATAACAAGGATAACATGGATGCTGCGGGGGCCACGAGCAGGTGGCGACCACAGAAGGAGGTCGTGTCATGACGAGCATAATGCAGCCACGGAACAGGCAGAGCGAGAAAAGCAAGAGGCGCGGGTGGCGGTGGTTCAGCAAGAGCTCCAGGCTCTCATGGAAAAGCATGAGAGTTTGGAGCATGACTCAAAGACTTCGAGTCAGAGCTTGCCTCGGCTCTCGGAAGTGCTAAAACTGCCAAGGCCGATGCCCATAAGTCCCTTCAAGAGATTGAGTTGGTGAGGAAGATAGCGGCGGGTAAGGCATTTTTCATGCAAAGCAAGCATGTGAATGTAAATTACGTGTTACTTACCCGAATTGGAGCTCTCGAGGCGTTTGCAGATCTGCCTCATGGCGTGTCGATGTCGCCGCATTCTATCGAGCCGAGGAGGGAGCTCAGCGGAGAAGGTCTTCGGTCTCGGTATCTTTGAGGCCGGCCATCTAGTGCCCCTAGCGACCAGTGAAGCAGCTGGTCGAGCTTCCTAAGGTGGCGAGCAGGCCATGAAGGGCCTCATAGTCCGGATGTGGCTGGAGAGGCCATGCACAGGAGCTACTTGGCCTCGTCGCGACGGCTGGTCGATCGTGCCCACAGGTGGAGGTTATCAAGCGCTCCGCTGTATTGAAGGTGCTCGTCGGGCCCTTGCCAGCGCAAAAGGTGCATTAGGGGCAAGCTGGATGCGGAGAAGCTAATCAGCGCAGCGCCACCAGCGGGCAAGGAATATCTTCGCCGAGATGTACTATAAGACTGTCTGAAGAGCGCCCGCAAGATTGCGGATGAGTGCCCCGAGGATGTAATTATTGAGTAAATTAGCAATGTGTTATCCTATGCGCTAAAAACTTTGTTCATATCGCTAAGCAGCGCTTGTTAATTTAAAATATTACCTTACATGCGGCCGTTTATTAAATCGAGAGATGGCAAGTCGTCGGCTTCAGCCCCCATGCCACAGTCTTTGGGGTGTTCGGGATAAACTTGAGCACTCTTGTTCCCATTTTGGGTCCATCTAGGGGGCGCTCAACATAGCGAACAAGGCAACGGACTTATAGTGCTTGAACACTCTCACTTAGCCATAGAATTCTATAATTTTAAATTTGGTGAAGCCCCTAGTATTCGGAGGACGAATTAGGGCGCTATCCATGCCTTCATCGGACATTATCCGAACTTCGCTCGAGCGGCGTAGGTCTTTAAGGACCGAAAGGACCTCTCGAACAGTGACCAGTCTCTCGCCTTATCATGACAGTCAGTTTTAGCTTTCTCCTTTGAGGCGTTAACCCGGCTCAACGAGGCGCAATCGCAGTGGTTCTCCCGTGCTACCTTAGCGATAGAGCGGGCGTAAGGTGCCAAACATGGGGCCGGGCAAACCAACTATTGACCCAAGACATGATTGAGCCGATTCATATAATGCTATAAGTTGAGGTGCCGCACTTGTGAAAGTGTTAGGACTTTATCACACCATAATGCGGAGAACATAAGCCCTGGTGTATTTGGCGTACCAAAATGTCTGGTGCAACATGTAAATAAATGAACATATATATATATAAGGTAATGCAATTATGGGCAAAAAGTGCTGCATTTTATTCGAGAAGATATGCTATGAGTGCGGAATGATACAAATAGTGCAGAAAGCAAGGGATTGGACGAATTAAAGGCGTCTCCCTCTAGGGGTAGGCCGCGGAATGTTGTATTTAACAAATTTAATGTTGTATATCATGTTTACCGTCCGAACTAGAGGGGGCAATCCCTTTTGTCCTCTATTGTTCGGCGGCCGGGTCTCTTCCTCGTCGTCGCTGTGTAGCCCCTTATCACTGTTTTCGGCGATTAATTTTCCTGCCTGCTTGAATACCCAACAATCTCTTTAGGTGTGGTTAGCTGGCTTTTCGGGGGTTCCATGTATTTGACAGGAGCGATCGAGTATTCGGTCCAAATTGGACGGGCCCGGAGTGGTTCTATTGAATGGCTTCTTCCGTTGACCGGGCTTGGAGCCTCGGAATCCGGTGTTGACTGCCGTATCCTCATTGCTGTCACCGTTAATGCGGCGTTTGTTTTTGTTTCGACGCAACCTGCCACTGCGGTCCTTGGTATCCGGACTGCCAGCGTTTTTGCTGAGGTTGTTGCTGCGAGCTAGCCAGCTATCCTCTCCCGCACAGAAGCGGGTCATGAGTGATGTGAGGGCTGCCATGGATTTCGGCTTCTCCTGTCCTAGGTGGCGGGCCAGCCACTCGTCGCGGATGTTATGTTCGAAGGCAGCGAGGGCCTCTGCATCCGGACAGTCGACGATTTGATTTTTCTTTGTTAAGAACCGTGTCGAGAATTGCACGGCGATTCGTCAGCTGCTGGATTATGTGGCTTAGGTCATCTGCGTCCGGTGGTAGCACATCGTGCCCTGGAAGTTGTCGAGAATGCGGCTTCCGGTCTTCCAACATCAATTGACTCTGCGGGCAGGCTGTTAAGCCAATGCCGAGCTGGTCCTTTAAGCAGGCGGAGATATTTGATGGCGTGAAGATGCGTCGCCCTTGGGCCATGTGTATATGGAGGAGATAATCCTCAATCCAAACCGCGGGGTCTGTTGTGCCATTGTAGGATTCGATATTAACAGGTTTAAACCCTTGAGGTTTGATGATCCATTACTTCGTCGGTGAAGCATAGTGGGTGTCTTGGCGCCTCTGTATTGAGCAATATCGCGGCGTAGTTCGAAGGCGTTATCTGCTGTGTTCGCCCGGCGGAGTAGTTGTATCCGGTGACGGTATTAAATCGTGGGTCTTGGGGCGCCCACGTGATCCATAGATAGATCTGGATTGTCTTGCCTTGTCCTCAATATATCTACGCAAGTCCGCGCATTCCCCGTGGCTTCATGCTTTTTGGGTGATGCGAGTGCGGTTTTAGTGGAGGGCTTGCGCCTCTCTCGCATGCAGCCACGAGGTGGTCGGTCTGCCGTATTGTCAGCGCTGGTGATGTAGGTTTGTGCGCTTCCTCCTCTAATCGGGGAGCAACTTGCGTTTTGGGTAACTTTTGGAGGCGTTCGAGTTCATACTCTTCACCGCGAGGACCTCGGTCCATCTGTCGGCCAATGGGTCTTGATCGGCTTGAAGCTGTTGTTGCTTTTTCTTTAGGCTGTTTGCCGTGGCCATTAGCCCTCGTCTGAAACGCTCTTGTTCGACGGGATCCTCGAGGCCGCACGACGAATTAAATGCGTCGTCGAGGCTTGCCTCGTCTCGGAGGAGGTAAGTAATTGTCATCCTCGGCCTCTTAAATGCGCCGCCCTCTCGTGAGGGCTTGCTTCGCCTCCTCTGCTGTGGATCGTCTTTGGAGGGAGTTGTCTTCGGCACTTTCGGGGTGTTATTATCTCCTGTGCGGAATCTCTATTCTTGCCTGGCGGGATTTAGGCGGAGCCACCGGCGTCGGCGCTTGGGCTGTTTGTTTAAGGAATCGGCCTCCGTTGCTTCTTCGCCGTCCCCATCTTTTGGGGTGTCCACCATGTATATGTCGTATGACGAGGTGGTCTTCGGTGTCCTGTAAGCACGGGTTCTTGGTAGTCTCCAGCATCGTCGTCCATACCGTCGATGTCTTGAATCGTGGTCGAAATGCGTCGGTTAAATCGTCGGCGGTGGCTCTGAAGTGGGTGGTGGGTGGGCTCTGAATTTCTTCGTCGTCCGCGTCCCAACCATCCTGGCGTGGTTCGGCCGAGGATCTCGAATAGCGAGAGATTCTTGATGAATTTATGATATCGCCCGAAGGCGAGTGCTGAAAAGATGTCCGCAGCGGTGAATTCCATGATCGGCGCCCAATCGGATTCGACCGGGAGGCGCGGGAGGTTGAGTCCGGCGAGAGTCCGGCACCTCGGAATCATGAGCTTTATGCGAGGACAAGGTAAGTGTTGGCTCCATCGCCGTACAAGTTGCAGCTCGGCGGTGTCAGCCATCCGTCCTTAATCCGAGTGATCGGCTCCGGACTATGGGTCGGAGCGGATTAGTGTCTGACCTCAAGGTGTTGTCCGGCGGCGAGTTAGGTCATGCCCATCGTGACAGCGCGGCAGGCTCGGTGTGGCTCAGATCCATCGAAGATCAAGTCCCGTGGATATCGGCCGGGAAGTTTAGGCTTCAAACCTGACTGACGGCCAGGGCGTAACTTCGATCTGCTCGGATGGCCAAGTGAGTTGGCCCGCGATCTGCAAGCCGCCGAATACGAAGATCTGTCCGGGAGAAAAGTCTCACCCAGGATTGCGTCGTTGTCGATTGAAGAGGCCATCAAGCCTATCGGTGACGACACAGAGGAACTCTCAATGAAAGCACCAATGTCGGTGCCAAAACCGGCGGATCTCGGGTAGGGGGTCCCGAACTGTGCGTCTAGGCGGATGGTAACAGGAGACAAGGGACATGATGTTTTACCCAGGTTCGGGCCCTCTCGATGGAGGTAAAACCCTACATCCTGCTTGATTGATATTGATATTGTGGATGTTTACAAGAGTGGATCTACCACGAGATCAAGGAGGCTAAACCCTAGAAGCTAGCCTATGGTATGATTGTAAGGGTTGTTGTTACGTCCCTACGGACTAGAGCCATCCGGTTTATATAGACACGGAGAGGGCTAGGGTTACATAGAGTCGGTTACAATGGTAGGAGATCTACATATCCGTATCACCAAGCTTGCCTTCCACGCCAAGGAAAGTCCCATCCGGACACGGGGCGAAGTCTTCAATCTTGTATCTTCATAGTCTTGGAGTCCGGTTGATGATGACAGTCCGGCCGATGATAGTCCGGCCGGTGATGGTAGTCCGGCTATCCGGACACCCCCTAATCCGGGACTCCCTCAGTCTCCATTTTAGGCGTAGAGAGGACGGTTATTTGCAACGGTGAATAACTAGAATCAAGGATCAACCTTTGAAGTGAAGGGGCATCTTGGATGATGAGCTGCCTTCCGTCAAAAGAAATTCCAATTCTTACAAGGTTAGGCGACTTTTTTTGGAGACAACCGATTCTAACTGTGAAAAGAAGCACCAAGCACTCCAAGCAGCGAGGTAGCTGGAGTGGATGATGCTGTGCAATGAGGCCTCCGATATCTGAACCCGCATGCGTGAAAGTTTCTTGAGAAATGGGAGTCGAAGGTTTAGTACAGTTATGCAGTAGGTAGCACAGTATAAAGGTGGCGGTGTGGAGAGAGAGGAAAACGCGAGATGGACATCGGTCTTTGAGGGCACAAGTTCATGGCGTTAAATATGTGGTATGTGATTTCGAGGGAATAGTAGAACTCAAGCAGCTGTAGTTACGTGAACTCGGGGATTTCAACCAGGCGTCCACCATGCAGGCGTGGTGCGCTTGCTCGAGTAGCATGACGGGATCAGAGGCTTTGAGCGGAGCCTGGTGGGAGGAGATGATGGCTCTGGGATTTCAAAATCATTGAAGAGAGATGGCGGCGACGATCGAGATTAAGAGACACGGTGCGCCATAGAGGCGCCATCAATTGAGAGGACTTGGGTGCGGCAGCAATCCTTGGTGGGAGAAGCGAGATGATCTCCCCAGGGCGGTGTCCGGAGATCGCTAATCACGGTCCACCCGAGATTCTGAGTTCCTTGGATCCGGTGGGGGGGGGTCGCCGCTTCTCCCAGCTGCTTGTCTGCGGGATCTACAACAGTGTCGCTTGTTGGCGAGAGCCTCATCCTCTTGGCGTTGGGGTCAGCCGACTCCATTTTCCTCGAGGGCATCGCGTCGCTCACGGTTTGAGCAGAGTAACGAATGACGAGCCTAGTTGTAGTCTTGACGAAGAAGAAGGGAGCTGGGGGTTTTACATAGGAGTGACGAAGAAGGGGAGCTGGGGTTTTACTGTAAGAGTGAGGTGAGGAATTTGGGGGTGCAGTGGAGCGGTGGCGTGAGTGGGTGGGAGCAAGGAGGAAGAAGAGCACCCAGGTTTTGGGGGGGGGGTGTGCTGGGTGTGGGTAGCGCCTCTCATACGGTAAATATATGGGATTTTGAATTGATTTTACTATTTACTAGTGTGGATGGACTGTTTTGTCTTGGGCCCAGAGAAAAAATTACTACTAGTACAGTGGAGACACTCTACCGCTTCTGGCTCCTCCTAGGTCATTGAAATGTCTCCCTCTACTGAATGTCGTTATACTTTTGTTCACCGACATGAGGGCCATGCAGCGCGCGGGCCCAAATGCCATCCACCAAATTAGAAGGCACTATGCAGGTGGAGAGTCACCCCGGTCGTACCGCAGCAGTAACGAGGCGTCGTATCACAAAATCCCACCTCCCCGCAGTCTAAGTTTGACAAATGAAGCAACCATCATTTCACTCTTCGCTGAATCCACTTCTCCCTCACTATCTTCAAGAAAGGTAACACTCGCATCTGCCACTGTTCTTCTCGCCGAACGAAGGGAAGGTAAGCGGATCCGTGATGTTGGTATATTTTCGTTTAGAGAAAAAAAAAGAACTTTTGCAAAGCAGTAACCAATCCTCACTCTCTTTTTTGTTTCATTGTCATTGCGATTGTGTTTTCCTTTCAGTGGTCTCCTAGTAATCGTCAGTTTCATGATGGACCAAGGAGAACCAAGCAAAGATCTGCCGATATTGGAGCAGACGTGGGAGGCTGATCCCCACGAGACAGAGAGCTCCAAGAAGATGGAGGCAACCACCGAGCTGACCACAGATACGCTCACGGCCACTACTGAGATGGTCACCGCCCCGTTTGAGGTTACAGCCCCCCGTGGCACTGCAGGAGCAGTTTTCCCCCTTCGAGGAAGTGTCCCCCCCGTGTTGAGCTGCCCAAGGTGATTTCCTTCTTTGCCGATCTCGATTGTGGTTTTTCATCTAAGTATGTGGTGATTTTTTTTAGAAAAGGAAGTATGTGGTAATTAATAATGCAAAATTTTATTTGCTTCGATGCCATGGTATACATAGTGGTTTAAATAACTTGTGTTTCTTATCTTTGAAAAGTAATTCAGAATTTGTTTCTGTTTCAATTAGAGCCACACGCAGACAAGGATTGTGTGGTTGTACATGTCACTCGCTATGAGGCGGACGACCTGAATATACGCACTGGGAAAACAGAGTTCTTAAGCTGTTGGATCCTGGAAGCCATTTGCGGTTATACCAATGAAGAGTTGTATTCCAGCCTCACTGTTGTCAGGTGTGTTGTCCAGGGTGTACTGAAGCACAAGAAGTTCAAAGCTACTCCTTTGTTTGTGAGGCATCTTGTTCTTGTCAAGCTTACGCAGAAGATGGCGTGGCATGCCTCCACAAACAAGTTTATCGATGGCAAGGCCACAAGGTTGTCTTCATGAAGGTTCACGAGTTGAGCTGCTGCGGGACGTCCTCGATGATGTTCATGGCAAGGTTCATCTTGTGTCCAGTCCAAATTAGATCGAGGCATGAAATAGTTGCCCCAGCTAGTGTTTAATAGCAGTTTGTATTGTGTCTAATTATCCGAACCTTGCCTATTATTGACCCCTCTGGGGCTAGTACTCTGTTTGAATCCGTCTATGGGAACTGCTGCTACTTTTGTGTGCCCGTGAATCATGTGAGAACCATCGTAATTGTTGCCGAAACAGATGCGTCCTCACTAGTTTTTTCATGAATATGGCATGGTAAGACATAAGTTGCACTACAAAAAAATACACTTCCGTGATGATACGAGTTTGTCACAGTAGGTCGTGTTTTTTGTCATGCATGTACATCCATGACGATTTTATGATAGAATCAAGATAGTCATACATGTGCTGCCGTAGAAGTGTTCCATGACATTACCAAAATTATCATCACGGAAGTGTCCACTTCCATGACGATAAATCGCGTCACGAAGTGCTTTCGTCAAGGGTGACCGACCGTGGCATCCACCGTAGCGGAACACCGTTAAGCTATCGGGTCGGGTTTTGGATCGATAACCCATTAACAACCCGACTAATGGGGATTTTCCCGTGTAAAATCATCATTGGCTGGAGGAAACATGTATGTCGGCTCATCGTTGGGGCAGATGTCATCCACTCATTAGACGAAGGCGCCTATGATACGTCGACCGTGGCGCGATTATGAGGCCCATTCACGTGAAAAGGCTGGCCCGTTTGACTTGGTCAAAAGGTGGCGGGTCGGCCCATGGAAAGCTTGTTAACGGCCTGTTAGCATATAGCCCATTTATAGCCCGCTAACCCAAGGCCTGTTCGCCCTATCCGAATTAGGACCCGATGGCGTCATCTCGGCCATCCAATATGACTCCAGCCCATTTTCACTTCTGGCCCATGTATGGCCCATGACGTCTTTCGACCCATATGAGGCCCTATGTAACTCTTGGCCTATTAACGGCCCGTGGTGAAACTGGCCCGCAATGAACAGCGTATCACTTTACACCCATTAACGGCCCGTGGTGAAACTGGCCCGCAATGAACAGTGTATCACTTTATACCCATTAAGGGCCTGTTATTCAGTTAGGCCGTTTCGAGCCCATGTTATCTCTCGGCCTTCTCAGAGCCCATTTATTCTTGGGCTCATTTCCAGCATTCGTTTACTGATGGCCCGTTACTGTCATTTTCTTCTTGTGGGCCAAATTCAGCCCGTGGTTACAGTCGCCCATTTGTGGTCCGTTAATACGTTGGGCCATTTTCATAGCGTCGTCAAATACGACCTATTAACGATGACCCGTTATGGTCGGCCCATGAACGGGCGATTCCAACTCTAGCCCTTTTACGGCCATAATGCGGCCTGTTATTGGCCCATGTTTGTGTCGATCCTCTGACCCGTATAAGGCCCATTGATGATCTGACCCGTAGAAGGCCCATTGTTTCTCTGGCCCGTAGAAGGCCCTCTTGTTTCTCTGACCCGTAGAAGCCCTCTCATTTCTAGGGCCCGTAGAAGGCCCACTGTTTCTACAGCTCGTAGGAGGCCCAGTGTCACTACAGTAAATATTAGCCCATGGTTATTGTGGCCTAGTTTTAAAAAATAGGTTATTGCAGCCACTAGCAAACCGCGGAAAAAGAACTACACTGACTACAAGCAAACAAAAAAACAAGACAACAAGGAAATAGATAAGCAAGCAACTTATGCTAAACTATCACGACTATTACACATATTACATCCACTGGGCATCAAAGTTCGCCACCAGTGCAAATATAGGGAACAAAGCAGCATATCATATACACTGGTTGTCAAAGTTGGCGACCAGCGCAAATAAATGCCACAGCAAAACAAATCCTGGCTGAAACCACTTCAGAAGATCTCAAGTAAAATATCACAGGGACCCATAATGCTGGCAAGATGCTTAGCAAGCTTACTAACTTTCTCTTGTTTGGCGCTTAAATCCTCGAGCGCTTGTTGTTGCACCAGAAAATATGGATCTGAATTCTGCAGGGACTTCCTCAGTCCTTCAGCTTCCTGTCTCAGCACATCTGATCGATGTCTTTCAACTTGAAGTTGAGACTCAAGAAGACGAACTGATTCAGGCAGCGAGTTCGAAGAGCTTGTGCCAGCAGTAGTGGCCAGTAACTCGAACACTACATCAAGACAGGACTTTTGGGTTCCCACACTGTCGTCGGGATAGTTTTTATCAGCTTTCTTGGAGACAAACAGGGATGTCTCACTATCTTGAACATCTGCATTACTTCCTTTACCATTGGATAGCGCGGTACTGTTCTCCAATATTTTGTCCGCATTCTAAAAGAGAAACAAGAAGACACATCACATGTTTACCATGTTGTATATGAAACTCATTTTGGTAAATGAGTTCAGTAGGAAAGTGGACAGGATAACAGCACGAAACAAACATATATCTATGTACCATGGTCACTTTATGGTCTCTATCATTCTAGTTTTTGTTGCCAAATCAAGATAGAGACACAGTTCAAATAATAATTGTTCAAGACAAAGCAGAATAGACAGAATATAAGTGTGGGTAACTATAGAGCAATAACAACACTTGTAATGTGCATGACATCAGAACATAACTGTTTATTCAATTGAAACTGAAATCAACATAGAGCAGGTTACAACAGCAAACCAGTTAGAGAAACAGGTTTAAAACATACCTGTTGCGCCATTGGAGTTTCAATTCCATCCTTCAAATTTGAAAATAGTTGGTATGAGTAAATACAGTAATGCAACAGCAAAGGAGTATGAATCATAGCTACAGAACCTGACCAGAGAACAAATCTTCTTCTCCTTTAAGCGTTGAGTTGGGATTGAATTGGTGGTCCTCGTGCTTTGAGGCACTGCAGTTCCCTTACTAGCTGCTTTCGTGTTTGGGTGCTCTGTGGTGGAGACGGTGTTGTGTCAACTGGAACTGGGTTACTATCTGCCGGGGTGGGGTTAGAAGGGGTGTAGTTGGTTCTCTGTCCAACTGGGTAGGGGTACAATCTGCGAGAGTCTAGGTTATGTATGGTGGATCTAGTCCTTGGGCAAGTACAACCGTGGTTCTATCTGCATCAACTGGGCACTATCTTTTCTGAAGACCGTGTTGTTACTCCCTTAGATACTGCCATCACTGACGGTGTCCTGGACTAGGGGGTACTCACCACGTCATCTCTCGATCTGTTAGATTGGGCCGAGGACCCCCCATGGCCGTATACTCATGGGCCAGTCCGTACAGCTGCCGCATACAAGGAAGATTCCACAAGAATTGGCGATCAAGACAAGGACTCTTCCCCACCGGCGTATTCGGCTAGGACTCTTGTTATCCTAGGCCTCTAGTGCATTATATAAACCAAGGCCAGTCTAGTCGATAGAAACAACAACAATCATACCATAGGCTAGCTCTTAGGGTTTAGCCTCTACGATCTCGTGGTAGATCAACTCTTGTAATACTCATATTCATCAAGATCAATCAAGCAAGAAGTAGGGTATTACCTCCATAGAGAGGGCCCGAACCTGGGTAAACACTGTGTCCCTTGCCTCCTGTTACCATCCGCCTTAGACGCACAGTTCGGGACCCCCTACCCGAGATCCGCCGGTTTTGACACCGACATTGGTGCTTTCATTGAGAGTTCCGCTGTGTGTTCGGCAAAAGGTCGATGGCTCGCCTGCAAATCAACTGCGACTTCGGCATCTTCGTCACCAGCTCGACTGGTCACCTTGGTTCGACCAAGGACTGCGCCCTACCTCCGATCGTCATGTTCGGATGAGGGCCTTCATCAACATCAACTCCGATCTCTATCAAGATCATGGAGGGATCATCCATGGCGCTCAGGGGCTCAACATCAACATTACCCTCGGGCGACCGTGCTGTTTTTCTGGAGAGCGAACTTGTATCCGCCACCTCCGCCTCCTCGAGTGCCGCTTTAACGATTGCTTCGGTGGAACTGTGCGTAATTGAGTCTACAACGACCCTGGAAAATTTCGTCGAGTTCCGATGGAGGAATCCCTGGCAATCCATGATATACTGGAGCCATGTCAAATCTGGACGGGAATCTGGACGAGTTTAGGGCGTGGTGTCCAGCTTCTAGCTCGGACATCCTTTGGAAGATCCAACCGTTGATCGACTGCGGAATTCCTATATCTACCACCCCTCAAAATTTCAGCTCGATCTGACCGTCCGAACTCCGGAAACCTTTTGATTACTACGTCACTTTTCGGATCTGTTTTCTACAAAAACGAATCCGACCCGAGTTCGTCTTTTTATGAGCAGGATTTGGACATCCTTTTGAAGGAAGTTTTGTGCGGGGTATTGTGTTTTGTTTCCGAACACATCCCACTAACTTTAAAATCTTTTGAACGTGATCTTCAACATACTGCTGGTGTCAAACCAGTCCGGCAATATTGCTCCACGGCCGCCGACCTGCGCTAAACATGTCGTCACTTTGTTGAGCCGAGCTCAACTTCTTCGGATCATCATCTCGGCAAGCCAAACAAGAGTTCGGCATCGGAAAGGATAAATCATCACCAACATCGCCGCCCCATGGATTACACGGAGCAGGCACACCGGCATCGCCGCACGTCACTTCATCAAGTCGGCATGGACCACGTCACAACCTACATCGGCAGGGCCGCACTGTCGCTCCTTCAAGCCGGTGTCCATCACGCCGACCTACTTCGACTCATCGGCTGACATCGAGGTTTCAATATCTCGGCTGTACCGGGGGCTTCGCCATCTCTTCGTCAACCTATACTCCATAGACTTCGGCGTCACTAGCCGACCAGCTCCGTCACGTTAGCTGGACTGAGGGCTTTGCCTTGGCGAGCCAACCTTTGCCAGCATTGTCATGCCGTCGCTTTATCACCCGGTCAGGCAATGGGTGCGCGGATCGAGTCCCAATTTTGGGAATCACCTTTCTTCGGATTGCTACAATAAATAAACCACGTGTTATTAATCCTAGTATTTTTTGCTTGTTTGGGTTCATTTTCCCAAGGAATTATTACTGTGGCTTGCCCATCATATGTACGCACGTCTATCAAATGGTGGCCGCATTAACGACGATCGCATGGTGGTTAGGTCGGTTTCGTACATAGTCCGTGACGCCGCATCGAACTTCGAACCGACCTGTGAATTCAGGCTTTGCCACGCCTTTACCGCATCACGGCGGCGCCTGCGCCGACATTGACTTGGCGCCGAGCCATATTTCCTTTATTACTCACTGTGCATAAATTATTTATTATGCAACATTTTTTAATATTACTATTATCCCCGGTCTGCACTATTTTTTGTGCACAGGAAAATGATCCAGCCGGACTATATCCTTTGGCATCACCTCGGCTAGATGGGGGGCTTCGTCAACACTTCATTACCCCATGCCGGGGACTTCAGCATCACTCTGCCGGCCTGCATCGACCGTGCTACGTCACCACTTCGGAATGCCGAGCTCATTGCTCCGCCACCTCGGGACCGGCTTGGGGGATGGAACCTTGTCCCGCATCAAGCTCGGACCGCGTTATCAATACCAAACACATTAACCGGCTAAGTTGCCTTCAAGCTCAAAGTTTTAAATTTTTAATATATGTTCGGTTCGACCAAGCATTATACTTTTTTTTGGAAAAAAGTTGCTTGTAAAAAATTTCCTTGTCCAAACTTTGTTTGTGATGCACAAATTCAAATACCCCGTTTACTTGGGGGCTCCCTTGCTGCAGCTTTTCCTCTTGCATATGATTATACTTATACGGCTTCGTTCCTTGTTCGTATATTACACCACAATATGCACCATATTGACCTAAGTGATTTGCAAGCTGGGTTGCCTTGCTCCTGTGTTTACCCCTACGTTCCCGATTGTTCGGTTAGGGACTAAAGGGAGCACCTCTGTGATTGCACGATCGGGTCACCCGAGCCGGACCTCAGACTAGGTAAAGCCGAAAGCTAGTGCTCTTACAGTTTTCAATTATGGTCGGCACACAACGGAACTCATGAGTACAAAAAATCTATTGCACAAGTCTCATATTAACAATGAGCACTGAAGAAAGGTATCTATGGGGGTACTATTTTCTTCGAAGATGCTTCTTACACTTTATCGATAATATAGCATAAGTTCCTGAGCGCTTTTTACTGTTACAGCCTTATGACCTGATTGCACGGTTATCGGAAACACCGTCGATATTCTCGGCGGTGGAGTATAACACTTTTCGGTCCTTGACGAAGAGAGAGAAAATAACGATCGGTTAAGGCAGCGTTTAAAGTTGGTGAACATAGATATGATATAAGTACTTCAGTACATACAATCATTCTTTTACCTAAGTCACTCGGGGACTCTTCAATTTATGTGAACTGTTTTATCATAAGTGTTCTTCTTCTTAGTCGTTGCAAAGTCTTTTTTTCTATCACTCCTTTTTTCGACGCGAGTGTGCGGTCAATAGCCAGGGCGCCTAATTTCTCTCTCAAAGCCGCTAAAGTTTGCTAAACTGGACTAAGGAGAAGTACTCCGCCTTCAGGATAGGAGGTTGAAGCCATAGGCTGACCCGCTTGAAGTCTCGAGATACGATGTGTCATGTTAAAGCACGACAGAAACACCTTTTTTCTAAGACCAATTTTCGATTTGGCACCGAACACTTGAACTATTTCGGACATTAAACTTTTGAATAAGTTTTTTGGCTTTTCAAGCCTATGGCACTTTTAAACTATTTGTGCGTTTCCAGCATTAGTCTCGCAGTGCAACGCCGGACACCTTTAGGGATTCGGCAAAAACTTTCTTGGATATCGCCATATATGCATCGGTTTCGAATTGTGTCTTCGGTCAATAGTTGGGTTGCCCGGCTCCTGTTTTTGCCTCCTACGTTCCGCTTTGTTCGGCTAGGTGTGCAAAGGGAGAACTGCTGCGATTGTGCTTCCAGCTCACATGGTCAAGCACCTCAGTGGAGAAAGCCGAAAACTGACTGTCACAATAGGCGTAAACTGGTCAGCGATCCGATGACTATGTTAAATGACGAGCCATTCATAACATTGGCTGAAGTGTTTACGGCTTGACCTCGGCTATCGCCGAACACTAACCGGGGGCTCATAGCTAGCTTCCCCAGTATAAAGCTCCTATGACTAAGCGAAAGTTTTAAATCATGCATATCTGATTGCCTCGTTTCTGCTAACACAACTGCCTTCGGGCACCGAGACATCGGCTAAGGGTTGTTTTGTTAGTACGGAAACACCCTGCGTAGTATCTACCAAGTGGTAGAAGCCGACGATGGGCCACTTTCAACTGATAAACGGTCAGAATGGAGTTAAAATAATGATGTAAAGTACTTGGATACATAGAATCATTACACATAATCTGTGATTTTACTCTGGATATCGATCCTTAATTCGGCCACCCATGCCCACATTAAGGCTCGGGGGTTACTAGGCTTCGTGCTCATTATTTACAAATATTAAAGGGGCACATCGATCCCCTGATCTGGTGTTGCCACCCGACCAGTGTCTCGGGGCTACTGCATTGCTTATTCAATGCAGGGAATTCAAAGTGCTCAGTGTTCGGCTTGAACGAACTATGCGCACACATGTCTTCGGACAATAATAGGTACCATATGGACCTATCCGGCATCAAGCTAGTATATTGCGGCGACTTCTCACGACCCTCTCTCAGGGGCCTGTTTGCCAATCACTATTTTCTCTAATATATTACACTGCGTTTTTATTCCTATGTATGCTGCCGAGCTAGGAATTGATCCTCAGGCCGATTTCGCGCATTGACCTGAGTCTAAGGGGCTACTGGGAACAGCGGTTTTTATGCTTGCCTTCAGGTGCATCTCGGGTCTTAGACTGATACACACCTTGAGGGCTACTGGATATACATCGGCAGAGAATAAACTGCACCAGTTAAAAATATTCACAAAAAATCAGCCCGGGGTCGGGGTGGTGCACCACCTTGGAAGCAGTCCGGCATAAAGCTCGGGCGCTAGCGGCTGGCTCCATAGAGGGCATTTCCGGCATTAAGCTCGGCTAAACTCCTTCAACTTCTTTGAACCAAGATGATCTATGACATCTTGGATATAGTCCGGCGTTGGAGCTCGGATATAGTCCGGTGTTGGAGCTTGGACACAGTCTGGTGTTGGAGCTCGGATATATTTTGGCGTTGGAGCTCGGAAGCAGTCCGGCATTGGTGCTCGGCTGCAAAAGATGCCTCGAATGCAGTCCGGCGTTGGAGCTCGGACGCAAGAGGACACTGCCTCCCAGGAAAACCTTCAAACCTGAGGTAGGGCATAAAAATAACATGGCATTGATAAAGGTCGGAAACTTAAAGGGGCTCCTCGGATACCCGACATGTAAACTCTTCGGATGCACCTCGGCGATCCTCAAGATCGAAGATGAGAAGATTTGTTGAACCAGTTTTCAAGACGACCGAAGATGAAGAATAGTTCGGAAGAATCGAGGAGTGTTCCTAACTTCAAGACCGGTTCAGGGGGCTACTGACGGTGTCCTGGACTAGGGAGTACTCACCACGTCATCTCCCGATCTGTTAGATTGAGCCGAGGACCCCCATGGACGTATACTCATGGGCCAGTCCGGACAGCTGCCCGCATACAAGGAAGATTCCAAAAGACTTGGCGATCAAGACAAGGACTCCTCCCCACCGGCATATTCGGCTAGGACTCTTGTTGTCCTAGGCCTCTGGTGCATTATATAAACCAAGTCCAGGCTAGTCGATAGAAACAACAACAGTCATACCATAGACTAGCTCTTAGGGTTTAGCCTCTACGATCTCGTGGTAGATCAACTCTTGTAATACTCATATTCATCAAGATCAATCAAGCAGGAAGTAGGGTATTACCTCCATAGAGAGGGCCCGAACCTGGGTAAACATCGTGTCCCTTGCCTCCTGTTACCATCCACCTTAGACGCACAGTTCGGGACCCCCTACCCAAGATCCGCCGGTTTTGACACCGACAATCACGCTCTCCAATTCAAATGGTTGATAAACAAGAAAAGTAATTGAAAGTATAGACATTGTATGATAGAGAGGTGCAATGGATAGTGGGGAATAAAAGATGGCATGAAATAATTCATATTTATGTTGTGTAACCAAACAGGATAGCATGACACAATTTCACATATATGATGGCTAACTAAACAGGATAGCATGACACAATTTCACATTATGATGGCTAACTAAAAAAGATGGAAAGACATAGTTCAAAATATGAGACTATGTAAACAGGATGACATGACATAACTATATAATGTGTTTATTAAATAGGTTGGCATACCATAATTCACATACATTCACGGATAGAATGCCATAATTCAAAATATGATGACTGTAAACACTAAACAGGATGAGATGATATAACTATATGATGTCTTTATTAAATGGTTTGCCATGCCATAATTCAGATAGATGTTGTGTATGTACTATGTAAACATGATGGCATGATATAATTCAAATATATGATTTATATTTTAAGCAAGTAAGGAGATGGCAATCCATATATGATGTAAAAACTAAGCAATGCAAGACAACATGCATGACATGGGTAATATAACCCTGCCAAGTTTGAGAATAGACCTCAGGGGGGAAATAGGACTGGTCATCAGTCTCTGAATCCTCCTCTGAGGAGCTCTCTGTAACCAGCAAGATGTCTGCTTCAGTAGGTAGCATTGTCTATTCTGAATACCTTGTTTTCACTCAAGATACTTCCATCACCGCTTTAAATGGCTGATGCACAGGAAGAGTACTTGAATATACAAACGTTGTCGACAAATGGAACACGTAATACAAAAAAATGATAGCATGATATAATTCACATACATAATGATTGGCTAAACAGCATGTCATTGCATAATTCACATATATAATGCCTTTGCAACAAGATAGCATTGTATAATTCACATATATAATGTCTTGCAACAAGATGGCAATGCATAATTCACATACATGGTAATTAGACACTGAACAGGTGGCATTCACACAAAGCATGTCTAAACTAATCAAATGACATAGCAATGCGAGACACCATACGCGTGATATGAGCAACATAACCCTGCCAAGTTAGAGGATACACCTCGGGAAATTGGACTAGTCATCGTCTCGAATCCTCCTCGAGGAGCTATCTCTAACCAGCGAGATATGCGCTTCGTCAGATAGCATAGTCTGCTCTGAAGACCTTGTTTTCACTCCAGAATTTGCCATCACCGTGTCAAATGGCTGATGCACACGAAGAGGAGTTGAATGTACTAACATTATTGACAAATGTAATATGTAATGCAAAAAAAATGATGGTCTGATATAATTTACATATAAGATGACTAGCTAAGCAGGATGGCATTGCGAAATTCACATATATGATGCCTGGCTAAACAAGATGGCGTTGCATAATTCACATAAACGATGAATAAACTAAACAGATGGCATTCACACAAAGGATGTTTAAACTAAGCAGATGACATATTTGATGTATAAAGTAAACAATGCAAGACACCATATGCATGATATAACGAACATCAGCATGCCAAGTTAGAGGGAAGACCTTAGGGGGTAAATAGGAGTTGTCTTCTCCTTCTGAATCCCCCTCAGAACAGATATCTTCCTCTCAATTACAATACGAAATGCGTGGAGGGGGGCTGCCTTTGCACCTACCATGGAGCGACGTCCGCATGAAATTTTATTGCCATGCAAGGCTCGTCTCTTTTGCTCTACATGTTCAGTTCCATTGTTTACAATAATTGTCATGCATAGGAATAAAACATAGTGATATTATGTAAGGAGTGCATGCAGAAATCCAGAGTGATGGTAGCAACTTGTGGATAGACCCAAAACCAATAATAGCGGGGAGATAATGGCTTGGTTAAAAATACAGATAATGGCTTCTTCTGTTTGTTTCCCACCCAACATGAAACTCATAGTAGACACGGAGATTAACCAGATATTAGATAGATACTATTGATAGCGGCCCCGATATGTACCGCACAACCATTTAAAACTCAAGTTTGACCATTAGTTTGGAGCTGACTCAGAGTCTAATCGGTGAATAGAACGATAAAGTAGAATGTAATATTAAGCGATGCATAACGTAAGCAGACACGAAAGAGTGCGACCTCTCTTGCGGACCCGTGTAGTCCTTGAGGTCATCTCCTCGGTTGATGATGGCAATGCAGTTTTCATGGCTGCCAGCAGCGGGGAAGAAGATCTGAGGCGGCGAAAGACAGTCTGGAGGCTGGATCCCTACTGTGATGGACCCTTCTATCGTTGGAGCTGCTGAGCTGGGGTGGACGACGGTGCAGCAGGAGCGGGACAAACCACGCAAGGTTTTCTTTGACAACTATCTGTAAGAGAAGTAATTCTGTAAGTGCTCGTTTGAATTGGAGGATTCCAACAATGCAGGGATAGGAAATAGACAGGAATAGGATTGGAATGCACGTGCAAAACAGAGAATTTAAAAACACAGGATTTCTGCCAATCTGGGTGTTTGATTCACAACAATTGGAAGATCACAGGATGCAAAGAAGCATGGTGAGATTAAGTCAAACCACAAGAAAATGTACGGTTATAATGCTATTATGCTACTATCTCTTAGTATTCTGCTTCATGAATAGGAATTTGAAAAGGAGGACACGTGAAAATTAATTCCTATGTTTTTTATTTCAAGGAGACACTAAAGGAACAAATCCGTGTGCTTAGTGGACAATATATATAACATGTAGAGTAAAAAAGAGATGCAACAAGTGTACAACCTCTTTGGCGAAGCCATGTCCATCTCAGCGTGATTGGGTTGGCCGATGAGGATGCTCCGACTGACTTTGCTGTTGGAGGAGGGGAAGAAGATCTTTGGCGTCTGGAGATGGAGCCAGTACTGCTCGCTATGATGGAGGTTTCGTTGTTGGAGAAGCTCCGGTGAGTTGTGCGGCCGAGGCTGAAGCAGGACAAGAGACAACGAACAACGTTAACCTGAGTGGAATTCTAATAGCATCTCAATACATGGCGTAAAATACATAACCACAAAGTGCTAGATGTAAAATACATCAGCTGCTCATCTCTGAACTTAATCATCAAAACCGAACTTAACTATCGAAACTAAACTTAGCTGTCGAAACTGAATTTTCTTTGTCGAAACTGAGCGCACTAGCAAGGTGAGGCTACGTCGGTCGGTGACTTTTCATCTCTGGTCGGTCGATTTTGCAGCCGTTGAATCTGAAATCAAGGGCCTGCGGTTCATCTTCAACCTCCACCCCCCTGAGCCGCCAGCCACCACCGGCCAAACAGAAGCCCCCCGCCACCCGCGGCCGACGGTGCACCACCCCGCTCGCCTCGAAAACACTCCCCACCGCTGGTCCGCCACCGCCCCGGCCATCCCTCTAGGCCCCCACGTGCCGAGGTTTTTCTCCGGCAATCCCACACCACCGCCCCGCCACCGCCGGTGACCACCGCCCCCATCCTGAAACCTAAGATAGATAGTGGGGTACCTCTCCGGCGAGACCCCTCCCCGCTGCGGCTGGTTCTTCCTTCACCCCGGCGAGCCCCCCCCTCCCGCCACCCCCTAAAGATCGACTGACCCAAAAGTCGATTCAGTTGACTGTAGTGTAGCTAAATCGGAGCAGCATCGCAAGCAAGAGCGAGAGCAGCAGTGCGAGCAAGAGCAATAGCAAGAGCAGACCAGGCAGGGGACCGAGAGCAAGAAGCGAGCAGCAGCCGAGCGAGAGCTAAAGCAGCAGCAGCTCCTACTGATGTGGGCGTCGCCGCCGAGGCGACACCATGGAGAAGTGGCGGCGGCGCCGCCGTGGATGGAGCAGCGCCGTGTCGGCTCGGGACGGCGCCGGCAGCACCGTGCGATTAGTGTACAACCTCTTTGGTGGCGCCGATTAGGCCGCAACTTCATCCGAGGAAACGGTGATGATGATGCTCTTCCGGTGGTGCAGGTGAAGACGGCGGTGTGGGAATGGAGGTGGCGCGAGAGACGAGGGGAACATCGGGGTAGCTCCTTGGAGGTGGAGGACGGGACGGCTGAACCGGCGGGACGATGAGATCGACGACGGATCCTCATCCGGTAGGGTGGATGAGGGACGTCGAGGTGTTGATGTGGACGACGTCATTAGGGAAGAGGCTCCGGCTGGGTGGCTGTCGGTTTTCAGGTTCCGGCAGACCCTTGAGGTTCGAACACTGGGGTGCGGGCGGATATCTTTCCCCTACCAGCTCATGCATGAATTGTTAGCGAGGGATCTAAACTATGAACGATGAACAACACAGAGACACGAGGTTTATACTGGTTCGGGCCACCGATGTGGTGTAATACCCTACTCCAGTGTGTGGTGTGGTGGATTGCCTCAAGCGCTGTTGATGAACAGTACAAAGGAAGAACAGCCTCGCGAGGGGTGTTCTTGGGCTGGTGCGATGAACTGCTTCGGTGAGTTCGATCACCTCTCTCTCTCTCTCTCTCTCTCTCTCTCTCTCTCTCTCTCTCTCTCTCTCTCTCTCTCTCTCTCTCTCTCTCTGCTAGGGCTCTCTCTGATGGGTCTCTTCCAGATCGATCCCTTCCAGATGCCTCTACTCTATGGTGGCTAGCTCTATTTATAGAGGGAGGCCCTGGGCCTCTTCCCAAATAATGGGTGGGAAGGGCGCCAACAATTGGCCATTTTGAAGGGGAACATCTAGTACACTTATCCTGACAAAAGTTGGTCTTGGCTGCCAAAGGCTCGGCGGTGGCGCTGTCACAGGCTCCACGATGACCTCCTTCTTGCCGCTTTGCTGGTCTTGGTCTTGTTGCACGAAGTGGTAACCTTTGCCTGATGCCTTGGATTGTGCTTGCCTCATTTGCACCAAAGGGAAATGAGGGACACTGCTGTGAGCGGCGCCCGCTGGCGCCCGCCCAGCCGATCGTCGTGGCTTGCGTCACGGGGCACCCTCGTGAGGTACCTGCCTTGATCTCTCGCCCTCCTCGCGAGCCTGCTCAGACGAGGCTGCTCTGAGGAAGGTTCTGTCGTCCGCCCGCAAGGCTTGGCCTCTCGAGGTCTTGAGCTTGAGCTGATGAAGGCTGGCCGCTGGGCCCCCACTTGAGCAGCGCCGCCGCGCGCCTTGACGAGCATTCTGAGGATCCCGTTCCCGAGCGTCGATAGTGGCGGACGGAGCAGGGTGTGGGGTTTCGTCGTGGGTTTTCGCGGCCTTGGTGTATGAATGGGTGGGCGGATGGGATGGCAGTGGGGAACCATGGCTTGGAGACACGCTTGTCCGAAATGTGGGGTAAGTTACAAAAGTACCCCCCACCGATTTGAGGCGGTTCTTTCGGTTCAGGTGTACCACGGGCATTTCGCGTGTCGGGATTTCACAGGAGGTGGTAGTTTTCGCGCGCGTTGTAGTTTCGGAATAGCAAAGCGCGGGTTGGGATGGAGGGAGTTGTCGAACTGTGAGACAAAGATATATCTTAAATATTTCGGGCTAACAAGGCCCGGGTTGAAATTTCCGGACAAGCCTAACGTGTTCTGTACCAAATCAATGCGCACTACAAATGTCATTCAAAACTTTGAAGTCATGTTAGGTTCAATTAAAATATTCCGCTACGTGTATAATGCATGCAACCTACTACTCAAATTAACGTTTTAGTGCATTCCAAACGTATATACTACCGCTTCAATATAAACTAAATTTTAATTCGTTTCTCTATTTGAATAAGATCTACAGTAATGATTGTTGTGAAGTCAAAGCATTTGAATTGGTTTCTCTGTTTTAATAAGATCTACAATCATCATTATTGTCAAGTTAAACCATCGTTTGTGTATTATCTTCACAGCACACCACATGATTAGTCTCGAGTTACATATGAACTATGTGTACTATATGAACTCGAACTAGATTTTTTGAATCCACTTTATTTTGATTTCAAATCACATTACATTTCTAGCTCTAGCTAGATCTTCATAATCTAAACCATGTCTCATATGTATAATGTGTTTATCACATTATGTATGGTGCCCGGCCCCCTACGCCTACAAGTATTTAGATGTGAGTTGCAAACACCACACATTACCACAAATTCAAATAAAATGTGAGAATGTTCGATATATAGTATTGTTTAGATTGTTCGATATTTAGTTGTAAGCTGCAAACGCCACACATTATCAAAAATTCAAATAAAATGTGAGATTGTTTGATGTATAGTATGGTTTAGATTGTTCGGCATTTAGTTGTGAGTTGCAAACGCCATGCATTATCACATTATGGTATAACACGTGCACTGCATGTGTATCACCGCTATATTCATGCATGCAATGTTTAAAACACTATGATCTCCTATTCAAATATATGAATCCGCTTTCATATCAAATTATGATCTTTGTTAGTCTCTTACACCCACACAATCCTCTAACCTTTGTAGCTACCACTAACTTTATCTCGTGCATGCACATGCCCTCCTCGCCCTCCCCCTCCCTCGGCATTCTATCCACCGGGCACATTCATTTTTTCCTTTAGGTCATTCTCCCAGAGTCTCCACAACTCCTTTCCGACACACACCGATCGATAAACCTCTCCAGCGATGCCTGCCTACAACATACACACACACCTTCAATCTCCTCCTTTATGTGTCCTTGCGTCATGTCTCTCATATGGTCAGACACACGTGTAAACTCTCGCCCCTCTTTTCATCGATCTCACAACAGCACACTCCTCCCCCTATCTAGCTAGTAGTTGGGCCTCTCGCACCACCTCCTAGCTCCATTCTCTCTGTCTATTCGTCTCGCTGGGCCTTATTTGCCTCTAACAAAGGGACGTACACCGACCGGTCTCTCGCTATACATATAGCTAGCTAGGTCCTTATAACTCGTTTTTACCCACATGTCGATCAATCTACCTCATTAGTTGTGACTCTCCCTTCCTCCGACAAACAACAATTGATCTACCGATCTAGTTAGGTTTGCTTACCAAACACATGGTTTCCCTTCATCATCCATGGATGCGTCCCGAGAGATCTATCACGCACAGGCACACACAGAAACACATCCCCACTCTTATTGATAGCATTGCAGTTCCACCCTCAGTTTGTCTAGTAGGCCTCTCCCACCATCTCCGAGAAGCAACTCCATCACCCATCCAGCACTCTACCCCTCTCCCTTCCTCTCCCTCCCTCTCTCTCCTCTCTCTCTCTCTCTCTGTCCCATCATATTTCCCGTCCTTCAGTTATGTATGGATGTCGACCGATCTCCCTCAAGACATAGCCTGGTCTCTCCTTCTCAACACATATACGAGTCGTTCTACCTATATAGTTAGGCCTCTCCCTACCCCTGCCCCCACCCCGCTCCCCCCCCACACACACACCGATACATCGAGCGCTCTAGTCATGTCTCCCTGCCACACACAAACTTGACATGTGCCCTCTAACGTTCAGTGGGCAGTCGCCCTATATCTTTGACTTGCACACACACACACACACACACACACACACACACACACACACACACACACACACACACACACACACATTTCGATGGCTCTCTTAATCGATCTCGCACCCACCCACTTGATCCTCTCTTCGAATCTATCGATAGCTATGACCCCTCCCTCTCTTCTCGTGGATTGCCCGACCCTCTATGTATGATATGGATAGGCCTCCATTTCACACACATTGCATGCAAAATTTTGTTTGAGATGTCATCGACACATATTCCCACAAATAATTCACGAAATCAACCCCCCACCCCACCCCACACCCCTACCCCAAAACAAAAAACACTCACGAACGCGGTTTGTATCTCTCACACACACCCCTGTAGGTGGGGGACATGCAGGAAGAGAAGAGGTGCATGCAGGGCGCACGTACTCCCATCTCTTTCCCAACCACACCCGCGCGGGTACACGGTGGAGCTCAATTCTGTACGAAAAAGGCAGCCCACGTGGTAATTTGGCACGTGTACTGGTTGTCCACTTGGTGGAGGGAGGATCGTCTACCACGGGTGAACAAACAAATTGCGACTTGACATGTTATGTTAAAAAAAGAGGCAAACCATGTGGGGCCTACCTTAGAGGCAAGACTTTTGATGTGTCCCGTCAACTCGCAGAACGAGGAGAAGCTTTCTTAGTACGCCATCTCCCCCACCCACGGGCGCGGTGGCTCGCAAGATGAGGTGAAGCTTTCTCCGCCTTACGCCCGCTCCCTCGCCCATGCGCGCGGTGGCTCGCTGGACGAGGAGAAAAATTTACTACTCCCTCCATTTACTCCTCATCCCTACTACCTTGGTTATGGAGATTATATCCTATTGTTTGGAATATATATGTCCTTTAGTAGATTTCAATATGAACTACTAGTACATACTCCAAACACTGATGTATATAGACGTATTTTAGAGTGTAGATTCACTCATTTTGCTCCGTATGTAGCACTCTCCCTCGCCCTCGACCCTGCCCACGTGGTGGGCGTGCAGCAATTCATTCGGTCTCATATAGCGAGCGATATATCTGCACTACCATTATTGCTCGACTTCGAAGAGGCTAAGAGCCAATCGCAAGGTTAATATTTTGGAGATGCCAAGCGCAAGGTTATAGGAGAACAGTAGTAGGTGCCGCATCATTTATAAATAAAGTTTTTTTCTTGATGGCACGTCGCGATATGATAGGTTCATGTGGAGAAAAAAAACCGCTCCACTATATACATAGTCGGGGCGGGCCAGCTTACGGTTGCTTGCTGGGGTTGCTCTTTTCACACTCTCTCGCACAAAACGACTCTGGCCACATCTCTAACATCCCGGCGGATCACGTCCGCTTGGGGAAGGGGTGGATGCTTAGTGTAGATGCGATGGCTATTGCCGACGGTGAAAACCCACTGTCGGCACGTCCCGATCAGGGGTCCCCGCCGTTCTCCCTCACATAGCCGGTGAGGTTGCCTTCGTCCCTTGCTCACTGCCGCGACGTGGGCAGTTGCCGCCTCCCGCCGCCCTCCTCAAGGTTGAGCTACGTCCCTCAGGTACAACTCCCTTTACAGCCGGCTTGCACCACTGCTCCAGCTGCCCACATCACTCCCGGTGGATATTTCTCTACTTCTTTGCCCCGCACACACCTCTACTGGCTTCTACATACTGTATTTGTGATGATTTTATGTCTCATCAACTAATCCCAGTAATCTTATTCTAATCACACTTCTTCAATTTCTTTGCCAAAGGGATGCTCATCTCGATTTTGGTGAAACTGCACAAAATGATCCGATGGTCAAAAGGTTGCAAACTTCATTTATTAGGAAGCTCGAACGTTGCCAGCAAATTGAAGGCTAGTCAGGGTTCACGGTTCAAGGGCTAGGGACTGCATGGATCGTTTTTTTCTTTAGCTGCCTCTGTTCCAAAATAAGTGTCAACTTTAGTAGTAGTACAACTTTGTACTAAAGTTTGCACAAAGTTAAGACACTTATTTTGGAATGGAGGAATACATATTGCTATGATCTATCAATCATTGAGATGCAATAGCATGCATGTTAGTCTCCTTTGTATTTGATGAAATGTTGCAGCGGGCAACCTTGGGCGCAAGATACATGTAACAGAAGCTGGAAGCTTCATAGCATTGTACAAATTTATCTCGCGGATAAATTACAGTACGTACTATACTAGTACTTCCTCCGTTCCTAAATATAAGTCTTTGTAGAGATTTCACCATGAACCACATGCGGATGTATATAGATGCATTTTAAGTGTAGATTCATTCATTTTGTTTCGTATGTAGTTCACCTAGTGGAATCTCTACAAAGACTTATCTACTACTATTAATAGCTAGCCCCCACTACTAGGAATTCTCTATCCTCTCCTTGAGCCACATCATAAAATTGATGTAGCCATTAGATGAAGTAAATCAGTCCATAATAGCCGTCTGATCTAGACGTTGAGAGGCTCCGCACTAAGCCACATGCAAGCATGCAGAAATACCGTGGCACATGCATGTGAGTGGGTTTTAAATCACATCAACATGTCTGCATGCAAGCATGCACCGGTAGCATGCATGTAAGTGAGCTTTAGTCCCATTAACATGTCAAAAAGAAAAATATAATCCCATTATGCAGTAGGAGTTGGCTGATCTTTTTTCCTTACGTGGGATGATCTAAATGATGATGGGAGTTTATTTAGTTTGGCTACCACATTTGTCATGCGGTTATAGAGTTTTTCTTTTAGTTCTATGAAATTGGTAATTTTGCGGAGAGAGATATACCGCTGTTCTGCGGCAACGCGCGGGGACTCATCTAGTAATATTTAGGAACGAAGGGAGTACTATGTAAAGAGTTAGGTGTCGCACGGTGATAGTGTGAGGTGCGCCATGTAATCACTGAGCCTGCGTGTTTTCACTGCTCTTGCACTCCTCTGCTGTAAGAATGGAGAAAATTGTAATCTAGTACGCAGAAAGCGTGGGACATCCAGCAGTCCTACCACCTCAGTAATAAAGACCAATGAGCAGTCAAATCACATAGACTCAGCAGTAAGTTGGACGGACGAAGCAACCATCACTCTTGCACCAGTGAGAGGTCGTGTCCGCTCTGCCCGGGCATGAATGCGGCACCGATTCTTTGGAGCGGCGCTGACCGTTTCGGGCGGGAAGCCTTGTGCGCGATGGAGGGCTTTGGGTGGGCCAGGCTAGTCGAGGCGGGGCGTGGCAGCTGTCGCATGTCCCTACCGGACACACCGGAAACGAGAGGATGCACCGACTCTCGCGGCTAAAATCGTACACTACACACCATCTCTCTGTAGGAGTAGGTCGATCTGTCGCACTCTCTAACACACACATGCTGTTAAACACACACACACGCACATGCACGCACCTTGGTCTCGTTGCACCTTCTAACGTGACTTATTACACCTATACGGAAGGAGTAGTAAGTATACGAGATACGGTGGCACACAGACTTAAGTCGAATACAAGTGCCCAAAATTTGTGTGCATGTTATAATAAGGATTCACTTAAAATAGTAAGTGAGCGAACAGAGGGATCAATTGGACAGTGTTCCCGGCGATGGCGAGATGTGTGAGTAAGATACACGCTGGCGCTTTTAATTTTCTTATTAATTTTTTGTTTCACCCTCCGACCGGTGGGACCAGCATTACTCGTGGAGAGAGGTAAGGTGACTAAGGCTGCATTATTTCTACACCACTGTGGATAGTCTTACCACCAAAGCCACATGGCACGATTATGATTGAAATCCCAATGACTCCCAAACACACACAGAAAACACGGCATGCTTGTCACACGAATGCAGGAATGTATAAAAGGTTATTTTCCTCTCGTTGAACATAACGGGAGGGTTGTGTAGCTGGTTAGCCTATTCGCTCATCAAACTTGAGGTCTCGGGTTCGATAACTACACTTGAGCATAATCCTTGCCAAGAGGATTCTTTGACTGCTCAAAATGTTTTCTAGGGTTCGCACACTTCACACTCTCTCTCCAGAATATATATACACGTTGGAGCCTCAGCGCTTGTAGTTTCTCTCTTCACACTCTCTCGCCCTCTCCCGCTGGAGCCTAAGCGCTTGTAGTTGCTCTCTTCACACTCTCTCGCCCTCTCGAGATCTAAACAAGACTTCGTTGGCCTCTCTCTCTTCCTCACTGCTGCTCAAAGAGCCGGCCGGATCCGTCCGCCGGGAAGGGAAGGAGGCTTAACGCTATCGCCGTCGGCGAGGGAGGGAATCCACTACCGGCGCAGCTGTTCACTTTCCACCCAGCGGTGGCGCGGGAGGGCCTCCGACCCCTTCTTCTTCGCCGCCGTACCGTCGCCCACCGAACCACGCCCCAAGAACCTCAAGGTATAATTTACTTACTCCACATGCATTGCTTTAGCTGCATGTATACCATGAATCTAGGACGTGGTTCAAAGAGGAAAGGAGTGGGGGAAAGTAGTGGGAAAAGTTGTACTCCCTCCGTTCCTAAATATAAGGCTTTGTAGAGATTTTACTAGGACTACATACGGAGCAAAATGAATGTATCTACACTCTAAAATGCATCTATATACATCCGTATGTGTTTCATAGTGGAATCTTTACAAAGACTTATATTTAGGAACGGAGGAAGTATATAGCATGAATCTAGGATGTGGTTCAAAGAGGAAATGAAGGGGGAAAGTTGTATAACATGAATCTAGGACGTGGTTCAAAGAGGAAAGGAATGTGGGATAGTAGTGGGGAAAGTTGTATCGCATAAATCTAGGACGTGGTTCAAAGAGGAAAGGAAGGGGCGAAAGTACTGGTTTAAAAAGGAAAGGAAGGGACAAGGCTGTAGAGTTTGAGCAGGACTAGATTTGCTGCGCTCACATAGGGAAAGGTGTCTAAAGATAACAAAACTGGGACCAACACAAATATGCTCCTTGGTTGCTTGTTCTTTGTTGCAACGGACTGTGCATGACCACAGTACATCGGTAGATGCACATGGTGCTAGTGCGTCCACTGTCCCGTGCAACTCATTAGCTGTTGTTAATCTAAGGCCATGTTTGGTTAAAAACTCCCTAGTCCCTACCTGCTTGGTTCTAGGGACTAAACATGGACTAGAGGTTATTAAATGACATGCTAAAAGACCATGTTACCCCTAGTAATGAACTAATAGAAACAAGGTGTGATGCTTGGTAGGGGCAACTGTTGGAAAAAGTCCCAAAAAGACTCCCTCGGGGTCTTCTTTCTTTAGTCCCAAATGCCCACTTTTAGTCCCTAAAAGTCCCCCCTGTTTGGTTTAGATGGGACTGACACGGAGTTTTTTAGTCCCTACACCAAAATGTCCACAAAACAAACACCCTCTAATAATGCATTTGGAAAATTGATGCAATGCCACAGTTAAAAGCAAATTACATGTTTAACGAATTTTATTGTTAATATAATCTCTATGTTAATATTAATCAATGCCCCCGTTTGAGAAATGATACTGTCTTGCTTTATTTCGCATTTAGATAAGGTAGATGCTTCTTTTTGTTGGCTTCTGTGTCATCCACCGTTATTGACCACTAATTGTTTCCTTTGCACCTCTTTGTAAACAGGGCTATCTTCTTCACCTCGTTGCCATTGTGACCTTTTGTTGCACTACACAAAACACTTTTGTTTTAAGAGTGTTTTGTGCTGTTCAACCAAACACTACTAGGGAAAAGCCTATACACAGAATCTTAGCAGTAGCGTGGCTAAAAAAGGAGCACTGCTGCTAATTAGTAGTAGCGCGTGTGCGGGAAACTCGCTACTGACAAGTTTTTAGCGATGAGGCTCGGTGTAAACCGCTGCTACAAATATCGATCGGCGGTGTCCGCCAAACTCCATTAGCAGCAGCGCAGTGCCATGACGAGCAGCTACTGCTATGGATGTAGGAGTAGCGCGCTTTTTATGAGGTCGCTGCTGCTAAATTTCAAATTGGCACACTTTTTGGTCCCCGTTAGCAGTAACGCCATTTCCCAAAGCGCACTACTGCTACTTCCTTAGCAGGAGCGTGTTTTAACTCCCGCGCTACTGCTAATCCGCACCAACCCACCACCTTTTCCCACCCGTCCCTCCCCCTCCCCCTCCTCTCTTCCCTTTCCCCTACCTCCCACATGCTCCCACTCTCACTCTTCTTCTTCCTCAATACTTATCCCCCATTACTCTCCCTCTTCTATCTACCTTTCTCTCTCTTCATTACTCCTACCTAACTACACCACCTCCATTAATGCATCTCCTTTCTCTTTTTCCTTCCCCCTCCACTAGTTGAAGTTGTCTCCTCCCAAATTAGGTAGTTAGGTAGATGTAGGATTTAGTTAAGTGGCCTATTTTCCCCCTAACTAGATCTATCTTTGTTAAGAAGAGCTTTGTGCACTTTTGATCTCCCTACAACATCATCTCCACCGTGTGCTCGATCTCGAGATAGAGGTGATTAAAATTTCATGCTTTTGCAAAATGGAAATATGTTTATGTGTGTGTGATATGTTTATGGAAATTGTGTGTGTGGCATGAGTTGACGCCAAATTGTGCTTTTGAGTTGCCTATGTTTTGCGAAATGTCGATTTATTTCCGTTTGGCGAATTCGAACAAACTCTAGATCCATATATGTCCTATTTTTAGGGAAGGTCATGCCGAATTTTTGTATGACTTTGATGCATGCACGCATTTTTATAATCAATTTGTTCTATTATTACCGTGCAAACGTTCATGATGGTCAGTGGAATGATGGTGGACAGGTGGTTGCGGTCGGCGGTGGAGGACATGAAAGAAAATAACCTGACAGAGGTTTTATGTCCATGTCGAAAATGCAAAGGACTAGTTTGGCTCGACCCCTATGACGATGGTCGTGTCGAAGCGCACCTGCTCATGACTGGTTTCATGGATGGCTATACTCGGTGGATAATTGAAGATGAGGATGACGATGTTGAGGATGTCGACGGAGCAGGCAATGATGACACGGGGCAAGACGAATAGATGATCGATAATGGCGGCGGGGAAGAGGTCGGGCATGGCGGCGGAGAAGGGGCCGGACATGGAGGAGGAGAAGGGGCCGGACATGGCGGCGGAGAGAACGACATGGACTCCACGCAGCAGAGTTCATCAGTACTAAGTTCAATCATGCGGGACCCTCATGTTCAAGCATTTCTTCGCAAGGAGACTAGTACTGAGAGAGCTTCTTCTAGAGAGAAGGCTAAGTTGGAGCAACTGGTGGTACACTCGAACACTCCATTGTATGATGGTTGCAATCCTCAGGTGACCCGCTTGAGTTTCACGCTCCAACTCCTGAAAACGAAGGCTAAAAACAAATGGACCGACACTAGCCTCGATGAGCATCTCAAGTACCTAAAGGATGTTCTTCCCGCAGGTAATCTATGTCCAACTAGTGTTGATGAGGCCAAGAAGATCGTGTGCCCTCTTGATCTGCCACATGTTAGATACCATGCATGCATCAACGATTGCATAATTTATCGGAAGAACGCACGAAAAAACAAGTTGTCCGATGTGCAATGCTTCTCGATACAAGAAGGCCAGGAAGAAATGTCCCGAGAAAGTTGTATGGTACTTACCGATCACTCCCGACTCGGGTATTTTGTAGATCCCAAGGAAGCAAAGCTAATGCGCTGGCACGCGGAGAGGAAGAAGCCCGACGATGGAGATGATCCGAAGCTGATACACGTGATGGATGGAAGCCAGTGGAGAGCGTTGAACAGCTTCTATCAGTATTTTGAATGTGATGCAAGGAACATCGTGCTCGGCGCGTGTACCGATGGCATGAATCCGTTAGGCAACCAGAACACCAACCATAGCACATGGCCCATGTTTGTATGGATGTACAACCTCCCCCCGGTTGTGCATGAAATAAAAGTACATTCACATGAGCATGCTTATTCAAGGGCCAAAACAACCACGAAATAATATTAATTTGTGTGCAGGGCTACTTCAAGAGGAGTTAGACACGTTATGGAAAACACCGCCAAGACATGGGGCGCCAACAAAGCGAGTATTTCAACATGAGAGCTGCGCTGATCATGACAATGCACGACTATCTCGATTCTGGATATGTGGTAGGCCAGGTGTACCATGGATATTATGCGGTTCACGCGGTGCATGGATGATCTGACGCCTCGGCAGCTAACGTCAAGGAAAGATGGCGGTGCAGGAAAATCGTGTACATGGGGCATCGAAGATGGCTTGAACAGACGACCCGTGGAGAAACCGTGGAGATCTATTCAATGGTCACGCTGAGCATCGAGGACCTCCACGTAAGCGGAGCGGTGCAGAAATCGATGAGATGTTGAAAACTGGAAGGAGTGCCCCACGCGGAAAGAGCGATGAGAAAGGCGCGGAGCCGCTGCTGAAGGTATGGAAGGCGAGGTCTGTGTTGCGGGACTTGAGTCTTGGCACAAACTCGATACACCTCATTGCCTTGATCAAATGCATATCTGTAAGAATGTCCTTGAGAGCTTGCTCGCAACACTGATGAAAATGCCGGATAAGAGCAAGGATGGGCCGAAGGCAAGAAAAGACTTGCAAGATTTGAAAATCAGGGAAGATCTGCACATGCCGCCCCATAAAATGTCAGACGAGACAGAGACGGAGATAGAGGCACGGGAGAAGAAGGGCAAGAAAATAAAGAAAGAGGATCATTGCCCCCCTTCTTGCTTCACCTTAAGTCAGGCTAAGACAACGGTGCAACTGAACGAATTTATGGAAGGGTCGAGGAGATCTGTGAGCTTGACTACCCTGGACTGCACAACACGACGATGTTTCGTGTCAGATGGGCTAAGAATGTCGAAAGAGAAAACCGGATTTTCACTACCATGACTATACCCGACACCAAGAGCGCTACCTGAACGCTCTCGCAAAAAACGAGCCATGGGTACATCCTCTTCATGAACATGCATCTCTAACAGGTACCTAGATTCTTGATGGCAAGATGGAATTGCTATGTCGTGTACAAAGGGAAGGTTCCGGGGTGTACAACGAGTGGCATGAGTGTCAGGCGCAAGTGAATGGGTTCATGGGCGCCAGCCATAAAGGCTTCAAAAGCAGACAAGAAGGAGAAGCTAGTTACTTGAGGTTCACGCTAGCGCGAGAGAGGACTCGTAACCGCCACCTCATGTACTGCATAGTTCCGCTCTCACTCATAGTGATAGCTCTTCTTGCGTATACCTTTGTGTAGATGGATGACGTTGTTGTAGTTGCAAGTATTCGAGACTTGCATGTATCGCTATTTTCGAGATGATGACAAGATACCACTTTGTGTTGGATGATGATTATGATGAGACTATTTGTATGTATATGCTATGATTACATTTGTGGTCTCGCAGGCATTTGTATGTGTATCATGATGACATTTGTATGTGCCAAAGATTCTTCTATAAAGCCTGTTCAAATACAAAACAAATATGCCGAAAAAAAACAAAAAACTACTAAAATTAGCGATGGCGAGTGTATAAAAGTTAGCAGCAGCGCGCGATAGCGATGGCGTCGTCCGGTAAAGCGGCTAGAGCTACTAGCAGTAGCGAGCTTCCACTAAGCGCGCTACTGCTACACTTGTGTAACAGTAGTGCTAGTGAGCACATGCTACTGCTATGTGTTAGCTGTAGCGCCTTATTAGTAGCGCCACTCCCCGCGCTACTGATACACCTAAAACCCGCGATGCTGCTAGCCTTTTCCCTAGTAGTGAAAATGTCACACCGACAACGTCGCTTGATTACTTGATCTTAGTGGAACTGCACAAGAGGAGATCTTACTTCCTATCCGTTAAGGCGAATTTTGTTCAGATCTTCTTCTTGTGATTTGTTTGAATTCCGCATCATGAGAGGTCAGTACTAGCCTTCTTTCACATGATTCTGCAGTGTGCTTTCATATGTTGTGCTACTTGTACGATAATGTTGCTTGATTTTAGTAAACTGCACAAATGGGGACAAGACTTCCAATCTGTATGTGCACCATAATATCCCATTGAGGTAAGATAAGGATATTTCACAACTGTTGGCCTGTATTTTTCCACTTTCATCAGAAAATTAAGTTTAGTACTATACTTGTGCTCCCTAATTGACATGCCAAATCTTACATTGAAGACGAAGCTTGTCCATTATTGAACCAAGTGATGAAGGGAAGAACAAGCGGAAGAAAAACAAAATCAACTCCTGTGCTGTAATGAAGCTCGGAAATGTGATGACACAAGTAATGATATAGTTTTGCATCTTAATTTATTGCTATGGCTGGAGCGAGCAATTGTTTTGCCACTGATTTGATGCCATACATAATTATCTCTACTTGTGCAAACAGGGATCTTCTTTGAAGATACCATATATTTTAGTGGAACTGCACAAGAAGATGTTGGAAACATTTAACTAATCGAGGAGTATATAGTAAGCATGGCCACCCCCGTAGATAGCAACAAATGGTTCCGGAGAAGTGCTTCATCTGTATGCTCTACACAATCAGCCTCCTGACAAAGGTTGGTACTCGCCCACTGATTTCATCCATACGATTGAGCTTTGTCATCTCTATTGGTGTTGTGCTACTGTTTAGATACTGCCATGAAAAAGTGGTATTGTCCTTGAGAAGTGCTTCATCTGTATTGTTTTAAATATTTCCTTTCCTTTTTTTCGAGCAAACATGGATGCTAGCATTTAGTAGTCCTCTTGTCTTGGCACAACAGGATCATCTTCCTCTAAAGAAGAATATGGAGTACGTGAAGTGACTAGTTCCAATTATGCCAGGATGAAGAAGCCATGTCTATCTTCTCATCAGAAGGAGCAGTTGAAGGATGGTTACATTACTCCCCACAAGACCAAACTAACTTCAGCTCGGAAGGACCGACAAATCTCCATTTTTTTTTTGTGATCTTGCGAGTACAATGTTTTTCTAGGATTCTTTCGGTGAGTTCCATTTTCTAAAAGTGTGCTCTACATGGACCATGTATGTGCTGTTGAAACTGTCAAATCATAGTACAGTTTGCTTTATACTAATCACTTTTTTGTATTTGTGCAAACAGGGATGCTCAGCTTGATTTCAATGGGAACTGCACAAAATGTTCATGAATACATCGAATCATTCATTTCCACCACAAGAAAGGAGGTGCCGATAAGTTCAAGGCGTTGCAACATATAAGGGCAAAATCATACAAGCTACGCGCCAATTTGGTTGATTTTGGTGGAACTGTACAAAAAGAACAGCTGGTTTTTTTAGCACGACGTGCCATGTCAATGTTCGAACTGATGGCAAACCCTGCCCATTCCACAATCGTAGGCATTTGATATTTTGGAATGGGACAATCTTGTCAAATTTTGCTCATTGATTTTGGCAAGACATGCGTTTGATATTTTCGAATGGGACGCCCTTTGCTGTCAGGAGCGTCGATCAATTTTTCCTTTATTCTTTAGTTGTGAAGTAAATATTGCCTCTGACATGTGAGTCGCTGAGATGCATAATCATCGATTGTTTTGAATGTTTTCTATGAATTGCCAGGCCTGTGTGTTTGATTGCAATGTCTGAAGCGCTAAAAAGCTGCTCAAACTCTTTGTACTCATACATTCCTTTTACTTAGCACATTGTGAAAGTGCATACTTTTTGCATAAGATTGGTCAAAGTAGAGATACTTTGACTGCGGAATAAAACTTGTATGCAGACTAGAAAGGACGGAGGAGTACATGTGAAACTGCTGCAAGCGAGGTGATCACCACAGGAATAATGCTAATGCGTATTGTTTTGCACGTTCATCCAATGCCGGTGATACAGGAATTGAACTAATCGAAATAAATTCATTAATACGATCGTATTTCATATAAACATGCGGTTTCATTACATTTCATACATTCTTCAACTAAAAAGGGGTGCGCTGGAGGTATAATTAATTAACCGAAGCTACCCACCTGTGTCCCGCTGAGCCGAACAGAAGCTTCAGTGACTTAACTGCAGGTGCAGTTGCATAACTAATAGGTGGCATGTAGGGCCCACGTGCCAGTCAGCCAACTGCACCAGCAGTTAAGTAGAAGCAGCGTTCTTTTCCAGCGCAGCTCTCCGACTCCACGTCGCCGCCAAGAAGCTAATCGGCCGTCAATGGTCAACCCGCCTAGCTTGGCTTCAACCGGAGGGTAGCAGCGGTGGCCTTACTTGGACCCGAGCGGCGGCGACCTACCGTGTTCTACTCTTCCTCATTTTCTATGTGGTGCAGCCTCGTTGGCAGCGGGGAGGGGCCTCGGCGGAGCCGGCGATATCCTCTGTCTCGTTGCCGGCGGGCGGCACCTCAGTGGAGCGGTGGAAATCCTCCCCCACGTTGCGGGTAGGGTGGGGCCTCGGCTGAGCCGGTGATGTCCTCTGCCTCGTCGACGCCAGCCGAGCGGGGACTCGTCGGAGCCGGCATCGTCCTCTGCCTCGTCCTCAGTCTCGCCAAACAGCGCCTCGCCCGCTTCATCGCCCTCTTTGCTAGCCTCTTTCTAGGCGGCCGCAGCCTCCGCCACCCGCATGCGATACCGCCAGCGCTCGAGGCGGCCCTTGCGGGCGGAGCGGTACGAGTCGAGCAGCGCCTCCTGCTCCGCCCTCTCCGCGGCGATCTACTCCTCCGCATACAAGGCTCCTGGAGGAGATGGTGGTTGTAGGCGGCGTCGGCCTGCGCCTCCCGGAACTGCTCCTCACGCATCTGCCTCACCCTGTCCATATATTGGGCACGCGCCTCGCCGATGGTCATGGTGCAACGCACCAGCGAGGATGGCATGGAGGAGGGGGTTGGCACTGGATCATCGACTACCATGTTCTCCATTGGGACGTCGTCGTCCTCCGACTGCCTGCCGGCCAGCCGGTCGGCAGCAATGGCTGCCATCTCCTTGTGGTATGTCGTCCGCCCGTCCCGAAGAGCGCTGGAGCGCGAGGAAGCCATGGTGGGCAGTAGTGGTGTGGACAGGAGAAAGGGAACCGATGCGGATGACTGCGGCTATGGCCGGCGCAGCAGTTTATATAGCAATGGTGGGCGGGCGGAGGGACGGACGTGTGGCGCCGGAGTAGCCGCCTCGGCAACCGCATATCATTAATGTGGGCGGCAGATGGACGGACGGACGACACTTGTGTTGTTTGAAGGTGGAGCAATCGCCTGCACCAGGAAGCGGGGCAGGCGGCGCTGACTGTTTCGGGCGGAAAGCGCGCGCGGGCGAGGAGATGACTTTACTTGGAGAGGATGACAATGGGAACCAACCAGGTCCATAGCCACACGTACGCAAGTGCCTCTTATCATATATATATATATATATATATATATATATATATATATATATATATATATATATATATATATATATATATATATATATATATATATATATATAATTTATTTTGCTTCCTACTGGTTTCCTGACATCACGGTCCCACACCATTGTCAACCTCCTGGAGTAGTCAATAAACGAGAGAATTGCACAAGAAGCGGCCGACAGCTGGGACCAAGCAGCTCGAGCAGTATTTGTGCAGAGTTTTTCGATGTTTAGCCCAGATATTAATTTTTCTCCTCTGAACAACAACAAAAACATCGCTGCAGGTATTAACTTGGCGGGCTGTGGCCCGTCTAGCCCAGGCCAGATATCCAGCCCAGATATTAATTTTTTTCAAGCTGAAAATACCTAGCCCAGCTATACTTTTTTTAGGAATACCCAGGCAAGGTCAAGTTGTTATTCTCCGCCCAGCTGGGCTGCAAATCTTTCCTAGGAGGGATGCATTAGGCTTAACAAGAAAATGGGCTTTAAGAAATATTAAATGGGATGTAATTATAAAAGCTGGGCAAGAACTATAAAAAATGCACCAAACACGTGATTACTTTATAAATTATTATTTTGGATTTTGAAAATTTTAATTTCATTAATTGTTCTTGGCGCAATGTTTCGTTGGATTTTACGTAATATAAATTTATATTGAAATTGTATTTAATCTGACTAGAAATTTTGGGATAAAAATATTTCGGATCCCATCAAAATGTGGGAAATTTTATTGAATTCTGTTTTGAACGGTTGGTTGAAATGGGATGTACTTTTAACAAACTGTAAATGGGCTGTAGTAAATTCCATTAAAATTAAAAATGGGCTACACATTCTTACAAATCTCAAATGGGCTATAAGTTCTCGCCACACACTTACTGGCCTTACTAAGTTGACGCGTCCCTAAAAAAACAGAGTTGACGCGTATGCAAGGCTTTGTCAACTTATAGTCAACACACGGTTCTAGCAGCGAGGGCGTTGGATGTCCATCCAATGGATGCTGTGCTTCTTCATCAATCTCGGATATTCTAGCTTCACCCGCCCAAAATGATTCCTCCCACGACATCCAGGCGCACCATTTCAAGCTGACACTGTGGGCCTACTAAGTTGGCGTACCAAGGTTTGTCAACTTAGTCAATATAAACGATTCTAGCTGCAGTGACCGTATGATGTCCATCCAACGGCCATCGTGCTTCTTCAACCTCTGGTCTTCTTGCTCCAGCCGCCCAAAGCAGCGCCGGTCGTGCCGCCTGCTCCTGCCTCCCGTGGCCGGCTGTGCTGCCGCAGAGGCCTCACCGCCCCCTACTACTCCCACCGCTGGCCAGGCCATCCCTCCACTCACCCACACCCCCTGTTATTCTGCAGCGATGTCAGCGCAGCCGAACCAGTGAACCCTCGTACTCCTCTCTGCGTGTGCATCCACTGCTGCGTCTTCCCCGGCTCCACGTCGTCCCCTTCCTAGGCCTCGCCGTCGTCCACCGCCGTGGTGCTCTCCGCGCGGTGTGGTCAACATGGTCAAGGAACGACTTCCATCGGACGTGGACTGTACATGGAGAAGCTGACCGCTGGGTCCACGGCAGCCGCAAGGAAGTGCATCCTTATTACGCGCAAAATAATCATTCCTCCACCTGACAGCGGTGACCCACCGGACGGGCCACCATATTTTGCGAAAAAATGATTCGCCCCCTGACTGCTAGGACCCACAGGCTACATCTTCGCACGCAAGGAAGTGCGTCTGGGAAAAAATGATTCGCCCCCCTGACTGCTGGGACACACCAGCTACATCTTCGCACGCAAGGAAGTGCGTCCGAAAAAGAAACGATTCGCCCCCCGACTGCTGGGACCCACTTGCTACACCATCGCACGCAAGGAAGTGCGTCCGGCAAAAACGATTCCCCATGCTGCTGGGACCCAGCAGCTACACCTTCGCACGCAAGGAAGTGCGTCTGGGCAAAAAAAAAACCAAAACGATTCGCCCCCCCTGACTGCTCGAACCCACCAGCTACATCTTCGCACAAAAGGAAGTGCGTGCGGGCAAAAAAAAATTTCACCCCCCTGACTGCTCGGACCCACCGGCTACATCTTCGCACGCAAGGAAGTGCGTCCTGGAAAAAAACGATTCGCCCCCCTGATTGCTGGGACCCACCAACTACATCTTCGCACGCAAGGAAGTGCCTGACAGTCGGGACCCACCTGGTCGAAGCATACGTAGCGTTGTCATCCTGGTCGCGAATGTGTACGTACATACTGGTCGATGTAGAGGCGCACATGTGTCGTAGTAGAGACGCGCACGTGTCGTAGTAGAGGCGCGCACGTAGCATGTACACGTCGCATAGCGGCCAGGTGCAAGAAAGAAAATCTGACCCGCGTATGTGTACATACGGGCGGGGTCTCGAATGCCTACTCGCGCATACATACGGCCAGGGCTCGTGTACATGGCTGGGTCGGAACGGAGAAACATCGTCGTCGTCGTGTTCATGGGAGGCAACGGAATGCGTCGTGTTCATGGGGAGGCAACGGAATGCGTCATGTTCATCGGGAGGCAACGGAACGCGTGGGAGCCTACCGGCTTGGACGGAACAGGCGATGGAAACGAGGCCCGGCGTACCGCAGAACGGAGGAAACGACCTTGTGTTCGACCGACCACGTTCGGAACGGTGTCCGGGAGGGGTGTGGCATACCGCAAAACGGACGAAACGGACCTCCTATGGTCGAAACAGGGGTGGCGGGGTGTGGCGTACCGCAAAACGGACGAAACGGACTTGTGTTGGAGCGCTACGGTTGAAACGGGGGTCCTGTTCATTGGGAGGGGTGTGGCGTACCGCAAAACGGGACTCCACGAGATACTGTTCATCTCCACCGTCGACCTCCTCCAGCCTCAACGGGCTACCGTCGACCTCCTCTAGCCTCCACCGTGCGCTACTCCACCGGCTACTATTCAACCACCCCTCCACGGGCACCCCTCCACCGTCTACTGTTCATCCAGCCCTCCGCACCACGGGGTCATGTTCAACCACCCCTCCACGGCCACTCCTCCACCGTCTACTGTTCATCCAGCCCTCCACACCACGGGGTCATGTTCATCCAGAGGCAACGCCACCGCTCCTTCGCTCATCCAACCCCCCCCATAGCGCTCACTTTGTTCATCAATCGATCGGCTTGATTAGCGGCGATGGCGAAGAATCGCTCGGTCGGGTTTAGTTAACAGCCATCGATCGATCGCTCGGGTTCAGTAACGTGTAGCCTACAGTGCAATCGCTCGGGTTCAATTAGAGCCCAAGGCCTCGCTCGGGTTCAGTTAGAGCCAACGCCTCGCATACACGCATCGCTCGGCCCCCGACCTCCCACCGTAACCGGGAACTCCCCAAAATTTTCCTCCCCCTCGCTTCTACCACGGTTTTTTGATGAATGCATGGGTATTTCAGACTCTGACGCAGTGTTGATGAATGCAGAAAAGAAAAGACAGAAGTCGCTCCAGTGTAATTTGAAGACAAGCACTAAGCGTTTCAGCGCTCTAATGGGTGCAGTGTCAGCAGTTGGAGACAGTAAACATAGCTCTGCAGTTGATGATCTCAATTGCGACACACAACCATCCCAGGTGCTTGCTTTAACTTCGCGCTGTCAAATGTGATTCATGTTGCATATGGTGTCTAGCTTGTATTGCTTCCAATTTGGTTAAACTGCATCTGCTTACTTTACACATTATACCTTTGATAATGACATGCCTTCCTATTTTTGATACATACTACATATGTCTATTAACCATGTTCGTACATCAAACTAATGCTCTTTTGTATCCCTCGTCAATCACTTATGATGAGACAGTCACCCAGGTGGGTTACTGTGAGACGCCCTACTCGTTTAAAGAGTGCAGTGTCATCCTCCCCACATGATTCTCGAGAAACAGCAAGGCTAAATGAAGATAGTCAACGTAGCTCTCTAGTTGATCACCGCAATTCCCCCACACCACCATCGCAGGTGCTTGCTCTTACTTGGCAGTGTGATCTTTGGTTGCATGTTGCGTATGGTGTCTACCTTGTAATGCTTCCAATTAGGGTAAATTGCATCTGCTTAGTTAACACATTATACCTGTGAATATGACATGCCTTCCTGTTTTTGGTACATACTACGTCTTTCTATTAACCATGTTCTTACATCAAACTACTTTTCTTGTGTATCCCTCATCAATGCTCCTAATTTGTTAAATTGCATCTCCTTAGCTTACACATTATACATGTGAATATGACACGCCTTCCTGTTTTTGGTACATACTACATCTGCCTATCACACCATGTTCTTACATCAAACTAATGTTCTTGTGTATCCTGCGTCTATCTCTTATGATGAGACAGTCACGCGCGTGGGTTATATGAGACACAATACTCTTATAAAGAATGCAATTTCATCCTCTCCACATGATTCTCAAGAAACAGCAAGCCTAAATGAAGACATTGAACGTAGCTCTGTACCTGAAGACCGCACTTCCCCTACACCACCATCACAGGTGCTTTCTCTAACTTCGCAGTGTGATATGTGGTTGCATGTTGCATCTGATGTCTAGCTTGTAATGCTTCTAATTAGGTAAATTGCATCTGCTTAGTTTACACACTATACCTGTGAATATGACATGCCTTCCTATTTTGGTACACACTACATCTATGTGTTAACTTTGTTCTTACATGAAACTACCTCTCTTACGTATCCTGCATCAATCACTTACGATGAGTCACCTTTATTCGTTGCATATTGCATATTATTTCTAGCCTGCTGCCATGTATTGCTTCTAATTTGGTCAAATACATTTGTTAGGGCACCCTTTTAATTTGGCAGAGTGATATTGGTTTCATCTTTCATATGGTTTCTAGCTTGCACCGATTCTAACAAGTTCAAGCACCTTGTGCTTAGTTTACATTTTATGCATCATACATGTCAATATGTCACGCCGTCCTGTTTTTCATACATATTCCATCCTCCTATCATGCGGCTGTCTTACATGAAAGTAGTGTTCGTCAGTATCATGCATCAATGAGTTCTGAAGAGCAAATTTTATTCCTTTTTCTTGTGGGTTTGACTTGACAAGGCAAAATCAAGAAAGAGGAACAAAAATAGTAAGGAAGGCGATGATGGTGGTCCTCTGCAGCAACGTAAACGGAGCATCTGTACCGATTCTTCTTGTACTGATAGTGCATTACAAGGTCCAAGTCTCCGCTCCCCTACTCCACCATCCAAGGTGCTTGCTCTAACTTGGCAGTGTGATATATGGTTGCATGTTGCATATGGTGTCTAGCTCGTATTGCTCCTAATTAGTGTAAACTGCATCTGCTTAGCTTACACATGATACATGTGAATATGACACGCTTTCCTGTTTTTGGTACATACTATATCTGTATATCACACCATGTTCTTACATGAAACTACTTTTCTTGTGTATCCTGCATCAGTCACTTATGATGGGACATCTTTAAGTTGGCAGTGTGAAATTGGTTTGCGTCTTGAATATGATTTCTAGCATGTATTGCTTCTAGTTTGATGAACGCCACCTATGACGAGACAGTTTTAACTTGGCAGAGTGATATTGATTGCACCTTCCATATGGTGTCTTGCAGTGTTTCTAATTTGTTGAAGTGCCTTCTGCTTAGTTACCACATCATAGGTCTGAATATGTCAAGCCGTCCATTTTTTCGTACATATTCCATCCTCGTATCATGACTTTGCCTGTCATCAGAGTAGTGTTCGTCAGCATCATGCATGAATGAGTTCTGAAGAGCGAATGATATTCCTTTTTCTTGTCGGTATTGACCACACAATGCAAAATCAATGAAGCTGAAGGAAATTTGCAAGGCATTGGATGATGGTGGTCCTTCCGAGCAACTGAAATGAAGGTTCTCTACAGATTCTACTCCGCCATCCTCCCAACAATATTCACAAGACAACGCAAGGCTAGACAGTCAATGTAGCTGTGTAGATGATGAGCACATCTCCCCTACTCCACCATCACAGGTGCTTGCTCTAACTTGGCACTATTATATGTGGTTGCATGTTGCGTATGATGTCTAGCTTGTATTTCTTCTAACTTTGTTGAATTCCATCTGCTCACTTTACACATAATGCCTGTGAATATGACATGTGTTCCTGTTTCTACATCATACTACTATTCTTGCATATCCCGCATCATTCACGTATGATAAGGCACCTTTAAGTCGCCACTGTGATATTGGTTGTGTCTTGCATATGGTTTTTAGCATGTACTGCTTCTAATTTGTTGAAACGTCATACAGTTTGAACTTGGCAGAGTGATATTGGTTGCATCTTTCATATGGTGTCTAGCTTGCAGTGCTTCTAATTTGTTGAAATGCCTTCTGCTTAGTTTCCACATCATAGGTGTGAATATGTCACACCATCCTGTTTTTCATACATATTCCATCCTCGCATCATGTGTTTGCCTTTCATACGAGTAGTGTTCGTCAGTATCATGCATGAATGAGTTCTGAAGAGCGAATTTTATTCCTTTTTCTTATCGGTTTGACTCCACAATGCAAAATCATTACAGCTGAAGAAAATTAGTCCGGCGGTGGATGATGGTGGTCCTTCGGAGAAACTCAAACAGGGGTCTCTACAGATTCTACTCCGCCATCCTCCCAACAAGATTCGCAAGACAACACAAGGCTAGACAGTCAACGTAGCTGTGTAGATGATGAGCACATCTCCCCTACTCCACCATCACAGGTGCTTGCTCTAACTTGACACTATTATATGTGGTTGCATGTTGCGTATGATGTCTAGCTTGTATTGCTTCTAACTTGAATTGCATCTGCTTACTTTACACATAATGCCTGTGAATATGATATGTGTTCCTGTTTCTAGAACATATGTGTACATGATGAGCACATCTCCCCTACTCCACCATCACAGGTGCTTGCTCTTACTTGGAACTGTTATACGTGGTTGCGTTTTTCGTATGATGTCTAGTTTGTATTGCTTCTGATTATGTTGAATTGCATCTGCGTAGCTTACAACTTATACCTGCAACGATCACTTACCCATAAGACACATTTAACTTGGGACTATGATGTATGTTGCATCTTGCATTGTCTTCTAGCTTGTACTTGCTTCTAATTTCTTGAAATGGCACTTCTGACGAGACACTTTTTACGATAGAGTGATATTGGTTGCATGTTCATATGGTGCCTAGCTTTCATTTCTTCTAATTTTGTTGAAATGCCTTACCTTCTGTTTTTTCATACATATTCCATCCTCCTATCGTATGTGTGAATATGAAACGCTGTCTTTTTGTATATATTCCATCCTCCTATCATGCGCTTGCCTTACATCAAAGTTGTGTTAAATCAGATCATGCACCAACCAGTTATGCAGAGCTAATTTTATTCATCTTCTTGTGGTTTTGACTTCATAAGGCAATATCAGAAAATAGGAAGGAAAAGAATAAGTTAGGGGATGTTGGTGGTCCTCCGCACCGACGCAAACAGAGACTCTCTAGATTTGCCCCTGCTACTGCTAATGAAGTTGAAGTCCCAAGTCTACATGATGAGTTCATCTCCCGTACTCCACCATCACAGGTGCTTGCTCTAAGTTGACAGTGTGATAATTGGTTTCATGTTGCATATGTTGTCTAGCCTGTATTTCTTCTATTTTGATTAAATTGCACCTGCTGAGTTTATACGTTATACATGTGCATAAGACATGGCTTTCTGTGTCTAGAATACACTGCATCTATCTATCATACCATGTTCTTGCATCAAAGTACTGCTGTTGTGTATCCCGCATCAGTCACTCATGATTGGATGCTTTTAACATGGCAGTTTGATAGTGGTTGCATCTTGCATTGATTTCTATGTTGTACTGCTTCTAATTTTTCGAATTGCCACTTATGACAAGACATTTTTAACTTGGCAGAGTAATATTGGTTGCATCTTTCATATGGTTTCTAGCTTGCATTACTTCTATTTTCTTGAAAATCCTTCTGCTTAGTTTGCATATCGTAGCTGTGAATATGTCATGCCGTCCTGTTTATCTTACATATTCCATCGTCATACGGTTGTCTTACATCAAAGTATAGCTTGTCTGTATCATGCATCAATGAGTTCTGAAGAGTGATTCTATTCTGTAACATCCCAAATTTTGGAATGTTAATATAATTAATTGAATTGTTTGTTTGTTTGCTTGAGTGAATTAAACTTGAGTGAAATTTGAACCTTTTCAAAAACTTTTGAAAGAGAGGGAATAAAATGACTTTCCCCTTCTCCGGTAAATTCAAATTCATCCTATTAAAATCAATGAGAGAAGATGACATGACTTCTTCAACTATAAAGAATTTGAGCGGAGTTTTGCAATTTAATTCTTTCAAATATTTGCACTTGCTTCTCTATTTTCTTCCCGAGAAATACCCGAAAAATAAATTCTTGCAAGCAAGAAAGAGCGGAGAAAATGACCCTCCAAAATCAGGGCATTTTGAAAATATTTGAGCCAAGAAAAACCAAAGTTTTTATTTAAAAATTATTTGCAAAAAGAAATAAAGCCTTTAGGGATTTTCTGAAAAACATTTTTTTAGGTTTTATTTTGGCCGTGGAATAATGCTCATCATCTACATTTTATTTTTCTGATAATTTTAGTATATAAAACTCTTTATTCGAATTGATTTGATTTCCTTTTTATTGTTTTAGTTTCCTAATTTTAAAAATAGGAATGGAATCGTTTTATTAGGAAAAACCTGCTGGCCCATTAAGCACTTTCCTATTCTAGCCCAACAAGAGATCATCTCCTTCCTCTGTTTCCTCTCACGTTACAAAAGCTTTCCATCTCCATGGAGACAGAAATCTCCACCTTCCCGATCTCCCTCGTCTTTCCATCCCAGCGCCTCCCGAGACCGCCTATAAAACCCCTGCCCTCTCCTCGTTCCATTTTTCCCATCACCACGCCCCCTCCTGCCATAGCCTTCTCGCCACCGTCCTCCTTTTCCTGCCTAGAAACGCTCACCAGGAGCTCTCTGGAACCTCCCCATCGCCCAGCGCCACCTCCCCACGCGCCGACCCCCTCCTCCGCCACCCCCACCCTCGCCGGCGACCTCGCCCCCTCGCCGAGCAGCCCTCCACATCGCCATCTCCTTCCTGCCATCTCTGCCTCACGTCTGGTAACTCCGTTTTCGTTTTCAGATTTATTCCCGTAACAGATTTAGTTCCGTTCTTGTTTAGCTTATAACTTTTGATCTAGAAGTCCAATGATGCTGATTATTTTTGCGTTAGATCACAATTTTCTTGTAGTTTCAAAAATATATAATTTGTCTATGTTTGGATTTATAAAAATTGAGTTAGATCAGATTTGAATTAAAGCTTGTTTTGCTTATTCCGGGAGTTTCATAATAGATTTTTATTTAATTCTTTTTGCTCCTAGTTGCTTAATGAAATATTTTCTGTTTAGTTAACATAAAACCATGATTAGGTGATGTTAAGAAATTTTTGTTATATAAAACTATTTTTGTTGTTATTTGAAGTAGGAAAACTTTGAGTTGTTTTTTCTTTAAGTTTTCCCTTTGGGTTTTGCTTTGTTGGTTTTGGTGTGTTACTTTGTTATGTTATGTTATGCTATGTGCTTATTATAGTTATTGTTTGCCTCGGTAGAATTTCTGGAGTGCGAAGATTGCTACTACGAAACCCTAGTTTTTCGAAGATCGTCAACAAGGCAAGTTCACTTTGACCATGCTTTCCTGCCTATGTTTTATTGCATCTAGTGACATCTTTGCAACCACCCCTCAGTAGTGTTATTGAATCCTTGTAGTTGAGTAGTATGCATGAGGTAGGAACCCACCCCCCTGTTACCAAGCCGGGGCGATATTTTATTTAATGCTACGCTATAGTAGGCGGGGTTTGGTATGAGTACTGGAGTGGTGTGAGAATGGAGGATTCTCGTCAATGACGACAACTCCATGATGGAATCTGCAAGGACTGCATCTTCAAGGCCTCAAGACTTCAAGGCTCAAGACAAGAATTCAATACACACTCTTTGGGTGAAGGGCGGTTGTGGGCACCTGGAGAAACCAGTGGTTGGCCGGATGCATGGAGAAGCGCCATGACATCTTGCGAAAGCTTCACCCAGACTCAAAGAGACGGAAGAATACTTCATGCCCGGAAGCTTACCTGCAACCGCAAGTCATTATGGGCTCGGCTTGGTTGACCTTAGTTGTGACTCTGGCTGGGACGGTACTAGCAGATGTAGAACTACGGTAGGATGGGTTGAGTACCGGACAGTGGTCAGAGGAACTCTTTGGAAGACCATGTTTCGGTCATCTTGTTCTCAAACACCCTGAAGTGCGAGAACGTAAAGAGAGGGGTCGAATCTTGCGGGTAAAGTGTACAAACCTCTGCAGAGGGTTAAAACCTAATCGATTAGCCGTGTCCCCGGTTATGGACAATTTGAGCATCTGGACTTGGATCTATCTCGGAACTCTCAACACCGGACTGATAACTTAATTGTGGGCAACTTATGATGATTTTTGGGCTATGAGACATCGGTTGGCGGAACCATGTCATGATAGAAAATTCCATAGTGCAGACTTCATTTATGCCTTTGATGTAGGGAAAATAAAACCAGCTTTTATGCAAAACAAAACTCGATACGAGCCACAAAGCCATATTGCATATAGTATAGTTTTATCATCTGTTCTTTTTATTGTGATCTTGCGGTACATTCAATGTAATCGACCTACACGGCTGCAACGTATCATGTTGCGATACTTTCCTCGACGAGTAAGAGTTACGATACAGGGTTACGGTCTACACTCAACCTGCCGATGGCGTTGATGGGACTCCACACCTGTTTGATTGTTTCCGCTGAGTATTATGAGGTATATATCAATTCTACGTTATTTATGCATGTGATTGCACTTTGATATATACATTGATGTCTGTGTGTGCAAACATACTGATCCGAGGATGGCACGGAACACGAGGCTTGACCGTCTCGAGGTCGGGTCGCTCTGAAATGGTATCGAGCACATGTTGGTATGGGGCGTGACCCTAGAAATCGGAAAGCCCTAGGACAGGATATCTCAAAAAAAAACTTTATTTACAAAAAGACTCTTACTTCTCATCTTTTCTGATTTTATCAAATAGACACTCTCACCTCAATAGTTAGAATATACCATATCCTTTGATCACCCGGAGGATCAACTGAAGACACTCCAAGAAGGATTAGATATCGGAGAACTGATGACCACTTCAGAGTAAAGAGGATTTCACTATGTATTAGAAGAATTTAAGTACAACAGTTGAAGACTCCGAGGACTTGAAGGATCTGAAGAATTATTTGACCTTTAGAAGACCAAACCCCTGTTATACACCTACGTTAGATGCGATGATTTGTGAGCTGTCATTTGTTTGATGTTTTCTGACAGCCCCAAAATAAAACTTGTTTCTTCAAAAAAAACTATTGTTTGTATTGTGTGTATATCCCTCCCCACCTCTCTCATATCTCATCCCAAAACTTTTTGGACCCATTAGATGATGAATGAAGTTGGACTGATATTCTCTGGACCGAAGACTCAGCCCGAGGCAGAGCTATGGATGCAGAACATGGAAAATCACTTCGGGAGCAATTTGGTTTCAAGGAAGTATGAGGTTCAATACGTTCTTCAGTACTTTACAGAAAGTGCTGCAACCTGGTGGACAATGCATCAAGCCATACAGGTATTTAATGGAGCAAGAAACTGGGAGGAATTCAAGAAGACCCTGATGAGATCACGTCTCATCCGGAAGCACCAAGATAACTCGAAGAAGAAACCTTGTGCCTGCAAGATTTGCGGAGAAATAGGACACACCCAGGAGGAACACAAAGATGGATGCCCTCATTGTGAGGAGAAACACCCAGGTGAGGAATGCCCAACTAGCTGTGTGACTTGCTTCTGTGTGAAGGAACCACCCACTACCCAGTCAAGGTCACATTTACTCCACGGTGCAACAAACTATTCTGAAGCAGGAAGAGGGAATGAAGGAAGCCCTCAAGGAAGAACTGGAAGAACCAGAAATGAATGGAAGTGTTGAAGACCTGGATGGAGAAGGTCTCAACAGATTTTACTCAATGCACTGCTATTCATGTGGAGAAGAAGGACATTTTCACAAGATGTTGCCCCAAGGGAAGAAAAGAGTATCCGGGATATTTCCGACAATGAAGTGAAGTTTGACCCCCGGGAGATAGAAACTCTGATCATTACAGAGAAATCCAGGAAGAGAAGACAATCCGAGAACAACGAAACTTTTGCAGAGAAGGACCTAAGTCATATCACTTGTTACAGATGCAAGGATTTAGGTCATTACGCTAGTAAATGTCCAGAAAAGAAGCCAAGAATCCAAGGAGTCCGCATAGTCACAAAGAAGCCCCGAGACATGTCGGAAGTCATTTGTCTTCGCTGCAAGGGGGCAGGACATTATGCTATTAAATGCCCCGACAAGATGAAAGCTGGATTTGAGAAGTTGGAATTTTGATATGGAGTAGTAGAAAGCAATTTAATTTTCATGAGCTCAATGAGTTGAGTTATGTAATAGATTTCTCAGAGATTGTAATAGTTCCTGACTCAATAAAGTTGTAATGTCACATGCTGAAAAGCTTTAAGGAGTTGTCATATTCTATCTTGGAAATAAATATTCTGGATGAACATGGAAGAAAGTGAGTTGTGATGCATAAACAGGAAATTGGAAATTGAGTTTGAAGTTCTGTTTGGATGATATGAATGTGTGCCGCAGGAGATAAGTACCTTAATTCTGAGCATCATTTCTGTTTCACAACTGCAGATGACGACCCTTTATGAGTCTTTCCTTAAGGGCCCTGAAACGATCATGACCCTGACAAGTGATCATGATTACCCGAAGATCTTGAAGGACATGATGAAGCATATTCACCTTGAAGGAGATGCAGTCTACAAAGGCTACCCCTTCATGCAAAAGGGAGTGGAACTTTGGTATGTGGAGGTACACCTCCACCGTTTGAAAGGAGTTTGCCCAAAGAGGATGGGACATTACTTTTTCATCTCACGTGTGCCACAAGCAACTTTCTTCGATGCCGTTCGTGAAGCAGCCATGGAAGCCATACGCCAGATCGGAGAAATACTTGAAGCAAGACTCCGTTATACTCAGGAATACCTAAGCGAAGTGCATGCAGAGATGATGAAGGTGAAGCTCAAGACCACCATGATGAAACAAAAGATTGAAGATTTCAAGGCTCATGTCGCACAATTCCAGTGGGACTGAAGAATCCTCGAGGAGGATAAATAAATAAAGTGGAAGTAATGTCTGACCATACCAAACCATGTGGGTGGCAGCATTTGTAATAAACTTTTTGAAATTTGGATTCACGAAAAATGATGAAGGATGTAATGAAAGATTGATATGAGAATAATGAGATGTTATGGATAAACTTGTGCATTTATTTTGGTCATAGTACTCTGTAAAACCACAGGATCAATGAAGAAAGAAATGTGTTATCCATGACGGTCCATAGAAGGAAGCTGGACAAAATAAGTTGGAATTTTGTTTTTGATATGATGGTATGAAGAAACAGAGTACTACTGGATTTAAGGAGGTGTAACAAGAGAGTTACTCCAAGGATGAGTTAAAGCTGCACTAGTGTTGAAGTGGGCCATAACCCACAGGCCCAGGATTTTGAGAAGGAACCGTTGTAACCTTGATAAAGGAATAAATTTGGAAGAATCTATGATCCAATCAGCCTACGTTTCGTAGGAGGTTACGCAAAAACCTGAGAGTGGTGAAGTAACGATAGATGTTTCGTTTGGCATGCAGAAACCATGGATTTATACGAACTCAGTTCGAGAACAAGAGAAATTCTGCAATGCTTGTGAGTATGCCCAAGTGTTAAAATACGTGATTCGATATTTACATATGTGGTAATGATTCAAGCACGGGATGGATTGGCCCCATACCGAGACTTCTATCATGAACTATCATATGTTGATGGAAAATCAGAGAGACTTGAAAAACTCGAAAGAGTGTCGACACGATAAGCCATAAAACCATAAAATGGTAGGACGATGGAACCCCATTACAGGCAACCGTTGCCAAACGAGGTTATACGGTGAGGTTCAACCTGACCCATTTTCTGCAGGAGAAAACCATAAATTGTAGACCACAATGAGTGTTTCGATAGTTGTTTAGAATGGACACAGACCCATCAGCTAAGAAGATCCAGTCTCGGACGAACTTCAACTTTGACGAACCGACCCAAGCTTTTGAGGAAAACTCTATGCTTCCGATGTAAGAGCTTCAATGAAGGAGCTATTGTAAGATATGTGAAGAGACATACATTGTCAGCCCTCCAGAGGAAATATTTGAGTTTATTGGAACCATGACCTTGTTTTTAAGTGTGGTAGCACCCCGACCTTCGACCAAGACATTTGCTAGAAGACCCCAACCCCTAACCTTTTCTTGTTAGTTTCTTGAATCTCGAGGACGAGATTCATTTTAAGTGTGGTAGGTTTGTAACATCCCAAATTTTGGAATGTTAATATAATTAATTGAATTGTTTGTTTGTTTGCTTGAGTGCATTAAACTTGAGTGAAATTTGAACCTTTTCAAAAACTTTTGAAAGAGAGGAATAAAATGACTTTCCCTTCTCCGTAAATTCAAATTCATCCTATTAAAATCAATGAGAGAAGATGACATGACTTCTTCAACTATAAAGAATTTGAACGGATTTTTGCAATTTAATTCTTTCAAATATTTGCACTTGCTTCTCTATTTTTCTTCCCGAGAAATACCCGAAAATAAATTCTTGCAAGCAAGAAAGAGCGGAGGAAAATGACCCTCCAAAATCAGGGGCATTTTGAAAATATTTGAGCCAAGAAAAACCAAAGTTTTTATTTAAAATTATTTGCAAAAAGAAATAAAGCCTTTAGGGATTTTCTGAAAACATTTTTTAGGTTTTTATTTTGGCCGTGGAATAATGCTCATCATCTACATTTTATTTTTCTGATAATTTTAGTATATAAAACTCTTTATTCGAATTGATTTGATTTCCTTTTTATTGTTTTAGTTTCCTAATTTTAAAAATAGGAATGGAATCGTTTTATTAGGAAAACCTGCTGGCCCATTAAGCACTTTCCTATTCTAGCCCAACAAGAGATCATCTCCTTCCTCTGTTTCCTCTCACGTTACAAAAGCTTTCCATGTCCATGGAGACAGAAATCTCCACCTTCCCGATCTCCCTCGTCTTTCCATCCCAGCGCCTCCCGAGACCGCCTATAAAACCCCTCCCTCTCCTCGCTCCATTTTTCCCATCACCACGCCTCCCTGCCCGTAGCCTTCTCGCCACCGTCCTCCTTTTCCTGCCTAGAACGCTCACCAGGAGCTCTCCTGGAACCTCCCATCGCCCAGCGCCACCTCTCAAGCGCCGACCCCTCCTCCGCCACCCCACCTCGCCGGGCGACCTCGCCCCCCTCGCCGAGCAGCCTCCACATCGCCATCTCCTTCCTGCCATCTCTGCCTCACGTACAGGTAACTCCGCTGTTTTCAGATTTATTCCCGTAACAGATTTAGTTCCGTTCTTGTTTAGCTTATAACTTTTGATCTAGAAGTCCAATGATGCTGATTCTTTTGCGTTAGATCACAATTTTCTTGTAGTTTCCAAAATATATAATTTGTCTATGTTTGGATTTACAAAATTGAGTTAGATCAGATTTGAATTAAAGCTTGTTTTGCTTATTCCGGGAGTTTCATAATAGATTTTATTTAATTCTTTTTGCTCCTAGTTGCTTAATGAAATATTTTCTGTTTATTTAACATAAAACCATGATTAGGTGATGTTAAGAAATTTTGTTATATAAAACTATTTTTGTTGTTATTTGAAGTAGGAAAACTTTGAGTTGTTTTTTCTTTAAGTTTTCCCTTTGGGTTTTGCTTTGTTGGTTTTGGTGTGTTACTTTGTTATGTTATGTTATGCTATGTGCTTATTATAGTTATTGTTTGCCTCGGTAGAATTTCCGAGTGCTAAGATTGCTACTCTGAAACCCTAGTTTTTTCAAGATCGCCAACAAGGCAAGTTCACTTTGACCATGCTTTCCTGCCTATGTTTTATTGCATCTAGTGACATCTTTGCAACCACCCCTCAGTAGTGTTATTGAATCCTTGTAGTTGAGTAGTATGCATGAGGTAGGAACCCACCCCCCTGTTACCAAGCCCGGGACGATATTTTATTTAATGCTACGCTATAGTAGACGGGGTTTGGTATGAGTACTCGGGAGTGGTGTGAGAATGGAGGATTCTACGTCAATGACGACAACTCCATGATGGAATCTGCAAGGACTGCATCTTCAAGGCCTCAAGACTTCAAGGCTCAAGACAAGAATTCAATACACACTCTGGGTGAAGGATTTGTTGACGGGCACCCTGGAGAAACCAGTGGTTGGCCGGGATGCATGGAGAAGCGCCATGACATCTTGCGGAAAGCTTCACCCAGACTCAAAGAGACGGAAGAATACTTCATGCCCGAAGCTTACCTGCAACCGCAAGTCATTATGGGCTCGGCTTGGTTGACCTTAGTTGTGACTCTGGCTGGGGCGGTACTAGCAGATGTAGAACTACGGTAGGATGGGTTGAGTACGGACAATGGTCGAGGAACTCTTTGGAAGACCATGTTTGGTCATCTTGTTCTCAAACACCCTGAAGTGCGAGAACGTAAAGAGAGGGGTCGAATCTTGCGGGTAAAGTGTACAAACCTCTGCAGAGGGTTAAAACCTAATCGATTAGCCGTGTCCCCGGTTACGGACAATTTGAGCATCTGGACTTGGATCTATCTCAGAACTCTCAACACCGGACTGATAACTTAATTGTGGGCAACTTATGATGATTTTTGGGCTATGAGACATCGGTTGGCGGAACCATGTCATGATAGAAAATTCCATAGTGCAGACTTCATTTATGCCTTTGATGTAGGGAAAATAAAACCAGCTTTTATGCAAAACAAAACTCAGACACAGAGCCACAAAGCCATATTGCATATAGTATAGTTTTATCATCTGTTCTTTTTATTGTGATCTTGCCGGTACATTCAATGTACTGACCTACACGGCTGCAACGTATCATGTTGCGATACTTTCTCGACGAGTAAGAGTTACGATCAGGTTACGGTCTACACTCAACCTGCCGATGGCGTTGATGGGACTCCACACCCGTTTGATTGTTTCCGCTGAGTATTATGAGGTATATATCAATTCTACGTTATTTATGCATGTGATTGCACTTTGATATATACATTGATGTACTGTGTGTGCCAGCATACTGATCCAGGGATGGCACAGTAACACAGAGGCTTGACCGTCTGAGGTCGGGTCGCTACATATTCTTTTGTGTTGTGGGTACAGCTTGACATGGCAAAGTCAAAAAAGAGCAAGGAAAATAATATAGTAGGGACTGCTATTACTCGTCGGGTGAAACGGAAAAGGTTCTGCCGTCGAGATTCTGCTGGTACTTATAGTGCAGTAGAAGGTCCAAGTCCATCGGCTAAATATACAAACACAGTATCACCTGCTCCACCAGTTGCAGCATCCGCTTCAACTGTACCAGCATCTCAACCAGTTACTCGTTCGTTCGCTCCGGAACTGGCCAGTTCCCAAGCTGCCTTCACACCTAACACTACTTCCGAAGCACTGCTGACACAACAGGACTTGGAAAGATCAGATGAACCTCATGAGCATCAACACTAAGACGGTACCTGACTGAGTCAAGTTGCAGCTGCATGCTCCTTTATATGTACTCTCACAGTTTGATGTACACTAACACTTTCCATATTCGTTGTTGAACTAGCACCACGGCGCAAGTGGAAACAGACATCAGGGATAATGCTTGACAGATTAACAAAATCTAAAGCAGGAAGAATGGAGATCCATTTTGAGGCAGGTTTTAAAAGGCCACGTGATGCTACAGAGTCAGCCAAGTTAGTATCAGAGGCAGCCGTTGCCGTTAGGTGTCATGCACGTATCCTCCCAATGTGGATCCAGTACAGGAATGAGAAAGACAATACCCAGTTTAACACCTTCCTTGACCATTTATCCGTAAGTAATGTTATTCATCGCAATTAGTAATATTGTCTTGCTCTGTCCCATACTTTCTAGCTTCCTCCTAATAAGACTCACATTCTTTTTTCAACAGATGAGGTTCAAGTTGGATCCCAAACATGATGTAACTAAACAGGCATGCACTCATGTTTTTCACCGCTTCTCTGACAAGATCGGTACCACCTTAGAAAATCTCACTTTGAAGGCAAGGCTAACAATGAAATCGCCCAAACATCTCCAAAGGGAATATATTACGATGATGAAGATGGACAGCCCTCGTTAAACACTGGTCCGATCCAAAGTATCGGGTAGGCCATATGTATTTGATCGACCACATATTGAACTTGTATTTATGTATGTGCCTTACAAGTGTATCTTCTTCTAGGCTAACTGTTTGAAGAACAAAACCAACCGTTCTAAAGTGAAATTCCAATGCACAACAGGATCTCGTAGCTATATTGCACACTGCGAGGCTTTTGTAAATAGCTGCTACTTCCTTCTTTTTTTGTGCCATATTATCGTATCTATATTGACGTGTTCCAAATACAGAGGAAAGCCCGTGCGGACCAAAAAGAACCTGAACCGAATGCAGTGCAAATCTTCAAGGATTGCCACACCAGCAAGATGAAGGGCATGAGCACACCAGTTCAAGCCGCTGTTGTAAGTTGTTACTCCTCCTACCTTGAACTGATTGGTACTGTGATGTGTTCATTTAACTACTTGGTTTGCAGCCAATGTCAGTTACTCTATTCACTTTTATACACAGTTGTCTTAACGTATCATTTCACCTTACATGGTTTAAAAGAGATGAAGGATATTCTTTTGGTCTTGATCTGTAATCTAGTTGTTATGTTCACGCATTTAGCGATAAAATAGGCTGTTTGTTTTATATATGTTTTCCCATGATATGAATGATGTCATACTATGTTCATCCTACTTTAAACCATGTCTCTTTATCCTTATATGTCAACGAATGTGAGGAAATAGACAATACAGTAGGCATGCTACATGGACATATGTTCCGAAAGTGATTTTATTATGTAGTTGGCACTACAATACATGCTAATGTATTACAGTAGTTCACAAATATAAGTTATGTATAAACGTTTAACCTACTTTGTTTGTTTTTGTCTCATTAGTAACTTATCCGGTACACTAATCTACAAGTTCAAACTTTCAGGAACCTATGGAACAAATGATTGAACAGCCACAACCACCTGGAGGTGACGAGGCTACTACAGGCACAATGTCACCTCTTGCTGCAGTGCGTCAGTATCTCTCCACTAACAGTGCAAAAAGAACCTTCTTGTGTAATCCTGGGTTGGTTGTCAAGGTAACCTCATCCAAATCGCCTACTGTACAAAATCTTCCTGCTAGATAGAGTGATATATCTGTGCTCCAGACACAAGTCCAATCCCTAATGGACGTTGTTTCGGAAACAAGAATAGTGGTTGAGAAATGTCGTCAAGATATGAATGGTTTTGAAACCATACTATCAGACATTCGCTACGTTGTTCAAGAGCAATGGCGGAAAAAAGGTGGAGATCGTGCTGCTCCATCAGATTCTACAGCCTGAAACATTAGCACTCAGGTCAAATGATATGTGCTTCTATACATCTGATGGTGCTTTTATCTGGAAGAACTATAAACTTTATGCCAACAGGCCTTTTGTTGTATGGTTGGAATTTATTTTGTTGTGATACAACATTTATGATGCTGCCCCAGGCTGCAGTAATTACGATGCTATTTTGTATAGTGTAGGTTTATGTTAGTAATGTATTCGGCCGAAAGCTTCGTAGGAGCCCAACATGCCAACATTCGTCGGGCCCATTCCAATTGGGCTAAAAATGATTAAGGGCCGAAATTGACATGTAGCCCACTAAAAATATCTCGGCCTAAATCAGCGTAAGCTTTCATATTTTTCTGGTAGGCCTGGGCCCATAGTGGGCCTTTAACAGGCCTAAACATAATTTGGGCCCTCAGTAAAAATAGGTCGTTTACAGGTGTAAATATCTCGAGCCCATAAAAAACATGGGCCTTTAATAGACAGAAAGTGAGATTGGGCCCTGATTGTGCCAAATAACCCACTGGACTTAGGAGGCTGAAATGGTGGCCGATTTACGACGCGGATCTTTGACAGGCTGAAATTCGGACGGGCCGTAAATGCGTCGACCTAATATACGGGCCTTTAAATGGCCGGAACTTCGGTCGGGCTAGATTATCATCATTTTTATTATGGGCCGTTAATGGGCCTGATATGACATTGGGCCACATATGGCCCATGGTGTACGTCCGGCGTTAACATGCCGAAAATGACAACAGGAAGAAAGTGGCCCAAATCTATAGTGGGCCTCTAACATGCCGAATGTCAGACATGGCCGAATATGACCCAAATCCTTCACGGTCGTATATGGGCTGAAAGTTTTGATGGCCTGTAAATGGGCCCAAAAGAAGTCGTACCTTTAACAGGCCGGAAATACACCGGGCCGTGATTCGGCCCAATTACTTTGCGGACTGTTAACGGGCCAGAAGTGACCATGGGCCGCGTTGATGGCAAGTTCAGGACAGGCCGTTGACGGGCCGATTTGACAGAGAATGTTGGGCCTTTAGCTGGGCCGGCCCATTATGGTCTGCAGAATCTTGTGGGCCTTTAGCTGGCCGGCCAATTGTGGTCCGCGGAATCTTGTGGGCCTTTAGCTGGGCCGGCCCATTATGGTCTGCAAAATCTTGTGGGCCTTTAGCTGGGCCGGCCCATTGTGGTCCGCTAAATTTTGTGGGCCTTTAGCTGGGTCGGCCCATTATGGTCCGCTAAATCTTATGGGCCTTCGGTTGGGCCGGCCCATTTAAACTTTGTGGGCCTCTGTTGGGCCGGTCCACGTGTCAACATATCATAGGCCCATCTCGACCGTTGGATGAGTGACACTGTGCCACGCGGCGAGTGGACGTGGATCCGTCGACCAATGAGAATTTTACACGGGAAAATCGGCATTGGTCGTGGTTGTTAACGGGTTATCGGATCCAAAATCGACCCGATAGCTTTACGGCATTCCGTTACGGTGGATGCCACGTGTCGGTCACCCTTGACGAAAGCACTTCGTGGACGCGGATTTATCGTCATGGAAGTGGACACTTCGTGATGATAATTTTGGTAATGTCATGGAACACTTCTCGACAACACGGTATGACTATCTTGACTCTGTCATAAATTTGTCATGGATGTACATGCATGACAAAAAACGCGACCTACTGTGACAAACACGTATCATCACGGAAGTGTATTTTTTTGTAGTGCTATAAATGTTGAAACCAATGTTATTGAAACCGTAACCCTGAAGGAATACATAAGGGTCACTTTCCAGAATGTTTTAAACTCCGAAAAGGAATAGGTATGTGGTACGGTAAGTAAACCGACTCCAAAACAGTTCTAAAGGCAATTTTTCTCCATTTTGGAATATTTAGAAAAATAGAAAAATAAGAAGCGGTCCGGGAAGGACACGAGGGCTCCATGAGGGTGGAGGGCGCGCCCCCCTGCCTCGTGGGCACCTCGTGTGCTCTCCGGACTCCGTTTTCTTGCACGGTACGTATTTTTGTCGGTAAAAATTCATTATATAATCTCCCGAAGGTTTTGACCACTGTATCACGCAATTATCCTCTGTTCTTGTTTCGAGCTGTTTCTGCCGCAGATTTGGAGCGAGATGTCATCTCAGGATTCCGACGGAGAGAGCTATGTCTCACACCTCATCGCTGACCCAAAGACCTATGGGGATCTATCTCCTTGTGGTCAAACTACGGATGAGGAGGAGGATGCTCATTTGATGAGGATCAATGATTCAAGTTCGGAGGAGGAGGATGTCCCTCTACCTCAACCTGGGGATATGCACATGAAGTTCAAGAAATCTAGTCTCCCTAAGAGGGCTAAACTATCTAACAACTGATCTATTCCTTCTCGTTTTCGGCGGAAAAGCAAAGGAGATTTATGTGACAAGATCTGAAGCTGGAATTAGAGGTCGATGATTTAAAGGAGGAAATTGCTCTTCTCAATTATAGTACGAAGAAGCTAAAGACACAACTGTCATCATCAACAACTCCATCATCACCTCCTCCTAAAAAGGAAAACTAAGTATCTGGTGTGGGCACTCCCCTCGGCAACTGCCAAGCTTGGGGGAGGTGCCCCGGTATCGTATCACCATCACATCTCTATCTTTAATCCTTTTAGTAGTATCTTGATCTAGTAGAATAAAAGTTTTAGTATGATTTAGTTTTGAGTTTTGCTTTATGATCTCTCTATGTAATCGAGTCCGTGATCTATATAATAAAGATTAGTGTTGAGTCAAGGGCTTGATTATTTTTCCATGATCTTGAGGGAATAAAAGAAAAAGAGAAAGAATAAAAAGAAACAAAGAGATCATATTGATCTTATGGACAGTAATGGCTTCACATAGAAAGAGTATGATGATTAAAAGTTGTTGAGAGTTAACAAACATAGCTTTGGTCATCGTTGCAATTAATAGGAAGTAATAAAGAAAGGGAGGTTTCACATATAAATATACTATCTTGGAAATCTTTTATGGTTGTGAGCACTCATTAGAAAATGACATGCTAAAGAGTTGATGTTGGACAAGGAAGACAACGTAATGGGTTATGTTTTCTTATATCTGAGATAAAGTATATTGTCATGGATCATCCAACATGTTGAGCTTGCCTTTCCCCCTCATGCTAGCCAAATCTTTGCACCAAGTAGAGATACTACTTGTGCTTCCAATATCCTTAAACCCAGTTTTGCCATGAGAGTCCACCATATCTACCTATGGATTGAGTAAGATCCTTCAACTAAGTTGTCATCGGTGCAAGCAATAAAAATTTCTCTCTAAATATGTATGATTGATTAGTGTGGAGGAAATAAGCTTTATACGATCTTGTGATGTGGAAGAAATAAAAATGACGAACTGCATAATAAAGGTCCACATCACAAGTGGCAATATAAAGTGATGTTCATTCGCATTAAGATTTTGTGCATCCAACCCTAAAAGCGCATGGCAACCTCTGCTTCCCTCTGCGAAGGGCCTATCTTTTACTTTTATTTCCTACCTTATGCAAGAGTCATGGTGATCTTCACCTTTCCTTTTTACATTTTATCCTTTGGCAAGCACAATGTGTTGGACAGATCCTGATATATATATCCAATTGGATGTAAGTTAGCATGAACTATTATTGTTGACATTACCCTTGAGATAAGATGTTGGGAGGCGAAATTACAAGTCCCTATCTTTCTCTGTGTCCGATTAAAACTCCGTAACCACTAGTATTCCGTGATTGTTAGCAATTGTGAAAGAATAAATGATAGTTGAGTATGTGGACTTGCTGAAAAGCTCTGACATAGACTGTCGATGTCAAAACCGGCGGATCTCGGGTAGGGGGTCCCGAACTGTGCGTCTAAGGTGGATGGTAACAGGAGGCGGGGGACACAATGTTTACCCAGGTTCGGGCCCTCCCGATGGAGGTAAAACCCTACTTCCAGCTTGATTGATCTTGATGATATGAGTATTACAAGAGTTGATCTACCACGAGATCGTAGAGGCTAAACCCTAGAAGCTAGCCTATGGTTATGATTGTTGTTGTCCTACGGACTAAACCCTCCGGTTTATATAGACACCGGAGGGGGCTAGGTTTACACAGAGTCGGTTAAAAGGGAGGAGATCTACATATCCAAATTGCCAAGCTTGCCTTCCACGCCAAGGAGTGTCCCATCCGGACACGGGACGAAGTCTTCAATCTTGTATCTTCATAGTCCAACAGTCCGGCTGTCCGAGGACCCCCTAATCCAGGACTCCCTCATAGACTCTTTCTGATGTTATGATAAATAGCAATTGCTTGAATGACTGAGATTACAGTTTGTTAGTTCCCAATGAAGTTTCTGATTCATACTTGACATTGTGAATAGATTATTACTTGAGCATAAGAAATCATATGACAATAGATTATGTTGCTATTATAAGAATAATCATGATGCCATCATGTTCGTATTTTATTTTATCGACACCTCTACCTCTAAAAATGTGGACATATTTATCGTTATTAGCTTCCGCTTGAGGACAAGCGAGGTCTAACCTTGGGGGAGTTGATACGTCCATTTTGCATCATGCTTTTATATCGATATTTATTGCATTATGGGCTGTTATTACACATTATGTCACAATACTTATGCCTATTCTCTCTTACTTTACAAGGTTTACATAAAGAGGGAGAATGCTGGCAGCTGGAATTCTGGGCTGGAAAGGAGCAAATATTAGAGACCTATTCTGCACAACTCCAAAAGTCCTGAAACTCCACGGAAGTTATTTTCAGAATATATAAAAAATATTGAGCGGAAGAAATACCAGAGGGGGGCCACCCACCAGGCACGAGGGTGGGGGGCGCGCCCTACCCCCCTAGGCGCGCCCCCCTGGCTCATGGGCCCCCTGGTGGCCCTCCGATGCCCATCTTCTGCTATATGAAGTCTTTCGTCCGAAAAAAAATCATAAGCAAGCTTTCGGGACGAGACTCCGCCGCCACGAGGCGGAACCTTGGCGGAACCAATCTAGGGCTCTGGTGAAGCTGTTCTGCCGGGGACACTTTCCCCCGGGAGGGGGAAATCATCGCCATCGTCATCACCAACGCTCCTCTCATCGGGTGGGGGCCAATCTCCATCAACATCTTCACCAGCACCATCTCCTTTCAAACCCTAGTTCATCTCTTGTATCCAATTCTTGTCTCTAAGTATGAGATTGGTACTTCTAGGTTGCTAGTAGTGTTGATTACTCCTTATAGTTGATGCTAGTTGGTTTATTTGGTGAAAAATCATATGTTCAGATCCTTTATGTATATGAATACTCCTCTAATTATGAACATGAATATGCTTTCTGAGCAGTTACGTTTGTTTCTGAGGACACGGGAGAAGTCTTGCTATTAGTAGTCATGTGAATTTGGTATTCGTTCGATATTTTGATGAGATGTATGTTGTCTCTCCTCTAGTGGTGTCATGTGAACGTCGACTACATGACACTTCACCATTATTTGGGCCTGGAGGAAGGCATTGGGAAGTAATAAGCAGATGATGGGTTGCTAGAGTGACAAAAGTTTAAACCCTAGTTTATGCGTTGCTTCATAAGGGGCTGATTTGGATCCATAGGTTTCATGCTACGGTTAGGTTTACCTTAATACATCTTTTGTAGTTGCGGATGCTTGCAATAGGAGTTAATCATAAGTGGGATGCTTGTCCAAGTAAGGACAGTACCCAAGCACCGGTCCACCCACATATCAAATTATCAAAGTAACGAACGTGAATCATATGAACGTGATGAAAACTAGCTTGACGATAATTCCCATGTGTACTCGGGAGCGCTTTTCTCTATATAAGAGTTTGTCCAGGCTTATCCTTTGCTACAAAAAGGATTGGGCCACCTTGTTGCACTTTATTTACTTTTGTTACTTGTTGCTCGTTATAAATTATCTTATCACAAAACTATCTGTTACATATAATTTCAGTGCTTGCAGAGAATACCTTGCTGAAAACCGCTTATCATTTCCTTCTGCTCCTTATTGGGTTCGACACTCTTACTTATCGAAAGGACTACGAAAGGTCCCCTATACTTGTGGGTCATCAGAGCCAATATGAGCATCCATGTTCCTCTATTGGTTATTGACCGGAGATGTGTCTTGCTCATGTCTACATAGTTGTCGAACTCGTAGGGTCCGCACGCTTAATTAATGTTCGATGACGATTTGTATTATGAGTTATGTGATTTGATGTACCGAAGTTTGTTCGGAGTCCCGGATGAGATCATGGACATGACGAGGAGTCTCCAAATGGTCCAGAGGTAAAGATTCATATATTGGAAGGTTGCATTCGGACATCGGAATGGTTCCGAGTGATTCGGGCATTTTTCCGAAGTACCGGGAGGTTACCGGAACCCCTCGGGGAAAGATACGGGCCTTATGGGCCATAGGAGGGAGGCTAACCAGCCCACAAGGGGCTGGTGCGCCCCGCCCCACAAGGGAGGAGGTCGAATTGGATTTGGGAAGGGGGCGCCACCCCCCTTTCCTTCTCCTACTCCCTCTCCTTCCCCTTTTACCCCTCCGGTAGAATTAAAAAAAGGGTGGGGCCGAATCCTACTTGGACTGGAGTCCTAGTAGAACTCCTCTCTCCCTGGCACGCCCCTTGTTGGCCGGCCTCCTCCTCCCCTCCTTTATATACGGGGGCAGGGGGGCACCCCAAAGACACAGCAGACAATCTCTTAGCCGTGTGCGGTGCCCCCCTCCACAGTTCAACACCTTAGTCATATCGTCGTAGTGCTTAGGCGAAGCCCTGCCCCGGTAACTTCATCATCACTGTCACCACGTCGTCGTGCTGACAAAACTCTCCCTCGGTCTCAACTGGATCAAGAGTACGAGGGACATCACCGAGCTGAACGTGTGCAGATCGTGGAGGTGCCGTGCGTTCGGTTCTTGGATCGATTGGATCGCGAAAACGTTCGACTACATCAACCGTGTTATTAAACGCTTACACTTTCGATCTACGAGGGTACGTAGGCACACTCTCCCCGCTTGTTTGCTATGCTTCTCCTAGATAGATCTTGCGTGATTATAGGCAATTTTTTTGAAATACTATGTTCCCCAACAGAATACCTGATAGATCATTTAAAAGGGACACCTTAAATTACACCAAATACAGAAAAGAAACAAACATATTTCAGATTAAAGAAAAATTATTTTGGCTCCTAATATAAACAGTCAGAGAAATTTAGAGTTTAGGCACTATTAGCAATGACCTGAACATGAACATGCACAGGAAAAGATCTTTCTGATGGCAACCTCGAGACATGCACGGCCGCTAGCGAGCTCGTCGACCGGCGACAGGCACCAGCACCACCTTGTAACCTCAAGCGTGCACAACCATTGTGGGGAATTATATAGATTTTTTTCGAGAGACGCCAAAGTCATATCTTACTTTTATAGAAGGGAGAAAAAACATTTACAAGAACTTACGCGGATGCGAACATCCCCATAAGGGTACAACCCACAAGAAGGGAATTATATAGATGAACCGTAAAACAAATTGATGGTTAAGTTAACTGAAGCTAGATCCTATTTTGTGAACGAAACATCAAGTGAACAATAGTAGTCACTCATAAATTATTGGACTAAGATCTGTTCATGCTATCCCCTTGTCCAATGTTGTACCTGATGACAAGTAAGCATGAAGAAGAACAGTGACTTTAAGAGCATGTATTAATCATTTCAGCAGTAGTACTGCACCTCCAAAGAACTCCAACTTCATCTGAATAAATCATGGAAAATCTTGGATATCTTTATATGTGAACATACAAGATGCATATGAACAAATTTGTCAACTTGTATACCACAGACTGTAAACGTTAAATCAGTTGCATATGACACAAACTAATTAACCGATGAAGCCATGTGAACCGCAGGGAATTCTTTCGTGATCCCACTATGTTGATGTTTGGTGACACAAGTTGAGGTGATCGCACTTCACAACATGGCTTCTGAAACAGAGAAAGTAAGAACATACCTGAAAGAAACAGTCAAACCATATAACTGTGCTCTGCAACCTCCATGGCCTGCGCGTGTGGTCTCGTCCGATCCCCCGCCTGCTAGTCACCAACTTGCAAGGTCTGTGTCGTGTCGTTTCCCTGCGGACGAGAGGATTAAGAAAGGAGAGATGAAAGTCGGGTTGTAGTGAAGGATAACTCATCCATGAGGCCACCGGCCTCCACCCCTCGATCCTCTCTTCCTGTATGTGCCACCGGCAGATCTGATCGAAGATGGCCCGCGGTTGCCGCACCTCACGCTCGCTGACGCCGAGAAAGAGAAAGGGGCACTACGAGACGATGGTGCGTGGGCCGGGAGAAACGAATCGTGGGTAGCTGGCATGAACCATATCAGTAGGTTTGATGGTCATGTCTTCAATCTCCTCAACGTCCTCGTCACCATAGTCCTAAGTAAGACAAGGTTACTAATGCAGATTGCGAGAGGAGTGGGTTGCCGCATGCATAGACATTAACTACGATATTGTTATTAGCTACATGCGATTGGCTAGTTCAATGGAAGTAATTTTCTCTCGTGCTAATTAACTGCCAATCAAACGGCTGGACCGGCGCCATGTTTGGTGGCGTTTCTCCAAACTTAGAGTGCCTGAATAGGCGTAATTGAGAATGCCGGACAGCAGCGTCATTCAGAGGAGTGCGTCGCTGACAGCTGCAGTTGGTGCGCCGCGGGCGTTAAGAGGAGCGAGCCCGGGGAGGCAACAGTCGCGGCCGGGCCCGACGACGACGGTGCTGTCCTGGCGAACCAGAAGGACTCCAAGAAGAACGCGGCCGCCGGCGCGACCACCATGGTCGTGGCCACCACGCTGGCTTAGGGTATTTTATTTTCCCCCGATGTTTGATCCATTGGCGTGATCTATTGTGGCGTCATGGTGTTTGGCGTGTTCATGTACTTTTCTTTCGCCGAAGACATACTTGTGTCCTTGATTTCCTCTGCTTTCTTTTCTTTAGATGTTCTTCTCTGTTTGTTGCTGCCATGCTTCTGCTCGTTCTTCACATGCTCTTGAGATCTAAGCTATGGTAGTACAAAGAGATGATTCTGGGAGGAGGTTCAGACTGATAAACTGCGCCAGCTGCGGCCAGCACGCCCACAACTCGTCGACGGTTCCGTGCGTCTCCAGCGGCAAGCCGGCAAGGGTGTGTCTCTAATTAATGACGCTAGTTGATGGTTAGATGTATCTCTAACTAAGAGCATCTACAATAGCCTCGCCAAAAGACGCTCGCGGGGTAAACCGGCTTTTTAGCGTCAGCGAGACGTTTTCGAGCGCTCCAGCGGTGGCGGTAAACTAGCACGCGCGGGAAAAGGCGGCAGCTCGCGCGTTAGATTTGGCGCACCGCTTTTGGCGCGCCTATAAATTGAGGCGCTCGCCACGCGGGTATCCACACTGCCACGCACGCTCTCCCCCGCTTTCTCGTAGCTTCCTTGCCGCTCCAGCGCCCCGCCACCGACGCGCCACCATGCCGCCGAGGAGCGTCGGGCTACCGTGGCGTCCGCCAGCGCCCCAACGGCTGGTACTACGCCGAGATCCAGCCCGACGACGTCCGGCTCGACCTCGGCACCTTCCAGACTGCGCACGAGGCCGCCCGCGCGTACGACGCGGCGGCATGGCGCCTAGACAGGCCGCCCACGTAGATGAACTTCCAGGACGTCTACACGCGCCAGCAATGTTCATGTGATAGCGCGCGCTGCATTTTAGCGCGGCTGCTGAAGCTACGCGCGCATTAAATTTTAGTGCGGCTGCTGCAGCCAGCGTTGCCCGCCGTGCTTTTTCAGACAATGGGCACGCTACAAAATACTTTTTAGCGTGCGGCGCGTGGAGCGGCTGTGGGAGATGCTCTAATACGAGTATATATGATGATATGAGATGCAACTGTGCGTGCGTACTTGCTCACATCAATACAGTTTCTATGCTCCCAGGAATTAGAGCCCTCACACCGATCCGACATTTTTTTTGAGGTGGACTACGCCAGTCAACATGATGTCGCTCAATGGGCCCTGTAGGTCAGCCCCCCTAGCAGTAGACTCTCATGTCGGTTCTGCTTCTTCTATTCCCTTGTCGATCAGCTGATTTCAACGCCTGTGTGTCACTGCGTGTGGCTTTCCGAAAGAGTTGAGAATTGAGGGGTGAGGATGAAGGGCTCCAGGATTTGGGAGTAGGGTGGCGCCCTCAGATCGAAGGAACCTCACGCCCGCAACAACAACACGGCATGCATCTTGCCTCGCAGTGCTGCTGCCTCCCTGTACATCGGCATCGGCCGCTGGGGAGGATTTTCTCTCGAGACTTCTGTACCTACCCCGCCCTGCTCGGTTGCCCCCTTCGTCTTGCTGCTCGTGGCGCTCGACCACATCTCCTACTGGATCATTGTCGTCGGCTACAATGTTGTGCGACCAGCCACCGAGGGGGTCTCGCATGAATCCCGCACAGGAGGGTGTGGAGGTGGTGATGGCGCAACATGAGCCACGGACAGGGTCAGCGTTATGTATCGGTTAGTGGGCAGAAACCCTATACCTGATCTCTTTATTGTTCACTCCAATTTTTCCTAGGGAATAAGGAGCGGACGGTTGTCTTCTATAGAAACATAGATCAATGAGCATATATGCTGATATTTTTTAACACTTAATATGTAGATGCACGTCTTACCGAAATTCATACCTAGGCCCAGATTTTTTTTTCGAGAGTACGTAAATTGCGTACCATAGCTTTATAGAAGAAGAGAATTGAAAGTACAAGACGACTACCACTTGCTGCGAACAGCGAGTGCAGCACACACTCCACATCCGGCTAGTCCGAAGACAGCCATCAACAACCACACAACTACAAAGCAAGGAGTTTGCCCAAAAATAAAAATCCTCGCCGCGTCTCGAGTGACTCGGTCACCTCCGAAGAACAGTAGCTCCTGCCAAGCTTCCCTTGTCGACGCACCATCCCCCCTTCATGCCAAAAATAAGGTGGCAAGAGGATGGCAGGACTCGATCGACTTGAAGAAGGCACCATCTTGGATTCACCCGCGACGACCGTACATTGCGCCGAAGAAGAACAATCGTGGGCAGCGGCGAGCACCGGAGTAAGGCAACACAGGACTCCATGCCATGTCTCCCGACACGATGCTCCCAACAGAGAAACGACGTCGAAGACGCCGCCATCGTGCCAATCCTGCCCTGATTCAAGGCTTTCGCCTGGAGACAACGGCCAACACCAAGAAAGCTAGGACATGGCAACACACTCGGCGACGCCTCAAGGAAGGAAACAACACCCACAGGCGCCGTCGTCGCCGGCCCGACCAAAACCAGACAGGATTTTCATCCGTAATGTTGCACATATCCACACCTCCGAGGTTTGGGGCAGCCGATCCATGAAGCCTCACATCGCCGTCACCTCAGCAACCTGTCGTTGAAGCTGCGCAGCCGGGTCCTTCCACACCAGCACTGCCGAGAGAGCGCGCCACCACAACCACCAACAACCCAGACGAGGAACCGCAGTCACCTACCACGCCGTGCAGAGGCCAGGACCACCACGACGGCCTTCACCCACACCAGGGGACTGCCACGCGAAGGAACCAGCTTCAGGCCCAAATCGAGACCGAGAAGGATCTGGATCTGACCCGCACTGCACCTCCATCCACCGCTCTGGCGCCAACGCCTCTGGGGGCATCACCGCCCGCCCACCACGCAGAGACGGCCGGCCGCCCGCTGCCCGCCAGGAACCCTACCTGGCTGGGCTTCCACAGCGCCGCCACCTCCATGGCAGAGGGCTTGCGCCGCCGCCACCCACTAGCGCCAGCACCCCGCCCTCCATCGCCTCTCTGCAGGGCCCAGATTTGGATTATAAAAGAGCTGAAGTAACTGACTTGTATACAAATTTTGCAGAAAGTTTCAGCCACAGCCCACAGGTATAAACAGAGAAACTGAGTCCAACTCAAATCGTACTCCCAGGCAAGCATGGAAGGATGACATAAACCACAGTCCAAACAAAACTAATTGAGCTTCACTCAGATGAAGAACATCTGGGAATATCGCGAACTCGAGGCATTCGCTTTCACCAAGTCCCGACGGCATGGCCGATGGAGGACATGTAAGGTTCTAGCAGGTAGTAGCCTGCTGAGCTTTAGGATCTTCGCCCAATTTATTTACATGACGCGAGTTTATCATCAGTGTATACGGCCATTGTGCCATTGTGGCCACGGAGGTGGGCAACGTTGATGAGCAGAGGAGAGAGCTGGTGGTCGTGTGCAGAGCACACTGGCTTGCATCTGAAGCACGCTGGCGGGGGAGCGCCATGATTCTAGCTTCATCTCCGCTCACACTGATTCTGCAATCTAGGAAGCAAGCTCTGCAGAACAGTCAATGTTTCTGATAGTGAGTACTATTCCTTTCCTTCTAATATTCCCCTATGGTAGTTCAATTAGTTGATCGATTGCTACAGGAACCCGCTGCTAGCCTGGTAGTATGCAAATCACATTGCTAAACACAACAATGGGGATAAAACAAATTCAGTCCTCATGTCTTTGTTATTTTTTAGTTATGATTCGTTACAGCATTTTCACTTGCTTTTGTTCTAACATAAATATTCAATGGATTTACATGAGGTAGCCGAACTCATAAGTGGATACCGAGGATCTGCTTTTTTCAACTTTCTTATTCACTAATTCCATAGGCATTGCATGATCATCTTGCACAGCGGATCGATCTGATGGATCATCGAGAAAGGAGGGACATGGTTGTCTGCACGAGGAGCGCGATTAGATCGGCCTCTTCTTTTTTGTGTTCTTCACCAATTGTTGTTGCTGGTATGGTGGATTGTCACTTTCTTATCCTCTTGCATTTGTGATTGAATCTTTAATTTTCTATTTATCTTGATGCAAGCAACGCTGATGCAAGAAGCTAAACTTGTGCATTCTATACAAGCACTTGAAGCCTTGAACTGGTGCTTTGCATCTCACTTTCAAACATGGTGCAACGCTGACTGCTTCTGTTCTCGTCATTTGTCCATACAGTAGATCAAATAGCTGACACCAAGTGAACCATTGAAGTGAACTTGATTACTGCCTTGATGTCTTATTCAAATTTATTAATGCCTTAATGCTTAATAATTACCTAAATAATTCTGACATTTAATTTCTTCTTTTGGTTTGTAGGCTAAACATTTACTAGTACTCACTACGCCGCGACGGGCGTAGCCAGGATCTGCGTCGTTCAGGCCACAGTCGGAGATGGCCAACGGGAGGGTGCTTGTGCGTCGCCGTTCGCTGTACATGCATCATTCTTCGGTCATCCGCAGTAGCACACCCAATGATGCCTTGGCATCGAGCGCTACACCGGCAGCGCAGTAGCACACGGCACACCTTTCTGCTGTAGCTCGCCATGGTCAATGGCACGCACCCGCCATTCTTTCCGAGCGCGCAGTGGCCGTCGGCCTCCTCCCTTTGGATGTCTGCTCGGTTGTTGCGGTCGTCGTCCGCCTGACCCGTCGGCGCGGGGCCGGGGCTCATCGTTGGTCTCCCCTCCCTCACACTGGTCATCCGCACGCATGCCGGGCTCGGCCAGGCCGACGCGCAAGCTGACACGCTAGCAACTTTTGGCTCAGTCACTGACGCCGTCGAGAGCGAGCATCGGCCGTGGTGCGACGACTGCACAGGCTCACCAACGTGCTTGACTGTGCCCATGACACACAGTGTAGGAGGAACGTCCTGCGAGGAGCCGTCAGGCGTAGGCGGCGGCCTGGCCGCCGAGTGGAGTCCAGCTTCAAGAACAAGAGCTCGCGGCATCCAATCTACCGTTCAACATGAACGCCAGCTCCAGAACACCGAGAACTAAGGCACTGTTCGGTAACCCACTCACTCCCGGAATCTGCGGAGCTGGGAAAACTGCAGCTGCGTGATTTTCAACTGCAGCTCAGTGAACAAAATAAGATCCTCCATGGGTCATTTATGAAAAATAATACGAACTGCACAATACCAAAATATAGTTCCTTTTCGTTGAGTATATTGATTATTAGAAAAGACAAGATATATTATGATTTGTTCTAGCTTGTCTTGTACTTTAAGTAAATAATTTTACTCCTATATATATGCTCACGAGGCTCAAGCAATACAACAACTATTCCATCAAATCTCTCTTTCCCTTCTAACATGGTATCAGCCTAATCGATCCAACCCTAGCCACCGCCCGATGCTTCCGCACCCGCACGTCGCCTCTGGAGCGGTCGGCCTTCATGACCGCCGCCGGGGGCCGCGCCGCCCGTACTTAGGGTTCGTCGGCCGGTCGTGTTGACCGGCTGCCCTAGCGAGTCTTTTCCCCGAGCCATTGCTCCGGATTTTTTCGCTCTCTCACTGGTCGTCTTGATCGGCATTTTTCTTTTTGGTTTTCCGATCTATGCTTGTTCGCTTTGCGTCGCCCACCGCCGTCGTCGACCCCGTGCGCCTTTACTCCGACACCGGCGCGACCGGCCGACGTCTTCACCGACCCGGCGGCCTCGCATGACTAGCGGCCCTCACGGTCGTCGTCCGCGCGCCGGCCCGCCCGTCAATCTACGCCGACCGTCTCCGCCCTCTCCAACCGGGACACTGATGATCCCCAACTGCAAGGAATCATCGTAGAATCCAAAGATGGAAGTGATAAGTATGGAGTGTCGAACCCACAAGGAGGTAAAGGTAAGATTAATATTCTCTCAAGTCCTATCTGCCACTGATATGCCTCTACGTACACCGAACGTTTGCTTCCAACTAGAAATGAGAAATAAAACCATGTTGTGGGTATGAAGAGGATAACTTTAATTCGCATGGTATCGAGGAGCTAAAATATAAAAGTAGGTGTTGTTATCATAAAGTTAGAATATATTATTTAAGTATTATAAATAGCGAGTGTGGAATAATGATGGATCGGTGTGCGGAATTGTAACGCCCTCGATGCGGCTATATCTCCCACGTGTCGAAGCACGACTTAGAGGCATAACCGCATTGAAAGCAATGTCGCAAGTGAAGTAATCTTCACACAACCCATGTAATACATAAGGGAAAGAGATACATAGTTGGCTTACAATCGCCACTTCACACAATACATGAGTAAAGCATTACATCATACAGATACAATCAAGGTCCGACTACGGAACCAAAATAAAAGAAGACTACCCCAAATGCTACACAGATCCCCGATCGTCCCAACTGGGCTCCGCTACTGATCAACTGAAACGAAACAACACAATGAACAAGATCTTCGTCGAGCTCCTCCTTGAGCTCGGGTGCATCACCTGCACGGTTTCATCGGCACCTGCAAACTGGTTTTGGAAGTATCTGTGAGTCACGGGGACTCAGCAATCTCACACCCGCGAGATCAAGACTATTTAAGCTCAAAGGTAGGACAGGGTAGTGAGGTGGAGCTGCAGCAAGCGTCTAGCATATATGGTGGCTAACATACGCAAATGAGAGCGAGAAGAGAAGGCAAAAGCACGGTCGAACAACTATGATCAAGAAGTGATCCTAAAACTACTTACGTCAAACATAACTCCAACACCGTGTTCACTTCCCGGACTCCGCCGAGAAGAGACCATCACGGTTACACACGCGGTTGGTGCATTTTAGTTAAGATCAACTTCGGGTTTTCTACAACCGGACATTAACAAATTCCCATCTGCCACATAACCGCGGGCACGGCTTTCGAAAGTTCAAACCCTGCAGGGGTGTCCCAACTCAGCCCATGATAAGCTCTCACGATCAACGAAGGATATTCCTTCTCCCCGGGAAGACCCGATCATTCTCGGAATCCCGGCTACAAGACATTTCACATCAATAAAACAAGACCAGCAAAGCCGCCCGGATGTGCCGACAAATCCTGATAGGAGCTGCACATATCTCGGTCTCGTGGCACACGGATTGTCCAAACTTCCGGTGGCGAACCCAGAGTTGCCCTGGTACACCGGCGGTTGACAGTTTGGACCAGCACTCACGACGAGCACTGGCCCGGGGGAAAATAAGATGACCCTTGGGCTCCGGAAACCCAAGGGAAAAAGGGCTAGGTGAGGCAAATGGTAAAACCAATGTTGGGCCTTGCTGGAAAAGTCTTATTCAAAGCGAACTGTCAAGGGGGTCCCATAAATCACCCGACCGCGTTAGGGACGCAAAATCCGGGAACATAACACCGGTATGACGGAAACTAGGGCGGCAAGGGTGGAACAAAACACCAGGCATAAGGCCGAGCCTTCCACCCTTTACCAAGTATATAGATGCATTAATTAAATAAGATATATTGTGATATCCCAACAAGTAAACATGTTCCAACAAGGAACAACATCTCCATGTTCCAACAAGGAACAAACTTCATCTTCACCTGCAACTAACAACGCTATAAGAGGGGCTGACAAAAGCGGTAACATAGCCAAACAACGGTTTGCTAGGAAAGGATGGTTAGGGCTTGACATGGCAATATGGGAGGCATGATAAGCAAGTGATAGGCATCGTAGCATAGGCATAGCAAAAGAGCGAGCAACTAGCAAGCAAAGATAGTAGTGATTTCGAGGGTATGGTCATCTTGCCTGAAATCCCGCAAGGAAGAAGAACGAGTCCATGAAGAAGACAAACGGATGAGGTCGAATGAATCCTCACAACTCCGGAACGGAACCGAAGCTAACGAGAAAAGCAAACCGGAAACAAACAAACAACATAGTAAACACACAATCATAAACATGGCATGATGCACAATCAAGTATGATGCATGACCGGTTTAAATAGCATGGCATGGCAATATGCACAAACAACACTACAAGTTAAGTGGAGCTCAATATGCAACGAGTTGCATATTGACAAAACACCACATCAATTATTTAGTTCTCTCCCGATTAGGCTACCCAACAATATTAAATGTTATTAAGCATGGCAAGGGGGGTGAAGCATATGAAACTAACTATTTAGGCAAGATTAAATGAGGCCGGAAACAACAACAACAATTCCGGAAAAATCCTCATATGCATATTTCGAATTTGGTGCTGATCTGACCTAAAGCATATTTTTAGAGTTGTTAAAAATGCAAAGTAATGCTACCATGTTAATCTATGCATTTTTCTACCCCATTAACATATATAATTTATTTAAAACCGAGCTACGGTTATTAAGTTATGAAATAAATCATTTTAGCATGGCATTTAAGCAAATTAATGCAAACAACAATTATAAACATTTAAATTGTTGTTATCATGATGCAGATGAAATGTGCAAGTTTTATGCAATTTTATGAAAATGTTGACAAGAGCATTATGAAGCATTGTGTCACCGTGGTGGAAGAAAGGGGTGCCACGGCAACGAATCCGAAAATGGTGCCACGGCAACATATCGGTTCCGTAGCTCACGGAGATACGGTGCAAAAGGAAGTGTGGACGTGGCGAGTCATGCAAGGATGGTGGGGTGTTCCGGTTACGGGTTCCCACGAACGGTGGCATGACAAGCGAGGGCATCGCAAGGACAATTCGGACACGGTGCAAACATATCGTACATCTCATACATGCAAGGGCATCTCATCGCGGTCGTCTCGGGTTATACCTTCGGATCGTTCAAACGGGACGGAAAGCGTTCGTGAGGGAAGTAGACGTTCTCGCGATGATCGTCGAGGGAAGTAGTCGTACGGCGTAGTGGAAGTCGTTGTTCACGTTCGATGGTAGTGGTACATCTCGTCATCGGAAGTAGTTGTTCATGTCCCGTGGATGTTCGGGTCGACGGTAGAGGAACTTAATGCATCACCGGGTGTAGTCGAACTCGGTGTCCTCGGGGCATCGGTCGTAATCGTTCACGGGCCGACGGTAGTGGTACACGTTTTGTAGACGAACTTTGATGGAACATGGGTGTCGTGGTACTTGGCGATATCCGGGATGATCTTGCGTCTTCATGTGTAGAGATACTTGGCGGATTCGTGTAGTTGAACTTGACGAAAACGGGTCTCCCAAAGACGTCGTGGTACTTGGCGCTTCCAATGTCTTCGGCCGTAGAGGTACTCGCAAAACCGAGATGGTCTTGACGATCCGGTGAGACGATGTGGTCCGGTGCGGTCTTGGTCTTGGCGTCCGTGCGGTAGCCGTGAGCTCATGGCCTACAGCAGCAGCTAGGCGCGGAACGGGACGGAGACGCCGGGCGCTGATGGTGGTGGAGCAGGGGCTTCACGCGAAAGGACACCGGCGATGCTGATGGCCTCGCAGGCCCTCGGGTGCTCGAGGGAGGCCGAGGCGGCTGGACCCGCCGGAGGCGACGAACGGGCGGCGGCCATGGCAGGGGTCGGAGAAGGGACGGCGGCGGCTTGGAGAAGACCGGGCGCGGGCGCGTCGGAGTCACCACATCCGGCAGGGCCGCGGCGGTGGCTTCGGAGTGAGAGCCGAACGGAGGCGGGGCGAGGCGAGGACGACGACGAGCATCGAGGCCACGGGCGCAGGTGCTCGAGGAGCCTCTCCTCGGGCGCTGGTCGACGGGATTTGGCGAGGAGGAGGCGGTCGCGGCCTGGTGCTCTGAGAGGAGGCGGGAGGCTGCGAGGGGGGGCCGAGGGGAGAAGGCGGGGATCGGGAAGGACGAGGGGATCGGGCGCAGTGGGGGCGACGAGGGAGAGATCGAGGGGAAAGGGAGAGGGGATCGGGCAGGGAGGCGGCGCTGGTGGGAGTCGAGGGAGAGAGATGAGGGTTCGGGGCTAGGTTAGAACTGGGTTGGTGGGCCTTAGAGGCCGGTCTGGTGGAATGGGCCGGTGGAGAAGAAGTGGCCAGAAGGCCTTGCTGGACTCACTCTCTCTCTTTCTCTAATTTAGCAGAAAAGAAAAATATAGAGAGACAAAAAGAAAGAGAGGGTTAGGGAAAGAATTTGGGAACGAGGACAATTTTCCCGGACTCATAAAAATGTGAGGAATTTAACAAAAATGGCCCGAGGGTTTTTGGTGGAACTCCGGAAAATGATGAAAGAAATATTGGCAAGGTTTTGAGGTCAACTCGGAGCAGAAAAGGCATGGGATTTAATATGCAAGTGTGTTATGATCAATTCCAAAACAATGGAATATTTTTAATATAGCTCCCTAATATCGGGAGGGTATGTTATAAAGAGAAGTCAACCTTCCCTCGATTTAAATGGATCGAAAAATCCATACGATTTATTTAGTTGAGTTTTAAAAATTAATGATATGATGGCATGATGACATGATGCAATGCAAAAAACAAAACAAACCACACGACAAAACTCGGAAACCCTGGAAGGCAACTGAAGCTCCGGTCTTGGGGCGTCACAACACTCCACCACTACGAGAGGATCTCGTCCCGAGATCTAGGATGGCACCGGAGAAAAAACGGGAGAGGAAGAGGTAAAACTAAGTTGCTTCTTTGACAAACGAGTGAAACCAAAGAACCTTGAGAGGTTGAACAAAATGAAAGAAAGAAAACAACGAAGATGAAGGAAGTTGAAACACTCTGTTAGAAAAGAGGAACAAGGGATACGACGAGAACCAAGAGGTTTAGTGATAAAATAGATATTGAAACCACTCTGGTTAAAACAAGATAGAGAAGAAATAAGAATGATATAATTTGGACAGCACTCCGACTGAAAATGGAAGGAGTTGAACAAGAACTTGGCAAAAGGAAAGCACCTGGATGAGACTCCGGTTAAAAGAGGAACGATAGACACAACACTCCGGTTAAAAACGATAAGCAAGGAAAAGGACATGGTCTTGACAAAAGAAGATGATGGGTCGAAGAGAGCAACATCACAATGCCTCCGGAAACAATGCATGATAGATAGAAAGTTGGAATGAATAGAACGAAGAATGAAACCAACATCTCCCACCATAAATGAATTTGAAAGAGCATCCTTACGAAGTAGGATTGAACGGAGTTGTTTGAAAAACAACAACGATAAGGATAAGCTTGTAGTGGGCTTATGAAAACATCTCAAAATTATGAGGTGAGCTTCTGCCACTAACGGAAACAATTGATTGGATTGATATCAACAAGGAGACGAGAAACTTATATCACCGGGAGGACAAATGAAGAACTTGGGTCCTTTATAAGCACCATAAATAGCAACAATCCTTAGGGAAAGCTTTAGGTGAAATATAGCCCAAGATAACTCCAATGAAGAGATTGATGGATTTAAAATACCTCATTCTTGACAACATGTGAATCATGAAACACGAACTCAAATTGTTGAGAATGACATAACACCACCTCAAATGATAAGGTAGAACGAATTACACTTCGAATGCAAGATGGGGAAAACTTGAACTCCTCAAAACAAAACATGTGTTGAACACCATGTTTATTTTGAAGTATGGCTTGACGGATCTTAACTCCGCGAGAAATCTTGATGAACAATTGAAGAATGAAAAGAATCCTTGACGAACCATCATGTAGAGCCTCCATGAAGAACTCCGGTAAGAAAAGGATGATAAAAGAAAGAGAAGTTGAAAACACAAGGTGAAGCCTTGCAGTGTTAAGATGAAGCTTTGAAATGATATAGCCGAGAAAACTTGCAACTCCGGAAAGAAAGATGAACAATTGAAATCACGAATTTTGATGAACCTCCGGAATAAGGAATTGAATTTACTCGATGAAACAAGAATAAGAATTACATTATGCTGATCCTTCACCAATTAAATTGATGACAAGCAATGGATTTGACATACTACTTATTCTCATTGAAAAATGATTACAGATAGAGATACAGCGCAAACTTGAGAAGGTCTTCAACGAACCACTGGTAGGATTGGAAAGAACGAATGAGTCTATATGATAACGAAGGAAGAGAACTCTTGAACGAACCACCGTAAGAATTGAAAATGAAAGTAGCAAAGGCACAATTCACCGGGAAGAATTGGAAAACGAATGAAGATATTTGAGGGGATTTAGATACAAGTGAACGAATAGATGACGAGCTGATTGGAGAATACTTGAATGATGCACTGGTGAGATTTGGAAAACAAGAGTTGAACGCTTGAATGAATAATTCTGAGATGATGGGCTCCGAAGAATCAAACTGAAAGACTCCTGAAATGCTCCGGGTGGGTTAAAAGAATTCTCACAACCGAAAATAATTGTGAGAATGGCACGAAGCTAGAACCATGAATCTTCAAGAGAACGGACCAAGATTTAGTAGAAATCCTTCTTTGGACTTCAAATGTTGAGAATGATGACGAGAAACACCACCATGAATTGTTGAGACACTCCGGAATGAAAATTAGAAAGGTTGAACCAACAATGAAAATAATTTGAAAGATATTGGACAAAGGCATATGACTGATGAAAACCCATTCTTACGTCAAACTTAGAAAAGAATTTGGAAATAGCTTTGAAAAGAATTAGCAGAGTCAGGTAAGATCCTGGAAAAAGACCTGTGGGTTAAGGCCCACTCAAAAGAACCACCGTTGAACAATTGTTTGAAATAGATATTGCACCGGTAGAATTAAATGGCTTGAATGAGATAGCATCCTCAAAAGAACTTGAGTGAATTGAGAATGGAAACTAGAATCTTCTGAGATATCTTCAACACTCCGGAACAATTAAATAGCGATGAATGGATGATTAAGAGGTGCACCGACATGAGAAAACATTTGAAACGATGAAAAGAATACGATCAACACTGAAAACTTGACTTAAATCCACCGGAGAAGAAAATTAGAATGGAACAATGATAAGGTTGAAGCTTCCTTAGCGTCTTCATGAGAAATCACCGGATAAAACATTAAAGGAAAAGAATGAAGAAACTTCACTCAATAAAAATGGGTACTTGATTAAGAAATCTGAGTCCTTGAAGAAAAAGGGGTGGGAGGGCGGGAAAACAAAGACAACTTAGGTCGGATGAAACGAACACCGTTGAGAAAAAGCTTAGAATTGATCTTGCGAATGTTGGAATAATCGGATCCACTTGAAGAGAAGCACGCCGGTTGGAAAAGAATTGACATGACAAGCTCAGTGATCAAGAAGGATTAGTATTCACATAGCAATATGAGAACATCATTTAGGAAAGGTATGGAATCAACACTTGGCATTGAAGCAACTTGAATACCACAAAACGGAACAAAAACAAAGGATTGGCTTGCAGAATAAGCCGGAACAAATACATATGATAGAGATTTACCCAATCCCATATCATGCATCATCGGAAAGATATTCTAGGAGCTACTTGAATTCCACCTATAAACTCCCAAACTTTCGGTTATGCAATCTGGTGTTGGGGATACAGGGACACAAAATATATCACCCAAAATAACAATACCTAGATCCAGCTGTATCCATCCGTCAACACATAACCAAGAAACCTTCGAAATCGTTTACCTCGACCTTGAAAAACATCCGTTATACAAGTCATGGCAATACTCCCTTTTCGCCACGATCTCGGGCTATCGGGGTTATCTCACCAACAACTGCACAAAAGATATTTTCGATGTCGGCAAAACTCGGTATTCGAGCTGCAACGATAAAATTGTGGCGACAACACCTCGGAGCTCAACTCCCGGGACACTGCCACAACCCTAAATGTCGGGAGGCACCAAGAACAATGTTCTCGTCACAAAACCATCGAACGATTCCAAGATACCAGCGTGATCCTAAAAATTTTTAGTGAAATTTGAGGAGAGAAAAGTCAAAACTCTCGTCAGGATACCTCACCAGAGCGATGAAGGGACCGAGGAGTAAAAAGAATCCTACTCTCGATATATATAATCCTAAGACTCAAAACATTTTCCGTTCTAGACTCAACAACGCCATGACAAACAATCAAGTAGGGGCTCCTAAGTCGGGAAGGCTCGATTACCAACTTGTAGCGCCCTCGATGCGGCTATATCTCCCACGTGTCGAAGCACGACTTAGAGGCATAACCGCATTGAAAGCAATGTCGCAAGTGAGGTAATCTTCACACAACCATGTAATACATAAGGAAAGAGATACATAGTTGGCTTACAATCGCCACTTCACACAATACATGAGTAAAGCATTACATCATACAGATACAATCAAGGTCCGACTACGGAACCAAAATAAAAGAAGACTACCCCAAATGCTACACAGATCCCCGATCGTCCCAACTGGCTCCGCTCTTGATCAACTGAAACGAAACAACACAATGAACAAGATCTTCGTCGAGCTCCTCCTTGAGCTCGGGTGCATCACCTGCACGGTTTCATCGGCACCTGCAAACTGGTTTTGGAAGTATCTGTGAGTCATGGGGACTCAGCAATCTCACACCATGAGATCAAGACTATTTAAGCTCAAAGGTAGGACAGGGTAGTGAGGTGGAGCTGCAGCAAGCGTCTAGCATATATGGTGGCTAACATACGCAAATGAGAGCGAGAAGAGAAGGCAAAAGCACGGTCGAACAACTATGATCAAGAAGTGATCCTAGAAACTACTTACGTCAAATATAACTCCAACACCGTGTTCACTTCCGGACTCCGCCGAAGAGACCATCACGTTACACACGCCGTTGGTGCATTTTAGTTAAGATCAACTTCGGTTTTCTACAACCGACATTAACAAATTCCCATCTGCCACATAACATGCGGCACGGCTTTGAAAGTTCAAACCCTGCAGGGTGTCCCAACTCAGCCCATGATAAGCTCTCGCGATCAACGAAGGATATTCCTTCTCCCGGAAGACCCGATCAGTCTCGAATCCGGCTACAAGACATTTCACAGCAATAAAACAAGACCAGCAAAGCCGCCGGATGTGCCGACAAATCCTGATAGGAGCTGCACATATCTCGGTCTCGGGCACACCGGATTGTCCAAACTTCCGGTAGGCGAACCCAGAGTTGCCCTGGTACCACCGTGGTCGATAGTTTGGACCAGCACTCACGACGAGCACCGGCCCGGGGTAAAATAAGATGACCCTTGGGCTCCGAAACCCAAGGGAAAAAGGGCTAGGTGAGGCAAATGGTAAAACCAATGTTGGGCCTTGCTGGAAAAGTCTTATTCAAAGCGAACTGTCAAGGGGGTCCCATAAATCACCCGACCGCGTTAGGGACGCAAAATCCGGGAACATAACACCGGTATGACAGAAACTAGGGCGGCAAGGGTGGAACAAAACACCAGGCATAAGGCCGAGCCTTCCACCCTTTACCAAGTATATAGATGGATTAATTAAATAAGATATATTGTGATATCCCAACAAGTAAACATGTTCCAACAAGGAACAACATCTCCATGTTCCAACAAGGAACAAACTTCATCTTCACCTGCAACTAACAACGCTATAAGAGGGGCTGAGCAAAGCGGTAACATAGCCAAACAACGGTTTGCTAGGAAAGGATGGTTAGGGCTTGACATGGCAATATGGGAGGCATGATAAGCAAGTGATAGGCATCGTAGCATAGGCATAGCAAAAGAGAGAGCAACTAGCAAGCAAAGATAGTAGTGATTTCGAGGGTATGGTCATCTTGCCTGAAATCCCGCAAGGAAGAAGAACGAGTCCATGAAGAAGACAAACGGATGAGGTCGAATGAATCCTCACAACTCCGGAACGGAACCGAAGCTAACGAGAAAAGCAAACCGGAAACAAACAAACAACATAGTAAACACACAATCATAAACATGGCATGATGCACAATCAAGTATGATGCATGACCGGTTTAAATAGCATGGCATGGCAATATGCACAAACAACACTACAAGTTAAGTGGAGTTCAATATGCAACGAGTTGCATATTGACAAAACACCACATCAATTATTTAGTTCTCTCCCGATTAGGCTACCCAACAATATTAAATGTTATTAAGCATGGCAAGGGGGGTGAAGCATATGAAACTAACTATTTAGGCAAGATTAAATGAGGCCGGAAACAACAACAACAATTCCGGAAAAATCCTCATATGCATATTTCGAATTTGGTGCTGATCTGACCTAAAGCATATTTTTAGAGTTGTTAAACATGCAAAGTAATGCTACCATGTTAATCTATGCATTTTTCTACCCCATTAACATATATAATTTATTTAAAACCGAGCTACGGTTATTAAGTTATGAAATAAATCATTTTAGCATGGCATTTAAGCAAATTAATGCAAACAACAATTATAAACATTTAAATTGTTGTTATCATGATGCGGATGAAATGTGCAAGTTTTATGCAATTTTATGAAAATGTTGACAAGAGCATTATGAAGCATTGTGTCACCGTGGTGGAAGAAAGGGGTGCCACGGCAACGAATCCGAAAATGGTGCCACGGCAACATATCGGTTCCGGTAGCTCACGGAGATACCGGTGCAAAAGGAAGTGTGGACGTGAGCGAGTCATGCAAGGATGGTGGGGTGTTCCCGGTTACCGGGTTCCCACGGAACGGTGGCATGACAAACGAGGGGCATCGCAAGGACAATTCGGACACGGTGCAAACATATCGTACATCTCATACATGCAAGGGCATCTCATCGCGGTCGTCTCGGGTTATACCTTCGGATCGTTCAAACGGGACGGAAAGCGTTTCGTAGAGGGAAGTAGACGTTCTCGCGATGATCGTCGAGGGAAGTAGTCGTACACGGCGTAGTGGAAGTCGTTGTTCACGTTCGATGGTAGTGGTACATCTCGTCATCGAAAGTAGTTGTTCATGTCCCGTGGATGTTCGTGTCGACGGTAGAGGAACTTAATGCATCACCGGGTGTAGTCGAACTCGGTGTCCTCGGGGCATCGGTCGTAATCGTTCACGGGCCGACGGTAGTGGTACACGTTTTGTAGACGAACTTTGATGGAACATGGGTGTCGTGGTACTTGGCTATATCCGGGATGATCTTGCATCTTCATGTGTAGAGATACTTGGCGGATTCGTGTAGTTGAACTTGACGAAAACGGGTCTCCCAAAGACGTCGTGGTACTTGGCGCTTCCAATGTCTTCGGCCGTAGAGGTACTCGCAAAAACCGAGATGGTCTTGACGATCCGGTGAGACGATGTGGTCCGGTGCGGTCTTGGTCTTGGCGTCCGTGCGGTAGCCGTGAGCTCATGGCCTACAGCAGCAGCTAGGCGCGGAACGGGACGGAGACGCCGGGCGCTGATGGTGGTGGAGCAGGGGCTTCACGCGAAAAGGGACCGCGGCGATGCTGATGGCCTCGCAGGGCCTCGGGTGCTCGAGGGGAGGCCGAGGGCGGCTGGACCCGGCCGGAGGCGACGAACGGGCGGCGGCCATGGCAGGGGTCGGAGAAGGGACGGCGGCGGCTTGGAGAAGACCGGGCGCGGGCGCGTCGGAGTCACCACATCCGCAGGGCATGGCAGTGGCCAGCGTGAGAGCCGAACGGAGGCGGGGCGAGGCGAGGACGACGACGAGCATCGAGGCCACGGGCGCAGGTGCTCGAGGAGCTCCTCTCCTCGGGCGCTTGGTCGACGGGGATTTGGCGAGGAGGAGGCGCGGTCGTGGCCTGGTGCTGCAGAGGGAGGCGCGCGGGAGGCTGCGAGGGGGGCCGAGGGGAGAAGGCGGGGATCGGGAAGGACGGGGATCAAGCGCGTGGGGGGCGACGAGGAGAGATCGAGGGAAAGGGAGAGGGGATCGAGTAGGGAGGCGGCGCTGGTGGGAGTCGAGGGAGAGAGATGAGGGTTCGGGGCTAGGTTAGAACTGGGTTGGTGGGCCTTAGAGGCCGGTCTGGTGGAATGGGCCGGTGGAGAAGAAGTGGCCAGAAGGCCTTGCTGGACTCACTCTCTCTCTTTCTCTAATTTAGCGTAAAAGAAAAATATAGAGACAAAAAAGAAAGAGAGGGTTAGGGAAAGAATTTGGGAGCGAGGACAATTTTCCGGACTCATAAAAATGTGAGGAATTTAACAAAATGGCCCGAGGGTTTTGGTGGAACTCCGAAAATGATGAAAGAAATATTGGCAAGGTTTTGAGGTCAACTCGGAGCAGAAAAGGCATGGGATTTAATATGCAAGTGTGTTATGATCAATTCCAAAACAATGGAATATTTTTAATATAGCTCCCTAATATCGGGAGGGTATGTTATAAAGAGAAGTCAACCTTCCCTCGATTTAAATGGATCGAAAAATCCATACGATTTATTTAGTTGAGTTTTAAAAATTAATGATATAATGGCATGATGACATGATGCAATGCAAAAAACAAAACAAACCACACGACAAAACTCGGAAACCCTGGAAGGCAACTGAAGCTCCGGTCTTGGGGCGTCACAGGAATTGTCCTAGGCAATTGTTAACAAGATAGGTAATCACTATTGCAATTTCATATGAGGGAGAGGCATAATCTAACATACTTTATCTTCTTGGATCATATGCATTTATGATTGGAACTCTAGCAAGCATCCGCAACTACTAAATATCATTAAAGTAAAACCCAACCATAGCATTAACATATCAAGTCCCCTTTATCCCATACGCAACAACCCCCTTACTCGGGTTTATGCTTCTATCACTCAAGCAACCCACTATAAGCGAATCATGGACGTATTGCAACACCCTACAGCGGAAATCCCTCATGCTTGCGCGACACGGAGGGCACAATAGGACATCACCAAAATAAAACATACAACTCATACAAATCTAGATCATCAATCAACTCAAAGACAAAGGATATCTACTCAAAACAGCATAGGATGGCAACACATCATTGGATCATAATATGTGGCATAAAGCACCATTTTCAAGTAGGGATTACAGCGGGGTGCGGGAGAGTGGACCGCGTAAAAGATATGAGGATGGTGATAATGATGGTGATGTCGATGAAGATGATCACCGGTGATGATTCCCCTCCCGATGGCACTCCTACGCCACCGAGAGAGAGGAGGAGAGGTTCTCCCCTTGTGCTTCCTCCTCCATGGCCTCCCCGCTAGATGGGGAGTGGTTCTCCCTCTGGTCCTTGGCTTTCATGGCGATGATAGCCCCTCTGGGATCCTCCTCCATGGCCTCCCGTGATGATGGCCCCCTCCGGCAAGGTGCCAGAGAGGGCCTAGATTGATTTCTCGTGGCTACATAGGCTTGCGGCGGCGGAACTTCTGATCTAGGTTATTTTCTGGAGGTTTGGGCATTTATAGGAGAGGTTGGCGTCGAGAACAAGTCATGGGGCCCCACGGGAAATCCACGAGGCACAGGCGCGCCCCGGGGGGTGGGCACGCCCTCCACCCTCGTGGGGCCCATGGGACTCCCCTCCAGTAACTCTTTGTTCCATTATGTTTTATATTTTCCATAAAAATTCTCCGTTGATTTTCAGCGCAACTTTTATTTCTGCACAAAAACAACACCACGATAGTTCTGCTGAAAACAACGTTAGTCCAGGTTAGTTCTAATCAAATCATACCAAAATCATATAAAACAATAGTAAATATGGCATGAATACTTCATAAATTATAGATACGTTGGAGACGTATCAGCATCCCCAAGCTTAAGTCATGCTCGTCCTCGAGTAGGTAAATGATAAAAGAAATAATTTATGAAGTGTGAATGCTAGCAAGTGCTTATGTTTGATCAATGATAGTTTCAATCACCTTTTCTAGCATCATTATATATCATAACAGTAGCTCAACTCATGAAACTTCTCATGATCAAGTAACAAGCTATTCACATGTTAAAGTATAGATCATTAACTTTCTTGAAAACTAATAAATCGTGCTCTTAGTCATCAAACAATTGCAATTCATATTATTTTCGGGAAGGGTCTATGTAAGAGCTTTGATTCAGCAAACTCCACATACTTAGCTATCATTTAATCTGTCAGATCTGGGGTCCCGGCAAAACCCTTAAGGTTCGAACTCTCGGGTGCGCGCGAAGTTCTTTCTCTCCTACCGATCCACGCCCTAGCTCTCTAAGATCTCGCGGACGAACTCGACGAACTCACAACACAAGGGACACAAGATTTATACTGGTTCGGGCTACCGTCGTGGTGTAATACCCTACTCTAGTGTGGTGGTGGATTGCCTCTTGGGCTGATGATGAACAATACAAGGGGAAGAACAGCCTCCGGAGGTTGAGGTGTTCTTGTGCTTTGAGGGCTTGTGTGGGTGAGTGATACGTCTCCAACGTATCTATAATTTTTTATTGTTCCATGCTATTATATTATCTGTTTTGGATGTTTATGGGCTTTACTATGCACTTTTATATTATTTTTGGGACTAACCTATTAACCCAGAGCCCAGTGCCAGTTTCCGTTTTTCTCCTTGTTTCAGTGTTTCGCAGAAAAGGAATATCAAACGGAGTCCAAACGGAATGAAAACTTCGGGAGAGTTATTTTTGGAATGGAAGCAATCCAGAAGACTTGGAGTGTACGTAAGGGAAGCAATGAGGAAGGCACGAGGCAGGGGGCGCCCACCCCCTGGGCACGCCCTCCACCCTCGTGGGCCCCTCGTGGCTTCCCTGACCGACTTCTTTCGCCTATATATATCCATATACCCTAAAAACTTCGGGGAACAGAATAGATCGGGAGCTCCGTCGCCCCAAGACTCTGTAGCCACCAAAACCAATTGGGACCCTATTCCGGCACCCTGCCGGAGGGGGGATCCCTCATCGGTGGACATCTTCATCATCTCAGTGCTCTCCATGACGAGGAGGGAGTAGTTCACCCTCGAGGCTGAGGGTATGTACCATTAGCTATGTGTTTGATCTCTCTCTCTCTCTCTCTCGTGTTCTTGAGGTGATACGATCTTGATGTATAGCGAGCTTTGCTATTATAGTTGGATCTTATGATGTTTCTCCCCCTCTACTCTCTTGTAATGGATTGAGTTTTCCCTTTGAAGTTATCTTATCAGATTGAGTCTTTAAGGATTTGAGAACACTTGATGTATGTCTTGCATGTGCGTATCTGTGGTGACAATGGGATATCACGTGATCCACTTGATGTATGTTTTGGTGATCAACTTGCGGGTTCCGCCCATGAACCTATGCATAGGGGTTGGCACACGTTTTTGTCTTGACTCTCCGGTAGAAACTTTTGGGCACTCTTTGAACTTCTTTGTGTTGGTTTGAATAGATGAATATGAGATTGTGTGATGCATATCGTATAATCATACCCACGGATACTTGAGGTGACATTGGAGTATCTAGGTGACATTAGGGTTTTGGTTGATTTGTGTCTTAAGGTGTTATTCTAGTACGAACTCTAAGATAGATCGAACGGAAAGAATAGCTTCGTGTTATTTTACTACAGACTCTTGAATAGATTGATCCGAAAGAGTAACTTTGAGGTGGTTTTGTACCATACCATAATCTCTTCGTTTGTTCTCCTCTATTAGTGACTTTGGAGTGACTCTTTGTTGCATGTTGAGGGATAGTTATATGATCTAATTATGTTATTATTGTTGAGAGAACTTGCACTAGTGAAAGTATGAACCCTAGGCCTTGTTTCCTAGCATTGCAATACCGTTTACGCTCACTTTTACCACTTGTTACCTTGCTGTTTTTATATTTTCAGATTACAAAAACCTATATCTACCATCCATATTGCACTTGTATCACCATCTCTTCGCCGAACTAGTGCACCTATACAATTTACCATTGTATTGGGTGTGTTGGGGACACAAGAGACTCTTTGTTATTTGGTTGCAGGGTTGTTTGAGAGAGAGACCATATTCATCCTACGCCTCCCACGGATTGATAAACCTTAGGTCATCGACTTGAGGGAAATTTGCTACTGTCCTACAAACCTCTGCACTTGGAAGCCCAACAACGTCTACAAGAAGAAGGTTGTGTAGTAGACATCAAGCTCTTTTCCGGCGCCGTTGCCGGGGAGGCTAGGTAAGCGGCACTCACACCCCGTCAACTAAGCTCTTTTCTGGCGCCGTTGCCAGGGAGATGAGGGCTTGAAGGTATATCTTTAGATCTTGCAATTGAATCTTTTTGTTTCTTGTTTTATCACTAGTTTAGTCTATAAAAGAAAACTACAAAAAAATGGAATTGAGTTTGTCTCATACGCTTCATCTTTCTAATATCTTTCGTGAGAATGATGGGAAGGAAAAATGTGCTCAAGTGCTAGAAGAAGAAGTCTATAAAATGTTTGGCACTAAATCTTTGAATGATGAGCATGATTGCAATGTTGTTAGTATGAACTCTTTGAATATCCATAGTACTAATGATGATTGCACTAGTTATGATGAAAATGTCTCCTATAAACATGTCAATTTTTGTGGAGTGCATTGGGTTTGCAAGTACACACCAAATAGGGAAGATAGATATTGCAAGAGGCATAAGCATTTAGAAACTAAATGGTTGCAAGAAAGGCTAAATGTCAGTGCTGAAAATTTAAAATTTCTTAGCCATACTTGTGAACTTTGCAATGAACATGGTCATTTAAATATCAAATGCAAATTGTTTCATGATCGAATCGTGTCCAAAAATTGTGTTGACTTGATTTCCCTTGCACATTATAATGAACTTAGTTTGCTTTTGGGTTATGAAGAAATGAAACGTCAAACTAAAATTATTCCAGAATATAACCTCGAGAAATTCCTCGTTATTGATCTAGAAGAAATTTATATGTATTGTACGGAGAATTTCATTGAAAATCCTTATGTTGCCAATTACATAAAGAAAAGAAAACAAATAGAAGATGAAGAGAATACTAACGAAAGGGAAGAGACTTCCCAATATTCTCCTATTATTTCTTATGATGAATCAGGTAACGAGGAGGAGCTTTCTATTCAACCAATCTCATCAATAAGGAGCTCAAAAAGAGTGATAATCCCACACATGATGTGAAGAAGAAAAAGAAAAAACGGAGAAGCAAAGGTAAAAAGGTATCCCTCCCAAATGATGTTGCTCCTCCTACTCATTGTGATGATGATAATTGCTATACTATTGGTGCTATCCATATTATTAATAATGAGAGTGATTATGCTTATGATATGAAAAGGCCCAAGCTTGGGGATGCTATGTTTGATGAGGATGACACATTTGAGAATATATTTGCTGAAATTAATGTTTGTCCCAAGCTTGGGGATGCTACGGTTAACGAAGATGATATTTTTAGCCTCCCAAATTTTGATATGCAAAGTTGTTATGATGATAACATGCCTTCTACCTATGATGATTATATTGATGAAAGTGGGTTTGGAAGAGTTCATGACTTTATTTAGTGATGAGTCCACTATCTTGGAAGAGGTTTCAATTGATTATGATGAGAACACAGTTGCTACTTATGATGATTATTGTGATGAAACTTATGCGATAAAAAATAGTGATGATTATATTTATAAAACTTGTCAGGATTATGATTACCCTTTTTCTGAACATTACTCTTTTAATGTGTAAACAATTTATAGTATTCAAGTCTCTTATGATACTCTCACTATTCTGAATGAGAAGAAGTTTGCTTATGTGGAGAGTAGTAAATTTTCTATGCAAGTAGATCATGAAAAGAATGCTTTAGGTGCTGGTTATATTGTTGAATTCATTCATGATGCTACTGAAAATTATTATGAGGGAGGAATATATGCTTGTAGGAAATGCAATAATATCAAGTTTGCTCTCTATGTTCTTAAAGTTTTAAAGTTATGCTTGTTTTGCCTTCCTATGCTAGTTGATTATTGTTCCCATAAGTTGTTTGCTCACAAAATCACTATGCATAGGAAGTGGGTTAGACTTAAATTTGCTAGTCATATTCTTCATGATGCTCTCTTTATGTTTCCATTCTTATCTTTTAGGTGAGCATCATTGAAATCATCATGCCTAGCTAAAAAAGGCATTAAAGAAAAGCGCTTGTTGGGAGACAACCCAATATTTACCCCTACTGTTTTTGCGTGTTCACATGATTAAGCTACTTTATTAATCATGTTTTATAGCTTTTATTTCAATAAAGTGCCAAGTAAAACCTATAGGATCTTCTTTGATGATAGCTATTTGATCTTGCTGAAAATTCCAGAAACTTTCTGTTGACGAAAACAATTGTTTAAAGTCACCAGAACATGATAAAATACTGATTCCAATTGCAGCAGATCAATAATAAAATTATCTAGGTCTTCCTAGTTTGGTAGAATTTTTTGAGTTCTAGAATTTTACATTAGTTACAGATTACTACAGACTGTTCTGTTTTTGACAGATTCTGTTTTTCGTGTGTTGTTGGCTTATTTTGATGAATCTATGGCTAGTAAAATAGTTTATAAACCATAGAGAAGTTGGAATACAGTATATTTAACATCAATACAAATAAGGAATGAGTTCATTACAGTACCTTGAAGTGATGTTTTGTTTTCTTTCGCTAACGGAGCTCACATGATCTTCTGTTAAGTTTTGTGTTGTGAAGTTTTCAAGTTTTGGGTAAAGATTCGATGGACTATGGAATAAGGAGTGGCAAGAGCCTAAGCTTGGGGATGCCCAAGGAACCCCAAGGTAATATTAAAGGATAACCAAGCGTCTAAGCTTGGGGATGCCCCGGATGGCATCCCCTCTTTCGTCTTCGTTCATCGGTAACTTTACTTGGAGCTATATTTTTATTCACCACATGATATGTGTTTTGCTTGGAGCGCCATTTTATTTTATTTAGCCTTGATTGCTGTTTGAATAAAATACCAAGATCTGAAACTCTTAAATGTTAGAGAGTCTTCACATAGTTACATAATTATTCGACTACTCATTGATCTTCACTTATATCTTTCAGAGTAGTTTGTTGTGTGCTCTAGTGCTTCACTTATATCTTTTAGAGCACGGCGGTGGATTTATTTTGAAGAAATATATGAACACTCATGCTTCACTTATATTATTTTGAGAGTCTTAAACAGCATGGTAATTTGCTTTAATTGTGAAATTAATCTTCCATATTGAGTTCATTGAATATCATGAGAAGTTAGATACTTGATAAGTGTTTTGAGATATAAAGGTGGTAATATTAGAGTGTGCTAGTTGAGTAATTGTGAAATTGAGAAATACTTGTGTTAAAGTTGGCAAGTCCCGTAGCATGCACGTATGGTAAAAGTTGTGTGACAATTTTGACACATAGGTGTTCTTTTATTGCTTTCCTTATGAGTGGCGGTCGGGAATGAGCGATGGTCTTTTCGTACCAATCTATCCCTCTAGGGGCATGCGTAGTAGTACTTTGCTTCGAGGGCTAATAAACTTTTGCAATAAGTATATGAGTTATTTATGACTAATGTGAGTCCATCGATTATACGCACTCTCAACCTTCCACAATTTTCTAGCCTCTATGGTACCGCTCATTGCCCTTTCTCACCTTGAGAGTTGGTGCAAACTTCGCCGGTGCATCCAAAACCTGTGATATGATACACTCTATCACACATAAGCCTCCTTATATCTTCCTCAAAACAGCCACCATACCTACCTATCATGGCATTTCCATAGCCATTCCGAGATATATTGCCATGCAACTTTCCACCGTTCCGTTTATTATGACACGCTCCATCATTGTCATATTGCTTTGCATGATCATGTAGTTGACATTGTATTTGTGGCAAAGCCACCATTCATAATTATTTCATACATGTCACTCATGAGTCATTGCACATCCCGGTACACTGCCGGAGGCATTCATATAGAGTCATATTTTGTTCTAAGTATCGAGTTGTAATTCTTGAGTTGTAAGTAAATAAAAGTGTGATGATCATCATTATTAGAGCATTGTCCCAGTGAGGAAAGGATGATGGAGACTATGATTCCCCCACAAGTCGGGATGAGACTCCTAACGAAAAACAATATAAAAAAAGAGGCCATAAAAAAAGAGATGGCCCAAAAAATGAGAGAAAAAGAGAGAAGGGGCAATGCTACTATCCTTTTACCACACTTGTGCTTCAAAGTAGCATCATGATCTTGATGATAGAGAGTCTCCTATGTTGTCACTTTCATATACTAGTGGGAATCTTACATTATAGAACTTGGCTTGTATATTCCAATGATGGGCTTCCTCAAAATGCCCTAGGTCTTCGTGAGCAAGCAAGTTGGATGCACACCCACTTAGTTTCCTTTGTTGAGCTTTCATACATTTATAGCTCTAGTGCATCCGTTGCATGGCAATCCCTACTCCTCTCATTGACATCAATTGATGGGTATCTCCATAGCCTATTGATTAGCCGCGTCGATGTGAGACTTTCTACCTTTTTGTCTTCTCTCATAACCCCCATCATTATACTTTACTCCATCCATAGTGCTATATCCATGGCTTGCGATCATGTATTGCGTAAGAGTTGAAAAGGCTGAAGCGCGTTAAAAGTATGAACCAATTGCTCGGCTTGTCATCGGGGTTATGTGTGATGAGAAAGTTTGTGTGACAATACCGAAACATGGCCTAACCATATGATTTTGTAGGGACAAGATTTCTTTGGCTATGTTATTTTGATAAGACATAATTTCTTGGTTAGCATGTTTGAAGTATTATTGGTTTTATGTCAACATTAAACTTTTACTATGCACTTTTATAGTATTATTTTTGGGACTAACCTATTAACCCAGAGCCCAGTGCCAGTTTTTGTTATTCTCCTTGTTTCAGTGTTTCGCAGAAAAGGAATATCAAATGGAGTCCAAATGGAATGAAACCTTCGGGAGAGTTATTTTTGGAACGGAAGCAATCCAGAAGACTTGGAGTGTACGTAAGGGAAGCAACGAGGAAGGCACAAGGCAGGGGGCGCCCACCCCCTGGTCGCGCCATCCACCCTCGTGGTCCCCTCGTGGCTTCCCTGACCGACTTCTTTCGCCTATATATATCCATATACCGTAAAAACTTCGGGGAACAGAATAGATCGGGAGTTCCGCCACCGCAAGCCTCTGTAGCCACCAAAAACCAATCGGGACCCTATTTCGGCACCCTGCCGGAGGGGGGCTCCCTCACCGGTGGCCATCTTCATCATCCCGGCACTCTCCATGACAAGGAGGGAGTAGTTCACCCTCGAGGATGAGGGTATGTACCAATAGCTATGTGTTTGATCTCTCTCTATCGTGTTCTTGAGGTGATACAATCTTGATGTATCGCGAGCTTTGCTATTATAGTTGGATCTTATGAAGTTTCTCCCCCTCTACTCTCTTGTAATGGATTGATTTTTCCCTTTGAAGTTATCTTATCGGATTGAGTTTGTAAGGATTTGAGAAAACTTGATGTATGTCTTGCATGTGCGTATCTGTGGTGACAATGGGATATCACGTGATCCACTTGATGTTTGCTTTGGTGATCAACTTGCGGGTTCCGCCCATGAACCTATGCATAGGGGTTGGCACACATTTTCGTCTTGACTCTCCGGTAGAAACTTTGGGGCACTCTTTGAAATTCTTTGTGTTGGTTTGAATAGATGAATATGAGATTGTGTGATGCATATCGTATAATCATACCCACGGATACTTGAGGTGACATTGGAGTATCTAGGTGACATTAGGGTTTTGGTTGATTTGTGTCATAAGGTGTTATTCTAGTACAAACTCTATGATAGATCGAACAGAAACAATAGCTTCGTGTTATTTTACTACGGACTCTTGAATAGATCGATCCGAAAGAGTAACTTTGAGGTGGTTTCGTACCCTACCATAATCTCTTCGTTTGTTCTCCGCTATTAGTGACTTTGGAGTGACTCTTTGTTGCATGTTGAGGGATAGTTATATGATCTAATTATGTTATTATTGTTGAGAGAACTTGCACTAGTGAAAGTATGAACCCTAGGCCTTGTTTCCTAGCATTGCAATACCATTTACGCTCACTTTTACCACTTGTTACCTTACTGTTTTATATTTTCAGATTACAAAAACCTTACCATCCATATTGCACTTGTATCACCATATCTTCGCCGAACTAGTGCACCTATACAATTTACAATTGTATTGGGTGTGTTGGGGACACAAGAGACTCTTTGTTATTTGGCTGCAGGGTTGTTTGAGAGAGACCATCTTCATCCTACGCCTCCCACGGATTGATAAACCTTAGGTCATCCACTTGAGGGGAATTTGCTACTGTCCTACAAACCTCTGCACTTGGATGCCCAACAACGTCTACAAGAAGAAGGTTGTGTAGTAGACATCAGTGAGATGCCTCTGAATCCGTTCTCTCTACGGTGGTGGCTAATTCTACTTATATAGGCCCTGGTCCTCTCCCCAAATATTGAGCAGGAAGGGATCCAACAACGGCCAATTTGAAAGGGGACAGCGAGTACAGCTTATCCTGACAAAAGTAGTCTTCTCCTGCAAAAGGCTCTGGTGATGACACCGCCTTGGGCTCCATGGTGACCTCCATCTTGCCGTCCTGCTGGTCTTTGGTCTCGTTGCACCGATATGGAAACCTTTGCTTGATGCCTCGGTACTCTGTGCCTGCGCTTGCCCCCTTGGCACCAAAGAGGAAACAAGGACGTTGAGCGCGCTGGCGCCCGCCTGGTGTCGATCGTCAAGGCTCACGTCACGAGAGCCTCGCGAGGTTTGCCTTGCCTTGATCTCTCCGCTCCTCGTGAGCCTGCCTGGCGAGGCCGCTCCTGAGGAGGTCTTGGGTCGTCCGCCTCGCGAGGCTTGGTCCCTCACGAGGGTCTTGAATGCCTTGTAGATGAAGATGGGCCGTACGGCCTGCTAGCATAGCCACGCCGTGGGCCGCATGCAGGCAAGTCTGCGGACCCCCGTTCCCAGAACATCGACAGTAGCCCCCGGGCCCAAGGGGTTCTCGGGCTTGGCTTCGAGGCGAAGCCAAAGGTCAAGCGCGGAGCGCCGCGGGCCCCAAAAGCCTGCGGCCTCGGTTGACGCGCGGCGGTTGATTGGACGAGGGCGCCTCCGCTTCCCCACGTTGCCTCGGCAACTGCCCGACTTGACAAAAAGGTTGGCGCAGACAGTGCCTGCCTTCAATTGCTTCTTCCTCGCCTTGCTCCAGATACCCTTTCTCGCTCCTTGCCGCCGAAGTCTCCAGATCCGCTCGAACCTTGCTCCGCATCTGCGACCAAATGGCGCCACACAAGATCAAGTCCTCCTCGGTGCTGGCTTGGTTCGAGCCAGCGCTTGACGTGCCTAATGTCACAGAGAAGAGCCTGGCCACCACGCGCTTGCTGACGGCAGGGGAGAGAAACGAGAGGGGGAAGACAGAGCTCTGACTTGCCTACAACGCGCCCGAGCCTGAGGGAAGCACCTTCTTCCCCTTCTTCATGAGCAGCATCGCCGCTGGGTTGGTTCCCCCTTCTCTGATTTCTTCTATGAGGTCCTTGACCATTACGGGCTGCAGGCGCTGCACCTTCATCCCAACTCCGTCCTCCTTTTGTCCATCTTCGCCTACCACTGCGAGGCGTACCTGGGCGTGATGTCGTCCGTGGCGCTACTGCGTGACTTCTTCTTCCTCCACGTCTCCGTGATACATCTCCAATGTATCTATAATTTTTTATTGTTCCATGCTATATTATATTCTATTGTGGACATTATTGGGCTTTATTATACACTTTTATATTATCTTTGGGACTAACCTATTAACCGGAAGCCCAGCCCAGAATTGTTGTTTTTTTGCCTATTTCAGAGTTTCGCAGAAAAAGAATATCAAAAGGAATTCAAACGGAATGAAACCTTCGGGAACGTGATTTTTGGAACGAACGTGATCCAGAGGACTTGGACCCTACGTCAATACATCAACCAGGAAGGCACAAGGTAGGGGGCGCGCCTACCCCCCTGGGCGCGCTCTCCACCCTCGTGGGCCCCATGTTGCTCCACCGACATACTTTTGCCTCCTATATATACCTACATACCCCCAAACTACCAGATACGGAGACAAAAACGTAATTCCACTGCCAAAACCTTCTGTACCCGTGAGATCCTATTTTGGGGCCTTTTCCGGAGCTCCGCCGGAGGGGGCATCGATCACGGAGGGCTTCTACATCAACACCATAGCCTCTCCGATGATGTGTGAGTTGTTTACCTCAGACCTTCGGGTCCATAGTTATTAGCTAGATGGCTTCTTCTCTCTTTTTGGATCTCAATACAATGTTCTCCCCCTCTCTTGTGGAGATCTATTCGATGTAATCTTATTTTGCGGTGTGTTTGTTGAGATCGATGAATTGTGGGTTTATGATCAAGTTTATCTATGAACAATATTTGAATCTTCTCTGAATTCTTTTATGTATGATTGGTTATCTTTGCAAGTCTCTTTGAATTATCAGTTTGGTTTGGCCTACTAGATTGATCTTTCTTGCAATAGAAGAAGTGCTTAGCTTTGGGTTCAATATTGCATGGTGTCCTTTCCAAGTGACAGTAGGGGCAGCAAGGCACGTATTGTATTGTTGCCATCGAGGATAACAAGATGGGGTTTATATCATATTGCATGAGTTTATCCCTCTACATCATGTCATCTTGCTTAAAGCGTTACTCTGTTCTTATGAACTTAATACCCTAGATGCATGCTGGATAGCGGTCGGTGTGTGGAGTAATAGTAGTAGATGCAGGCAGGAGTCGGTCTACTTGTCTCAGACGTGATGCCTATATACATGGTCATACCTAGATATTCTCATAACTATGCTCAATTCCGTCAATTGCTCAACAGTAATTTGTTCACCCACCGTAATACTTATGCTCATGAGAGAAGCCACTAGTGAAACCTATGGCCCCCGGGTCTATTTCCCATCATATTAATCTCCCGACAACAAGCTATTTCTGGCGCCGTTTTTATTTTGTTTTCTTTACTTTGCATCTTTATCATAAAAATACCAAAAATATTATCTTATCATATCTATCAGATCTCACTCTCGTAAGTAACCGTGAAGGGATTGACAACCCATTTATTGCGTTGGTTGCGAGGATTTATTTGTTTGTGTAGGTGCGAGGGACTCGTGCGTGGCCTCCTACTGGATTGATACCTTGGTTCTCAAAAACTGAGGCAAATACTTATGCTACTTTGCTGCATCACCCTTTCCTCTTCAAGGGAAAACCAACGCAGTGCTCAAGAGTAGCAAGAAGTATTTCTGGCGCCGTTGCCCGGGAGTCTATGCAAAAGTCAACATACCAAGTGTTGGGGAACATTGCAGAAAATAAAAAATTTCTACGGTTTCACCAAGATCTATCTATGAGTTCATCTAGCAACGAGAGAGAGGAGTGCATCTACATACCCTTGTAGATCGCGGCGGAAGCGTTCAAGAGAACGGGGTTGAGGGAGTCGTGCTGTGTCGTGATCCAAATCACGGATGATCCTAGTGCTGAGCGGACAGCACCTCCGCGTTCAACACACGTGCACGGTTGAGGAAGACGTCTCCTCCTTCTTGATCCAGCAAGGGGAAGGAGAGGTTGATGAAGATCCAGCAGCCTGACGGCGTGGTGGTGGATGCAGCAGGATCCCGGCAGGGCCGCCAAGCGTCTACGGAGAGAGAGGTGTAGCAAGGGGAAGGGCGCCAAGTGCAAGGTGCGGCTGCCCTCCCCCCTATATATAGGGTCCCTGAGGCGCCGCCCCTAGGAGATGGGATCTCCTAGGGGCGGCGGCAAAGGGGTGCCTTGCCCCAAGGCAGTGGAGGCGCCCCCTCCCCTAGGGTTCCCAACCCTAGGCGTAGGGGGGCCCAAGGGGGGGCACACCATCCCACCAGGGGCTGGTTCCCCTCCCACTTCAGTCCACGGTTCCCTCCGGGATAGGTGGCCCCACCCGGTGGACCACCGGGACCCTTCCGGAGGTCCCGGTACAACACCGGTGACCCCCGAAACTTTCCCGATGGACGAAACTCGACTTCCCATATATAATTCTTTACCTCCGGACCATTCTGGAACTCCTCGTGACGTCCGGGATCTCATCCGGGACTCTGAACAACTTTCGGTTTGCTGCATACTTATATCTCTACAACCCTAGCGTCACCTAACCTTAAGTGTGTAGACCCTACGGGTTCGGGAGACATCTGAGACATGACCGAGCGCCTCTCGTCAATAACCAACAGCGGGATCTGGATACCCATGTTGGCTCCCACATGCTCCTCGATGATCTCATCGGATGAACCATGATGTCGAGGATTCAAGCAACCCGTATACAATTCCCTTTGTCAATCGATGCGTTACTTGCCCAAGACTCGATCATCGGTATCCCAATACCTCGTTTAATCTCGTTACGGCAAGTCACTTTACTCGCACGTAATGCATGATCCGTGACCGACACTTGGTCACATTGAGCTCATTATGATGATGCATTACCGAGTGGGCCCAGAGATACCTCTCCGTCATACGGAGTGACAAATCCAGTCTCGATTCGTGCCAACCCAATGACACTTTCGGAGATACCCATAGTATACCTTTATAGTCACCCGATTCGTTGTGACGTTTGGCACACCCAAAGCACTCCTACGGTATCCGGGAGTTGCACAATCTCATGGTCCGAGGAAATGATACTTGACACTTGGAAAAGCTCTAGCTAAGCGAACTACGATCTTTGAGCTATGCTTAGGATTGGGTCTTGTCCATCACATCATTCTCCTAATGATGTGATCCTGTTATCAATGACATCCAATGTCCATAGTCAGGAAACCATGACTATCTGTTGATCAACGAGCTAGTCAACTAGAGGCTTACTAGGGACATGTTGTGGTCTATGTATTCACACGTGTATTACGATTTCCGGATAACACAGTTATAGCATGAATAACAGACTATTATCATGAACAAAGAAATATAATAATAACCATTTTATTATTGCCTATAGGGCATATTTCCAACAGTCTCCCACTTGCACTAGAGTCAATATTCTAGTTACATTGTGATGAATCGAGCACCCATAGCGTTCTGGTGTTGATCATGTTTTGCTCTAGGGAGAGGTTTAGTCAACGGATCTGCTACATTCAGATCCGTATGTACTTTACAAATATCTATGTCTCCATCTTGAACATTTTCATGTATGATTTGAAGCGACGCTTGATGTGCCTGGTCTTCTTGTGAAACCTGGGCTCCTTGGCAAGTGCAATAGCTCCAGTGTTGTCACAGAAGAGTGCGATCAACCCCGACGCATTGGGTATGACTCCTAGGTCGGTGATGAACTCCTTCACCCATATTGCTTCATGCACTACCTCCGAGGCTGCCATGTACTCTGCTTCACATGTAAATCCCGCCATGACACTTTGCTTGCAACTGCACCAGCTTACTGCCCCACCATTCAAAATATACACGTATCCGGTCTGTGACTTAGAGTCATCCAGATCTGTGTCGAAGCTAAGCGTCGGCGTAACCCTTCTGACGAGCTCTTCGTCACCTCCATAAACGAAAACATATCCTTAGTCCTTTTCGGTACTTTAGGATGTTCTTGACCGCTGTCCAGTGTTCCTTGCGGGATTACTTTGGTACCTACCTACCAAACTTATGGCAAGGTTTACATCAGGTCCAGTGCGAGCATGGCATACATAATAGACCCTATGGCTGAGGCATAGGGATGACACTCATCTCTTCTTTATCTTCTGCCGTGGTCGGGCATTGAGCCGAGCTCAATCTCACACCTTGCAATACAGGCAAGAACCCTTTCTTGGACTGATCCATATTGAACTTCTTCAATATCTTATCAAGGTATGTGCTTTGTGAAAGACCTATGAGGTGTCTCGATCTATCCCTATAGATCTTGATGCCTAATATGTAAGCAGCTTCTCCAAGGTCCTTCATTGAAAAACACTTATTCAAGTAGGCCTTAATGCTGTCCAAAAGTTCTATATCATTTCCCATCAAAAGTATGTCATCTACATATAATATAAGAAATGCTACAGAGCTCCCACTCACTTTCTTGTAAATGCAGGCTTCTCCATAAGTCTGCATAAACCCAAACGCTTTGATCATCTCATCAAAGTGAATGTTCCAACTCCGAGATGCTTGCACCATCCCATAAATGGATCGCTGGAGCTTGCATACCTTGTTAGCATTCTCGTGGTCGACAAAACCTTACGGCTGCATCATATACAGTTCTTCCTTAAGATGGCCGTTAAGGAATGCCGTTTTGGCGTCCATTTGCCATATCTCATAATCATAGTATGCGGCAATTGCTAACATGATTGGACGGACTTCAACCGCTACGGGAGAGAAAGTATCATCGTAGTCAATCCCTTGAACTTGTCGATAACCCTTAGCGACAAGTCGAGCTTTATATATGGTAACATTACCATCCGCGTCCGTCTTCTTCTTAAAGATCCATTTGTTTTCTATTGCTCGCCGGTCGCCGGTGTCGGGGAGAACGATCGCGTCCCACGAGCACCTCGGGACCTGGGTCCCTTGTGGTTCGGAGGGGGCGGAGATTGCACAAAGAGCGGATCGAGGCGATGCACACGAAGCGGATTACCCAGCCGGAGCTCTCGGAGAGATAATACTCCTACTGCTGCTTTGTGGATTATCTTGTGTGATTGCTAGGGAGCAATGGGAGCTACAAGACCTAGCTTGAGTGTGGTTTCATATGAGTGTGATGAACTAAGCGGAGCTGGACCGAACCAACCCGAACCTTTGCTCGTTGCCCTTGGGCCTCCTTTTATAGGCACAAGGGGTCACCACATGTGGCAAGTAGACAAGGGTATGATGGTAAAAACATAGGTTGGTACACCGCTTTGTACAGTGTACAATAATCTATACCTAACTCTGACGGCAAGGGACAAGAGTCATCAATGCCCGTCTCAGTCGCCCGAAACAGTGTAACAGGGAACGTCAAGTGTGCCTCCATTTGCCACGATGGTAGCTTGTCAGCGCGGCTTGTCGCTACTCCCCACTGGCTGCACAGCTCGTCGACACGCGTGCTTGGGAGAGCCCCGTGGTGACATGTTGGCGGGTGAGCTGGAGCGGAGATGAAGAGAGGTCGCCCGCCCCGGCAAGCGCCTTGCCGCGGCAGGAACCTTGTCGCGCTTGGGGGCTCGGCGCCCGCCAAGCCTTCCCGGCAAGCTCCTCTTGCCGGGGCCTTGTTTCCTTCGCGCCCTGAGTGGCCTTCCCGGCAAGCTCCTCTTGCCGGGTTCTTGACTACTTTGTTCTTGAATGGCTCCGAAGGGCCGCAGAGGGTCTTTGGCAGACGCCCGGCAATGGCTTGCCATGGGGACGCTGCGACTGCCCGTGCACGGGTTCGGGGTACTAAGGTACCCCTACTTTAGTACACCGACAGGAGCCCCCGGGTCTGGGCCATACACGGTGCCGAGCGCTGTTGGGCCAGGCCCAAAACAGGGCACGGTCACGCGCGGCCTGGGTCCAAACCAAATCCATTCCGTATCCGCCGCGTTCCCCTGTAACGGCACGCGTCAATTGCGGTGTCGTGGGGGAAGTGGGCGGCGTGCGAGGTCGCCTCATCTGTCGCCTCAGTTCTGCATCTCCGCCACGTGGTTCCCATGCTCTTGGGGTCACGGACGGTGGAAGTGGGGAACTGGGCCGTTGCGAGCAGAGGCAGCAGGTCTGCCCCGATTCCCTGCCCTTCCTATGCCTTGATTCGCTGAGCGGGGCGGCCGAGCCCCCACCTTGCTTCTTTTAAGAAGGGCGGAAGGGGAGCGCAGAAGCCCGCCCTCTCCCATCTCTTCCTTTCCTCAGCTTCTGCTCCCCTTTCTCCCATTCGTCATGGAGAAAGGGAACCTTGGTTCTTCATCGGTGGCGGCGAGGGTCGCAGCTAGACAGCGCACCCCTCCCAATCCCACGCCCGGGGTGGCGAGCCAGCCACAAGGGGAAGAGGGAGGCGAGGTCGTGGGCGAGGTCGAGGAGCTCGGGAAGAGGCGGACGAGGCGGCGCCGTCTCCACCTCCGCCGGCCGGTTCCCCTCCGGGCGAGGTCATGGACGAGGTCGAGGCGCTTGGGGAAGAAGCGGGCGGGGCGGCGCGCCGTCTCCGCCCCCGCCGGCGGTTCCCCTCCCCGCGGCGGTCCATACAGGGGCCGACCCTTGCGAGTTCTTCATCAAGCTGCGCCGGGCGCCTCGTCGTCGCCTCCGGCTTCTGTTGGAAATATGCCCTAGAGGCAATAATAAATTAGTTATTATTATATTTCCTTGTTCATGATAATCGTTTATTATTCATGCTATAATTGTATTGACCGGAAACAGCAATACATGTGTGGATACATAGACAACACCATGTCCCTAGTAAGCCTCTAGTTGACTAGCTCGTTGATCAATAGATGGTTACGGTTTCCTGACCATGGACATTGGATGTCATTGATAACGGGATCACATCATTAGGAGAATGATGTGATGGACAAGACAATCCTAAGCCTAGCACAAAGATCGTGTAGTTCGTATGCTAAAGCTTTTCTAATGTCAAGTATCTTTTCCTTAGACCATGAGATTGTGCAACTCCGGATACCGTAGGAATGCTTTGGGTGTACCAAACGTCCTGGCAACGAATCTGGGTGGCTATAAAGGTGCATTACGGTATCTCCGAAAGTGTCATTGGGTTGGCACGAATCAAGACTGGGATTTGTCACTCCGTGTAACGGAGAGGTATCTCTGGGCCCACTCGGTAGGACATCATCATAATGTGCACAATGTGACCAAGGGGTTGATCACGGGATGATGTGTTACGGAACGAGTAAAGAGACTTGCGATAACGAGATTGAACAAGGTATCGGTATACCGACGATCGAATCTCGGGCAAGTACAATACCGCTAGACAAAGGGAATTGTATACGGGATCGATTGAGTCCTTGACATCGTGGTTCATCCGATGAGATCATCGTGGAACATGTAGGAGCCAACATGGGTATCCAGATCCGCTGTTGGTTATTGACCGAGAACGCGTCTCGGTCATGTATCGCATGTCTCCGAACCCGTAGGGTCTACACATAAGGTTCGATGGCGCTAGGGTTATAAAGGAAGCTTGTATGTGGTTACGAATGTTGTTGAGTCCGGATGAGATCCCGGACGTCACGAGGAGTTCGGAATGGTCCGGAGGTAAAGATTTATATATGGGAAGTCCTGTTTTGGTCACCGAAAAGTTTGAGGCGATTTGGTAATGTCTGGGACCACGGAGGTCCCTGGTCCACCAAGTGGGGCCACCAACCCGGAGGCTTGCTTGGGCCAAGTGTGGTGAGGACCAGCCCCTAAGTGGGCTGGTGCGCCTCCACAAGGGCCCAAGGGGCAGCTAAGAGAAAAAAAGGGGAGAAGGGGAAACCCTAGGCTTAGATGGGCCCTAAGGCCCACCCTAGGGGGCGCCTCCCTCTCTCCCCTCTTGGCCGCCCCTTGTTTCCCATCTAGGGCTGCCGCCCCCCCTAGGGGTGGGAACCCTAGAGGGGGCGCACCCTCCTCCCTCTCCCCTATATAAATAGAGGCATGGGGCTGCCCATAAGACATGAGAACTTCTCCTCTCGTTGGTGCAGCCCTGCATCTCTTCTTCCTCCTCTCTCTTCGTGCTTGGCGAAGCCTGCGGGATGCCACGCCCTCCATCACCACCATGCCGTTGTGCTGCTGCTGGATGGAGTCTTCCTCAACCTCTCCCTCTCTCCTTGCTGGATCAAGGCGTGGGAGGCGTCACCGGGCTGTACGTGTGTTGAGCGCGGAGGTGCCGTCCGTTCGGCACTAGGATCTCCGTGATTTGAATCACGACAGTCGACTCCTTCAACCCGTTCTCTTGAGCGCTTCGCTTAACGATCTACAAGGGTATGTAGATGCACTCTCCTTCCCTCGTTGCTAGTTTCTCCATAGATAGATCTTGGTGACACGTAGGAAAATTTTGAATTTCTGCTACGTTCCCCAATAGTGGCATCATGAGCTAGGTCTATTTCGTAGATTCTTTGCACGAGTAGAACACAAAGTAGTTGTGGGCGTTGATGATGTTCAATTTGCTTACCGTTACTAGTCAATCTTGTTTGACGGTATTGTGGGATGAAGCGGCCGGACCGACCTTACGTACTCTTCGTGAGACAGTTCCACCGGTGACATGCACTTGGTGCATAAGGTGGCTAGCGGTGCCGCCTCTCCACTTTAGTCGGAACGGATTCGATGAAAAGGGTCCTTATGAAGGGTAAATAGCAATTGGCATATCACGTTGTGGTTTTGCGTAGGTAAGAAACGTTCTTGCTAGAAACCCATAGCAGCCACGTAAAACATGCAAACAACAATTAGAGGACGTCTAACTTGTTTTTGCAGGGTATGCTATGTGATGTGATATGGCCAAGAAGAATGTGATGAATGATATGTGATGTATGAGATTGATCATGTTCTTGTAATAGGATTCACGACTTGCATGTCGATGAGTATGACAACGGCAGAGCCATAGGAGTTGTCTTTATTTATTGTATGACCTGCGTGTCATTAAACAACGCCATGTAATTACTTTACTTTATTGCTAACGGTAGCCATAGTAGTAGAAGTAATAGTTGGCGAGACAACTTCATGAAGACACGATGATGGAGATCATGATGATGGAGATCATGGTGTCATGCGGTGACGATGATGATCATGGAGCCCAAGATGGAGATCAAAGGAGCAAAATGATATTGGCCATATCATGTCACTATTTGATTGCATGTGATGTTTATCATGATTATGCATCTTGTTTACTTAGAACGACGGTAGTAAATAAGATGATCCTCATTAAAATTTCAAGAAGTGTTCTCCCTAATCGTGCACCGTTGCTACAGTTAAGTAAACTTCTAAGCACCACGTGTTGATCGGGTGTGATGGATTCTTACGTTCACATACAACGGGTGTAAGACAGATTTACACACGCAATACACTTAGGGTTAACTTGACGAGCCTAGCATGTACGGACATGGCCTCGGAACACGGAGACCGAAAGGTCGAGCATGAGTCGTATGGTAGATCGATCAACATGAAGATGTTCACCGATGATGACTAGTCCGTCTCACGTGTTGATCGGACACGGCCTAGCTGATTCGGATCATGTAATCACTTAGATGACCAGAGGGATGTCTATCTGAGTGGGAGTTCATAAGATGAACTTAATTATCCTGAACATAGTCAAAAGACCTTTTGCAAATTATGTCGAAGCTCGCGCTTTAGTTCCACTGTTTAGATATGTTCCTAGAGAAAATATAGTTGAAAGTTGAAAGTAGCGATTATGCGGACGAGAGAAAGCTTATGTCCTTAATGCACCGCTCGGTGTGCTGAACCCCAAGCGTCGTTTGTGGATGTTGCGAACATCGGACATACACGTTTTGATAACTACGTGATAGTTCAGTTGAGCGGTTTAGAGTAGAGGCACCAAAGGCGTTTTGAAGCGTCGCGGAACATATGAGATGTTTGAGGGCTGAAATCGGGATTTCAGGCTCGTGCCACGTCAAAAGGTATGAGACCTCGGGCGATTTTCTTAGCCTGCAAACTAAGGGAGAAAAGCTCAATCGTTGAGCTTGTGCTCAGATTGTCCGAGTGCAACAATCACTTGAATCGAGTGGGAGTTGATCTTCCGGATGAGATAGTGATGTTTCTCCATAGTCATTGCCACCAAGCTGCTAGAGCTTCGTGATGAACTATAACATATCAGGATAGATATGATGATCCTTGAAGTGTTCGCGATGTTTGACACGCGAAAGTAGAAATCAACAAGGAGCATCAATTGTTGATGGTTGGTAAAACCACTAGTTTCAAGAAGGGCAAGGGAAACAAGGGATACTTCATGAAGCGGCAAAACAGTTGCTGCTCTAGTGAACAAACCCAAGGTTAAACCCAAACCGAGACTAAGTGCTTCGTAATAAGGGGAACAGACCTTCGGAGAAGCATTACCCTAGATACTTGGTAGATGAGAAGGCTGGCAAGGTCGATAGAAGTATATTGGATATACATTATGTTAATGTGTTCTTTACTAGTAATCTTAGTAGCACCAGGGTATTAAGATACGGTTCGGTTGCTAAGTGTTGGTAACTCGAAATAAAAGGCTACGGAATAAACGGAGACTAGCTAAAGGTGAGCTGACGATATGTGTTGGAAGTGTTTCCAAGGTTGATGTGATCAAGCATCGCACGCTCTCTCTACCATCGAGATTGATATTAAACCTAAATAAGTGTCATTTGGTGTTTGCGTTGAGCATAGACATGATTGGATTATGTCTATACATGTCTGATTATTCATTTAAGGAGAATAATGGTTACTCTATCTATTTGAATAATACCTTCGATGGTCTTGCGCCTAAAAGAATGGTTTATTGAATCTCGATCGTAGTGATACACATTTTCATGCCAAAAGTATAAGATAGTAATGATAGTACCACTTACTTGTGGCAATCGCCATGTAAGTCATATTGGTGTAAAACGCATGAAGAAGCTCCATGTTGTTGGATCTTTGGACTCACTCGTTTTGAAAAGTTTGAGACATGTGAACCATGTCTATTGGTGTATACGCATGAAGAAACTCCATGCAGATGGATCGTTTGGACTCACTTGATTTTGAATCACTTGAGATATGCAAAACATACCACATGGGCAAGATGACCGAAAAGCCTCGGTTTCAATTAGATGGAACAAGATAGCAACTTGTTGGAAGTAACACATTTTGATGTGTGCAGTCCAATGAGTCTTTGAGGCATCAAATGAATATCGTTATGTTCTTACTTCAAAGATGATTCGAGTAGATATTGAGTATATTTACTTGATGAAACACAAGTCTGAATTATTGAATGGTTCAAGTAATTTCAGAGTGAAGTTGAAGATCATCGTGACAAGAGGATAGAATGTCTATGATATGATCATAGAGATGAATATCTGAGTTACGAGTTTTGGCACACAATTAAGACATTGTGCAAATTGTTTCACAATTAATACCGCCTGGAACACCATAGTGTGATGGTGTGTCCGAACATCATAGTTGCAACCTATTGGATATGGTGCGTACCATGATGTCTCTTATCGAATTACCACTATCGTTCATGGGTTAGGCATTAGAGACAACCGCACTCACTTTAATAGGGCACCACGTAATTCCGTTGAGATGACACCGTATGAACTATGGTTTAGAAACCTAAGCTGTCATTTCTTAAAGGTTTGGGGCTGCGGCGCTTATGTGGAAAAGTTTCAGGTTGATAAGCTCGAACCCAAAGCGGACAAAATGCATCTTCATAGGACACCCAAAACGGTTGGGTATACCTCCTAATTCAGATCCGAAAGCAATAGGGATTGTTTCTTGAATCGGGTCCTTTCTCGAGGAAAAGTTCGTCTCGAAAAATTGAGTGGGAGGATGGTGGAGACTTGATGAGGTCATTGAACCGTCACTTCAACAAGTGTGTAGCAGGCACGGAAGTTGTCCCGTGGCACCTACACCAATTGAAGTAGAAGCTTATGATAGTGATCATGAAGTTTGGATCAAGTCACCGACGTACCTCGTGGGGTGACAAGGATCGTACTACTTGAGTGGTACAGTAATCATGTCTTGAAGGTCATGTTGCTAGACAACAATGAACCTCGAGCTATGGAGAAGCGATGGTGGGCCCAAATTCCGACAAATGGTTAGAAACCATGAAATCCGAGTAGGATCCATGTATCATAACAAAGCATGGACTTTGGTGGACTTGCCCGATGATCGCCAAGCCATTGAAATAAATGGGTCTTTAAGAAGAAGACGGACATGGACGGTAATGTCACCTTCTATGAAGCTCGACTTGTGGCAAAGAGTTTTCACAAGTTCAAGGAGTTGACTACGATGAGATTTTCTCATCCGTAGCGATGCTTAAGTCCGTCGGAATCATGTTAGCACAAGCTGCATTTATGAAATCTGGCGAGATGGATGTCAAGACGAGTTTCCTTACCTTCACGTAAGGAAAGGTTGTATGTGATACAATCAGAAAAGTTTTGTCGATCCTAAGGATGCTAAAAGGTATGCTAGCTCCAGCGATCCTTCTAAGGACTGGAGTAAGCATCTCGGAGTTGGAATGTGCACTTTGATGAGATGATCAAAGATTTTGGGTTTATACAAAGTTTATGAGAAACTTGTATTTCCAAAGAAGTGAGTGGGAGCACTATAGAATTTTTGATGAGTATATGTTGTTGACATATTGTTGATCAGAAATGATGTAGAATTTCTGGAAAGCATATAGGGTTATTTGAAAAGTGTTTTTCAAGTGAAAACCTGTATTAAGCTACTTGAACATTGAGCATCAAGATCTATAGTGATAGATCAAAGATGCTTAATGGTACTTTCAAATGAGCATATACCTTGGCATGATCTTGAAAGTGTTCAAGATGGATCAGTCAAAGAAGGAGTTCTTGCACGAGATGTAAGGTATGAAGTTAAGAGTTAAAGCTCGACCACGGCAGAAGAGAGAGAAAGGACGAAGGTCGTCCCTATGCTTTAGACGTAGGCTCTATAGTATGCTATCTTTGTGTACCGCACCGAAGTGTGCCATGCCATGAGTCGGTCAAGGGTACAAGAATGATCCAGGAATGGGGATCATTGGACAGCGGTCAAAATTGTCCTTGGAGTAAATAAGGACATCTTTCTCGATTATGGAGGTGATAATGAGTTCGGCGTAAAGGGTTACGTCGATGCAAGCTTTAACACCTATCCGAGTGACTCGAGAAGCAAACCGGATCGTATAGTGGAGCAACCATTTGGAATAGCTCCAAGTGGAGCGTGAAAGCAGCATTTACAATATGACATAGAGAATTGCGAAGTACACACGGATCTGAAAGGTTCGGACCCGTTGACTAAAACCTCTCTCACAAGCAAAACATGATCAAACCCGAACTCATTGAGACTTAATCACATGGTGATGTGAACTAGTTTAAGACAATAGTAAACTCTTTGGATGTTGGTCACATGGCGATGTGACCTATCAGTGTTAATCACATGGCGATGTGAACTAGATTATTGACTCTAGTGCAAGTGGGAGACTGTTGGAAATATGCCCTAGAGGCAATAATAAATTAGTTATTATTATATTTCCTTGTTCATGATAATCGTTTATTATTCATGCTATAATTGTATTGATAGGAAACAGCAATACATGTGTGGATACATAGACAACACCATGTCCCTAGTAAGCCTCTAGTTGACTAGCTCGTTGATCAATAGATGGTTACGGTTTCCTGACCATGGACATTGGATGTCATTGATAACGGGATCACATCATTAGGAGAATGATGTGATGGACAAGACCCAATCCTAAGCCTAGCACAAAGATCGTGTAGTTCAGTATGCTAAAGCTTTTCTAATGTCAAGTATCTTTCCTTAGACCATGAGATTGTGCAACTCCGGATACCGTAGGAATGCTTTGGGTGTACCAAACGTCACAACGTGGCTGGGTGGCTATAAAGGTGCATTACGGTATCTCCAAAAGTGTCTCATTGGGTTGGCACGAATCAAGATGGGATTTGTCACTCCGTGTAAGCGGAGAGGTATATCTGGGCCCACTCGGTAGGACATCATCATAATGTGCACAATGTGACCAAGGGGTTGATCACGGGATGATGTGTTACGGAACGAGTAAAGAGACTTGCCGTAACGAGATTGAACAAGGTATCGGTATACCGACGATCGAATCTCGGGCAAGTACAATACCGCTAGACAAAGGGAATTGTATACGGGATCGATTGAGTCCTTGACATCGTGGTTCATCCGATGAGATCATCGTGGAACATGTAGGAGCCAACATGGGTATCCAGATCCGCTGTTGGTTATTGACCGGAGAACGTCTCGGTCATGTCGCATGTCTCCCGAACCCGTAGGGTCTACACATAAGGTTCGATGGCGCTAGGGTTATAAAGGAATCTTGTATGTGGTTACGAATGTTGTTGAGTCCGGATGAGATCCCGGACGTCACGAGGAGTTCGGAATGGTCCGGAGGTAAAGATTTATATATGGGAAGTCCTGTTTTGGTCACCGAAAAGTTTGGGCGATTTCGGTAATGTCTGGGACCACCGGGAGGTCGAGGTCCACCAAGTGGGGCCACCAACCCTGAGGCTTGCTTGGGCCAAGTGTGGTGAGGACCAGCCCCTAAGTGGGCTGGTGCGCCTCCCTACAAGGGCCCAAGGGCAGCTAAGAGAAAAAAAAGGGAGAAGGGAAACCCTAGGCTTAGATGGGCCCTAAGGCCCACCCTAGGGGCCTCCTCTCTCCCCTCTTGGCCGCCTTGTTTCCCATCTAGGGCTGCCGCCCCCCTAGGGGTGGGAACCCTAGAGGCGCCTCCCTCCTCCCTCTCCCTATATAAATAGAGGCATGGGGCTGCCCATAAGACATGAGAACTTCTCCTCTCGTTGGTGCAGCCCTGCATCTCTTCTTCCTCCTCTCTCTTCGTGCTTGGCGAAGCCCTGCGGGATTGCCACGCTCCTCCATCACCACCATGCCGTTGTGCTGCTGCTGGATGGAGTCTTCCTCAACCTCTCCCTCTCTCCTTGCTGGATCAAGGCGTGGGAGGCGTCACCGGGCTGTACGTGTGTTGAGCAGCAGAGGTGCCGTCCGTTCGGCACTAGGATCTCCGTGATTTGAATCACGACGAGTCGACTCCTTCAACCCCGTTCTCTTATGCGCTTCCGCTTAACGATCTACAAGGGTATGTAGATGCACTCTCCTTCCCTCGTTGCTAGTTTCTCCATAGATAGATCTTGGTGACACGTAGGAAAATTTTGAATTTCTCCTACGTTCCCCAACAGCTTCCAACTCCGTTCGCGAGCGCGATGGAGTCGGATCCGCCCGAGACATTGAGACTGCACATGAGGGGCTGTGGGATCAGCGGCACGCGAGTCCGCGTTGTATTCCCAGCCCCTAATGTGATGTATCTTGATCGTGGGTGGAAGACGTTCGCCCGCATCCACAACCTGCTGGCGGGGTTTACCCTCCATTTTAAGTTAATGGAGGGTGATCTCCTCTCCATCAAGGTCTTCAGGGATCTCGGCACTCGGGCGAGGTGCTGCGTGGATAGCTCCTCCGACAGCGAAGATTCCTCCTCGAGCAAGAGTGGCGAGGAGGAGAGCGACGGCGACGACGAGGGTAGCGGGCCCAACTAGTTGTCGGGCGCCGCTTCGCGCGTCACCGGCGACCCCATCATCCGCGTCGCCGGCTCCTTGAACTTCCCGGGGTCGTCTCCTTGGGCGACTGGCGTAGGAGGGGCTGCGGAAGGGGAAGAGGGATGGCGACAAGGCCGTCAAGTCGGAGTACGAGGGCGTAGTGCCCTCGACAGCGTGCTGACGTCCTGCCGCCCGTCTTGAGCCCGCTTCGGCGCCGCCATCTCCGCCAAGCCCTCGGAGAGCCCCGGATGTTCTCTTGGCGCCTTCGGCACCTGTAGCTCGCCTAGGCGTTCCTTTGCCCTCCTCGCCTCCTTGACCTATCTCTCAAGAGAGGGACAGGAAAAGGATTCTGAGCATCTTATCTTTTTAATTTGTAAGCCTTGGGCCTTATCGCATTTAAAACTTGTAATCCTCTCTTTCATGTTTTCATTCTCCATGGACTGTATCCGAGTAGAATGTTTTTAATGAAAAAGGATGTTTGAGAAAGGACGAAAGGCTTATCGATACCGCAGCCCCGGCAACTCTGGCTTGCCGCAGCCCCGGCAACTCGGCTTGCCGCAGCCCCGGCAACTCGGCTTGCCGGGCTTGGATCTGGCGCACCTTTCTTCTCTTTGCTGTTATTTCAGTTACGAGAAAAATTTAGCTAGTGCCGCGATAAGTTATTTTGTAATATACACTATCTTAGGCAATCGAATGCAATGTTATTTCCTTTACTCGATTTCTTCCTTGTATGTTTATACCCTCGCTTTCGGGGAACTTGCGGTGCAGCACCCTTGCCCATGGCGCCGAGTGCGGAACTTCAGCACTTCTGGCGGGGTCGCTACCGACAAGCAACCTTGCCGTGGACTAGCTGTAGCTCACTTAAGTTGTTGAGCGGACTCGAAACAAAGTAAGGGCGCAAGCTAGTCGCGAGTCGGTTCCTCCGCGCACAGGTTTTCCATACAAAGTACTATCGTTCGAGGAAGATAACTTAAAATTTAAAACTGGTCGTTAAACTTAGCAACTTAGCTTTTCATTGTCCATTTTCCGGCAAGGCGACAGTTCCTCGGCGGCGCTTGGCGGCCCACACCATTATCTCCTCCTCCCCGGTTAACTTGTGGGTGGATGAACCTTCTTCTTGTTTGAGAAGAAAGAAGAGAAAATAAAGTTATGGAGCCTAGTGGCTCATTATCTCTTACCGGGTGCGGGTGCTGCACAAGATGTTAGTAAACACATGCATATATGATTATGAAAGCATGTATTGACAAAATGTGCGCAACACATGGGCTTTACTGATGCATGGGGTCTGCGCCCGGCTTTGTACAAAGGATTACATGCAACAGCGGCAAGACTTGTACAAAAGGGTGGTTGCCAGAACGGGTTCCGACAACCACGCCTCATGGGTAAAACTTGCGAAGATGCTCTATATTCCAGGAATTGCTCACCGGAAGACCATCTTCGGTCTCAAGGCGGACAGCGCCGGGCCTAGTGACTCGTTTCACCCGATAAGGGCCTTCCCACTTCGGCGTCAACTTGTTGGAATTCTTGGCGGATTGAACGCGCCGAAGAACAAGTCCTTGAAGCTTCTGGCATTAACTTTGCGGTATGGTAGCGACGCAAAGCTTGCTGGTAACGAGCAGCTCGTACAGCAGCTGAAGGCGATCTTCCTCGAGGAGCAGCGCGTCATCTTGTCGCAGCTGCTCTTGCTCAAGCTCATCATAAGCGAGCACTCGAGGTGACCCGTACACGAGTTCCGTGGGGAGAACTGCCGCTGCTCCGTAGACTAGAGCAAAGGGTGTCTGGCCAGTGGCTCGATTTGGCATCGTCCTGATCGACCAAAGAACCACCGGCAGCTCCTCGATCCAGTTCCTTCCGCACTTGCGCAGCCTGTCGAAAGTTCTGGTCTTGAGTCCTCGCAGCACTTCAGCGTTTGCTCTCTCTGCTTGACTGTTGCTTCTCGGATGAGCAACAGAAGCAAAGCAGATCTTGGCGCCAAGATCTTGGGCGTACTGCATGAAGGTGCGGCTCGTGAACTGTGTGCCGTTATCGGTGATGATCCGGTTAGGAATCCCAAAACGGCAAACAATTGACCTGAAGAACTTGACGGCTGACTGTGCTGTCACCTTCCTCACTGGTTCCACTTCCGGCCACTTTGTGAACTTGTCGATTGCGACGTACAAGTATTCAAAGCCCCCGACAGCTCGGGGGAAGGGGCCGAGGATGTCGAGCCCCCAGACCGAAAAGGGCCAGGATAAAGGGATCGTCTGGAGAGCTTGAGCTGGTTGGTGTATCTGTTTGGAATGGGCCGCACGCTTCACACTTAGTTACTTGTGCGATTGCATCTGGAGGGCTTCGGCGAAAGAAACCTTGCCGGAAAGCTTTGCGGCAAGTGCTCTTGGCCAATGTGGTGACCACATATGCCTCCATGTATCTCTGCCAACAGCTTCAGTCCATCTTCCCGGCAAATACACTTCAATTTCACACCGTTGAGCCTTCTTTTGTACAGAATGTTGTCAACAAACTGGTACATACTTGACTGCCGGGCTACTTTTTCCGCTTCTTCTTGCTCTTGGGAAGTTCTCCGTCTCAAGGAAGCGGACGATTTGTTGTGCCCATGTTGGAGCCCGTGGCTCGACAACAAGGACTAAAGGCTCATCTATCACTGCGGAACATCAGCTTCTCGGCAAGAACCTGTGGGTCCGCCGGAGCTTGATGATCCCTGGCAAGCTTGCCGGAGCTAAACTTGTCGGGAGCGTTTGCTTCAACGATACAAACTGCATGGCTTGTCGGAGCATACTGCTCCTTAGTGATACTTGTGCTGGTTTTAGGGACCTTCTTGGCGGCGGCTTCAGAGAGCTCTGCCGGAAAGTAGTCGCCGGAAACCAATTTTCTCTTCTTGCTTTGTCCTGTTGATGGTGTTACGGTTGGCTGAGTCAACTTGAGCACAAAAATTCCTGGTTCCACAGGCAACTTAAGTGCGGAACATTTGGAGAGGCCATCAGCTATATCATTCTGAGCTCTTGGAACGTGTTCCATTTGCAGGCCTTCAAAGCGTTCTTCCAGCTTCCTCACTTCATCGACGTACGCTTCCATCAACGGACTCTGATAATCTTTATTTACTTGGCGGACGACAAGTTGCGAGTCCCCCCTGACAATGAGCTTCTTGATAACAAGGTCCACAGCAATCCTGAGACCGGCAAGCAAACCTTCATACTCTGCAGTATTGTTTGTTGCTTGTTCCTTGGGAAAGTGCATCTGGACTATGTACTTGAGGTGCTCTCCGGTGGGTGCGATAAACAGCACGCCGGCACCGGCGCCTTGCAGCGAGAAAGCTCCATCAAAGTACACCAGCCACTCTTTATTTGCCTCCTTGACGGGGATGCTCATCTCCGGAATCTCTTCATCTTGCGTTGGCGTCCACTCCGCTATGAATTCTGCCAATGTCCTGCTCTGGATAGTTGAAGTGCTTTCTAACTTGAGACCAAAGCTTGACAGTTCCAGTGCCCACTCGACAATCCTGCCTGTTGCTTCTGGATTTTGCAATATCTTCTTCAGCGGAAAGCGAGTGACAACTGTTATCTCATGTGCTTGGAAGTAATGGCGCAAATTTCGTGAGGCCGTGAGGAGGCCGAAAAGTAGCTTTTGCACACCAGAGTACCTTGATCTAGCCCCCTGCAGAAGGGAACTGAGAAAGTAGACTGGGCGTTGCACCATCTTTTTCTGTATCTTGTCGCAACCCTGCGCTGATCTGTTCTTGTCGGTACCAGAGCTCGACGGCGAAGCCCCTTGCTTGTCGCTGGATGCGCTTGCCTCAGTTGCCGGCTCATCATCTGCCTCCCTCTCCGCTACTAACGCAGCACTAACCACTTGATTGGTTGCCGCTATATACAGCAGCAACTTCTCTTGTGGCCTAGGTGCGACAAGTATTGGAGCGGAGGACATGTATCTCTTCAAGTGCTGCAGCGCAGCCTCCGCTTCGGGAGTCCATTTCATTGGACCTGCCTTTTCAAAATCTTGAAAAAGCGGCGGCGCTGCTCAACAGATTTAGAGATGAACTGCTGAGAGCAGCCACGCAACCGGCAAGCCTCGACATCCTTGGCGCTGCTGGTGCTTCGATCTGCTCAATGGCCTTGATCTTGTCGGGATTGGCTTCAATTCCCGCTGAGACACAAAGAACCGAGAAGCTTGCGGAGGGACTCCAAACACGCACTTCTCGGGGTTGATCTTGAGGTTGATCTTGCGCAGATTTGCAAGCGTCTCGTCAAATCCTGAACGAGTTGCTCTGTCTTTGCTCTTGACCACTATGTCATCCATGTAGCTTCTACATTTACGTGTATCCGTGGTCCAAAGGCATCATGGACTACCCTTGCAAAGGTTGAACCAGCATTCTTCAAACCGAAGGCATCCGTATAAAGCGATGCGTGCGACATGGTGTAATGAATGCGGTTTCTCTTCATCCTCTTCGCCATGAAGATATGATGATATCCTGAATATGCATCAAGAAACGAGAGCAGATCGCATCCAGCCGTGGAGTCAACAATCTGGTCGATCGCGGCAAGGGAAATGGGTCTTTGGGACAAGCTTTATTAACGTCGGTGAAGTCAATACAAAGTCTCCATTTCCCATTAGCCTTATGATACAACTATCGGATTGGCCAACCACGTGGGGTGGAGGACTCGTCGACAAGCCTGCTGCTTCTAATTTCTTGATTTCTTCGCTATGAACTCTTGGCGCTCCTTTGCTGTTTCCTAACTCTTTGCTTGACGGGCGCGCGTGAGGACAGACAGCTAGGTGGTGCTCAATTACTTTCAGGAACACGGGGATGTCGGATGGTTGCCATGCAAACACATCGACATTCGCCAGCAGAAAGCAACGAGCTCGCCTTCCTATTTAGGATCAAGCGTGGCACTCGATGGTGAAGTTACCACCAGTGCCGTCCTCCTTGGCGGGCACCTTCTTGGTCTTTGGCGGAGCTGCCATCGTCTTGTTGCACTTGCGGTGGAGCTCGATGGTGCGTCCTCGGCGGTAGCGCAGCACTCGAAGAGGTGCGCTTGCGGAGTGGCAACAGAGCTCTTGCGGACCTGGTGGTCTTCTTCTTCCCGGGAGCTTCAGCGGTAAGTGGTTTGCTATCTGTCGCGGCTGCTGCATCCGGTAAATCTTGTCGGCGCAGATAAGTGCATCTTTCTTGTCGCCATGGACAGAAATGACGCTTATCGGGCGGGCATCTTGAGTAGGTTGTAGGCATAATGAGGCGGCCATGAACTTGGCGAGTCTTTGGGCGACCAAGTATGCCATTGTAAGGCAATGGGAAATCGGCGACGTCAAGCGTGACCCTCTCGGTTCTGAAGTTGAGCTTGCTGCCGAATGTTACCGCAACGTGATCTTCCCTTTGGGCTTGCTCCTTCTGTGTTGATTCCTTGGAAAGTACCGGTTTCTTGAGCTCGTTGTCGAGGATTTGAAGTTTACGGAGCACCGCAGAGGAGATCAAATTCAGGCCGCCCCGCCGTCAACCAACATCTTTGTGACCTTGAGGTTGCGGATGGTTGGTGAGACCAACATCGGCGAGCACCGACTGCAGTGATGCGATCGGGTGATCCTCAATGTTAAAGATGATGGGCGTGCTGGACCATTTCGAGAGGTTTGCGTGACTCTATGGATGGTTCTGCTGCATTGACCTCACGCATCCATTGCTTGAGTTGGCGGTCGAGGTATGCGAGAGCGCACCACCGTCGATGCAAAGGACCTCCGTTGCCTTTTGAAACTCCTTCTCATCAGCTTCATCGTCTTCATCGTCCTCGTCATCTTCATCTTCATCTTCTTCCTTGTGGCGGCCACGGGGAGGTCTGTCTCCTTGCCGCTGCTTGGCTTTGCCGCGGCGCCCTCCTCGACCGGGTCTCTTCTTACTTGCTGCACCTGCACCTTCTTGGGCCTTCTCCTTGTCTTGCCGCTTGTACTCAGCTCTCTGTAGCTCAACAAGCTGCTCGACTTTCTTGCAACTCTGGAGATCGTGGCCCTTGGTGCGGTGGATTTCTGATCTTGCTTGTTGGGCTGTCGGGCTTGTCGGCGGCCGCCACAGACTTGGCGGTCGGCGTTAACGGCATTCTCCTTGCGGAGCCACCAGCCTTGGCTTTGTTGGCAGCTCCATCCTTGCGGACTGCTCGACAACTAGTACTTCTTGGTTTTCTTCCTCCTGTTGTTCCGCCGCCGGCTATTTCTTGCAGGCGATCCCTCACTTGTCGATTCTGCTCCCACATTCTCTCACGGGAGTCTTCTTCCTTCTTCAATAGCGTGCACACTTGTCGGCCAGGCGTAGAGCTCGCGGCGTCTTTCACTTTGCACATCGCCATCTCCTCCCTCATCCTGCGATTTAGTACATTACGATGAAATGCACCGATCACTTTGCAGCAGGGTGGGCGTGCAGGATGTTGTAGTGCACTCGACTGAATCTCTGGATGAATTTTCACAGAGACTCCCCCTCCTTCTAGGCAAGCAGGTGGAGATCACTCTCCTGGCCATGAGGCTTGTGGCCGCCTGTGAAGGCGCCAACAAACTGGTGGCACAAATCTGCCCAAGAAGAAATAGAGCCATCCGGCAAGTGCATGAGCCAAGATCTGACGTTTGGCTTGAGCACCAAGGGAAAGTAGTTGGCGAGGATCTTGTCGTCTCGTCCCCCCGCAGCTTGCACCGCGATGGTGTAGATGCTGAGGAACTCCGATGGGTGTGTCCTGCCGTCGTACTTCTCCGCACGTCTGGTTTGAAGTTTTTCTTGTCGGGCCACCGACTTGCCGCAGCTCACGAGTGAGCGCAGGGCAACCTATCGCGTCTGATAAGTCGCTGGTTCCCCGGCGCATGCATATCGACGATGGGCCCGCGCGTTGGTCGATTGACGGCGCTTCTCTTCAGCGCTCAATACGGGTTCGGCGTCTTCTTCTTGCCGTTCTCGAAGAACTTGGCGTTGGTCGCGACGAGCTCGCGGATCCGGCAACGCTGTGGAGTCGCCGTCGAGGTGGATCCGGCGAGTCGGCGATCTTAGCCTTCGGGAGGGGAGTGTACGGTGGGTGCACCCCGCAAGTCTCGTCGCCACCGGCTCGCGCCTTAATCGCCTCGCCGCCGCTGCGAAGCACTTGGTTGCAGCGGGGCGTCGCCGTTGGCGGCCGATGAGACTCTGGATTGTGGCCCTCCATTCGTCGACCTTATCGGCCGTTGGAGGGTAATCTAGTAGTAACGAGCTCTTGCCAAGGCTTCCGCTGGTGTGGTTGGCAGCAACGGTATGCGGAGCGAAGAACGGGATGTGCTCGGACTCTAACCAAGTTAGGAGGAGCAGCATCCATAGCGACGAAATACTCCACTCGCACCGGCATCTTTGAGGTGCATGCGGGTCTCGAGGGCCTCGGGATCCTCCAGCTTGGCCTTGATCCAACGGCGTATGGTGCCGCGAGTATCGTGGACGCTGTCGGTCCCGCGCCTCCTGCGAAGGGCGCGTGCAGATTCGACGCGGCGCGCTGTGCTGCCTTGTCCTTGGACTGGCGGCATCGTGGGCTCTCTCGGCGACGCCGTTCCTCCAGGCGCGTTCCCCCACCGGCGGCTCCGGTGGTGGTGGGTTCGGCGCGACGGCTCAGCTGCTGCGAAGACTTCTTCTTGGTGCCATGTTGACGAATATCGATGAAGTTGCTCGTGTGACCGCCGGATCGGGTCACACAGCCTCGGCGCCCCTACCGACGCGCCAAAGATGTCGGGGAGAACGATCGCGTCCCACGAGCACCTACGGGACCTGGGTCCCTTGTGGTTCGGAGGGGGCAGAGATTGCACAAAGAGCGGATCGAGGCGATGCACACGAGCGGATTTACCCAGCTCCGGAGCTCTCCGGAGAGATAATACTCCTACTGCTGCTTTGTGGATTCTTGTGTGATTGCTAGGGAGCAATGGGAGCTACAAGACCTAGCTTGAGTGTGGTTTCATATGAGTGTGATGAACTAAGCCGGAGCTGGACCGAACCGAACCCCGAACCTTTGCTACGTTGCCCTTGGGCCTCCTTTTATAGGCACAAGGGGTCACCACATGTGGCAAGTAGACAAGGGTATGATGGTAAAAACATAGGTTGGTACACCGCTTTGTACAATGTACAGTAATCTATACCTAACTCTGACGGCAAGGGACAAGAGTCATCAATGCCCGTCTCAGTCGCCCGAACAGTGTAACAGGGACCGTCAAGTGCGCCTCCGTTTGCCACGATGGTAGCTTGTCAGCGCGGCTTGTCGCTACTCCCCGCTGGCTGCACAGCTCGTCGACACGCGTGCTTGGGAGAGCCCCGTGGTGACACGTTGGCGGGTGAGCTGGAGCGGAGATGAAGAGAGGTCGCCATACAGCAAGCGCCTTGCCGCGGCAGGAACCTTGTCGCGCTTGGGGCTCGGCGCCCGCCAAGCCTTCCCGCAAGCTCCTCTTGCCGGGCCTTGTTTCCTTCCATACCTGAGTGGCCTTCCGGCAAGCTCCTCTTGCCGGTTCTTGACTACTTTGTTCTTGAATGGCTCGAAGGGCGCGAGAGGGTCTTTGGCGACGCCCGGCAATGGCTTGCCACGGGGACGTTGCGACTGCCCGTGCACGGGTTTGGGGTACTAAGGTACCCCTACTTTAGTACACCGACAATCGGGCAAGTCTGTCAAAGTCCATACTTTGTTTTCATACATGGATCCTATCTCGGATTGCATGGCTTCAAGCCATTTGTTGGAATATGGGCCCGCCATCGCTTCTTCATAGTTCGAAGGTTCACCGTTGTCTAACAACATGATTTCCAAGACAGGGTTGCCGTACCACTGCAGTGCGACGTGTCCTTGTGGACCTTGAAGTTCAATGGGGCTTGATCCAAGTATCTTGATCATCATCATTAACCTCCTCTCTTGTCGGTGCAGGCACCACAGGAACATCTTCCTGAGTTGCGCTACTTACCGTTTCAAGAGGCAATACTTCATCAAGCTCTACTTTCCTCCCACTTAATTCTTTCGAGAGAAACTCTTTCTCCAGAAAGGACCTGTTCTTGGCAACTAAGATCTTGCCTTCGGATCTTAAGTAGAAGGTATACCCAATGGTTTCCTTAGGGTATCCTATGAAGACACACTTTTCCGACTTGGGTTCGAGCTTTTCAGGTTGGAGTTTCTTGACATAAGCATCACATCCCCAAACTTTTAGAAACGATAGCTTAGGTTTCTTGCCAAACCATAATCATACGGTGTCATCTCAACGGATTTAGACGGTGCCCTATTTAAAGTGAATGTAGCTGTCTCTAGAGCGTATCCCCAAAATGATAGCGGTAAATCGATAAGAGACATCATAGATCGCACCATATCCAATAAAGTGCGATTACGACGTTCGGACACACCGTTACGCTGAGGTGTTCCAGGCGGCGTGAGTTGTGAAACGATTCCACATTTCCTTAAGTGCGTACCAAATTCTTGACTTAGATATTCTCCCCCATGATCTGATCGTAAGAACTTTATCTTTCGGTCACGTTGATTCTCTACCTCATTCTGAAATTCCTTGAACTTTTCAAAGGTCTCAGGCTTGTGTTTCATCAAGTAGACATACCCATATCTACTCAAGTCGTCAGTGAGAGTGAGAACATAACGATATCCTCCACGAGCCTCAACGCTCATTGGACTGCACACATCATTAAGAATAAACCATTGACCATCGGGGCATGACCATAAAACATATATCTCATATAAATAGAACAACCATTATTCTCGGATTTAAGTGAGTAGCCATCTCGTATTAAACAAGATCCAGATACAATGTTCATGCTCAAAGCTGGTACTAAATAACAATTATTGAGGTTTAAAACTAATCCCGTAGGTAAATGTAGAGGTATCGTGCCGGCGGCGATCACATCGACCTTGGAACCATTCCCGACGTGCATCGTCACCTCGTCCTTCGCCAGTCTCCGCTTATTCCGCAGCTCCTGCTTTGAGTTACAAATATGAGCAACCGCACCGGTATCAAATACCCAAGAGCTACTACGAGTACTGGTAGGGTACACATCAATTACATGTATATCACATATACCTTTGGTTTTGCCGGCCTTCTTGTCCGCTAAGTACTTGGGGCAATTCCGCTTCTAGTGACCACTTCCCTTGCAATAAAAGCACTCAGTCTCAGGCTTGGGTCCATTGTTCGACTTCTTCCCGGTAACTGGCTTACCGGGCGCGGCAACTCCCTTGCCATCCTTCTTGAAGTTCTTCTTACCCTTGCCTTTCTTGAACTTAGTGGTTTTATTCACCATCAACACTTGATGTTCCTTTTTGATCTCTACCTTCGCTGATTTCAGCATTGAATATACCTCAGGAATGGTCTTTTCCATCTCCTGCATATTGAAGTTCATCACAAAGCTCTTGTAGCTCGGTGGAAGCGACCGAAGGATTCTGTCAATGACCGCATCATCTGGGAGATTAACTCCCAGGTGAGTCAAGTGGTTGTGCAACCCAGACATCTTGAGTATGTGCTCACTGACAGAACTATTTTCCTCCATCTTACAGCTGAAGAACTTGTCGGAGACTTCATATCTCTCGACCCGGGCATGAGCTTGGAAAACCATTTTTAGCTCTTCGAACATCTCATATGCTCCGTGTTGCTCAAAACGCTTTTGGAGCCCCGGTTCTAAGCTGTAAAGCATGCCGCACTGAACGAGGGAGTAATCATCGTCACGAGACTGCCAAGCGTTCATAACGTCTTGGTTCTCTGGGATTGGTGCTTCACCTAGCGGTGCTTCTAGGACATAATCTTTCTTGGCAGCTATGAGGATGATCCTCAGGTTCCGGACCCAGTCCGTATAGTTGTTGCCATCATCTTTCAGCTTGGTTTTCTCAGGGAATGCGTTGAAGTTGAGGGTAACGTGGGCCATTTGATCTACAAGACATATTGTAAATATTTTAGACTAAGTTCATGATAATTAAGTTCATCTAATCAAATTATTTAATGAACTCCCACTCAGATTAGACATCCCTCTAGTCATCTAAGTGAAACATGATCTGAGTCAACTAGGCCGTGTCCGATCATCACGTGAAACGGACTAGTCGACGTCGGTGAACATCTGCATGTTGATCGTATCTTCTATACGACTCATGCTCAACCTTTCGGTCTTCCGTGTTCCGAGGCCATGTCTGTACATGCTAGGCTCGTCAAGTCAACCTAAGTGTATTGCGTGTGTAAATCTGGCTTACACCCGTTGTATTCGAACGTTAGGATCTATCACACCCGATCATCACGTGGTGCTTTGAAACAACGAACCTTCGCAACGGTGCACAGTTAGGGGGAACACTTTCTTGAAATTATTGTGAGGGATCATCTTATTTACTACCGTCGTTCTAAGTAAACAAGATGCGAAAACATGATAAACATCACATGCAATCAAATAGTAGTGACATGATATGGCCAATATCATATAGCTCCTTTGATCTCCATCTTCGGGGCTCCATGATCATCTTTGTCACCGGCATCACACCATGATCTCCATCATCGTGTCTCCATGAAGTTGCTCGCCAACTATTACTTCTACTACTATAGCTAACGGTTTAGCAATAAAGTAAAGTAATTACATGGCGTTGAATCAATGACACGCAGGTCATACAATAATTAAGACAACTCCTATGGCTCCTACCGGTTGTCATACTCATCGACATGCAAGTCGTGATTCCTATTAAAAGAACATGATCTCATACATCACATATATCATTCATCATTCATCACAACTTTTGGCCATATCACATCACAATCAAATGCTGCAAAAACAAGTTAGACGTCCTCTAATTGTTGTTGCATGTTTTACGTGGCTGCAATAGGGTTCTAGCAAGAATGTTTTCTTACCTACGTAAAAGCCACAACGTGATCAGTCAACTTCTATTTACCCTTCATAAGGACCCTTTTCATCGAATCCGCTCCAACTAAAGTGGGAGAGACAGACACCCGCTAGCCACCTTATGCAACTAGTGCATGTCAGTCGGTGGAACCTGTCTCACGTAAGCGTACGTGTAAGGTCAGTCCGGGACGCTTCATCCCACAATACCGCTGAAGCAAAATAAGACTAGTAGTGGCAAGAAAGTTGACAACATCTACGCCCACAACAAATTGTGTTCTACTCGTGCAAAGAGAACTACGCATAGACCTAGCTCATGATGCCACTGTTGGGGAACGTTGCAGAAAATAAAAAATTTCTACGGTTTCATCAAGATCTATCTATGAGTTCATCTAGCAACGAGAGAGAGGAGTGCATCTACATACCCTTGTAGATCGCGAGCAGAAGCGTTCAAGAGAACGGGGTTGAGGGAGTCGTACTCGTCGTGATCCAAATCACAGATGATCCTAGTGCTGAACGGACAACACCTCCGCGTTCAACACACGTACGGTTGAAGAAGACGTCTCCTCCTTCTTGATCCAGCAAGGGGGAAGGAGAGGTTGATGAAGATCCAGCAGCACGACGGCGTGGTGGTGGATGCAGCAGGGATCCCGGCAGGGCTTCGCCAAGCGTCTGCGGGAGAGAGAGGTGTAGCAAGGGGGAAGGGAGGCGCCAAGTGCAAGGGTGCGGCTGCCCTCCCTCCCCCCTCTATATATAGGGTCCCCAGGGGGGCGCCGGCCCTAGGAGATGGGATCTCCTAGGGGGGGCGGCGGCCAAGGGGGGTGCCTTGCCCCCCAAGGCAAGTGGAGGCGCCCCCTCCCCTAGGGTTCCCAACCCTAGGCGTAGGGGGGCCCAAGGGGGGGCACACCAGCCCACCAGGGGCTGGTTCCCCTCCCACTTCAGTCCATGGTTCCCTCCGGGATAGGTGGCCCCACCCGGTGGACCCCCGGGACCCTTCCAGAGCTCCCGGTACAACACCGGTGACCCCCGAAACTTTCCCGATGGACGAAACTCGACTTCCCATATATAATTATTTACCTCCGGACCATTCTGGAACTCCTCGTGACGTCCGGGATCTCATCCGGGACTCTGAACAACTTTCGGTTTGCTGCATACTTATATCTCTACAACCCTAGCGTCACCTAACCTTAAGTGTGTAGACCCTACGGGTTCGGGAGACATGCAGACATGACAGAGACGCCTCTCCGGTCAATAACTAACAGCGGGATCTGGATACCCATGTTGGCGCCCACATGCTCCTCAATGATCTCATCGGATGAACCACGATGTCGAGGATTCAAGCAACCCCGTATACAATTCCCTTTGTCAATCGGTACGTTACTTGCCCGAGACTCGATCGTCGGTATCCCAATGCCTCGTTTAATCTCGTTACCGGCAAGTCACTTTACTCGTACTGTAATGCATGATCCCGTGACCAGACACTTGGTCACATTGAGCTCTTTATGATGATGCATTACCGAGTGGGCCCAGAGATACCTCTCCGTCATACGGAGTGACAAATCCCAGTCTCGATTTGTGCCAACCCAACATACACTTTCAGAGATACCTGTAGTGTACCTTTATAGTCACCCAGTTACGTTGTGATGTTTGGCACACCCAAAGCACTCCTACGGTATCCGTGAGTTGCACAATCTCATGGTCTAAGGAAATGATACTTGACACTTGGAAAAGCTCTAGCTAAACAAACTATACGATCTTTGAGCTATGCTTAGGATTGGGTCTTGTCCATCACATCATTCTCCTAATGATGTGATCCCGTTATCAATGACATCCAATGTCCATAGTCAGGAAACCATGACTATCTGTTGATCAACGAGCTAGTCAACTAGAGGCTTACTAGGGACATGTTGTGGTCTATGTATTCACACGTGTATTATGATTTCCGGATAACATAGTTATAGCATGAATAACAGACTATTATCATGAACAAAGAAATATAATAATAACCATTTTATTATTGCCTCTAGGGCATATTTCCAACACCAAGTACCCATCACAAACCCTTATCTCCTGCATTACATTATTTTCCATTTGCCTCTCGTTTTCCTCTCCCCCACTTCACCCTTGCCGTTTTATTCGCCCTCTCTTTTCCGTTCGCCTTTTTCTCGCTCGCTTCTTGTTTGCTCGTGTGTTGGATTGCTTGTTTTTCACGATGGCTCAAGATAATACTAAATTGTGTGAATTTACCAATAGCAACAATAATGATTTTCTTAGCACTCCGATTGCTCCTCTTACCGATACTGAATCTTGTGAAATCAATGCTGCTTTGTTGAACCTTGTCGTGAAAGATCAATTCGCCGGCCTTCCTAGTGAAGATGACGCTACCCATCTGAATAGATTCTTTGATTTGTGTGATATGCAAAAGAAGAAAGATGTGGATAATGATATTGTTAAATTGAAGCTATTTCCTTTTTCGCTTAGAGATCGTGCTAAAGTTTGGTTTTCGTCTTTGCCTAAAAATAGTATCGATTCTTGGAATAAGTGCAAAGATGCTTTTATCTCTAACTATTTTCCTCCCGCTAAGATCATCTCTCTTAGAAATGATATTATGAATTTTAAGCAACTTATCATGAACATGTTGCACAAGCTTGGGAGAGGATGAAATTAATGATACGTAATTGTCCTACACATGGCTTTAATTTATGGATGATCATACAAACCTTTTATGCCGGATTGAATTTTTCTTCTAGAAATCTTTTAGATTCGGCCGCGGGAGGCACTTTTATGGAAATCACTTTAGGAGAAGCCACTAAACTCCTAGATAATATTATGGTTAATTATTCTCAATGGCACACTGAAAGATCTACTAATAAAAAAGTGCATGTGATAGAAGAAATTAATGTTTTCAGTGGAAAGATGGATGAACTTATGAAATTATTTGCTACTAAGAGTGTTTCTTCTGATCCTAATGATATGCCTTTTTCTACTTTGATTGAGAATAATAATGAATTTATGGATGTGAATTTTGTTGGTAGGAATAATTTTAGTAACAACGCGTATAGAGAAAACTTTAATCCTAGGTCGTACCCTAGTAATTCCTCTAATAATTATGGTAGTCCCTACAACAATTCTTATGGAAATTTTAATAAGATGCCCTCTGAATTTGAGACTAGTGTTATGGAGATTATGAATTCGAAAAAGAATTTCAATGCTTTGCTTGAAGAAAAATTGCTTAAAGTTGATGAATTAGCTAGGAACGTTGATAGAATTTCTCTTGATGTTGATTCTTTGAAACTTAAATATATTCCTCCTAAGCATGATATCAATGAGTATCTCAAAGCCATGAGAATTTCCATTGATGAGTGCAAAGAAAGAACCGCTAGGATGCGTGCTAAGAAAGATTTCTTTGTGAAAGCGTGTTCTTCTAGTTTCTATGAAAATAAAGATGAAGATCTAAAAGTGATTGATGTGTCCCCTATTAAATATTTGTTTTGCAATATGAATCTTAATAATTATGGGACTGAATATGATCCACCTTTACCTAGGAGGCGTTCCAAAAATTTGGAGTTTTTAGATCTTGATGCAAAAATTGGTAAAAGTGGGATTGAAGATCAAAACTCTAGATATTAATGAACCCACTATTTTGGATTTCAAGGAATTTAATTATGACAATTGCTATTTGATAGATTGTATTTCCTTGTTGCAATCTGTGCTAAATTCTCCACATGCTTATAGTCAACATAAACCTTTTACTAAACATATCGTTGATGCTTTGATGCAATCTTATGAAGAAAAACTTGAGTTGGAAGTTTCTATTCCTAGAAAACTTTATGATGAGTGGGAACCTACTATGAAAATAAAAATTAGAGATCATGAATGCTATGCTTTGTGTGATTTGGGTGCTAGTGTTTCCATGATTCCAAAGACTTTGTGCGATTTGCTAGGTTTCCGTGATTTTGATGATTGCTCTTTAAACTTGCACCTTACGGATTCCACTATTAAGAAACCTATGTGAAGAACTAATGATGTTCTTATTGTTGAAAATAGGAATTATGTGCCCGTAGATTTTATTGTTCTTGATATAGATTGCAATCCTTCATGTCCTATTATTCTTGGTAGACCTTTCCTTAGAACGATCGATGCAATTATTGATATGAAGCAAGGAAATATTCGATTCCAATTTCCGTTAAGGAAAGGCATGGAACATTTTACTAGAAAGAAAATAAAATTACCTCATGAATCTATTATGAGAGCCACTTATGGATTGCCTACCAAAGATGGCAACACCTAGATCTATCCTTGCTTTTATGCCCAATTTTATTGAACGATAGCGCTTGTTGGGAGGCAACCCAATTTTATTTTTAGTTTTTTTGTTTTTCTTATGTTTAGGAATAAATATTTGTTCTAGCCTCTTGTTAGATTTGTTTTTTATGTTTTAGTTAGTGTTTGTGCCAAGTTTAACCTATAGGATCTTCTTGGATGATAGTTATTTGATCTTGCAGAAAATTCCAGAAACTTTCTGTTCACCAAAATAATTGTTAAAAATCACCACAACGTGATAAAATATTGATTCCAATTTCTGCTGATCAATAAACAAATTGTCTATGCCTTCCTATTTTTTCTGAATTTTGGAGTTCCAGAAGTTTGCGTTAGTAACAGATTACTATAGACTATTCTGTTTTTGACAGATTCTGTTTTTCGCGTGTTGTTTGCTTATTTTGATGAATCTATGGCTAGTAAAATAGTTTATAAACCATAGAGAAGTTGGAATACAGTAGGTTTAACACCAATATAAATAAAGAATGAGTTCATTACAGTACCTTTAAGTGGTGTTTTATTTTCTTTCGCTAACGGAGCTCACAAGATTTTCTGTTAAGTTTTGTGTTGTGAAGTTTTCAAGTTTTGGGTAAAAGATTTGATGGATTATGGAACAAGGAGTGGCAAGAGCCTAAGCTTGGGGATGACCATGGCACCCCAAGATAATCTAAGGACACCAAAAAGCCAAAGCTTGGGGATGCCCCAGAAGGCATCCCCTCTTTCGTCTACTTCCATCAGTAACTTTACTTGGAACTATAATTTTATTCACCACATGATATGTGTTTTTCCTGGAGCGTCTTTTATGATCTGAGTCTTTGTTTGTTAGTTTGACACAATCATCTTTGCTGTACACACCTTTTGAGAGAGACACACATGATTCAAAATTTATTAGAATACTCTATGCGCTTCGCTTATATCTTTTGAGTTATATAGTTTTGCTCTAGCACTTCACTTATATCTTTTAGAGCACGGTGGTGGATTTGTTTTATAGAAACTATTGTTCTCTCATGCTTCACTTATATTATTTTGAGAGTCTTAAACAGCATGGCAATTTGCTTAAATAATCTTAATATGCTAGGTATGCAAGACTAGTAAAAACTTTCGTATGAGTGTGTTGAATACTAAGAGAAGTTTGATGCTTGATGATTGTTTTGCGATATGGAGGTAGTGATATTATAGTTGTGCTAGTTGAGTAGTTGTGAATTTGAGAAATACTTGTTTTGAAGTTTGCAAGTCCCGTAGCATGCACGTATGGTAAACGTTATGTAACATATTTTAAACATGAGGTGTTCTTTGATTGTCCTCCTTATGAGTGGCGGTCGGGGACGAGCGATGGTCTTTTCCTACCAATCTATCCCCCTAGGAGCATGCGCATAGTGCTTGGTTTTTGATGACTTGTATATTTTTGCAATAAGTATGTGAGTTCTTTATGACTAATGTTGAGTCCATGGATTATCGCCTCTCACCCTTCCATCATTGCTAGCCTCTTGATGCCGTGCATTGCCCTTTCTCACATTGAGAGTTGGTGCAAACTTAGCGGTGCATCAAACCCGTGATATGATACACTCTTTCACATAAAACTCCTTATATCTTCCTCAAAACAGCCACCATACCTACCTATTATGGCATTTCCATAGCCATTCCGAGATACATTGCCATGCAACTTTCCACGGTTCTATTTATCATGACACGTTCATCATTGTCATATTGCTTTGCATGATCATGTAGTTGACATAGTATTTGTGGAAAAGCCACCATTCATAATTCTTTCATACATGTCACTCTTGATTCATTGCATATCCCGGTACACCGCCAGAGGCATTCATATAGAGTCATACTTTGTTCTAGTATCGAGTTGTAATCATTGAGTTGTAAATAAATAGAAGTGTGATGATCATTATTTTGAAGAGCATTGTCCCAAGTGAGGAAAAAATAAGAAAAATAAAAAAGAAAGAGAAAGGCCATAAAAAAAGAAGCCCCAAAAAAATGAGAGAAAAATAGAGAAGGGACAATGTTACTATCCTTTTTACCACACTTGTGCTTCAAAGTAGCACCATAATCTTCATGATAGCTAGTCTCTTGTTTTGTCACTTTCATATACTAGTGGCAATTTTTCATTATAGAACTTGGCTTGTATATTCCAACAATGGGCTTCCTCAAATGCCCTAGGTCTTCATGAGCAAGCAAGTTGGATGCACACCCACTTAGTTTCTTTTGTTGAGCTTTCATGCATTTATATCTCTAGTGCATCCGTTGCATGGCAATCCCTACTACTTGCATTAACATCAATCGATGGGCATCTCCATAGCTCATTGATTAGCCTCGTTGATGTGAGACTTTCTCCTTTTTTGTCTTCTCCACATAACCCCCATCATTATATTCTATTCCACCCATAGTGCTATATCCATGGCTCACGCTCATGTATTGCGTGAAGGTTGAAAAAGTTTGAGATTATTAAAGTATGAAACAATTGCTTGGCTTGTCATCGGGGTTGTGCATGATGAGAGCATTCTTGTGTGAAGGAAATGGAGCATGAATAAACTATATGAATTTGTAGGGATGAACTTTCTTTGGCCATGTTATTTTGAGAGGACATAATTTCTTAGTTAGTATGCTTGAAGTATTATTACTTTTATGTCAATATTGAACTCTTATCTTGAATCTTTAGGATCTTAATATTCATACCATAATTAAGAAGAATTACATTGAAATTATGCCAAGTAGCATTCCACATCAAAAATTCTGTTTTTATCATTTACCTACTCGAGGACAAGCAGGAATTAAGCTTGGGTATGCTTGATACGTCTCCAATGTATCTATAATTTTTGATTGTTCCATGCTATATTATATTCTGTTTTGGACATTATTGGGCTTTATTATACACTTTTATATTATTTTTGGGACTAACCTATTAACCGGAGGCCTAGCCCAGAATTGTTGTTTTTTTCCCTATTTGGGAGTTTCGCAGAAAAAGAATATCAAACGGAGTCCAAACGGAATGAAACCTTCGGGAACGTGATTTTCGGAACGAACGTGATCCAGAGGACTTGGACCCTACGTCAAGACATCAACCAGGAAGGCATGAGGTAGGGGGGCGCGTCTACCCCCCTGGGCGCGCCCTCCACCCTCGTGGGCCCCACGTTGCTCCACCGACGTACTTCTTCCTCCTATATATACCTCGTACCCCCAAACTACCGGATCTGAGCCAAAACCTAATATCACTGAGGAGTCCCGGATTAGGGGTGTCCGGATAGCGGACTACCATCATCGGCCGGACTATCATCGGCGGACTATCATCATCGACCGGACTCCAAGACTATGAAGATACAAGATTGAAGACTTGGCGCCCGTGTCCGGATGGGACTTTCCTTGGCGTGGAAGGCAAGCTTGGCGATCGGATATGTAGATCTCCTACCATTGTAACCGACTCTATGTAACCCTAGCCCTCTCCGGTGTCTATATAAACCGGATGGCTCTAGTCTGTAGGGCGAGAACAACAACCCTTACAATCATACCATAGGCTAGCTTCTAGGGTTTAGCCTCCTTGATCTTGTGGTAGATCAACTCTTGTAAACCTCCACAATATCAATATCAATCAAGCAGGGCGTGGGTTTTACCTCCATCAAGAGGGCCCGAACCTGGGTAAAACATCGTGTCCCTTGTCTCCGTTACCATCCGCCTAGACGCACGATTCGGGACCCCCTACCGAGATCCGCGGTTTGACACCGACATTGGTGCTTTCATTGAGAGTTCCTCTGTGGCGTCACCGATAGGAAGGATGCCTCCTCCGTCTTCAAGGGCGGTATTTTCATCAAAGGAGCCTTGGCCGCCGGCCAAACTATCCGGCTAGGTGGTTTTCTTATGACCGCTGTCCGCCATCGCTCGACAATGACCTCTCAAGTCGTCAAAAGCAATTTCGCGTCAGCTCGAATTCGCCGGCGGCTGGATCAATAGAGCTCTCGTCCAGTAAGCGAGCTCTTGGATCGCATCGCCGCCAGGAGTCGCTTCTGACTACGATCAGATTGGGCTTAAAACCGATCGAGAGAGATTAACTCTCCCGGTCACCCACCGTTGCGGTGGTAGAGGAACAATCGGCGGCGCTTCTCCTGTCTTGAAAACTAGTCATGTCCGGGCTCCCGAACCCCCATGCGGATTCCGCGGAGGGCGGGCTTCGATCAAGCACTGAACTTAAAGTCGGGCATCGGACCGGACTCGTTGGACAACATCCAGCAATCAAGCTTCCAAAGTTGGAAACTTCTCGGCCTTGAGCCTTGAGATGGGTAGGGTTCGGACTTAGTTCCACCCACCGCCCGGACATATGCGATCTATCTCTAATTCGGAAAGAGCCCGCTGAGACAGTACATCACTACTGGGCCAGATTCCTCCTGGTTATGGACAGGATAAAGGACTGCCGAGAGGAAAACGCAATCTCAATTTTTTGCAATAATTGCAGACGAGGAATCTTGAGCGCCGTCGGCCGTCATGAAATTACACGCTTCACGACCTGGCGTCCATAGTCTGAAAATCTTGTGCGATGGAGAGTTTCGGACAACCGAAAATAAATTTTGGGACAATCCGCCCCAATACAACCCTAGTCCGCAACAAAAGGGTGCATTACACTCGAGCACCAGCTACAAAAACCAAAAAGCAAAAACCCCATAAAGACGCGGAACCGTACTAGAGGATGGCTTAGCGGACCTGCAAAACTCATAATACTGAAGGCGCCGTCCCAACACATAGCCTTGAGCATGTTGGATATTACGACGGTGGCCAAAAGTGGAGAGGAGCTTCTAGCCCGGAAAACCACTCCGGCAACATCGATGCAGTATCAACAGTCTTGAGACTTTCGTATCAAACAATATCACGAAACCAACAATCCGCAGCCTCGCCGAAGTCTACCAAGTAGCAACAACCAATCCATGGAGCGACATAGCCATCACCTTCAACGCCAGCGACGAACCTAAATTCCGAACAGCCCGAGCTCCAGCCGCACTGGTACTTAGTCCAATAGTGAACGGCTTTCGACTTACAAAAGTCCTCATGGATAGCAGCAGCGGATTAAACCTCATCTACGAGGAAACCCTTCAAAAAATGGAAATAGACTGGAACCGTATTGAGCGAAGCAGCACAACCTTTAGAGGAATAATCCCTAGCCGGGAGGTGCGTTGCACAGGAAAAATCACACTCGATGTGGTATTCGGCTCGCCGGACAATTTAGATCCGAAGAAGTCATGTTCCAAGTGGCCCCATTCAACAGCGGATATCACGCTATATTAGGACGAGAGGCATTCACAATTTTTCAAGCCGTACCCCATTACGGGTACATGAAGCTCAAAATGCCTGGGCCCGGCAGAATAATCACTCTCGTTAGTGATCCGGACATAGCACTCCGCGCCGAAAACAAGACAGCCGCATTAGCCTTAGAGGCACTATCCGAAGCCCTAGCGGCAGAGGAACTCACCACGCTGCGCTCTACGGTGAATAGGGACGATGTGATACTCGATAAGAGATCCAAGTCCACCTCCTTTAAACCAGCAGATGAAATAGTAAAATTCCAGGTCCACCAACGGACCCGACAAAGACGGCCTCCATCGGGGCACAATTGAACCCTGATGTAGACGCCGCACTGCGAGAATTCCTTCGGGAAAATTGGGACATTTTGGCCTGGCACCCCTCGGATATGCCCGGAATCCCACGCAGATTGGCAGAACACAGCCTAAACATCCTAAAAGGATTCAAGCCAGTCAAACATGCTCTTCGACGATTTTCCGAAACCAAAAGACAGGCAATGGGAGAAGAGCTAGCCAAACTATTGGAAGCCGGATTCATCAGAGACATCAAGCACCCGGATTGGCTAGCAAACCTGGTAATGGTACCAAAGAAGGACAAATCCTGGCGCCTATGTGTCGATTTCAAAGACCTAAATAAAGCCTGCCCAAAGGATCCCTTCCCCCTCCCCCGCATCGACCAAATCATCGATGCCACTGCGAACACGATTCATTGTGCTTCTGGGCGCATACTCCGCTATCATCAAATCAAGATAGCGAAGCGGATCAAGCATAGCGGCATTCATTACTCCATATGGACCATTCGCTTCAACACGATGCCCTTCGGACTTAAAAACGCCGGCGCAACATATCGGCGCATGATTCGGACATGTCCGCTACCCAGATCGGCAAAACAGTAGAGGCGTGCGTGAGCGGCGTGAGTCGTCAAAACTAAACTGCGTCGAAACTCTAGTAGGCGACTTGAGGCTCACATTCGACAACCTCGAGCATATGACATCAAGCTGAATCCGGAAAAATGCGTTTTGGCGTACCAGTGGAAAGCTGCTGGGCTTCATCGTATCCGGTAGAGGAATTGAAGCAAACCCAGCCAAGATCCGAGCTCTGTCACAGCTAGATATCCCAAAGGCCTCAAGCAAATACAAAATTGATTGGATGCGTGGCGGCTCTAAGCCGCTTTATCTCCGTCTAGGAGAAAAGGCATTACCCTCTATCGCCTCCTTAGGCGCCTGAACACCAGTGGACGGATGCTGCCACCGCCGGACTCGAAGAAATAAAGGCCATATTGGCAACAAATCCGGTCTGGCTGCGCCCAACCTGGGCGAACCAATGTTGTTATACATCGCAGCTACGCATCAAGTTGTAAGCGCGTACTCGTCGTCGAGCGAGAAAAGAAGGGCATAAATTCCCTCTTCAAAAACCAGTATACTACGTATCCATTGTGTTAACCCCCTGCAAGTCCGTTACCCGCACTATCAGAAGATAGCATACGCGGTGTTCATGGCATCCCGGAAGCTCCGACACTACTTTCAAGAGTGTTCGATAACAGTGGCCTCTGAAGTACCACTTAACGACATTATAAACAACCGCGACGCGACGGGCAGGATTGCAAAATGGGCCATTGAGCTCTTACCATTTGATATATCTTACAAACCTCGGCGAGCTATAAAGTCACAAGTTTTGGCTGACTTTGTCGCTGAATGGACCGAAGCCGAACTCCCTAAAGAATACGGCGCATACTCCAACTGGATTATGCACTTCGACGGCTCTAAAATGTTAGCCGGATTGGGGGCTGGCGTCGTATTGACGTCCCCGACCGGGGACACAGTCCAATACGTACTTCAAATAATGTACACGGACTCGAACAACGCAGCGAATCGAGGCCCTTTTACATGGTCTCCGGATGGCAATCTCCATGGGCATTCAACGCCTAGAGGTGCGTGGGGATTCAAACCTCGCAATATCCCAAATAAACGAAGAATTTGACGCCAAAGATCCGAAAATGGCAGCATATCGCAACGCTGTCCTAAAAATGTCAGCCGGTTGAAGGACTTGAATTCCATCCGTGGCAGGGATAATAACCAAGCAGCCGACGTCTTGGCACGCATTGGCGCCAAAGCAGCGACGCTGTCCCTCTAACATCTTCTGGAGCGGCTCTTCAAGCCATCCGTACTATGGGAAGAGGAGTCGAGAACTAACAAACCGGAACAAGCCGCACCAACCGGCGATTCAGCCGATGACATAACACCTTCCGCCCACGACATAATGGCAGTAATTGCCCCATGGATAGAACCATTCCTCGCCTACTTGCTTAGGGAGGAGCTTCCCGAAGACCAAAATGAGGCCCGCTGCATTGTCCGGCAATCTAAAGCCTACAAGGTCCATGAGGGAGAACTTTATAAGAAAAGCACAACCGGAGTCCTTCAAAGGTGTATCTCCGAAGAGGAAGGGCGAAACCTCCTGCCTGAAATTCATGCCGGACTAGGCGGACACCACGCCGCAGCTCGGGCCCTTGTAGGAAAGGCATTCCGTGCAGGATTTTATTGGCCGACGGCCCGAGCAGATCTCGGGACTTAGTCCAAAGATCGTCGGTTGTCGACACTTTGCTAATCGAGCCATATGCCACCCACCGCCCTCAAAACTATACCAATTACCTGGCGTTCGCGATGCAGGGGCTTGACATGGTTGGACCACATAAAGGGGAGCCCACAAGCAAAGGTACCTATTGGTCATGGTGGATAAATTCACCAAATGGATAGAGGCCAAGCCGTTAAAGCGGCGAGTCGGACCAGTGATAGACTTTATATCCGGGGTGGTACACCGTTATGGTGTCCCCATAGCATCATCACCGATAACGGCACGAACTTCACCGCCGATGAGGTTAAATCATGGTACAAAAATATGGGCATCAAGCTCGATTACGCTTCATCTATCATCCTCAAACCAGCGGTCAAGTGGAGCGAGCAAATGGTCTAATAATGGCGGCATCAAACCCGGACTAGTGCGGTCCCTTACGAAATCGACACGCCTTTGGGTAGAGGAGCTCGACTCCGTACTCGGGGCTGCGGACAATGCCTAACCGTACTACGGATTCACACCATTTTTATGGTATCTGGCGCGAAGCAGTTTTCCCTGCGACATCACTCATGACTCACCTCGAGTGCGCATGTACGAAGAAAGAAGAAGCCGAGTTGGATCGGCAGGACAGCTTGGACGCATTGGAGGAAGAGCGCGGCGTCGCCAAGGCTCGTTCCGCATTCTACCAGCAGCAGGCTCGAAGATATCAAAGCAGAAAATGCGGGCCAAGATTTACAACGTTGGCGAACTGGTTCTCGCTGCGGACAAGAAAAAGGACAAGCTCAAGCCCAAATGGGAAGGCCCTTCATCATCGATCAAGTCCTGACCGGCGGGCGTACCGTCTCTTAAATGCATCGGATAACCGACTCGAGCGAACCCATGGAACGCAGCCCGCCTCGACGATTCTATGCCTAGCGTCCGGACTAAGAGTTCGTCCCTTTCCCCCGTCCAATTTTTTTTACATAAGCTGCCTTTTGTTTATCTTTTTCTCAACCCTATTCATCCAAGCCTTAAAGGGCCTACTTGCATAGCGTTCACAAGCAATTGATGTGCTATCCGCACTCATTATACCTGGGGCTTCTTTACGAAAGCTTAATTATCTGGGCTTCATGCCCAGCATGTGTCAAGCCTCCACATGTACCTTTTATTCACCATTATATGCATCGATATGACTTAAGTTTTGGCCAAGCTGGGTTGCTGGCTCTGTGCTTACCCCTCGTTCCCGATTGTTCGGCTAGGAGGTAAAGGAGCACCTCTGCGATTGTTACTCCCGGGTCAGCCGGATGTGTACCTCAGACTGGGTGAAGCCGAAAGCTAGCGTTCTTAAGGGAATATTCGGTCGGTGACTTAAAAGATGTTTTTCGCAGTCCGGACATGCACTTTAGGGCATGCCACCCCCAGAGGAAAGGAACCCTTAATGGAACTATTCTCCTGGAAGATGTTTCTTACTACCCATGTAATATAACATAACTAGTTGGGCACTTATGCGATAAAGCATCGATGACCCCTACGCCTGGTCTCCATGCATACCCGGTTGTTTCATAACCGAGAAGGTATTCGGACACACTCCGGACTCTTGGGTCCCGAGGTCGAAGAAAAAGGTCGGCAAAGACAAGCGATCTACAATCCGGCTAGAAGGCATTTTATATGTCATTTTATAATACATTGTCAAATCGACTGATTGTATTCTTCCTCAATCCCGTCTAACAGGTTGTCTAAATTACAGTCCTGTTGGGAAAATTTAGCGGCCAACTCTACTTGGCCATATACTAAGCTCACAGGGATCTCCTTCCCATCGGGCCCCACAGGTCCGACTTCGGCCATGTGGTTGGGATCCGCCTTCTTGTACAGCGTCTTTACCATGGCCCGAGCCTCCACAGCACCTTGGCGGCAGGCGAAATCTTCCATAAATGGAAGCGCCGCCGCACTCCTGCAGCTTCTCCGCAAGCTCCCCAAGACCATCGGGTAAGGAGAAGGCTGGCCATAAAGCTGGATGACACGCTCATTGCTGCCGAACTCGTTCGATCGGTTGCAACAATTCGGAAGTTGATCACCCGTTGATGCGGGCATCTCCTCCAGCAGGCGACCTGTGAGCATACCTGCGGACATATTACATCAAATTGACTTCCTCGCCCGAACTCTTCTTTTCAAAGGAGTTCGCTCAAGCACTTACTATATATGCCGCGACGAAGCCGCTGATTCTCCTTAACGGAGCCCGACAGCTCGGCCGAACGCCTTTCAGCTCTTCTCCAAGCTGGGCATGGGCATCCTGGAGCTTGTTCCTTTCATGCTGCACCTTATGCAGCACCCTCTCGCCGGCCTTTAGTTGGCGCAGAAGTTCTCGCCTGTCCGGATCTTGTCCGGCAGCACCTGCAACGTCATTTTTAGACTTGCGCAAAGGCTAAACGCTACTTATCTTTCTAAAATAATGCGTTACCAGGAGAGGTCCCCGTGTTTCCTCCTGCGCCAGAAAGTGCGGCCTCAAGTTGGGCCTTGCACTCTTGCAGCTCCTGAGACAGTCGGGTATTCTTCTCGGTAAGATCCTACGTTTCATATGATCCTTAAATCAGTTAATATAACTACTTTAAGTCTCGGGGGCTACTGGCATATATAACTATTAATTCCCTTACCCGTATGTCTTTTACATACTGCTCCGTGGCTCTGGTAAAACCATCTTGAGCAGCACGAAGGTGCACGTCCCCCGTGTTAAAGGCATTCAACGCCTCGGGGGAGAAGCACGCGTCACGAAATACTGCCCGGCGGCGCCTATGATTCAGGGCACTCTCCACCTCAGACTTGGTGGCGGACAGTCTGTCGGCATCCTCCGTCGGAGGAACGTCCGGCTCGCGCCTTGCGCTCGCCTCCCCCTCCTGACCAGGTGCGGGAGCCTGGCTGGTAGAGGGTGGATTGGCAACCTCCATGCCCGCAGTCCGGCGGACGCTTTTTTCCCTATAAAAGTCATGAGCACTCAAACGCTTCCTAGGAACGCTCCTCTAAATAATGAATTGTGAACTACACCTTTGCGGCGACGTTTCAGTCCGCGCCGCACTCCTCTTCCGCCTACTGGTCCGGACTGGCCTTTGTTGGTCAGCCACCGTGGGCTCGGCTTCTCGCCCTAGGGGCGCCTCCTGCACAGCGCCATCATATACGGTGGTCAGAAATGAGCATGGAAGGAATGATGGTGTCAGTGCTTCGGTCGCAATCACCTGGGAAGCCGGATATAGTCCGGGATAGTCGGCCGTTATGGCGACTAAAGCATTGTCCATGCTGAGCTGGTTTAACACCCCGTCGATTAGCTCCACCTTTATGTCCGGATCCTCTTCGGAGGCCGGATCCCGGGATCTCTCCGGATCCTCGGGCTGCGGAGCCGGACTTATCATGTCCTCCATGGTCCGGCGCAGTTCCTGCGTCGAAAGAAGAACACAATATAAGAAACTTAAGTTTCAAAAGGCACGGGTCGGGCATGCAGAGTGTTCGCTTACCCAAGGCCGGGGATGATTCATGGAGAACCCGTTTAACGGGTTCGTCCGAAGGAAATCCTCCTTCTCCCCCTTATACTGGCCGGACAGGATCGTCACCAGATCTTCGGCCGAATCCGGCCCTTTGCGGCCATGACGGGTGGCATCGTCCTCCCCGTTGAAATCCCACATGGGGTGGCCCCTGTATTGTAGTGGCTGCACCCCCCGCGTAATGCATGTTTCCATGACTCCAATCATGGTCAACCCGGCATGGGCCAGTAACCTTATTTGGCCCATCAAATAATGGACGCTCTTGTCTTCCTCCGGGCAGGGGGCTCATGGACGCCAACTAAGGCGTTTCTTGAGAGGAGCATTGCTGAACTCCGGAGGCTGATCCGAACAGGGTCCGGCAGCGGGCGTCTTCTATATAAAACCATTCGAAGGCCAGTCTTGGCGCCTTCTTAGGGGTTCGGATGGATATCCGGTCCGGCAATCGCCATATTTGGCGCCGCCCACTTGATATACGGACCCCTTGTGAGAGCGGGGTACAAGCAGAACAACCTCTTCCACAGCGAAGTGGGGCTCGGCGCCAGGAAAAGCTCAAAAGAGCTACATAACCCGCGATATGCAGGATTGAGGCGGGAGTGAGGTGATGAAGTTGGAGTCCGTAGAACTCCGGAGCCCGCGGAGGAATGGATGTACAGGAAATCCGAGCCCCTTATCGAGATAGGGGACGAAGCATACCCGCTCCCTTTGTTGGGATTTGGGGTAACCTCCGCTTGCTTCCCACCTTTGTAGGTGGCCAGCCCTGCTCGAACCGGAACCATGAAGGCGGAGGAGATATCCCCCACTTGGAGCTTCACCAACTCGTTGTGCGAACAGAGCATCTCCTCCAATCTCTGGCAAAGGGCTGGGGCGCGAGAAGAGGAGCCGTTGACGGTCCATGTTGGAATGGATTCTTGGTCGAAAGCGCTCGATGAGTATTTGCGAGAGGAAGATGGTGATTTGGATCTGGATTCTTGCCTCCCTTATAGGCAGATTATTCGCACAACTAGGGGGTAAAACATAAAAGACACCCTGGCTTTTCACGTTCACGACGCATGGAAGAAGGCCATTATTGGGCGTGGAAGCCGAGACGCAAACATTGATGAGGAAGCTGGACACTGTTCGGCGATGCGTAGAACTTGAAGGAGAACCCGCCTTGCAACGCCAAGACTACACACATGCTGGACTTATCGTCATTGAAGCCTGGTTCGGGCTCTTGAGGAGTCCCGGATTAGGGGTGTCCGGATAGCGGACTACCATCATCGGCGGACTATCATCGGCGGACTATCATCATCGACCGGACTCCAAGACTATGAAGATACAAGATTGAAGACTTCGCCCCGTGTCTGGATGGGACTTTCCTTGGCGTGGAAGGCAAGCTTGGCGATACGGATATGTAGATCTCCTACCATTGTAACCGACTCTATGTAACCCTTGCCCTCTCCGGTGGCTATATAAACTGGATGGCCCTAGTCCGTAGGACAGAACAACAACCCTTACAATCATACCATAGGCTAGCTTCTAGGGTTTAGCCTCCTTGATCTCGTGGTAGATCCACTCTTGTAAACCTCCACAATATCAATATCAATCAAGCAGGACGTAGGGTTTTACCTCCATCAAGAGGGCCCGAACCTGGGTAAAACATCGTGTCCCTTGTCTCCTGTTACCATCCGCCTAGACGCACAGTTCGGGACCCCCTACCCGAGATCCGCCGGTTTTGACACCGCAACCACCGCCGCAACTTTTTGTACCCGTGAGATCCCATCTTGGGGCCTTTTCCGAAGCTCTGCTGGAGGGGGCATCGATCATGGAGGGCTTCTACATCAACACCATAGCCTCTCCGATGATGTGTGAGTAATTTACCTCAGACCTTCAGGTCGATAGTTATTAGCTAGATGGCTTCTTCTCTCTTTTTGGATCTCAATACAATGTTCTCCCCCTCTCTTGTGGAGATCTATTCGATGTAATCTTCTTTCGTGGTGTGTTTGTTGAGACCAATGTATTGTGGGTTTATGATCAAGTTGATCTATGAACAATATTTGAATCTTCTCTGAATTATTTTATGTATGATTGGTTATCTTTGCAAGTCTCTTCGAATTATCAGTCTGGTTTGGCATACTAGATTGATCTTTCTTGCAATAGGAGAAGTGCTTAGCTTTGGGTTCAATCTTGCGGTGTCCTTTCCCAAAGGATGAGGGGCAGCAAGGCACGTGTTGTATTTTTGCCATCGAGGATAACAAGATGGGGTTTATATCATATTGCATGAGTTTATCCCTCTACATCATGTCATCTTGCTTAAATTGTTACTCTGTTCTTATGAACTTAATACTCTAGATGCATGCTGGATAGCGGTCGATGTGTGGAGTAATAGTAGTAGATGCACGCAGGAGTCGGTCTACTTGTCTCGGACATGATGCCTATATACATGATCATACCTAGATATTCTCATAACTATGCTCAATTCTGTCAAGTTCTCAATAGTAATTTGTTCACCCACCGTAATATTTATGCTCATGAGAGAAGCCACTAGTGAAACCTATGGCCCCCGGTCTATTTTCCATCATATTAATCTCCCGACAACAAGCTATTTCTGGCGCCGTTTTTATTTTGTTTTCTTTACTTTGCATCCTTATCATAAAAATACCAAAAAATTTATCTTATCATATCTATCAGATCTCACTCCTGTAAGTGACTGTGAAGGGATTAACAACCCCTTTATTGCGTTGGTTGCGAGGATTTATTTGTTTGTGTAGATGCGAGGGACTCGTGCGTGGCCTCCTACTGGATTTATACCTTGGTTCTCAAAAACTGAGGGAAATACTTACGCTACTTTGCTGCATCACCCTTTCCTCTTCAAGGGAAAACCAACGCAGTGCTCAAGAGGTAGCACTCCGACGACCACGTCTCTGGGTGCGCCAATTTCTTCACGGCCGCCAAGGCCAACTCGATCTCGAACACCGGGAAGAGGGCCGACAACATCAGGGCCAAATGTGTCATGATGAGCGCCAAGTGCGCCCATCCGTGCCTGGAACTGCCGACGGAGGCGCCTCGGTTCGACAAGGGGTGGTCTCGGGCAGATCTCTCCGACGAGCGGGCATCGTCGGTGTTGGAGCAGATGAGGACTGACTTGAAGCCGAGCAATGCGAAGGCGGCCAAGGTAACGGGAGCCATGCTCCTGAGGGAATTCTTGACGCTGCGTGTTGCTCCACTTCAGGCGCGCATGCACCCTTTATGGAAGCTTGGAGATGAAGAAGAAGAGATTCGCCTGAGCCCGGTGGCCCTGCCTGATGACGAGCTGGCTGCAACCCTGCGCCTCTTGGTTGGGGATAACCAAGAGTACCCGCCGAGCGCCTTCGTTCCTTTGTTCCACTCCAAGGACTGGGAGGAATTTGTCGCCTCCAGGCTGACATTCGATGCGCGCGGGCTGGTGCCGCCGGCGCTCACAGGGGCCTCTGTGACACCGAAGCCGGTGGAGGTGTCCTCTGATGAGTCCCGTGTGGAGGAGGAAGAGGAGGTGAACTCGGAGAAAACTCTTGAAGAGGTGGGGGAGACTTCTCCTCTGAGCAAGCCCGAGAACCTCCGCGCCCTGCCAAACGACGCTGAGACCGACGCCCGCCAGGAGGAGAGGGAGCAGCCCCTCATCCCGACAAGGGGTAGGTCATCGTTGGTTCCTCGAGATGCTGCCTCCGTCTTGACACCTCCCGGGACTGGCTCCGGCCCTTCCGCTGCGCCGTCTTCTGCCCCCGGAGCCCGTGCACCCACTTCTCAGGCTCCGACGCTTTCAGGCTTCAAGCTTCTTAAACGGAGGGTGGAATATACCACGGTGGATCTGTAAGTGCTCGATCTCTGTCTTGTTCTTGCTCATGTCGCTGCTTCCTCACGTTCATCCTTGGTTGAGCAGGCCGTCGTCTGCGGCGAAGAGGAGGAAGGAGGGTACGGCGGCCGCGCCCCCTTCTACTGAGGAAGGAAACGGCAGCACCCACACTTCCCCAGCCCGGTCGCCCTCGCGAGGCCAAGGGGGGCGTGGTCGGGAGGAATCAGCCCCCGAGGCCCCGCCGGCCCCGGAGGTGCCGGTGTCTGGCTTGGCTGATGAGGTCCCGAATGCTCCGGAGCCCGCAGTCTCCCAGGCCTTGGTAACGACGTCGCCCTCTCCCACTGTTGCGCCTCTACTCCTAGGTTCTTCTGCCTTTGCCGATGTCCTGGAGCATGCTCTTTTGGAGATGACCCAGCTGCAGGCAGATCTCCTGAGTGCGGACCCACATCTGGTGGACGGGCGCCTGGAGCTGGCCTCTGGCTGGCTTCACTCCGACTCGGCGGTTCGCGCGACACTAAGCCAGGCCGCGGCGTCCTCCGAGGAGGAGAAGAAGAGCGCCACCAAAGCTGCAACCGATTGTGAGGCGGCGCTAAAGGACGCCAAGGCCGCCCGCGACCGCCGCAAAGAGCTGGAGGACGAACTGAAGAGCCTGCGCGACAAGCACGCTGAAGAAGCACGCGACCACCAGGTGAAGGTGAAGGAGATGAATGCTCGGGAGGATGCCATCAAGACCTGTGACGCCGAGCTGGTGGAGTTGGAGAAGACGCAGGCTGCTGAGCGCAGCCGGCTGGAGGAACAGGAGCGAAAGGCAAAGGCGAAGGAGGCTGATCTAGACGCCAAGGAGAGGGTCCTGGCTGAAGACCGTGCAGACTTTGCTGATCTCGAGGAGAGGTCTTGCTTGGCATTGAAGACGCTCTACGAGAACGACTTGGAGAAGCCGCTGACCACCGATGAGGATGGCCCCGCCCCGCTGCTTCCCTTCTTGGTGAAGGCACTTGAGGACGTTGTGGAGGGCATCGGTCCCATGGCGGAAGCAGAAGTTCGTGTCCTTTCTTTAGCTGCATTTACTCGCGTCTTCAGCCATCTGCACCTTCGTGACCCCAACGCTTGTCTTGACGAGCTGCTGGAGCCTGTGGCTGACGATCTGCGCAGCTGCCGCCGCAGCCATGCAAGGTCAGGTGGAGGCCCTGCTAAAGAAGTTCCGCGGCTTTGCTTCCGCACCCTTGGTCGACGATGCCGCCGATCCTGCGGCTGGTGGTGCAGGTGAAGGCAACGCCCCCAAGGGAGGAGCACCTTCTGCAGGCGATGGCGGTGTCCAGGGGTGACCTGCGGCTGTTTTCCTGTTACGTTCCTGTAATATGCATCATGCCTCGTGGAGGCGTTAAACTTTCATATGATATTGTGAGGACAATATGTCTTGTAATATTTGCTTCGAGATTTTGCGATTTCCTTCCTATTTGCTTGGTGTTCTGCGTTGGCAGAGCCCGGCCCCGTGCATACCTCAACCGCCGTTGAGCCGACCGGAGACCAGGACGGACCAAGGAGTGAGGGGAAACATGACCAGTTAAGCTCCTGAGTCGCGATGCTCAGGAGTTCCCCTTGACGCGCAAACAACTAATAGGGAGGAGACGCAAAGGTAGGTAAATGTTCTACGTCGGCAGAGCCCGGCCCCGCGTATACCTCAACCGCCATTGGACCGACCGAAGACTAGGACGGACCAAGGAGTGAGGGGCTACGTGACCAGTTAGGCTCCTGAGTCGCGATGCTCAGGAGTCCCCCTTGACGCACAAACGATCTCCATACCTTTGCCCTCGCCGAGGCTCGGCTCGGGAGGGGTGTGCGATGACCAGGTCCGGGGACCTGTTTGGGCGGCGTATGCTCGGGCGTGACCCGAGCGCAGCCCCCGTGCCCAGCCCCCTCGCGCGGCGCTCCCGAGGGGAGGCGTTGCAGTGAGGCCGGACGCTGAGCTCTGGGGCTCCCTGAGGTTGGTACAACCATGAAGCCGTCCTTAGTTGTTTATCACCAGCGTGGAGCATAGCGCTTCCGCTTGTGCACGGGCATAGCCGCTCCTCAGCAGTGTCGACGGCCAGCGCGGAGCATGGTGCTTCCACTTGTGCGTGGGAGGGGGGCTCCCTCTGAGGAGAGCCCCCGGGGCGTGTACAGCCCCGCCCTGACACGTGGCTTGCACAGCAGGGCTAGACGAGATGTATATGGGCACTCGTGAGCCAGCGCGGGACTCACGGGGCCTACCTCAAGGCAGGTTGCGCCTGGTCTTGGGCCTTTGATAGCTGCGTGTTCCTGCGAGACGGTTAGGTATGAGTGCTCTACGTCCTCAGGTCCCGGCCCTCGAGCGAGCTCAGCCGCCACTGGTATGCCAGGTCGCGATGTCGTGGTCAAGGCCAGGGGGTGAGGGCTGGAGAGCCAGTAAGAGCTCCTGAGTCGCGATGCTCAGGAGCCCCCCTTTTAACACGCAAGCAAATTGCATGAGGGAGGGGCGGACCCATGGTGGGCGGCAGTCGAGCAGGTGGTAATCATAGATAGATTAAACATGAGAGCAACAGGCTTAAGTAAATGCATGAGAGATACATGCCACTGGGTCAGGCCCAAGCGGCTTGGGGATGATGCAGCCCGAGGGGCGCCCCCAACAAGGTAAGCTAAAGACGTAAAAATGGATACATGCCGCAGGGTCGGACCCACGCGGCCTGGGAATGATGCAGCCCAAGGGGCGCTCCCAGCTAAATAAACTTGGAAAATGTCACCTGGTTCTGTCGACGAAGGAGAGTTGGGGCAGCTGAAGGTGCGCGGCGAAAGGGTTGCTCCTCACGAGCCACCGGGGCCCTGAACCTCAGGAGGGTCTGGGGGCTCGGGTGGTTCCTTGAGGACCATCTCCATCTCCGCCAGGACGGCATGGTGCCTGGCCTCCTGAGCCGCTAGGATGCGCCTCAAGTTGCGTTGGTAGGCGGACGACACGCTCGGCAGGCCAAAGGGCATGCGAACGTAGCTATGCGGCGGTCCCTCGTAGCGTCCCACGCGCGAAGGCCAGAAAAGCTCCTGAGATGCGTCCCTGTTGAGCCCTGGAACATCGATGCAGACGTGCATCCCGGCATCCTCGCTCGGATGGGAAGCTGCGCCTTGCGAGCGGCGGTCGCCACGCATGGCCCTTGCGTCTTGTAATTCTTGGGTGGTCTTGATGATGAACTCCTGAATGGTGGGCAATCCTCGCCCTGTGCCTTCCTGAGGGAAACGTGCTGCGAAGCACGCCTCCAAGTGGTGCCCAAGCGCCTCCCTTGGGATGTTGGCAAGGTCTGAGGCCCTCCAGAAGAGAGCCCCCGAGCCCTGCCAGAGGAGGGCGCCGGGCGCGCCTTCCAATGTGACAGAGGGAGGCGCCCCTAGAGTGGGCGCTGATCCTGACGAGGTTCCAGTTGTGACGCCACCCTCCTGATGTCCTGCTTGGCGCAGCTGCTGCTTCTTCTTCTTGGGGATGGCTTCAGGAGGGCCCTTGCCCTTACTGTCGGGGTCGTCGATTGCTGCAGCTTGGAAGGCACGCTCGAGGAAGCACATCGCGTCTCTTTCTTCGCACGGGACTGTGATGATCCCCCCGCTTCCTGGCATCTTGAGGACATTGTAGCCGTGATGGGTCACCGCCATGAACTTGACGAGGGCTGGATACCCGAGGATGCCGTTGTATGGCAGACGGATGTGCGCGACATCAAAGTCGACGAGTTCAGTGCGGTAGTTCTTGTGTTCTCTGAAGGTGATAGGGAGGCGGACCTACCCTATCGGTGTAATAGACCCATCGGTCACTCCTGAGAAAGGCTTCGTAGGCTGAAGCTAGTCATAAGGCACTTGGAGGTTGTCGAACGTGTCGATGGACAGGACGTTGAGCCCTGCCCCGCCGTTGATGAGGGTCTTGGTGACTTGCACGTTGCTGATGACTGGGGAGCAAAGCATCGGGAGGGCGCCAGCTGTAGCCGCGCACTTGAGCTGATCTGCCGAGTTGAACGTGATGGGGAACTGGGACCATCTGAGAAGGCGTGTGGCCTCGAGCTTGGGGAGGACTGCATTCACTTCACGGGCAAACTGCTTGAAGATACGCTGCGAGGCTGGGGCCTGGGCTCCGCCCAGGATGCAAGCGATAGCACGCGGCTCCTGGAAGCCCCCAGCCCCCTCTTCTTGATGGTGGTCGTCATTCCTTCTTGGTGGTGGCGGCAGCAGAGGCAGTCCAGCATTGCCTTGAGGATGATCCTCGCGAGGCTGATCCTTCTAGGCTCCCTCGCGAGGCTAATCCCTCCAGGCGCCCTCGCGCGGCTTGTCCTGCCAGCGGTCCTCACGAGGCCGGTTGCGCCACTCTTGGCGCAGGCCACGGTCGTCCCAGCGTCCTCCACCAAGTCCTCCTCCTCGGCCGTAGCCTCGGTCACCGTGCTCGGGGCGTCGACCGAAGCGTCCCTCGCGAATGGCCCTGAGCTCTTGACAGTCGCTGGTGTTGTGGGTGTTCAGGTTGTGGAAGGCACAGAACGGACGGCTTCTCTTGAACGACTCCGGTTGGTCCCTGCCACGCTTGGTCTCTGGTTCCACTGCGAGCACGACAGCTCCCTTGCGCTTCACGTCCTTGGCCTTGCTTTCTTCTCCTCCGGGTCTGTAGCTGGGAGCTCGAAGAGGGAGAGGTGCCCCTCCTCAGCTCTTGCGCACTTGGTCGCCAGGTTAAACAGCTCTAGGGACGTGCACAACTCCTCGTGTATAGCGAGCTCTTCCTTCATCTTGACGTCGCAGACTCCATCAGAGAACGCAGAGATGATGGCCTCGTCCGTCACCTAGGGGATCTTGAGGCGTACATTGTTGAAGCGCTGGATGTACTTCTGGAGGGTCTCTCCTGGTTGCTGCCTGACGCGGCGCAGGTCACCCGCAGCCGGCGGGCGGTCGTGGGTGCCCTATAAGTTGGCAACGAAGCGGTCGCGCATCTCGTCCCAGGAGGAGATCGAGCTTGGTGGCAGGTTCAGGAGCCAGGAGCGGGCGCCATCCTTGAGAGAAATGGGAAACCAGTTCGCCATGACTTCACCGTTGGCCGCTTCGATGCTCAGCTCGTAGAGCTGCAGGAACTCCGTGCGGTCGGGGCTGCCGTCGTAGCGAGGAGGCAGATCCGGCTTGAACTTGCCCGTCCAGGCGACGCTACGCAGCTCGGGGGTGAAAGTGCGGCAGCCGGCTGTGGTCACCGGAGCCCGTCTTGGAGGCGGAGCTTGGTCTTGAGGGGTCCGGGCGCCGCCACCGCAGGTGGCGCGCAGTCGTGGCGAGGTGGCGCGAGGAGCGCAGGTGCAGCTTCTCGCGTCCGTGGAACTTCTTGGCAGCTTCTCTCTTCGTGCGCAGGTGCCGGACGTGGTGGGTCGTACCGTGGGGCCGTGCGCCTTGGCGCCAAGGCACCGTCTTGGGGCAGGTGTGGTGGAGGCGCTCTGTGAGCCACGTCGCCCGTGGCTGGCGGAGGGCGAGGCAAAGAGAGGGACTGTTACAGCCCTAGAATCTTTTTGTAATTAGTGCCATTGCATCCATGCATCATTTTCAATTTCTTTTAGTTTTGAAATGGGGATGCTTAAACCCTAGCACCAAATGAATTCAACTAGGGTTAAAATAAAATCTTTTTCATTGAAATCAAAATGCCTCTGAAAATGTTCAACATTTCTGGTTTGAGGTGGAAGCATCTACCAAAAATGGTTTACATTTTTGAAGAACATATTTGGGCTTTGAATTAATTCAAACATATTTGAATTGGAGCTATTTAAATGCTATATATATTTTAGATGCTCCAAAAATGTTGGAAGTTATTATGGTTCACTGGAATAATTCAGACAGCACCCCTAATTATTTCCAGGATTTTATAAAATGGTTTAGTATTTTTACTAAATCAAAATAGAATAAGAGGAATAGTAAAACAGAAAGCAAAGAGAGAGGGTTTTATCTGGCGCCCACCTGGCCTGGCCCAGCCCACTGGCCTAGTGCCAGTCCTCGCCTACCTCTGCCAGTAGGCAGAGGAGGGACACCGCGACACCGCCGAGCTCGCCACGCCTCCTCCTTCTTGCCGCCGACCGCCTGGAGCTGGCTGGAGACGCCACGCACCCCCAGGCCCTCTCACTCCTCTCCTCGTGCTCATTCCCTCCCCTGTCCCTCTCACGCGCTCCCACCCGAGGGCAGTTGCAGTCGCCGCTCGCCGTAGCCATGGCCACCGGCCACCCCACGCCACGCCGACGCGCCCAGAAGCTCCGCCACTTCGTCCTACACCCCCTCACCGAGTCACGCCCCGCCGGAAGCCCCCAAACGTCCTCACCGAGCTCGTCCCCAACCTCCCGACGACGAGATCGCCTCCGCCGCCCCGACCGCTCCTGTTCTCCCCCGAGTTCGCCGTTCGCTTCCCTGCACTTGCAGTGAGCCACTGATCCTCTTCCCCCTCATTGTTCTCGCTCTCGTGCACCGTAGCCACCGCACCTTGCTCACCCACACGCGCCTCCGCTTGTGCTCGCCGCCGACGTATCTCCGGCCACCTAACGGTCCAGCCGTCGTGCTCAGCTCCCTCTCCGCGCCGCGTAGAGCACGTAGGTGCCCCGCACGAGCCACCCTGCCCACCATAGCGTCAACCCCGAGCTCACCCGAGCTCCGACGACCGCCAAGGTCGACACCGGTGACGACTCTGGCCATCCCAGGCCCAGCTGCTGCCACCACTCAACGCAGACGAGTGCCCGCGTCCCGCAGATGCCCTCCGCCGGCCATTTGGTCGCCGGAGGAGGAATCCCGCAGCCCTCCGTCGTGTCTGGCCTCGCGGGCGTCACGTCGCCGGTGGGTTTGACCCCGCTGACCAAGTTGACCCTGGTGGGCCCAGTTTGACCCCTTTGGGTTGATGACAAATGGGACCCGCCTGCTAATTAAGTTAGGATTAAGACTAACCAAAAACTAGTTAGACTAATGGCACTGACACGCGGGACAAACTGGTCAGTTTGAACTGGACCCGCCTAATAGACCTGCTGACATCACCATGACGCAGTGCTAACGCAATAAACACCTTTTCTAGATTATTTCTATTTTAGAAATATCTGAAAATTCCAGAAAATAGTATAAACTTCAAAAATTCATATAAATTCAACCGTAACTCAGAATGAAATAAGTTATATATGAAAAATGATCAAAAAATCCAATCTATCCATCCGCACTGGATTCTTGCATGTTTAAGCAACTTAAACCTGCTGTTTACATCAAAACATGATAATGCACTTTATTAGTCATAGTTTCAATTTGAACTTGAACCTTGGGTTCAAACTAACTCAAACCCATCTGGTTATAGTTGCATTAGCCCAACACACTCATTTTGCCATGTTATGATCATGCATCTTATTGTGCATTGCATTGATTGTGTTTCTTTCTCTGTTGCCGGTATTTGTTCCCTCTCGATAGACGTGATTCGACGATGAGTTTGATGACACCGATGAAGAACTATAATATCTTCAGAAGTGCCAGGCAAGCAAAACCCCCTTGTTCATTCCGATACAATCCCACCCTCTCGCCCCTGCTCTCTTTTACTGCATTAGGACAACGTCGATTCTACTGTTACTTGCTGCGGTAGTTGAACCCGTTTATCCTCTGCATGACCTGTCATTGCCATAGTAAATAGATGAAAACCACTAGCATGAGTAGGAGTTGTTTGAGCCCTGATGTGCCTACTCATTCATGCTTGTTTGTCATGCCTGCTATTGCTTAGAGTTGTGTCAGGTCTGATTCGTCGGGGATGAATTGGAGGTGTGTAAACATGTCCTACTGTGTGTGAGCTAAGTGTGCGAACACGATTTGGTAAAGGTAGCGGTGAGAGGCCATGTAGGAGTACATGGTGGGTTGTCTACTTGAAACCGTCCTTAGGAACTGAATTCTGTGTTTGTGATCCATGAACAGCTACTACCACATGTTGGGCCCTGAAATATGACCCCGCTCAACTTATTAACTGCCATGTCCTCTGTCCAGGAGTTGCAACTAGTTTCTGGTGTTTGTAGGATATGTGTTGGAGGCCGTGCGTTGCGCTGACCCTAGGGGTGGGCTATGATGCGGTAGATACACCGTGGCACGGTGTACCGGGCGCCCGTTTGGTGTCTCGGGAACCCTGCACACATCGTTTGGGGATGTGAGCGAAACTCCGGCCGGATCTCCTCGTGGATGGAACCCGAATAGGCAATTAACCTGGACTAGAGACTTGTGTGGTTAGTCAGGTCGTGGTCTACACCCACGTCGGCTTTCGCTTGAAGTCTGCCGAGCACATGTCGTGTGCAGACGCTAAGTGGTGGAAACATGTGTGAAGAAGTACACCCCTGCAGGGTTATAAATGATCTATTCGAATAGCCGTGTCCGCGGTAAATGACTTCTGGGTTGCCTATAACAGTTCATAGACAAGTGAAAGTGGATACTCTAAAATACGCAAGATAAGCGTGAGTGCTATGGATGGCGTTCTCGTAGGGAGACGGGATCCATAGTGGTGTATTGTTTGGTGAATATGTGGACTCGTGTGCGCCACCTCAAAAGAGTTGCTTGCAGTCGTAGTTTAGGATAGCCACCGAGTCAAAGCTGGCTTGCTGCAGTTAAACTCCACCACCCCCTTTGTTGATACCAATGCATATGTAGTTAGTTCTGATGTAAGTCTTGCTGGGTACATTTGTACTCACGTTTGCTTAATTTATGTTTTGCAGAGAGACTTCAGTCTCGCTAGTAGTTCCGCTTGGACTTCGACGTTTAGCTTGTTACCTCAGCTACGATCTTGTGCCCTCGGCAGGATCTGGTAGATTGTCAGGCTTAGCCGCCTTTTTCATTTGTAGATGTCTGTACTCAGACATGTTAAGCTTCCGCTTGTGCTTTGACTTGTATGCTCTGAATGTTGGGTCATGAGACCCTTGTTTGTAATATCTCGCTCCTCGGAGCCTAATGAATAAATTCTTGAGTCATAGAGTTATGTTGTGATGCCATGTTGTATTTACACATATCGAGCATATTGTGTGTATGATTGAAATGCTTGGTATGTGTGGGATCCGACAACCTAGTTGTTTATCCTTGGTAGCCTCTCTTATGGGGAAATGTAGTCTTGTTCTTCCATGAGACATAGTAGTCCGCTACAGCCCGGTTCACCGAGTCCTGCTAGCCCAAAGACTACTGCTCCGAACACTTGACTGGCGGCATGTGTTTCACTTCGTTCTGTGTTCTGTCCTTCGGGAAATGTCACGCGTGACATCCGAGTCCTGCCTAGCCTGCTACAGCCCGGGTTCCCGAGTCCTGTTAGCCCAAAGGCTACAGCCCGGATTCACACGCTCTTGACCGACATGCTCGATGTAGATTCATGTATGCCTGTCCCTATAAGTTAGTGCCACTTTGGGTTCACGACTAGTCATGTCGGCCCGGTTCTCTGTCATATGGATGCTAGCGACACTATCATATCGTGAGCCAAAAGGCTAAACGGTCCCGGGCCATGGTAATCGACACCGTGGGAATACCGTGCGTGAGGCCGCAAAGTGATATGAGGTGTTACCGGCTAGATCGATGTGACTTGGAATCGGGGTCCTGACAGCTTTGGTATCAGAGCCTGACTGCCTGTAGGATTACCAAGCCAAACTGGTCAAAGTTGTGTCTAGAAATGCTTTAGTTATGTAAGGGAATTGATTGTGGAAGGGAACATAAGGCTCTTTTTACTCCTTATACCTCATGGCCTTCTGATCTGAGTCATCCTCTTCCTTTTCTACGAGGATTAAGAACTAGGCCTTCTCATCTATCTATCAGGATCACGTGTTACTAATCCGTAGACTCATGGGACTGTTGGATTTAAGCTTCATTTCAGTTCCTACTACTTCCATATGTTAACTGTTGATCTCGAACCCTTGATATTGTACCTCTGAGTGGTTATGCCACCATTTTTGTGGCATGTCTCAAATCTTTTGAGCATTTACAACCGTTATGCTGTCCGAGTCATCCCAGGTTTCTAAATAGTCTCATGCATTTGCAAATCCTCCCTCCCAGTTTTTGTTGTCCTTTTGGGCCAGATTAAGCTCACTAATCGGTCTATTGAGGTACTCTGTTGCCTCGACATATATGTTGGAACTATTATTATGACCATAGGTGTCTTAGAGGATCATCTAGTAATCTAGCCATGCTTTATATTCCTAGTGTGATGATTCTGGCCATTATTCTCGAAAGCATCCCGTGATTCCATTTAGTTAGTAGGCATTCTACTCCTGGGTTCTTGAACCCGAGATTCACCCTACTTACCTCCTGTTGATAGTGTTTGCTAGTTCCTTTAGGATATTAGTAACTTTGCGATAGTCCCCGAGGTCCGTGGTATTTCCTTCTTCCAAATACTATGAACCGCTTATGGCAGAAGTTCCTCGCTGAACCGAAGGATCACAATCAGAGTACTCTTGAGGAGTTCTCCATTCATAATTGTGAATCTGCCAGTTTTACCCTTTCCGCATGGGTTATCCGGAAGAAATGTTGAGCTTCGCTCGACATACTAATCTATGCTTCCACAACTCAGAAAAAAACATATGTTCCTTTGAGTTGTCCCTCTTTAGTTGTATTCTGACCTCCATCTATCAATTGATAATCAAGAGTATGCGTGCATTCGTTCATCGATGCCTATTATTCTTGTGGTCCGTTAAGCCATTCTATTCTGGAATGACTAGGAGAAACAAACTGCAGTACCTCATCCATATCCAGGATTGGGTCAAAGAAGTTGTAATCCGCAAATCAAATGCCAATCCAGCTTTTGATTCTGTTCTACCTCGGAGTATTACCCCCTTTATGTCAGGATTGTCATGAGAATTGCACCATTTCTCATGAATTCTTGACGTAGTGATACTTCTCGCTATCATTATTCGTTCCTCGGTCCCGTGTTGTTGTAACCGGAATGCCGACAAGTGAACTGTGATGTGTGAAATCGATACTCCTAGCAACCTCGTTGCTTGGTAGTTAATGGATAATATTCTCATTCTTAGCGTGTTGGTTATTAAATCATCATCCTAAGATTGATCGTGCTACCTAGTCCTTATCTTTGGTGCACTCTTCGATCAATGAGTTAGGATTGTGTCAATCCCTCACTCTTTTGATCATATCATCTTGCCCTAAAAAGCAAGGTTGTTCTCGAGCTTAGTAACATACCGGTGGTTCGTGATTTTCCGAATATCTTCTCGGAAGTATTACCAGGTTGTCCCCTGACTGTTATGTTGAGCTCGCGATCAAGTTGGTTTCTTGTGAACCACCCTCTCTCCAAGAATCTGTGTTCGATACCCCTAAGCTAGTTGGTTGAGCTAAACAATAACTTGGAGAGTTGGAAGATAAAAGCTTGTCCGACTTAGTTCATCACTAAGGGATATCCTTGAGTGTGCGTGTGTGCTGAAGAAACATGATATCTTCATTGACTGATCCCCGTGATCAGTTGTTGAATCTACTGCCTTGTCAAAACTTGACTTGAGTATGGGCTATCGTCAAGTCAAATCAGAACCAACGATGTTCGCAATGTTGTCTTACTCGTGGGTGATCCCTCGAGCATATACCATTACATCTTTTGGTCTGACCAATGCTATCACCGTGTTCACATGTTGGTGGAAGTCCAGTGATATGGAAATTTCGATGAGTTGCTGTTGAGCCCATCAGCAGCATTTTGTCTCCCCCATGATTCATGTTGAACATCAACCTAGTGTTGGAAACTTTGTAAGAAATGCCCTCGTGTTCCGTTCATGAAGCCTATGCTTGGATGGAAGAAGTGACTTACTCGAATTCATGTGCATTTGGTGCAAGTTGCCGCCAAGAATTTGAGAAAGGTTTGTTTTGCTTCCTTCGGAATCATCCCAAGTCAGTCATGCATTCGTGCGAGGTATTCTATGGTTTGGTAGATTAATTACCTCCACTCCATTCGTATTCCCTAGCACACCAAGCCACTGATTGATTTGTTCAAGGATAAGAAGTTCCTTCTTAAGAGCATGCCTTATGCAAGCACTTCAATATCCTCGTTGATGGTTCCCAACCAGATCTCGGTAGTGTTTCATTGTAAGACTACCATGTGGTCATGCTTGTCTGGGAAAGCGTGTTCACATGTTTGTAGCGGAACCCGCTCATGTTTTGGAGCTTGCTATCGTAGTTCATTTCCCGAGAATCCCGCAACTGTTCCTTCTCCAGACATGCTGTCTGAAATATCCTGATAGCAACCAGATCTGAATCTCAGGCAGATATGATGGTTGGAACTTCTCCAAGATCTATGATGTAGGTCCCGACAAGGTTGATGTTCTGGCCGACGCACCTAGCCGGAGGATCTATCACTATAGTATCTTGATTGGGCAATTTGTCCATCTTCTCCACGAGGATTTCATGCGACTTATTCTATAAGTTGTTCCTTAGGGATTCTCGTGCTCTTGGTTTCCCCGATAAGCTATAACCATTCAAACGGTGGAATCACTCTCGTTGAGTTATTCCCAGTTACCAGATTCATTCCCAGCATTTGCATTTTATTTCCAGCTTGCACCTCAGTAGCTACTGTTTAGGATCATCTTCAAAAGTGGTCCTACCATGGATCCCATCCATTTCCAATGATAAGCAAAATCATCCATTGCTTTGTCTTCAACAAGGTAGTCCACATCATCCATTCTAGTCCGAGTATGTCATTCTTTCGAACTCCTTCAGATGATCGTTTGTGATTTCCTTAGGCTGGTTTAGAGAGTTTCAATGATCTCTGTATCAAAAGTAATTATTTTTGCCACTTAAGGGAATAATTCTACGAGTCATCTCTCCCAAGGTGCCCCGTTATGGGATCATGGAAATTGTTCCCTCGCTACTTTGAAACCCTCGTCAAATTGTTTCTTCTGTCCCTCCTAATGCATGTTTGCCTCTCAGCCCAGAGATGTTTCAATGTCTCACTCCATGAGTTGATCCTGAGTTGCTCGATCTTGAGAAGATGGACTCTTCTAGAGTTTTCCCTTTCTTCTCATTGTCATGTTGGATGGAGTTCTCGAGCAAGACGTCGAGACAAAGAGGATGATCGAATCAACGTTCTTATGAAGTGCAACCTAGATCGTGAAGATTGTGCAAGCTTTGTGTTCCCTCTGTCTTCTTACCTCATGACGTGAATCTCGGGACGAGATTCTTGTTTAGTGGGGGTGAGTTGTCACAGCCCTAGAATCTTTTTGTAATTAGTGGCATTGCATCCATGCATCATTTTCAATTTCTTTTAATTCTGAAACGGGGATGCTTAAACCCTAGCACCAAATGAATTCAACTAGGGTTAAAATAAAATCGTTTTCATTGAACTCAAAATGCCCTCTGAAAATGTTCAACATTTCTGGTTTGAGGTGGAAGCATCTACCAAAAATGGTTTACATTTTTGCAGGACATATTTGGGCTTTGAATTAATTCAAACATATTTGAATTGGAGCTATTTAAATGCTATATATATTTTAGATGCTCCAAAAATGTTGGAAGTTGTTATGGGTCACTGGAATAATTCAGACAGCACCCCTAATTATTTCCAGGATTTTATAAAATGGTTTAGTATTTTTACTAAATCAAAACAAAATAAGAGGAATAGTAAAACAGAAAGCAGAGAGAGAGGGTTTTACCTGGCGCCCACCTGGCCTGGCCCAGCATGGCCCAGCCCACTGGCCTAGTGCCAGTCCTCGCCTACCTCTGCCAGTAGGCAGAGGAGGGACACCGCGACACCGCCGAGCTCGCCACGCCTCCTCCTGCTTGCCGCCGACCGCCTGGAGCTGGCTGGAGATGCCACGCACCCCTCCCAGGCCATCTCACTCCTCTCCCCGTGCTCATTCCCTCCCCTGTCCCTCTCATGCGCACCTACCCGAGCGCAGCCGCAGCCGCCGCTCGCCGTAGCCATGGCCACCGGCCACCCCACGCCTCGCCGACGCGCCCAGAAGCTCCGCCACTTCGTCCTCCACCCCCTCACCGAGCCACGCCCTGCCGGAAGCCCCCAAACATCCTCACCGAGCTCGTCCCCAACCTCCCGACGACGAGATCGCCTCCGCCGCCCCGACCGCTCCGATTCTCCCCCGAGCTCATCGTTCGCTTCCCTTCACTCGCCGTGAGCCACTGATCCTCTTCCCCCTCACCGTTCTCGCTCTCCTGCACCGTAGCCACCGCACCTTGCTCACCCGCACGCACCGCCGCTTGTGCTCGCTGCCGACGTATCTCCGGCCACCTAACGGTCCGGCCGTCGTGCTCAGCTCCCTCTCTGCGCCGCGTAGAGCACGTAGGTGCCCCGCACGAGCCACCCTGCCCACCATATCGTCGACCCCGAGCTCACCCGAGCTCCGGCGACCGCCAAGGTCGACGCCAGTGACGACTCCAGCCATCCCAGGCCCAGCCGCTGCCACCACTCGACGCGGACGAGTGCCCGCGTCCCGCAGATGCCCTCTGCCGGCCATTTGGTCACCGAAGGAGGAATCCCGCAGCCATCCGCCGCGTCTAGCCTCGTCGGCGTCACGTTGCCGGTGGGTTTGACCCCGCTGACCAAGTTAACCCCGGGTGGGCCCAGTTTGACCCCTCTGGGTCGATGACAAATGGGATCCGCCTGCTAATTAAGTTAGGATTAAGACTAACCAAAAACTAGTTAGACTAATGGCACTGACACGCGGGACCCACTGGTCAGTTTGACCTGGACCCGCCTAGTTGACCTGCTGATATCACCATGATGCAGTGCTGACGCAATAAACACCTTTTCTGGATTATTTCTATTTTAGAAATATCTGAAAATTCCAGAAAATAGTATAAACTTCAAAAATTCATATAAATTCAACCGTAACTCAGAATGAAATAAGTTATATATATAAAATGATCAGAAAAATCCAATCTGTCCATCTGCACTGGTTTCATGCATGCTTAAGCAACTTAAACCTGCTTTTTACATCAAAACATGATATTGCACTTTATTAAGTCATAGTTTCAATTTGAACTTGAACCTTGGGTTCAAACTAACTCAAACCCATCTAGTTATAGTTGCATTAGCCCAACACACTCATTTTGCCATGTCATGATCATGAGTCATATTGTGCATTGCATTGATTGTGTTTCTTTCTCTGTTGCCGGTATCTGTTCCCTCTCGATAGACGTGATTCGAGGATGAGTTCGATGACACCGATAAAGAACTATAATATCTTCAGAAGTGCCAGGCAAGCAAAACCCCCTTGTTCATTCTGATACAATCCCACCCTCTCGCCCCTGCTCTCTTTTACTGCATTAGGACAACATCGATTCAACTGTTACTTGCTGCGGTAGTTGAGCCCCTTTATCCTCTGCATGACCTGTCATTGCCACAGTAAATAGATGAAACCCACTAGCATGAGTAGGAGTTGTTTGAGCCCTGATGTGCCTACTCATTCATGCTTGTTTGTCGTGCCTGCTATTGCTTAGAGTTGTGTCAGGTCTGATTCATCGGGGATGAATTGGAGGTGTGTAAACATGTCCTAATGTGTGTGAGCTAAGTTTGTGAACACAATTTGGTAAAGGTAGCGGTGAGAGGCCATGTAGGAGTACATGGTGGGTTGTCTCATTGAAATCGTCCTCAGGAACTGAGTTCTGTGTTTGTGATCCATGAACAGCTACTACCACATGTTGGGCCATGAAATATGACCCCGCTCGACTTATTAACCGCCCTGTCCTCTGTCCAGGAGTTGCAACTAGTTTCTGGTGTTTGTAGGATATGTGTTGGAGGCCGTGCGTAGCACTGACCCTAGGGGTGGGCTATGATGCGGTAGATACACCGTGGCACGGTGTACCGGGCGCCCGTTTGGTGTCTCGGGAACCCTGCACACGTCGTTTGGGGCTGTGAGCGAAACTCCGGCCGGATCTCCTTGCGGATGGAACCCAAATAGGCGATAAACCTGGACTAGAGACTTGTGTGGTTAGTCAGGTCGTGGTCTACACCCACGTCGGCTTTCGCTTGAAGTCTGCCGAGCACATGTCGTGTGCAGACGGTAAGTGGTGGAAACATGTGTGAATAAGTACACCCCTGCAGGGTTATAAATGATCTATTCGAATAGCCGTGGCCGCGGTAAATGACTTCTAGGTTGCCTATAATAGTTCATAGACAAGTGAAAGTGGATACTCTAAAATACGCAAGATAAGCGTGAGTGCTATGGATGGCATTCTCGTAGGGAGACGGGATCCATAGTGGTGTATTGTTTGGTGAATATGTGGACTCGTGTGCGCCACCTCAAAAGAGTTACTTGCAGTCGTAGTTTAGGATAGCCACTGAGTCAAAGCTGGCTTGCTGTAGTTAAACTCCACCACCCCCTTTGTTGATACCGATGCATATGTAGTTAGTTCTGATGTAAGTCTTGTTGGGTACATTTGTACTCACGTTTTCTTAATTTATGTTTTGCAGAGAGACTTCAGTCTTGCTAGTAGTTCCACGTGGACTTCGACGTTTAGCTTGTTACCTCAGCTACGATCTTGTGCCCTCGGCAGGATCTGGTAGATAGTCAGGCTTAGCAGCCTTTTTCATTTGTAGATGTCTGTACTAAGACATGTTAAGCTTCCGCTTGTGCTTTGACTTGTATGCTCTGAATGTTGGGTCGTGAGACCCATGTTTGTAATATCTCACTCCTCGGAGCCTAATGAATAAATACTTGAGTCATAGAGTTATGTTGTGATGCCATGTTGTATTTACACATATCGAGCATATTGTGTGTATGATTGAAATGCTTGGTATGTGTGGGATCCGACAACCTAGTTGTTTATCCTTGGTAGCCTCTCTTATGGGGAAATGTAGTCTTGTGCTTCCATGAGCCATAGTAGTCCGCTACAGCCCGGTTCACCGGAGTCCTGCTAGCCTAGCACTACTGCTCCGGAACACTTGACTGGCCGGCATGTGTTTCACTTCGTTCCTGTGTCTGTCCCTTCGGGGAAATGTCACGCGGTGACATCCGGAGTCCTGCCTAGCCTGCTACAGCCCGGGTTCCCGGAGTCCTGTTAGCCCAGTGCTACAGCCCGGATTCACACGCTGTTGACCGACATGCTCGATGTTGATTCATGTATGCCTGTCCCTATAAGTTAGTGCCACTTTGGGTTCACGACTAGTCATGCCGGCCCGGGTTCTCTGTCATATGGATGCTAGCGACACTATCATATACGTGAGCCAAAAGGCGCAAACGGTCCCGAGCCATGGTAAAGCGACACCAGTGGGAATACCGTGCGTGAGGCCGCAAAGTGATATGAGGTGTTACCAGCTAGATCGATGTGACTTGGAATCGGGGTCCTGACAGGGACGGTGCCGGGGAGCCCCCTGCGGTGCGGACGAGCTTGTCAACGCAGTCGAGCTAGTCCTCGTAGAGGTCGTCGACCGGGCGGTAGCGCAGGAGCTCGTTCCCCATGAGGAGCGCGGACTGCGCGTCCATGGGAGCGCGACGTGCATGGGACGAGGAACCGGCCGGGGTCAGTGATGGAGTGGCGGTGTGGCCGTCCCGCTGCACCGAGGGGTGCAGCGAGGATGCTTGCTGCTCGTTCCCTGCTGGGCCGGTGGTGTCGTTGGCGGCAGGCGACGGGGAACGACGAGGTGGCCTGCCGACGGGAGCCGTCTGAGCAACGCGGGCGGTGAGGGCAGCCCATCGCTCAGCTCGAGCGCGGCGAGCGTCCGCCATGAAGATGACGGAGCAAAGGGGCGCGGAGCGATGGAAGGAAGCTTCGGCGCACCCCTACCTGGCGCGCCAAATGTCCGATCCAGGGTTCCGGCAAAACCCTTAAGGTTTGAACTCTGGGGTGCGCGCGAAGTTCTTTCTCTCCTACCGATCCACGCCCTAGCTCTCTAAGATCTCGCGGACAAACTCGACGAACTCACAACACAAGGGACACAAGATTTATACTGGTTCGAGCCACCGTCTTGGTGTAATACCCTACTCCGGTGTGGTGGTGGATTGCCTCTTGGGCTGATGATGAACAGTACAAGGGGAAGAACAGCCTCCTGAGGTTGATGTGTTCTTATGCTTTGAGGGCTTGTGTGGGTGAGATGCCTCTGAATCCGTTCTCTCTACGGTGGTGGCTAATTCTACTTATATAGGCCCTGGTCCTCTCCCCAAATATTGAGCGGGAAGGGAGCCAACAACGGCCAATTTGAAAGGGGACAACTAGTACAGCTTATCCTAACAAAAGTAGTCTTCGCCTGCAAAAGGCTCTGGTGATGACGCCTCCTTGGGCTGCATGGTGACCTCCGTCTTGCCGTCCTGCTGGTCTTTGGTCTCGTTGCACCGATATGGAAACCTTTGCTTGACGCCTCGGTACTCTGTGCCCGCGCTTGCTCCCTGGGCACCAAAGAGGAAATAAGGACGCTGCACGCGCTGGCGCCCGCCTGGTGTCGATCGTCATGGCTCACGTCACAAGAGCCTAGCGAGGTTTGCCTTGCCTTGATCTCTCCGCTCCTCGTGAGCCTGCCTGGCGAGGCTGCTCCTGAGGAGGTCTTGGGTCGTCCGCCTCATGAGGCTTGGTCCCTCGCGAGGGTCTTGAATGCCTTGTTGATGAAGACGGGCCATACGGCCTGCTAGCATAGCCATGCCGTGGGCCGCAGGCAGGCAAGTCTAGGGACCCCCGTTCCCAGAACGCCGACATAATCTTTCACAATTGCTAACGCTCATGTGATATTTATGGGTTCAAAGTTTCGCCTCCCAACCTTTTACTTCAAGGGTAATGTTAATAATAATAATTTATGAAAACCTACATCCAAGTGGATATATATATCCGGATTGCTCCAACACAAAGTTCTTGCCAAAAAGTGTAAAAAGGAAAGGTGATGATCACCATGACTCTTGTATAAGGGTACAAGATAAAAGTAAAAGATAGGCCCTTCGCAGAGGGAAGCAGAGGTTGTCATGCACTTTTATGGTTGGATGCACAAAATCTTAATGCAAAAGAACGTCACTTTATATTGCCTCTTATGATAAAGACCTTTATTATGTAGTCCGTCGCTTTTATTTCTTCCCTATCACAAATTCGTATAAAGCTTATTTTCTTCGCACTAATAGATCATACATATTTAAGGAGCAAATTTTTATTGCATGCACCGATGACAACTTACTTCAATGATCTTACTCAATCAATAGGTAGGTATGGTGGACTCTCATGGAAAAAACTGGGTTAAGGAATATTTGGAAGCACAAGTAGTATCTCTACTTGGTGCAAAGAATTTGGCTAGCATGAGAGGGAAAGGCAAGCTCAACATGTTGGATGACCCAAGACAATATAACGTTTCGGATATAGGAAAACATAACCCATTAAGTTGTCTTCCTTGTCCAACATTAACTTTTTAGCATGTCATATTTTAATGAGTGCTCACAATTACAAAATATGTCCAAGATAGTATATTTATGTGTGAAATATCTCTTCCTTCAATATTCTTTCATGAATTGTTCAAGTGACCAATGCTGCGTTTGCTAACTTTCAATAAGTTTACTACCTATACTTATTATGTGTGAAGTCATTATTCCCCATGTTATAAGCATATGAAATGTATATAAATTCAGATTTATGATATTCAATTCATTCAACCATTTACTCATAGGATATGCGTGAAGCACATGAGTAAATGACAAACTACTCCAAAAAGAATAAGTGAAGTTCATGAATCATTCTATAAATCGAGGAAGGGATATGTCATACTAGCATGGTTCTTAAAGAAAAAGAAAAACACAAAGGACACAAATCATGTGAACAAAACAAAAACCGAGGTATACCGATAATTGTTGAAGAAGAAAGATGGGATGCCAACCAGGGCATCCCTAAGCTTAGATGCTTGAGTATACTTGGAATATTTACTTGGTGTGCCTTGGGCATCCCCAAGCTTGAACTCTTGCCTCTCTTTATTCTTCTCACATCGGTAACTCCTAATTCTTCGAACACTTCATCCACAAAAACTTAACAAAAACTTTGTGAGATCCGTTAGCATACTAAAGCAAATCACTACCTTTAGGTACTGTTGCAAACTCATTCCAATTTCATATTATCACTTTATCTACTATATTCCAACTTCAGCATGGTTCATACCGCCCGATACTACCCATAGATTCATCAAAATAAGCGATCAACACATAAAAAATAGAATCTGTCAAAAACAGGACAGTCCATATTAATCTGGAAGTTTAGCAAACTTATGTAACTCCAAAAAATTGTAAAAAGATATGAAAATTTAAACAATTTGTAAAGAAGTAATGTGCAAAAAGTTTTAGACCCATTTGACTTTTCAGTAAAAAATGTAAATTCACGCGCTATAGCCAAAGTTTCTGTTTTTGTACTGCACATAGTAAACAAGCAATCTGATCATCCTAAAACCAAAGCTTGGCACATTATTTTTATAATACATTGGATATATACAAGGAGATAATTATTTTCAGAGAAGCTTCCATGAAAACTATTACATTGTTCCCGTGAGCATGAACACAAGTGCTCAAGGTCGACCCTCACTTATTCAATGCATAATCTTCCAATCACTTCTCTTATTGAAAAACTTTTTAGGCATGAAAGGCAAGTAATTTTTTTTTGTATTTTCATTCTTTTAATTTTTTTGTATGTTTCACCCACAACTAAATAGAAACAAAAAGGAAAAACAAAATCTACTTAGTGAATAAAGCAAACAATCACACACGAGAATATCAACCCCACGCTATTGCTCCCCGGCAACGGCGCCGGAAAAGAGCTTGATAATCCCCAAGTGCAGGGAATCATCGCAGCAATTCCCAAAGGTGGAAGTGATAAGTATGGAGTGTCAAACCCACAAGGAGCTAAAGGTAAGATCAATAATCTCTCAAGTCCTATCTGCCACTCATACGACTCTACGTACACCGAACATTTGTTTCCAACTAGAAACAAGAAATAAAACTACGTTTTGGGTATGAAGAGGATAACTTTGCATGGTATCGAAGAGCTATAATATAAAAATAGGTTATGTTATCATAAAGTTAGAATATATTAATTAAGTATTATAAATAGCGAGTGTGGAATAATGATGGATCGGTGTGCGGAATTGTCCTAGGCAATTGTTAACAAGGCCGGTAATCACTATTGCAATTTCATATGAGGGAGAAGCATAATGTTTTAGGGTGAAACCCTAGATGGAGATCTTTCACGAATTGGAGGTTAAATCCCCAAGAACACGAAGAACACAAAGAACACAAGAGTGGGGAAATACTCAAATTGACTAGATCCAATCACACATATGCTAGATCCAAGAACACACAACAGGTTACGATGATCCAAGGACAACAAAACAAAGATACAAGGTAACTAGTTCATCCCAATCCTATAAGGAGAGAGGTCTTGATGATCCTATGATGGGGATCCTTCCCAAGATGGGGGCTTGATAACCACTAGAGATCTTCTCCTAGGAGGTCTTGATCTCCTAGAGGAGTGGGTACAAGGAGCAAAGCTCACATAATCATCTCATATACTTTGCTATATATCCTTCTAATGAGCTAGGGAAGAGGTATATATAGTCTAGGGACGAAATAGAGGGAGAGAGGGGTACAAAGGTCCAAAATGACCCTGAAAACATAGACACACTTTTATGGGTCCGGGCACCTAGGGTGCGGAGGACCGGGTACCCGGTCCAGTCAGGGAGGCCGCGGCCAAGTGGCTGTAGGGACCGGGCACCTGGGGGTTGATGCCCAGGCACCCGGGGCGGTGGGGAGCCGGCTGGAGGGGAGGGGCCGGGCACCCGGGGCGGCCGTGCAACTCCCAGCCGGGGGTCCGGACACCCGGGCTACTCAGGGGCGCCACCCAGGGCATGGCCGGGCACCCGGGACTCCAAGGGCCGGGCACCCGGGGTGCACAGCGGGCAGGCCCTGGGCGGTGGCCGAAGGCCCGGGCACCCGGGGGCATGGAGGGTCGGGCACCCGGGGGTCCTAGAGCCTCCGCGGCTTCGCGCTTCTCCCGTCCTTCTTCCTTCCCTTCCTTCATGGGTTCTTGGGTCTCCCTCCGAGAATCTTCATGTGTAGCGACCTGACCCAAAATCGGTCAAATCTCTGTGTCTGTACCATCCCAAGATCATGCTGGTACTCACAGTACATCGATGAAATAATCAAAGTTCAATCACACCTGAATTTATTACACGATTCTCATATAGAGTCTTTATTACAAGAGAATAAATTCGGCTCAAGGCCAACTCATGAGAAATAAACTACTAATTTTGCGGAAGCGTAGAAGATAAAGCGAGTCCATCCGACTCCAAAGGGCAATCGCCAAGCGCGGAGCGTAGCCTCACTCCTGATCGGAATAAATCTCTGCAACATAAGACGTTGCAGCCGTGCAAGTCAGCTTTTTGAATAAGCTGGCAAGTCATGAAGAGAATAACAATAATAAAATTACTAACACTATATGCATTTTGGCTGTGGGGCTCTAAGTTTCATCATTTTGCGAAAAGCCAATTTTCTCCTACTACAGTGGACTTGCTTGCAAATACTACAAAATTGTTGGTAGTTATTGAGATGGTTCCGCCAACCAAAATCTCATTCCCAAATTATTAAGCCATAAACCCCTAAAATTAATTCATTACTTTTAGTGTTGAGATTTCCGAATACTTCCAAGTTCCAGAGGCTCAAATTGTCCGTAACCGGGGACACGGCTAATCGATTAGATCTTTAACTCTGCAGAGGTTTGCGCACTTTACCCGCAAGAATCATTCCCTCCTTTGAAGTCTTCGGACTTCATGGTGTTTGAAGACGGACGAATGAAACAGGGTCTTCCAAAGAGTTCTTCGCTACTGCCGTACCCATCCAATCCTACCGCTCTTCTACATCTCGTAGTACCGCCCAGCCAGCGTCACAACTAGGGTTGACCCAGCCAGAGCCCATAATGGCTTGCGGCTGCACAGCTTAAGCTTCCGGTCAAAGGGCATCCATCCGTCTCTTCGTGGCTGGGTGAAGCTTTCGCAAGATGTCATGGCACTTCTCCATGCATCCCGCCAACCACCGGGTTCTCCAGGTGCCCGTCAACCGTCCTCCACCCAGTAGTGAATTCCGAATGTCCATCTTGATTCTTGTAGTTCATGGGGTTGTCATCATCATTGACTCTCACATCTTACTTATGAATTCACTCAACCAAACCCGTCTACGAGCATAGCAAAATAAACTACTTCGTCCCGGGGTCATGGTAACAAGGGGATTGGTTCATCCTACCACATGATACTACTCAAGAACATAACTTCAAAATTTCAACTACTGCATGCATGGTGGGGTGGTATAATTTCTAATGCACAAAATCATAGGTATTGAAATAACATGATCAAGACTTGCCTTGCTGATGATCCTCGTAAGCTAAAGACTCGTAGTAGCAAGCTTCGCACTCCGGAAACTCTACCGAGACAAACAAATCACAATAAGCATATAGCATATCATCACTTAACACAATAGCAATAGCATCATAACACACCAAAACAAACAAGTCAAAACCCAAAGGAAAACTCAAAGAAAACCAACTCAAAGTTTTCCTACTTCAAACAACTAGAAATAGTTTTAGATAACAAAAAAATTTCTTAACATAACCTAATCTTGGATTTATGTTAACTTAACAGAAAAGAATGCATTAAGCAACTAGGAGCAAAAAGAATCAATTTAAAATCTATTATGAAACTCCTATTAGGCCTAATTCAATTTCTATTAAGAAAATAAAATAAAAGTTTTATTTATTATAAATAAAAGTTCATCCAATTAAGTGACAGAAACTATCCTAGAATAATCAATCACATGTTATAAATAAATTTATTTACTAATTAAAATAATAGGAAAACAGTAGCTAGTTAATTAATTAGGATTAACAAGATTCTGCTTAAAACTATTTTTATTAATCCTAAAATACCCAAATTAATTCCTACGGTTAGGTAATGCCAAAATAAAGTTGGGACAAAAAGAATCATATAAAAATAATTTTCCTAACTCATTTTATGGCAGATTTACTATTCTGACTAAATCTAAAATAAAGCAATTTAATTAGTTTTAACATAGCTAATAATATTTTCTACAGAAACTATAGAAAATTTTCAAACCAACAAAAAAAGAATCACTCAAAAATATTGAGTAGAATGAAAGATATGAATTTTTCAAATCTGGAACTATTCTGCTAAAACAGAAAAACGAAAATAAATGTAAAATGGCCTAATGGGCCTAACCTACGCACTGAGCGTAAGATAACTAAACGGGCCCTATGGTTAAACGAGTCGGGCTGGGCTAAATAAAAAAAAAACCTAACCTAAAACTAAACCGCAACGAACCGGAAATAAAACCGGGTTTTATTTAAAAGAGGATACCTTTGGGTTCTAATCTGACCGCACAAACAAGATCGGACGGGGATGCTCGCTGCTCACCGGCGTTGACGGCGGCGGCGGCTCGGTGGCGAAAAGTCGGACGGCTCCGGTCGTCGGGAGGGCGGCGGAGTAGTCCGGCGGTGCGACGAGGGGGCGTCTGTGGAGTCGGCGAGGCTCGGGAGGTCTAGGGCGACGGCGATGAAAATGGCGGCGACGGGTTCGGCAAGTCCGGTGACGGCGTGAGGGGGAGGAGGGGTTCCATGAGGGGCAAGGGGGGGGTGCGGGGATGGGGCTTTATAGGCGAGGGTCTCACCTTGGCGAGGAGGCAATCGGGAGGATCGAATCCGGATTCGCGGGATCCGCGATCGGCGGCGCGGGCGAGTCGTGGGCGAGGGGTTGACGACGGGGGTGGGGTCCGCCTGCAGAGAGAGAGGGGAGGGGCGAAACGGTGCGGGCGACCGAGCCGGAGCGGTTTCGGGCGAGGGGGTGCGTCGGTTGGCGCTGGGCCGGCTCGGCTGGCTCATTGGTGGCCAAGGGCCGCTGGTGGGCAATTGGGCGATGCTTTGGTGGCGCTGAGGGGGTTTCTTTTTAAATTTATTTTTTAATAAAAACAAAACAGAGATAACTTATAAAATATAAATATTTTATATAGGACATATATATACCAAAATGATCAGGGGAATATTCCCTATCATTTGAACATTTTTCCAAAGGCAAAATCCAAACTTTATAAAAATTCATTTTTTTTTCAAATTCAAATAAAATTCAAATTTGAATACAAAACCTTTGGCATTGTTTTCCTTTGATATTTTTGGAGTGTCATGTTTACTCCTCTCATACTCTTGCTCAAGTATTTATCAGGCATATTTTTTTGAAATGATTCCCACTTGCCAAGTTTGAATTCAAATTCCAAAACTCAAAAACTTCAGAAACTTCAAATGGCACTCAAATTCAAACAGAATGCATAGATGCTTAGCTATAATTGTAAAACATTCCAAATAGGAAATTTGGGATGTTACAAACCTACCCACCTTAAGATGAATCTCGCCCTCGAGATTCGGGTTGGCTAGCAAATAGGTGCGGATGGTCTCGAAGAAGGTCTTCTTCGCGTTCCCAGGTGGCTTCTTCCTCGGAGTGATGGCTCCACAACACCTTGCAAAACTTGATGACCTTGCTGCGGGTGACTCTGCTTGCAGTCTCGAGAATTCGGACGAGTTTCTCCTTATAAGTCAGATCACTGTCAAGTTGTATGGCCTCTAGGGGCACTGTGTCTCTCAACGGAATATCGGCCATGTCGGCATGACACTTCTTCAGCTGAGAAACATGGAAGACATCATGAACTCCGGACAATCCTTCCGGCAATTCCAACTTGTAAGCAACTTCTCCACGACGCTCGAGGATTTTGTAGGGCCAATGAATCGGGTGCTAACTTCCCTTTGACACCAAACCTCTTAATTCCACGAAGTGGTGACACACGAAGATATGCTCGGTCTCCCGCTTCGTAAGTTACTTCCTTGCGCTCTTCGTCGGCATAACTCTTCCGTCTCGATCGAGCTATCTTGAGTCTATCCCGAATCAGCTTGACTTTCTCTTCGAATCTCGATAAGATCGGAACCGAAAAGTGATCGATCTCCAACACCATCCCACAAAGAATGGTGTTCTCGCACCTCCTTCCGTATAGAGCTTCGAAGGGGCCATCTTCAGATGGATTGATAACTGTTGTTGTATGAGAACTCTGCGATGGCAAATTGTCATCCCAGCTAGACCCATTGTCTAGCACACAAGCTCTCAACATGTCCTCCGAATCTGGTTGACTCTCTCGGTCTGTCCATCTGCTCATGGATGAAAAGTTGTGCTGAATTCCAGCCTCGCACCCAAAGTTTCATGCAACTGCTTCCAAAACTTTGAGGTAAATTGTGTTCCTCTATCTGACACGATTTTCCTCGGAACTCCATGCAGACATACGATCCTGGTCATCTATATCTTGGCCAACTTAGCACTGGTATAGGTAGTCTTCACGAAAATGAAGTGAGCTACCTTGGTCAAACGATCAACCACTACCCAGATAGAATCATAACCTGAACGGGTCCTGGGTAATCCTGTGATAAAATCCATTCCAAGTTTTTCCCACTTCCAATCGGGAATCGGCAAAGGTTGAAGTAACCCTGCTGGCTTCTGATGTTCTGCCTTTACTCGTTGACAAACATCGATATCGCTACGCACTCGGCAATATCCTTCTTCATACCGCCCACCGAAACTTTCCTTGAAATCCAGGTACATCTTGGTGTTACCGGGGTGAATCGAGTACGGTGAATCATGAGCCTCCAGAAGAATTAGCTTCCTGAGTTCGGGATCGTTGGGCACATAAATACAATCCTCGAACCATATAGTTCCGTGTTCATCCTTACGGAATCCCTTAGCTTTTCCTTCATTCATTTTCTGCTTTATCTCATCAATTTCCTTGTCCGACTTCTGGGCTTCACGAATCCTTTCGGCCAAAGTGGACTGTACTTCCAGAGTTGCAATATATCCTCTCGGGACTATCTCCAGTCGGAGATCTCTGAGGTCATCGACTAATTCCTGGGGTAATCCTCCTGCTGTAAGAGTATTCACATAACTCTTACGGCTCAAAGCATCTGCTACAACATTAGCTTTACCTGGGTGGTAATGCAATCTCATGTCATAGTCCTTGATTAACTCTAGCCATCTCCTCTCGCTCGAGGTTCAACTCTTCGCTTGAAAATATACTTCAAACTCTTGTGATCTATGTAAACATCACAACGGTTTCCGATAAGGAAATGTCTCCAGGTCTTGAGTGCATGCACTACGGCTGCTAACTCCAAATCATGTGTGGCATAATTCATCTCGTGAGGTCGTAGCTGTCCGGAGGCATAAGCTACAACTTTACCTTCCTGCATGAGTACTCCTCCGAGTCCTTGACGAGAAGCGTAACAATAAACCTAGTATTCCTTGTGTATGTCCGGCAAAATCAGCACTAGGGCTGTAACCAAACGTTTCTTCAATTCCTGAAAACTGGCTTCACAATCCTCGGTCCAAACATACTTGGCTTCCTTCTTCAACAGCTCGGTCATGGGCTTGGCAATCTTCGAGAAGTTCTCAATAAACCTCCGATAATATCCTGCGAGTCCGAGAAAACTGCGGATCTCCTTGACTGAGGTGGGTGACTGCCAATCTGTGACTGATTCAACCTTGGCGGGGTCAACTGCTATACCTTCTCCTGAAATAACATGTCCGAGGAATCCAACTCCCTTCAGCCAAAATTCACATTTGCTGAACTTGGCATACAACCGATGTTCTCAAGTTTCTCGAACTAGACGCAAATGTTCCTTATGCTCTTCCTCGCTCTTGGAGAAAATCAGATATCATCGATGAACACCACGACAAACTTGTCCAGATATTCCATAAATACCTTGTTCATCAAATTCATGAAGTATGCAGGAGCATTAGTCAATCCAAATGACATGACGGTATACTCATATAAACCATACCTGGTGGTGAATGCTGTTTTGAGTATATCCTTTTCACGGATCTTCAACTGATGATACCCTGATCGAAGATCGATCTTGGAGAATACCTTGGCTCCTACTAGCTGATCAAACAAGTCATTAATCATCGGCAGAGGGTACTTGTTCTTGATGGTTACTTCGTTCAACGCACGGTAATCCACAACCATCCTCAAGCTTCCATCCTTCTTCTCTACCAAAAGAACTGGGGCTCCCCAAGGTGATGAGCTTGGCCGAATATATCCTTTCTCCAATAACTCATTAATTTGATCCTTGATCTCTTTCAACTCATTCGGGGCATCCGATAGGGTCTCTTGGATATTGGGGCTGTGCCGGGCAATAACTCAATCAGAAATTCAATGTCCTGTCCGGTGGCATTCTCGTAATTCCTCCGAAACACATCGGAAAGTCTTGCACCATCGGCACTTCCTCCCTGAACAACTCCCGTGAGGGAATGCACCTGATTCTTCATCTGCTACGCTGGATACATACTTGATCCTCTTCGCCCGGGGTGGTGAGCGAATAGACTTCTTGGCGCAGTCTATGTTTCCTTCAAACTTCGTCAACCAATCCATGCCTAGGATTACATCCAAGGTCCGGGTTTCCAACACTATGAGGTCTGTGGGAAATTTATGGTTCCCGATGTTGAGGGTTGCATGACAGCCTAAGCCCGCCATCATTTCTCCTCCTCGCGAACCGACGCGAAGGGGCTTCTAAGGGTTTTAGTGGGCAACCCGTATTTTTCCACAACTACCCTTGATATGAATGAATGCGTTGCACCGTAATCAAAGAGTACCAAAACTGAACGTGAATTCAATAAAACTTACCAACCACGATTGTCCGGCTGATCATAGACGCCCTCCACGCCAATGTGGTTCACCCGAGCACGAGGAAAGGGTTGGGCTTCTTCGCTGAGCTTCCATTGCCGCTTCCATTCCTCCGCTTGGCCTCCGGCAGTCGGTGGCATAGTTCCCTGTCTTCTGGCACTTGAAGCAGGTGATGTGCCTCAGATCCTTCGGAGTCGGGGCAGAACAATGCTGGTTCCCATTACCGTTTCCATTGCCATTGCCATTGCCTGACCTGTTGTCCTGGCTGCGGTTGTTCCCATTGCCTCCATGGTTATGTCCTCCATGGTTGTGATGGATATGTCCTCCTGAGTATGGGGCATAACGGGCTTCGCTGAGCTCCCGAGTTGTGCTTCCCTGGCTGTACTTCCGCTATGCTTTCAATCTGCTGCTGCTTGCCTTCAAGTCGATGGCCTTGTCTACCAGCTGCTTGGTAGTTGGCAAAGTAGCCACCATAAGCTGCATTCCCAGCTCGTCATTGAGTCCCTCGAGAAACTTCTCCTGCTTTGCGGCATCTGTGGCCACATCATCCGGGGCATAACGAGCTAGCTTGCTGAACTCATCCACGTCCTGTGCCACAGTACGGTTCCCCTGGCGTAAGTTGCGGAACTCACGCTTCTTCGTGCTCATGGCTCCAGCTGAAACATGAGCGGTGCGGAAAGCTCGCTGAACTGATCCCATGTGATGGTGCCGATGGGATAAGTGGTGGTGTAGTTCTCCACCAAGAAGCTGCAGGTCCATCAAGTTGATGTCGGCAAAGCGCACCTTCTCTGCATCGTGCTCCCAACAGTGATTAACTCTCTTCCGATCTTGCGGAGCCAATCGCCGCCACAATCGCCTCGGTCTGCTAGAGAACACCGGCGGATTCAGCCTCAGGAATCGAGTCAAGTTGTCAACAGGGGGTGGTGGTGGTGGCGGTGGATTGTTGTTGTTGTTCTGATTCTGGATGAGCATCTGCATAATGGCATTCTGCTGCTGGAGCAGCTGGGTGAGCTCCGGCGGGAAGTTGAGACCGGGGTCACGTCTCGGAGGCATCTGGTATTTTTGGGGTGGATGAGACAATTAGAATAGAACAATGGTCAAATGAGAAATAACACTACCCATATGAATGCACAAACATAATCACACCAATCATTTATTCATTCCACTCAAACATGGTTCAATCTCGATTACAAAAGCTCATGACTAATCAAAAATATCGGCCTAACTGATCGATTTAAAAAGTAAAATATCATGGTGGTCGACTAAAAGTCTTCATCAATAATCCTTGTGTCCTCCGTGCGATGTCCTCTGTTGTGGCGCCTCCTCTTGCGGCTTCCTCCAAAGGAACTCCTTCATAGTCCTGATCATTGCTCACGAGGGGTCCATCATCTCCACTCGGAAAAAGGTCCTCTCCCAAGTCCATCTTTTCCTCAATTGCGGCAAGCTTCATCTTCAGGTCGTCGACTGTCTCCATGAAGTCCGCGATTTCTTCCTCATGGTTAAGGAAGTCTGCGTGTGCCTTCTCCTCCAGTTCCAGTTCACGGAACAATAGCCTCCTGTGTGCCTTCGAGTTACGGCGAGTCTGGATCTCCCGTTTCCTGAGGAGACACTCCACGTCCTGGATATACGAGAGAGTGGAGTCGTCCTCTACGGTACGGATGATATCTCCATTCCGTGCTCTGCGAGAAACCATGGCGAGGTCTGATGGATCAAGCTCAGCCCTATACTCCTCTCGGAGATGTCCAAGGTCTCGATAGATCACCATGTCCCTTTCGATGATCCAGTTGAAGTCGTTGAACTCAAAGTCAATAGGCTCCGTGTGTCCTCCGAAGGTTCTCCCTGGAATATGCACCTCAATCCTGTAGCGGGTGTCCGTCGGAAGTGCATTGGTTGGCTTCCCGGTGATCGAGGGTAGAGCAATCTTCAGCTTCTTCACCATCTGGACCAGCTTCCTGCCGAAGGGCATCGTCTCATCGGGCTGGCAAAACTCCGGGAGCAAAACTGGGGTGAACTCGACGGGCATCTAGAATGTTGAAAATCGGAGAGGAGTCAGAATTGAGCAGGGGAGAATTACGGAATGATAAGGATACAAAGTAAATGGTCTCTTCCTATGGCTTTCCGATCCTAGGGGTTACGATCCTACGGTCAGCCTGTGCCCTGATACCATCTCTGTAGCGACCTGACCCAAAATCGGTCAAATCTCTGTGTCTGTACCATCCCAAGATCATGCTGGTACTCATAGTACATCGATGAAATAATCAAAGTTCAATCACACCTGAATTTATTACACGATTCTCATATAGAGTCTTTATTACAAGAGAATAAATTCGGCTCAAGGCCAACTCATGAGAAATAAACTACTAATGCTGCGGAAGCGTAGAAGATAAAGCGAGTCCATCCGACTCCAAAGGGCAATCGCCAAGCGCGGAGCGTAGCCTCACTCCTGATCGGAATAAATCTCTGCAACATAAGACGTTGCAGTCGTGCAGGTCAGCTTTTTGAATAAGCTGGCAAGTCATGAAGAGAATAACAATAATAAAATTACTAACACTATATGCATTTTGGCTGTGGGGCTCTAAGTTTCATCATTTTGCGAAAAGCCAATTTTCTCCTACTACAGTGGACTTGCTTGCAAATACTACAAAATTGTTGGTAGTTATTGAGATGGTTCCGCCAACCAAACTCTCATTCCCAAATTATTAAGCCATAAACCCCTCAAATTAATTCATTAGTTTTAGTGTTGAGATTTCCGAATACTTCCAAGTTCCAGAGGCTCAAATTGTCCGTAACCGGGGACACGGCTAATCGATTAGATCTTTAACTCTGCAGAGGTTTGCGCACTTTACCCGCAAGAATCATTCCCTCCTTTGAAGTCTTCGGACTTCATGGTGTTTGAAGACGGGACGAATGAAACAGGGTCTTCCAAAGAGTTCTTCTGGCTACTGCCGGTACCCATCCAATCCTACCGTTCTTCTACATCTCGTAGTACCGTCCAACCAGCGTCACAACTAGGGTTGACCTAGCCAGAGCCCATAATGGTTTGCGGCTGCACAGGTAAGCTTCCGGTCAAAGGGGCATCCATCCGTCTCTTTGTGGTTGGGTGAAGCTTTCCGCAAGATGTCATGGCACTTCTCCATGCATCCCGGCCAACCACTGGGTTCTCCAGGGTGCCCGTCAACCGTCCTCCACCCAGTAGTGAATTCCGAATGTCCATCTTGATTCTTGTAGTTCATGGGGTTGTCATCATCATTGACTCTCACATCTTACTTATGAATTCACTCAACCAAACCCGTCTACGAGCATAGCAAAATAAACTACTTCGTCCCGGGGTCATGGTAACAAGGGGATTGGTTCATCCTACCACATGATACTACTCAAGAACATAACTTCAAAATTTCAACTACTGCATGCATGGTGGGGTGGTATAATTTCTAATGCACAAAATCATAGGTATTGAAATAACATGATCAAGACTTGCCTTGCTGATGATCCTCGTAAGCTAAAGACTCGTAGTAGCAAGCTTCGCACTCCGGAAACTCTACCGAGACAAACAAATCACAATAAGCATATAGCATATCATCACTTAACACAATAGCAATAGCATCATAACACACCAAAACAAACAAGTCAAAACCCAAAGGAAAACTCAAAGAAAACCAACTCAAAGTTTTCCTACATCAAACAACTAGAAATAGTTTTATATAACAAAAAAATTTCTTAACATAACCTAATCTTGGATTTATGTTAACTTAACAGAAAAGAATGCATTAAGCAACTAGGAGCAAAAAGAATCAATTTAAAATCTATTATGAAACTCCTATTAGGCCTAATTCAATTTCTATTAAGAAAATAAAATAAAAGTTTTATTTATTATAAATAAAAGTTCATCCTATTAAGTGACAGAAACTATCCTAGAATAATCAATCACATGTTATAAATAAATTTATTTACTAATTAAAATAATAGGAAAACAGTAGCTAGTTAATTAATTAGGATTAACAAGATTCTGCTTAAAACTATTTTTTTATTAATCCTAAAATACCCAAATTAATTCCTACGGTTAGGTAATGTCAAAATAAAGTTGGGACAGAAAGAATCATATAAAAATAATTTTCCTAACTCATTTTATGGCAGATTTACTATTCTGACTAAATCTAAAATAAAGCAATTTTAATTAGTTTTAACATAGCTAGTAATATTTTCTACAGAAACTATACAAAATTTTCAAACCAACAAAAAAAGAATCACTCAAAAATATTGAGTAGAATAAAAGATATGAATTTTTCAAATCTGGAACTATTCTGCTAAAACAGAAAAACGAAAATAAATGAAAAATGGCCTAATGGGCCTAACCTATGCACTGAGCGTAATATAACTAAACGGGCCCTATGGTTAAACGAGTCGGGCCGGGCTAAATAAAAAAAAACCTAACCTAAAACTAAACCGCAACGAACCGGAAATAAAACTGGGTTTTATTGAAAAGAGGATACCCCTTCGGGGTTCTAGTCTGGACCGCACAAACAAGATCGGACGGGGATGCTCGCGGCTCACCGGCGTTGGACGGCGGCGACGGCTCGGTGGCGAGTGCGTCGACGGCTCCGGTCGTCGGGGTGGGCGGCGGAGTAGTCCGGCGGGTGCGGGGCGACGAGGGGGGGCGTCTGGTGGAGTCGGCGAGGCTCGGGGAGGTCTAGGGCGACGGCGGCGATGAAAATGGCGGCGACGGGTTCGGAAAGTCCGCGACGGCGTGAGGGGGGAGGAGGGTTCCGCGAGGGGCAAGGGGGGGGGTGCGGGGAGGGGCTTTATAGGCGGGGTCTCACCTTGGCGAGGGAGGCAATCGGGAGGATCGAATCCGGATTCGCGGGATCCGCGATCGGCGGCGCGCGGCGAAGTCGTGGGCGAGGGGTTGATGACGGGGTGGGGTCCGCCTGCAGAGAGAGAGGGAGGGGCGAACGGTGCGGCGACCGAGCCGGAGCGGTTTCAGGCGAGGTGCGTCGATTAGCGCTGGGCAGCTCGGTGGCTCATTGGTCAATTGGCGGCCGTGCCGCTGGTGGGCCGGTGGGCGATGGCTGGCTGGCGCTGAGGGGGGTTTCCTTTTTAAATTTATTTTTAATAAAAATAAAAACAGAGATAACTTATAAAATATAAGTATTTTATATAGGACATATATATACCAAAATGATCAGGGGAATATTCCCTATCATTTGAACATTTTTCCAAAGGCAAAATCCAAACTTTATAAAAATTCATTTTTTTTTCAAATTCAAATAAAATTCAAATTTGAATACAAAACCTTTGGCATTGTTTTCCTCTGATATTTTTGGAGTGTCATGTTTACTCCTCTCATACTCTTGCTCAAGTATTTATCAGGCATATTTTTTTGAAATGATTCCCACTTGCCAAGTTTGAATTCAAATTCCAAAACTCAAAAACTTCACAAAATTCAAATGGCACTCAAATTCAAACAGAATGCATAGATGCTTACCTATAATTGTAAAACATTCCAAATTGGAAATTTGGGATGTTACATCATGTACTTCTTCTTGGTACCTAAGAGTGCATATAGTTTCCATTTGAGGTAGAATCCGACTCTCGTGTGAATCCAAATGAAACTTGAAGAGGAAAGAGTTCACCTCGGTTCCTACAGCGCGTGTGCGAGCTCCTATTGCAGGTCCTCTCTGTGCTTGCGGTGTTGGTGTGACCTCCATGGGGATGGTCAAGGGATGCTTCGCATCATCCCCCCCCCCTTGGGAGAGATCCGTCCGCGGATCATGATCTTCATCACCATGGGAAAGAGAAGGCGTCGTCGTGTAGAAGTGGACGACCACTAAGCACGTATCATGTTGAAGCTCGAAATGGGCACTCTCCAATGTCACACCATCTTGTGATTCCTTCAAAAGGAGCAAACATAACAAGCACTTGGAAAAACAAATGTGGTTGTCATTAGAGCAAAACCAAGCATTCGAGAGGCGATTAACCCAACAAGTGTTATCCTCAAGCATAGCATATGGTTTGACAAAGACGTGTGGCATGACATTTAAGCATCTAAATTGAGCACGTGGAAAAGCATCATGGAAACAATCATGCAAAGGTGAGGTAAAGGTGCTAATATGTTGGAAAAGTATACAAGCATCTACCTCAGTGTCATAGCAAGCATGCATAAATTGCTCAACAAATGTTCTATGGTATGCATATGAACCATTCACAACACCAAATAAGAGAAGATGTCTAAACACATGGAGTAAGTGCAAGACAATCCGAGCATAAAGTGCATATGGTGTATTGAAAATCGTGTGGCACTCAACACAATAGAAAGAGCAATTGTTCATCATGTGTGAGGCAATCAAATCAATCATGTGACAAGCAATGGGACATGGCATATGTGAAGTAATGACATTGCTGCAACCAAACATATGATAGGAGCAAGTAATCCAAGAATTGGATGCAACATGAGAAAGCATAGAAATCAAGTTGTGCAAACTAGTGGAGCGAAGATGCAACACACTAGAGGAAATCATGGCAATCATGTCATGTGAGCAAATAATAGGTATAGGTAATGCACATGACATATCACAAGCACGAACACAAAGCAAGATCAAAGTATCATCGTAGGAATGTGGCATAATTGGAACATGGAAATAACAAGCAACATCTCCACCAAGCTTGCAAATACACATACTAGTAGTAGAATCAATCATCATGTGTAATGCAAAGCATGGGTTACAAATACATGGCAAAGGCATAGGAATAAGCCTATCATGCAAAGTGAACATGGCAAGATGGGCATATGATATGTAATGGACGATAACCCATAACCATGCGAGAGCCATGTAGAAGAAATGCGCAAAGAGAGCGTTGGGAATGACAATCCACGGTATCCCAAGTCATCATTACTCTCTATAGCTCGTTTCGTCAACTCATGGGATTGCGAGGTTGATGAGGTAGAATGTGTACCTATGCAAAAGAGACACAAACCAAAGAAATTGTGCGCGTGGTAAATTTACACATCATCCATCATGATGTGTATGTGCATGTGTGAGTTAGCACAAGATAAGCATTGTTCAAAGAAATTTGATACATGGTATAAGAACATGTCATCCATCATGAATGAATAGTTATTGTGTATGACACGATGAGGACCCACATTGAGAAAGCAAGTATATGGCACATCAATAGCATAGTCACTACGATGAGATTGCAAATATGACATATTGTTGATCTCATGCATAGCCTATGACAAGGCAAGCGGATAGTCAAACATGATTTGACCAATAGGATTTTCACATGATATCCTATGGAGAGGAGCATCACGACTAGGAAACTCAACATGCTCATCATCATATTCATCATAAATTGGTAAGTCATGACATGAGGAAGTCACACTAGCATGAAGCATGGCAATAGGTGAGGTGTCGAAGACCAAGTCGTGGTCATCTTCATCTTGATGGAACCATGTGGGGGGTGCATCATCGTCCACCATGGACATCGTCTTGTCCAAAGGAAGGACGAAGTCGTTGAGAATCGGCGCGTCATCATATATGGGACCTATCACCAAATGAGAAGACACAATAGAGGTAGAGGTTAAGTTGTTAGAAATCGAAATGACCTCACTCTCTCTATGTGGTGGTCGCTCACTCACTCCCTCAAGGTAGGTGCACTCAACGCCACATATGGTGTAGTCACTCATCTCACTCAAGTGGTGGGGGTTGTAGCTCTCCTCACATGGGAATTGTGCCAACTCATCGTATATGGGGCTAGTGGTGAAGTCACTCTCACTCTCAATATGGTGGCACAAGTCACTCGAGTCACCATACTTCATCGTGGTCGAAGGGAAAATCCCATGCTCAACCATCTTGTAGTCGTCGCCGTGGATGAAGGCCGAAGATGGCACATCGTCACTCTCATCGTGGATGAAGGCCGAAGATGGCACAACATCACTCTCGCCATGGATGAAGGCCAATGTAGGCGTACTCGTCATAAGTAGGCGAAGATGCCGTACGTCCAAAGGGAAGATGCCTTGAGAACACTTGGCGAAGATGCCGAAGTGGTGGTAGTAGTCGTAGCTTGCTCGTGGTGGTGCTCGTCTCTCGGTCTTCTCTTGTGCTCATGTTGGTTTTCTAGACGGTGCCGCGTGGTACTTGCACCTTGTGGCCGTTCCGAAGACTTGCGACTTGAGCATCTCCGCCTTGAAGATGACGAAGAGGAAGAAGACTTGTAGTTAGCCCACACATATCGGATGTCATCCAATTGTGTATCCAACTTGGCGTCGATGTAGTCCCTTGTCCATGCTTCACATTGGTGAATGTCGACAGTGAGTCGCTCAATGCGTCGCATTGCTCGTTGTAGTCCGAAGATGGGTGTTTTGGTGATGTAGTTGTTCGCATTGTCGTTTTCGTGGAAGACCGGAGATGAAATGCCTTGCCTATCCATCACAAGACTCAAGCAAATGTGAGTGGAAGAAAGGAAAGAACTAGACCAAATGTACCTTTCCAATGTTGAAGATGGATCAATGATCACTCAATAATGTATCAAGGAAATAGCACAATTGGTACCGGATCTTGTCAATTCTCACACCTACACAAGTAAGGCTTATGGTGGAGCTCGGTGAGGATAGTGGCAATGCAAAATGTTAGAAAGAGTCAATAATGTTGGAAAAGATTCACAAATTCGCAAGTGAAACAAGTAGACCAATAGCAATATGTGGCACACGGAAACACACACACAGATAGATAAATTGGGTCGTGCAACCAAGGAATGAGCACAAAATGTGGAATCCAAGGAAAACGCTCGTGTTGCACAACTCAAGAGAGACGCTAGCATGATTGCTCAATAGGCGGATACGACACTTGTGCACAACCTATAAGATGCAAAATGTATGAGATTTCTATCACAAGTATTTTGTATATGTATGATGTTCCAGTGTTTCGCACACGATGATCCAAGATGATCAATATGGTAGTATGGTATGCAATGTGGCGATGCTATGGCTCTTGCTTACACGCTCTTTGCTCTCTTTTCCTTTTTGCTTAAAAGCTTATTCTGTCTCTCTTTTTTATATATGGCCACTATGCGAAATGCACAAACCAAGATAGCAATTTTGTATATGCGGGAACAATCTTGTGACACAAGAGATGATATGATACCAGGATGATACCAATATGATATGGTATGTATGCAATGGAAGGTGCGGATCACTAATGTGCACAAGTAATGTTGCTGGCAATACTCAAAGGCTAGTCTCGATAGGCAAGTGACACAAAATGGGCTAAGGGGTTAACAATGTAATGGCAAGAATGTACAAAGATGGGATACCATGATACCAAGATGATATAGATGTTACCGTTCTTGCTTACGGTTAGGGTGTCAAAATGGCGAAGTGGTCGATGTTGAAGACGACCTCGTGGCGATGATGAGTGACAGTGTTCTTGATGAAGATACCAATATGATGTAGACCCATCCCTAAGTACCTGAAGCACCTTAGGAAGCGGTAAAAACCGCAAACTCAAAATCTCAAAGGAGAATGTCAAATGGTGGTAGCGGGGTGCGTAGGTGGTTCCGGAGTTAGCAATGCGGAAGTAGTGGTGGTGGTTGATGACGAAGAGACTGTCCCTAAGTAGCCGAAACATCTTAGGAGACTCAAGTCACCCCTCAAGCAACCACAAATGTTATATGGAGCAAAAATGGGTTAGGTTGCGGAAATCCATGGTGGTTTCGCGGATGATATATGGTGGATGGCCTATGCAAAGATGCCAAAATGCCAAATTTTTTATGGAGTCAAATGTTGTTGTAACCTATCTAGATTGATGGGGGATGTCAATAGCTACTCAACGAGCTAAAGAACGTCAAAATCGGACTCCGGGAGCGAAAGTTATGGCCGAAACGGTTTTTGTCGGTGAGCTGAAACTGGGAGGTGCGTGTGCCCGGGGTGGAAGGTGCGGGCACCCGGGGTGGTCCGAGGCAAACAGTCCGGGGGTGCGGGTGCCCGAGGACTGGGGTGCGGGAACCCGGGGTGGTCAGCGGTGTTGCACGGGGTGCTCCGGGTGCCCGGGGGTCGCGGATTTGGGCGGAAAATCATGGAGAAATGGAAGAAATTGGTGGATTTCGTGGAGGAAAAGGTGGAGATGGATGGGGGAAAGGCTAGATCCACTTGAAACCAAGCAAATCCATGGATAAAATACAACAAAACCTCATCAAACCAACAAATCAAAAAAAATGGGGCTAATTTTGGTGGGGAATTTTTGAAACTGGGGAAGAACACAACAAAATTAGGCTAGAGAACAAGATGGGGGCCTCCAATTTCGTGAGAAACCATGGCTCATGATACTAATATGTGAATCAACCTTGCTCATGATACCAAGATGTTGTAGGGTGAAACCCTAGATGGATATGTTTCATGAATTGGAGGGTAAATCCCCAAGAACATGAAAAACACGAAGAACACAAGAGAGGGGAGACACTCAAATTGACTAGATCCAATCACACAAATGCTAGATCCAAGAACACAAAAGAGGTCACAATGATCCAAGGACAACAAAAGAAAGATACAAGGTAACTAGTCCATCTCAATCCTATGAGGAGGGAGGTCTTGATGATCCTATGATGGGGATCCTTCCCAAGATGGGGGCTTGATATCCACTAGGGATCTTTTCCTAGGAGGTCTTGATCTCCTAGAGGAGTGGGTACAAGGAGCAAAGCTCACATAATCATTTCATATACTTTGCTATACTTCAAATGAGATAGGGAAGAGGTATATATAGTCTAGGGACAAAATAGAGGGAGAGGGAGGTACAAAGGTCCAAAATGACCCTGAAAATGTAGACACACTCGGACGGGTCCGGGCACCCGGGGTGCGGAGGACCGGGCACCCGGTCCGGTCAGGGAGGCCGCGGCCAAGTGGGTGTAGGGCCTGGGCACCTGGAGCGGTGGGGAGCCGGCTGGAGGGGAGGGGCGGGGCACCTGGGGTTGATGGCCCGGGCACCCTGGGCGGCGGTACAACTCCCAGCCGGGGGGCAGGGCACCCGGGGCCAGTTGGCCGGGCACCCGGGCTGCTCAGGGGCGCCACCCAGGCCAGGGCCGGGCACGCGGGGCTCCAAGGGCTGGGCACCCGGGGTGCACAATGGGCAGGCCTTGGTGATGGCCGAACGCCCGGGCACCCGAGGGCATGGAGGGCCGGGCACCCATGGGTCCTAGAGCCTTCGTGGCTTCGCGCTTCTCGCGTCCTTCTTCCTTCCCTTCCTTCATGGGTGCTTGTGTCTCCCTCTGAGGTTCTTCATGGACTTCTTCTTGGTACCTAAGAGTGCATATAGTTTCCATTTGAGGTAGAATCCGACTCTCGTGTCAATCCGAATGAAACTTGAAGAGGAAAGAGTTCACCTCGGTTCCGACGGCGCGTGTGCGGGATCTCGTCGTAGGTCCTCTCTGTGCTTGCGGTGTCGGTGTGACGTCCATGGGGATGGTCAACGGATGCTCCGCATCACATAAGCTAACATACTTTCTCTTCTTGGATCATATGCACTTATGATTGGAACTCTAGCAAGCATCCGCACCTACTAAAGATCATTAAGGTAAAACCCAACCATAGCATTAACATATCAAGTCCCCTTTATCCCATACGCAACAACCCCCTTACTCGGGTTTATGCTTCTGACACTCAAGAAACCCACTATAAGCGAATCATTAACATATTGCAACACCCTACAGCAGGAATCCCTCACGCTTGCGCGACACGGAGGGCACAATAGGACAGCACCAAAATAAAACATACAACTCATACCAATCTAGATCATCAGTCAACCCAAAGACAAAGGATATCTACTCAAAACATCATAGGATGGCAACACATCATTGGATCATAATATGTGGCATAAAGCACCATGTTCAAGATTACTAGGTTGAGCATCATCATGAACATTATCATTAACATTTCCACTAGGTTCATGTTCATTACAGATTGTGTTTCAAATCGGACATAGAGATATCATTTGGATTCTCGGTGGTTCAACAACAGGTTCACTAGAAGTTTGCACAGTTCTATCATTTTCTTTTCTTCCTCTTAGAAGAACTAGGTACATCAACATTATTTCTCCGAGAATCTTGCTCGATTCTCTTAGGGTGGCCTTCAGGATACAAAGGTTCCTGAGTCATTCTACCAGTTCTAGTAGCCACTCTAAGAGCATAATCATTTTCTTACTATTCATTTCATTAAGCACTTCTTTTGAGCTTTAAGTACTTGTTCTACTTGAGTGGTAACCATAGAAGCATGTTTGCTAACAAGTTTAAGTTCACCTCTAATATTAGCCATATAATCACTCAAGCATTTAATCATAAAGGTATTCTGTTTTAATTGTCTACCAAAATAAGCATTAAAGTCATCCTGCTTAAACATAAAGTTATCAAACTCATCCAAGCACTGACTAGCAATTTTAGTAGGAGGGACTTCAACTTTATCATATCTATAGAGAGAATTTACCTTTACTACCTGTGTCGGGATATCGGGAGGTTCTTCAGTAAATAAGTAATTGAGATCATATACTTCTTCAACAGGCGGTGAATTAAGACCATGTATTTCTTCAATAGGAGGTAAATTCTTAACATCTTCAGCTTTAATACCTTTTTCTTTCATAGATTTCTTTGCCTCTTGCATATCTTCGGGACTGAGAAATAGAACACCTCTCTTCTATTGGAGATATGCCCTAGAGGCAATCATGTATGATGATATTTCCTATGTGTTTATGAATAAAGATAGTCCTTGGACATTATCAATGATGTGTATCAGCAAGTACGTGACTTGTTTGTGGGACTATGCATTGTATGATAACTGTCCTAAAAGGTCCCTAGTCGAAAGGGCTGTGTGGACACGTAGCCGACTAGACTAGCATATGACACGGTTGATGGCTTGGTCTCACTAGCCATGGATCATTGGATGCTAACCGGATAATATGGACTTGGAAAGGTCTGGTCGGATTTGACGTAGTCGGATCCGAGTCGAGATAAGGTCCGAGTCGGACAGACCCAACTATGAGACGCAGAAATATGTCATCTGTGAGTCTCTAGTACAACATATGTTCTATGTCCTAAGACCTGAGCTGACGCATGTACTCGGGATGGTGACAGACTTGCTTTGGGCCGACCAAACGCTACTCCGTGACTGGGTAGTTACAAAGGTAGGTTTCGGGTTTGTCCAGTCCCATGCTGCGAGACATGGTCGAGCAAGATGGGATTTGCCCCTCCGATCAGGAGAGATATACTCTGGACCCCTCGTGTGATCCGACCAGGATCAGCATGGCCATGCGACAAGGATTATGAGATAATCCGGATTGTGGTCGGCATCACTGGAATGAGAAAGAGGTCGGGCTAGCACAAGGATGACAGTCTCGCCTTGAGCCCGACAACATATATCGTGTGGAAAGGGAACAGAAGTGTGACACGTTGTACAGGTTCGCCTAACCAGCTTCATAGTCTGCTTGGTGGTCGGCACGCCTTGCTAGAGGCTTCTACCAACCTTGCAGGTCGGAGGTGATCCGAACGGTGACCAAGCCGACTTGAACCTAGGGGGTCGCGCGCTTAAGGGAAGGAACCTACGAGGTCGGTTCATAGGACACTGGTCGGATGTGATCCGAACTGGACTAGGAACGTGACCGAGTAGACTTTGGGCTTTAGGGTCCACGCGAGGCCCAAGTGTTGAGCCCGCGACGGACGCCTATATAAAGTGGAGGTGCAGCACACTCATGCGGTTGATCGCTTCGGCGTTGCGACTAGGGTTTGCATGTGTTGCGAATAGCTACCTCCACTCGCCGCCGACTGTGTGATCGGACCTAGCAGTCCGCCGCACGGTGTTCCTCCTGCACGCGCAGATACCATTAGAGGCGGTGCACTTGCGCCGCTCCGGCGAACTCGTACGTGGGATCGGACGACCGGCTGTTCGAGGGAGATCGGACGCGGAGGAGACGATCCAAGCGGATGCACTGCCTCAACTCTTCTTCCACTTCACGGCACTGCGCGTCTAGTGGTAACGAACTGTGATCCATCTCCCGTAGCATGTTCCTGGATGTTCTGCGCGTAGGAAATTGTAATTTGCAGTCGACGCACCCTACCATAGAACCCAACAGTGGTATCAGAGCCTCTGTTATAGGATTTGGATTCAGATCGTATGCATATTAGATATGCGGAGGCGGCAGATGAGATCTGTTGTCCTTGAAGAGATCGGCTATGTGCATGGTTGATGTGATCAACTGCACATGGGGATCGTTGAGGCTATGTTTTCTGTCAATCGAGATCGATCAGGTCGTGACACGATCTACCCCTACCGGTCGGTCATCCGCCATTGGGGTTAAAAGTGAAACGTAAATCCGAATCGGATTCGCGATGATCGATAAGACCGGTCAGATCAGAAAATTCGGCGTGAACGGAGTTCAGATGTGATCTGTGACCAAACCGGACCGTCGTGTGCATAGCGCCGTGTATTTCGTACCCGACACACAAACCGGTAGAATGCGATTCTATGCATAACTTTGTTTTGCAGGTTTGATGTGAATAGTATGGCTCATGTGTATGTGATGCATGTGTGTAATTTATACATGGCCTGCGTGTCATGTTTGTCAGCCGGCAGGAGCCAAAGTGCTGTCATTATATTGTATAACGACCTGCGTGTTGACTTGTGACTCTATGTAAAATTCATTACTAGTTGTAGTAGTTGGATAATAGAGATCAGGTTGGTGGCTTGGCATCCCGGCGTGACAAACCAGATGGAGTTCGTAGATGGTCATCGGAGTTGGAGCCGACCTGGAAGAACGTCCATGAAGGAGCCATACTATTTCACAATATGTGTTATTTGTGATTGTTATGCTTCTTTGTTTCTATGCATGTTAGAATGGTAGAAAGATCCCTCATGAATATCAAGCGAATTTCCATCCCCGATGTTGCACCTTCGCACGTCAAGTACGTCTAGCAGTGGGCTCATAAAATTGCGGTGCTGCTGGGTGTCCTTGAACTGAAGGGTTCGTGTCGGACATGGACATGCACTGCATCAGGTTAACTTGACAAGGCTATCAAAACGTTTTTGGGCCTTGTGGCAAATAAGGTTGGGAGCCGGGGTATGAGATACCTTCCTAACCGACAGAAGTCGTATAGAGATACGATTAGCAAGGAGTTGCTTACCGGATAGGTATGTTGGCTAGCAGTGATGCTAAAGCTCACTAGTCGCATGCGCTAGTTGGATCCTGAATCACTGAGAGTTTGCGGAGGGATGCTGACTTCAGTGGGAGTATTTCTTTTTAGGCTAGAATTACTCTACATAAACACATTGCTTAGTGATTGCATGTTTTCTGTTGTAGATCAATGGCACCACCTGCTCAACCCAACTTTGCATTGAAATAAATTCTGGAAAAGGATAAACAGAATGGAACAAACTTTACCACCTGGTATAGAAATCTGAGAATTGTTCTCAAGCATGATAAAAAGGAACATGTTCTAGAGGATCCACTTCCAGAGGAACCTGCCGATAATGCTAGTGCCACAGCTAAGAATGCCTACCACAAACTCGTTGATGAATCAACGGAGATCAGCTGTCTGATGCTGGCTTGTATGGAGCCCGATTTGCAACAGCATTTCGATAATGTTGAGGCTTACGATATGATCGAGAGTCTCAAGAGCATGTTTCAGACACAGGCTAGGACCGAAAGGTTCAACGTCTGGCGATCCTTGATGGATTGCAAGGAAGGTGATCCACTGAGCCCACATGTGATCAAGATGATCGGATATGTGAAAGCTTCGGATCGTTTGGGCTTCCCGCTCTTGGATGAGCTGGCTACTGATGCTGTTCTGGGTTCTCTTCCGCCCAGCTATGGGACGTTCATCTCGAACTATCATATGCATGGCATGGATAAGAAGCTCACTGAATTGCATGGGATGCTCAAAGTGGCGAGCAGGATATTAAGAAAGGCACGCATCAAGTGTTGATGGTGCGAAATCGGCTAAGTTCAAGAAGAGTTGGTCCAAGAAAAAGGCTAAGGGAAAGGGCACGGAGATGGTAACCTCTACCGCTGCGCCGAAGTCTGGACCGAACTCGAAGACCGTTTGCTTTCACTGCAAGGAGACCGGTCACTTGGAAGAGGAACTGTAGCAAGTGGCTTGCGAGCATGGCAAGAAGGCGGAAATGCTTCTTCGTGCAAAGGTACACTTGTTGCATATGTTATAGACATTTACCTTGCTGACATACGTAGTAGCTCTTGGGTATTTGATACCGGATCGGTTGTTCATATTTGCAACTCGATGCAGGGCTGGTAAGAACTAGGCGTGTGGCACAAGGGAGATTGACATCGTGGTCGGCAACAAAGCAAGAGTTGCTGCGTTGGAGGTCGGCACGATGCAGCTCCAGCTTCCTTTCGGATTCATAATGGAATTGAATAATTGTTATTACATTACTGCACTTAGTCGGAACATTATTTCTGCCTCATGTTTGATGAGTCAAGGTTATGAATTCAATTTAAAGGACAATGGTTGTTTGATATTTTTGAATGGTATGTTCCACGGCTATGCACCCATTGTTGATGGGCTATTTATATTGAATCTAGAACAGGAACCGGTCTATAACGTGAATGTCAAGAGGCATAAGCCTAATGAGATAAATCCGACATACTTCTGGCATTGCCGGCTTGGACACATTAGTCTGAAACGCATGAAGAAGCTCCATGATGATGGGCTCCTAACTTCGTCTGACTTCGGGTCGTTCGAGACATGTGAATCATGCTTGCTCGGCAAGATGACTAAGTCTCCTTTCGCAAAGAGTTGCGAGAGGGCGTCCGAGCTGTTGGAGCTTATACACAGTGATGTGTGTGGTCCAATGAGCACAACTGCCAGAGGTGGCTATCAGTACTTCGTGACTTTACCGACGACTTGAGTAGATATGGATATATCTATTTGATGAGGCACAAGTTGGAGAATTTTGAAAAGTTCAAGGAGTTTCAGAACGAGTTTGAGAATCAGCTCGGCAAGACTATAAAGCTTCTGCGATCTGATCGTGGAGGTGAGTACATGAGCCAGGAGTTCGATGATCATCTGAAAAGTCGAGGTATAGTACCTCAGATCACACCTCCGGGTACGCCACAGAGAAATGGCGTGTCGGAACGGAGGAATATGACCTTGTTGGACATGGTCCGGTCTATGATGAGCAAATCGGATTTACCCTTGTCATTTTGGGGATACGCTCTAGAAACTGCAGCTTTCACACTTAATAGGGTACCATCAAAATCCGTAGACAAGACACCACATGAGATGTGGACCGGGAAGAGTCCCAGTTTGTCTTTTCTAAAGATTTGGGGTTGTGAAGCATTTGTCAAGCGACTTATGTCAGACAAGCTTACAACTAAGTCGGATAAATGCATATTCGTGGGATATCCGAGGGAAACCTTGGGATATAGCTTCTACAACCGGGAAGAGAACAAAGTGTTTGTTGCTCGAAACGGGGTTTTCCTTGAGAAAGAGTTTCTCAGTCGGGAGGCCAGTGGGAGAACGGTTCAACTCGAATAAATTCAAGGACCACTCGGGGACGGCTCGGCTGGTGATGAGATCATACCGGAGTCAGTCAGGGAACCCGTAGTGGAAGCGGCACCGGAACCACGGAGGTCGGAAAGATTGCGCAGAGTGCGCGATGTATTGTTGCTAGAAAGCGACGAGCCGCCACGTGCGCGAAGCGATGGTGAGCCTAGATTCGAGGCATGGCTGGAGGCCATGAGATCCGAAAGTTAAAGTCCATGGATGAGAATCAAGTCAGGACTTGGTTGATCCGCCACCGGCGAATCGCCATTGGTTGCAAATGGGTCTTTAAGAAGAAAACCGATGTGGATGGAAATGTTCAGATCCAAAAAGCTCGGCTTGTCGCTAAAGGTTATGGACAAGTTCAAGGAATTGACTACAACGAGACTTACTCGCCGGTAGCGATGCTGAAATCGGTGAGGATCATACTAGCTATAGCGGCATATTTCGATTACAAGATATGGCAGATGGATGCCAAAACGGCTTTCCTTCACGAAAATTTAACCGAGGACGTGTATATGATACAGCCCGAGGGTTTTGTCGATCCTACTAGCACTAGTAAGGTATGCAAGCTCAAGAGATCCATTTATGGGTTGAAGCAAGCATCTCGGAGTTGGAACATTCATTTTGATGAGGTCTTCACGGGTCTCGGTTTCATCAAAAGCGAAGAGGACTCTTGTTTATACAAGAAGTTAAGTGGGAGCTCGATAGTGTTTTTGATCTTGTATGTGGACGACATACTACTGATCGGAAATGATGTTTCGATGCTAAACTCGGTCAAGGAGTCATTGAATGGCAAGTTTTCAATGAAAGACCTTGGTGAGGCAGTCTATATTTTAGGCATTAAGATCTATAGAGATAGATCAAGGAGGCTGCTCGGCTTAAGCCAGAGCACGTACATAGATAAAGTGTTGAAGCGGTTCAACATGAGTGAGGCGAAGAAAGGGATCTTGCCGCTCTCACATGGTATAAGGCTAAGCGAGACTCAGAGTCCTTCGACATCTGATGAGCGAAGCAGGATGAGTAGGATTCTGTATGCCTCGGCAATCGGATCCATCATGTATGCCATGATATGTACAAGGCCTGATGTTGCTTTTGCAATAAGCCTAACAAGTAGATACCAGGCCAACCTAGGTGAGAGTCACTGGGCAGCGGTAAAGACTATTTTGAAGTACCTGAAAAGGACTAAAGAGATGTTCCTAGTTTATGGAGGTGAGGAAGAGCTCGTCGTAAGGGGTTACGCCGATGCTAGTTTCCAAACCGACAAAGATGATTTTCGATCACAGTCCGGATTCGTGTACGTCCTGAACGGAGGAGCAGTGCCTCGGATGAGTTCCAAGCAGGATACGGTGGCGATTCTACCACGAAGCGAATACATTGCGGCTTGTGAAGCTACAAAGGAAGGTGTTTGGATCCGTATTTTCGGATGATCTTGGTATTTTCCCAGCCTCGGTAAAACCGTTGGACCTTTATTGTGATAATTCTGGTGCCATCGCACAAGCCAAGGAGCCGAGGAATCACCACAAGGTCAGACACATAGATCGGAAATATCACCTGATACGAAAGATCGTAAAGAATGGTGATGTAGAGTTATGCAAGATTCACACGGATGCAAATGTTGCAGATCCGTTGACTAAGCCGCTTCCACAACCCAAGCATGAGGAGCACGTGGGAGACTGTTGGAGATATGCCCTAGAGGCAATCATGTATGATGATATTTCCTATGTGTTTATGAATAAAGATAGTCCTTGGACATTATCAATGATGTGTATCAGCAAGTACGTGACTTGTTTGTGGGACTATGCATTGTATGATGACTGTCCTAAAGGTCCCTAGTCGAAAGGGCTGTGTGGACGCGCAGCCGACTAGACTAGCATATGACACGGTCGATGGCTTGGTCTCACTAGCCATGGATCATTGGATGCTAACCGGATAATATGGACTGTGAAAGGTTTGTTCGGATTCGAGTAGTCGGATCCGAGTCGAGATAAGGTCCGAGTCGGACAGACCCAACTATGAGACGCATCGATATGTCATCTGTGAGTCTCTAGTACAACATACGTTCTATGTCCTAAGACCTGAGCTGACGCATGTACTCGGGATGGTGACAGACTTGCTTTGGGCCGACCAAACGCAACTCCGTGACTGGGTAGTTACAAAGGTAGGTTTCGGGTTTGTCCAGTCCCATGCTGCGAGAAATGGTCGACCAAGATGGGATTTGCCCCTCCGATCAGGAGAGATATACTCTGGGCCCCTAGTGTGATCCGACCAGGAACAGCATGGCCATGCGACAAGGATTATGAGATAATCCGGATTGTGGTCGGCATCACTGGAACGAGAAAGAGGTCGGGCTAGCACAAGGATGACAGTCTCGCCGTGAGCCCGACAACATATATCATGTGGCAAAGGGAACAGAAGTGTTACACGTTGTACAGGTTCGCCTAACCAGCTTCATAGTCTGCTTGGTGGTCGGCACGCCTTGCTAGAGGCCGCTACCAACTGTGCAGGTCGGAGGTGATCCGAACTGTGACCAAGCCGACTTGAACCTAAGGGGTCATGCGCTTAAGGAAGGAACCTACGAGGTCGGTTTGTAGGACACTGGTCGGATGTGATCCGAACTGGACTAGGAACGTGACCGAGTAGACTTTGGGCTTTAGGGTCCGTGCGAGGCCCAAGTGTTGAGCCCGCGACGGGCGCCTATATAAAGTGGAGGTGCGGCACACTCATGCGGTTGATCGCTTCGGTGTTGCGACTAGGGTTTGCATGTGTTGCGAATAGCAACCTCCACTCGCTGCCGACTGTGTGATCGGACCTAGCAGTCCGCCGCACGGTGTTCCTCCTGCACGCGCGGATACCGTTAGAGGCGGTGCACTTGCGCCGCTCCGGCGAACTCGTACGTGGGATCGGATGACCGGCTGTTCGAGGGAGATCAGACGCGGAGGAGACGATCCACGCGGACGCGCTGCCTCAACTCTTCTTCCGCTGCATGGCACTGCGCGTCTAGTGGTAACGAACTGTGATCCATCTCCCGTAGCATGTTCCTGGATGTTCTAATTTGCAGTCGACGCACCCTACCGTAGAACCCAACATCTTCTTCGGAGTTGGTTTAGGAATAGGCTCAGTCATTTGCTCGGGAGCTGGCTCGGGAGTTGGCTTAGGAGGTGACCAATTATTTTCATTTGTCAACATATTATTTAATAAAATTTCAGCTTCATCCGGTGTTCTTTCCCTGAAAAGAGAACCAGCACAACTATCCAGGTAATCTCTGGAAGCATCAGTTAGTCCATTGTAAAAGATATCAAATATTTCAGGTTTCTTAAGAGGATGATCAGGCAAAGCATTAAGTAACTTGAGAAGCCTCCCCCAAGCTTGTGGGAGACTCTCTTCTTCAATTTGCACAAAATTATATATATCCCTCAAAGCGGCTTGTTTCTTATGAGCAAGGAAATATTTAGCAGAGAAGTAATAAATCATATCCCGGGGACTTTGCACACAACCAGGATCAAGAGAATTAAACCATATCTTAGCATCACCCTTTAATGAGAACGGAAATATTTTGAGTAAATAAAGGTAGAGCGATCTCTCATTATTGTTAAACAGGGCAGCTATATCATCTAACTTACGAAGATGTGCCACAATAGTTTCAGATTCGTAGCCATAAAAAGGATCAGATTCAACCAAAGTAACTATATCTGGATCAACAGAAAAATCATAATAATCCTGATCGGGAACACAGATAGGTGAAGTAGCAAAAGCAGGGTCGGGTCTCATCCTATCTCTAAAAGATTCTTTACTCCACTTAACTAGCAACCTCTTACGTTCAGGACTATCCTGGCAAGCAAGAATAGCTTCAGTAGATTCAACATTTAAAAGATAACCCTCAGGAATAGCAGGCATAATATCATCATTACTAATATCATCGTGTTCAGTTTCAATAATTTCTCTTTCTCTAGACCTAGAAATTTGTTCATCTAGAAATTCACCAAGAGGCACAGTAGTATGAAGCATAGAAGTAGTTTCATCATAAGTATCATGCATAGCAGAATTGGTATCATCAATAACATGCGACATATCGGAAGGAATAGCAGAAGCAGGTTTAGGTGTCGCTAGCTTACTTATAACAGAAGGTGAATATATTGCAGAGCTAGATGGCAGTTCCTTACCTCCCCTCGTAGTTGAGGGATAAATTGTTGTCTTAGCGTCTTTCAAATTCTTCATAGTGTCCAGCAGATATAAATCCCAAGTGACTCAAAGAATAGAGCTATGCTCCCCGGCAACGGCGCCAGAAAAAGGTCTTGATAACCCACAAGTATAGGGGATCGCAACAGTTTTCGAGGGTAGAGTAATCAACCCAAATTTATTGATTTGACACAAGGGGAGCCAAAGAATATTCTCAAGTATTAGCAGCTGAGTTGTCAATTCAACCACACCTGGAAACTTAGTATCTGCAGCAAAGTGTTTAGTAGCAAAGTAATATGATAGTGGTGGTAACGGTAACAAAAGTAAAGACAGCAAAAGTAATGTTTTTGGTATTTTTGTAGTGATTGTAATAGTAGCAACGAAAAAGTAAATAAGCGTAAACCAGTATATGGAAAACTCGTAGGCACCGGATCAGTGATGGATAATTATGCCGGATGTGGTTCGTCATGTAACAGTCATAACATAGGGTGACACAGAACTAGCTCCAGTTCATCAATGTAATGTAGGCATGTATTCCGTATATAGTCATACGTGCTTATGGAAAAGAACTTGCATGACATCTTTTGTCCTACCCTCCCGTGGCAGCGGGGTCCTATTGGAAACTAAGGGATATTAAGGCCTCCTTTTAATAGAGAACCGGAACAAAGCATTAGCACATAGTGAATACATGAACTCCGTAAACTATGGTCATCACCGAGTAGTATCCCGATTATTGTCATTTCGGGGTTGTCGGATCATAACACATAATAGGTGACTATAGACTTGCAAGATAGGATCAAGAACACACATATATTCATGAAAACGTAATAGGTTCAGATCTGAAATCATGGCACTCGGGCCCTAGTGACAAGCATTAAGCATAGCAAAGTCATAGCAACATCAATCTCAGAACATAATGGATACTAGGGGTCAAACCCTAACAAAACTAACTCGATTACATGATAAATCTCATCCAACCCATCACCGTCCAGCAAGCCTACGATGCAATTACTCACGCACGGCGGTGAGCATCATGAAATTGGTGATGGAGGATGGTTGATGATGACGACGGCGATGAATCCCCTTCTCCGGAGCTCCGAACGGACTCCAGATCAGCCCTCCCGAGAGAGATTAGGGCTTGGCGGCGGCTCCGTATCGTAAAACGTGATGAAAGTTTCTCTCTGATTTTTGGCGTCAGAGGGCCACAAGGGGGCCCACGAGGTAGGGCGGCACGCCCAGGGGGGAGGGGGGCGCCCCCACCCTCGTGGACAGGGTGTGGGCCCCCTGTTCTTCATCTTTGGCGAGGATTTTTTATTATTTATTCTAAGATATTCCGTGGAGTTTCAGGTCATTCCGAGAACTTCTGTTTTCTGCACATAAAATAACACCATGGCAATTCTGCTGAAAACAGCGTCAGTCCGGGTTAGTTCCATTCAAACCATACAAGTTAGAGTCCAAAACAAGGGCAAAAGTGTTTGGAAAAGTAGATACGACGGAGACGTATCAACTCCCCCAAGCTTAAACCCTTGCTTGTCCTCAAGCAATTCAGTTGACAAACTGAAAGAGAAAAAGAAAAACTTTTACAAACTCTATTTGCTCTTGTTGTTGTAAACATGAAAAGCCAGCGTTCAAGTTTCAGCAATTATTATGAACTAACCATACTCACAATAACACGTAGGTCTCATAATTACTCATATCAATAGCATAATCAACTAGCGAGCCATAATAATAAAACTCGGATGACAACACTTTCTCAAAATAATCATAACATGATATAACAAAATGGTATCTCGCTCGCCCTTTCTGAGACCGCAAAACATAAATGCAGAGCACCTTTAAAGATCAAGGACTGACTAAACATTGTAATTCATGGTAAGAGAGATCCAGTCAAATAATACCCAATATAAACCAATTATAATGAATGGAAACGACAGTGTGCTCTCCAGCGGGTGCTTTTTTAATAAGAAGGGTGATGACTCAACATAAAAGTAAATAGATAGGCCCTTCGTAGAGGGAAGCAGGGATTTGTAGAGGCGTCAGAGCTCTATTTTGAAATAGAGATAAATTATATTTTGAGCGCCACACTTTAACTGTCAACGCAACAACTATGAGATGGCTGTATCTTCCATACTACATGCATTATAGGCAGTTCCCAAACAGAATGGTAAAGGTTTATACTCCCCTTCCTCCACAAGCATCAATCCATGGCTTGCTCGAAACAACGAGTGCCTCCAACATTCAACGGGTCCCAAGGGGAGTTTTGTTTTCAATTATTTTGATTTACTTTGATCTTTTTGGATCATGGGACTGGGCATCCTGGTTACCGGCCCTTTCTCGTGAATGAGGAGCGGAGTCCACTCCTCTTGAGAATAACCCACCTAGCATGGAAGATATAGGCAGCCCTAGTTGCACATGAGCTGCTCGAGCATACAAAACAGAATTTTTATTTGAAGTTTTGGAGTTTGGCACATACAAATTTAATTGGAACGGCAGGTAGATACCGCATATAGGAAGGTATGGTGGACTCATATGGAACAACTTTGGAGTTAAGGAGTTTGGATGCACAAGCAGTATTCCCGCTTAGTACAGGTGAAGGCTAACAAAAGACTGGGAAGCGACCAACTGAGAGAGCGACAACAGTCATAAACATGCATTAAAATTAATTTACACCGAATATAAGCATGAGTAGGATATAATCCACCATGAACATAAATATCATGAAGGCTATGTTGATTTGATTCAACTACATGCGTGAACATGTGCCAAGTCGAGTCACTCAATTCATTTAAAGGAGGATACCATCCTATCATGCCACATCATAATCATCTCAATAGCATGTTGGCACGCAAGGTAAACCATTATAACTCATAGCTAATCAAGCATGGCCCAAGAAACTATAATCTCTAAATGTCATTACAAATATGTTTACTTAATAATAGCTGAATCAGGAACGACGAATCATCATATTTACAAAAACAAGAGAGGTCGAGTTCATACCAGCTTTTCTCATCCCAATAAGTCCATCATATATCATCATTATTGCCTTTCACTTGCACGACCGAACGGTGTGTATAATAATAAGAATGCACGTGCATTGGACTAAGCTGGAATCTGCAAGCATTCAACTCAAGAGAGAAGACGAGTAATATGGGCTCTAAGTTAGGTAAACAATAATGCATATGAGAGCCACTAAACATTTTCAGTATGGTCTTCTCGACCCCCAAAGAAAGGAAAAGAAATAAAAACTATTTACACGGGAAAGCTCCGAACAAGCAAAAGAAGAACAGGAAATATTTTTGGGTTTTCTTTTTAATTATTACTACTACAACAGGAAATAACCTACTACTAATTTTTTGTTTTTTCTAAGGTTTATCAAACACACAAGAAGAAAGAAAATAAACTAGCATGGATATTACAGTGAAAGAGTATGAGCACCGACATCTAGCAATTAGTGTGTGTGAACATTAATGTAATGTCTGTGGAAATACGTATTCCCCAAGCTTAGGCTTTTGGCCTGTTGGTCTATTGCCGAGGATAGCTCATGGATACCCGTAGGTGAAGCTGGGTCGTCTTGTGATTTAAGAAGACTCGATCGCCATTTGGTGGCAGCCTCCTCTGGATCCCAAGAATAAACAGATAGTCGTGGGGGAAGTTGGTGAGGCCAGCATTTTCAATCAATAAATAGAAATCCTCATAAATCCCGGATCTCCTCAAGAAGTCATCGGAAGGCCATTCACACGGCCGGACCTCCGCGGTGCAAGGCAAATTAAATTTGGGCTTCTGCTCTTCTTCCTTTTGTTTTTCCTTAGAGCTTCGGCTCGACGAGCCCCTCAAAAATTTCTTCATTATTTTATGAAAAAATCTGAAATTTTTTAGTAACTTCAAGTAAAAGTGAACCAACTTCAATAAAATTGATAGCAACAGCTCCCACAAGTGCCTAGGGCCTTTATCAAGCATTAGAACTACTTGGAACCATATAAATTTGACATGCAAGCTCAAGAACATGGTCACCTATGCAGCACAAATTTGCAATGAATAAAGCACTAGAACAAAAACTAATTGGACCAATGGAGGAGTCACATACCAAGGAACAATCTCCCCAAGCAGTTTTGTGAGAGGTGCTTTGAGCAAGGAGATCGAAAATCACAGCAACAGGGGCTGGAACTCGTGCTTGAGTTGGTTTTTCGGGTTTGTGTGAGACAGAGGAAGAAGATGGGTGCATGGATAAGTGGAGGAGGGCCACCGTGGGCCCACAAGGCAGGGGGGCGCACCCAGGGGGTAGGGCGCGCCCTCCACCCTCGTGGCCTGGTGGCAGCTCCCCCCGCGGTAATTTTTGCACTAAAAATCCTCAAATATTCCCGAAAAAATCATATTAAATTGGCATGGCATTCTGAGGACTTTTATTTTTCGGATATTTTTATATTGCACGGATAAGTCGGGAGATAGACAGAAAAATACTATTTTACTTTATTTCTACTAAGTAATAGAAAATATAAAGAGGGTATAGAAGGTTGTGCTTCTAGTTTCATCCGTCTCATGCTCATCAAAAAGAATCCACTAACAAGGTTGATCAAGTCTTGTTAACAAACTCATTCCGATAATCATGGAACCGGAGAAATTTCGAATAACACTATGTTACCTCAACGGGGATATGGACATCCCCAATAATAAGTATATCATATTTCTTCTTGACAGTAGGGAGAGGAAATTCAAAACCTCCAAATGCAATCGATGGAATTTTTCCAATAGAGTTGATACTATAAACTTGAGGTTGTTTCCTCGGAAAGTGTACCGTATGCTGATTACCATTAACATGAAAAGTGACATTGCCTTTGTTGCAATCAATAACAGCCCCTGCAGTATTAAGGAAAGGTCTTCCAAAAATAATAGACATACTATCATCCTCGGGAATATCAAGAATAACAAAGTCCGTCAAAATAGTAACATTTGCAACCACAACAGGCACATCCTCACAAATACCGATAGGTATAGCAGTTGATTTATCAGCCATTTGCAAAGATATTTCAGTAGGTGTCAACTTATTCAAGTCAAGTCTACGATATAAAGAGAGAGGCATAACACTAACACCGGCTCCAAGATCACATAAAGCAGTTTTAACATAATTTCTTTTAATGGAGCATGGTATAGTAGGTACTCCTGGATCTCCAAGTTTCTTTGGTAGTCCACCCTTAAAAGTGTAATTAGCAAGCATGGTGGAAATTTCAGCTTCCGGTATCTTTCTTTTATTTGTAACAATATCTTTCATATACTTAGCATAAGGATTTGTTTTGAGCACATCAGTTAATCGCATACGCAAAAAGATAGGTATAATCATTTCAGCAAAGCGCTCAAAATCCTCATCATCCTTTTTCTTGGATGGTTTGGGAGGAAAAGGCATTGGTTTTTGAACCCATGGTTCACTTTCTTTACTATGTTTCCTAGCAACGAAGTCTCTTTTATCATAACGTTGATTCGTTGATTGTGGGTTATCAAGATCAACAACAGGTTCAACTTCTACATCATTATCATTACTAGGTTGAGCATCATCATGAACATTATCATTAACATTTCCACTAGGTTCATGTTCATTACCAGATTGTGTTTCAGCATCAGACATAGAGATATCATTTGGATTCTCAGGTGGTTCAGCAACAGGTTCACTAGAAGTTTGCACAGTTCTATCATTTTTCTTTTTCTTCCTCTTAGAAGAACTAGGTACATCAACATTATTTCTCTGAGAATCTTGCTCGATTCTCTTAGGGTGGCCTTCAGGATACAAAGGTTCTTGAGTCATTCTACCAGTTCTAGTAGCCACTCTAAGAGCATAATCATTTTTCTTACTATTCATTTCATTAAGCACTTCTTTTTGAGCTTTAAGTACTTGTTCTACTTGAGTGGTAACCATAGAAGCATGTTTGCTAACAAGTTTAAGTTCACCTCTAATATTAGCCATATAATCACTCAAGCGTTTAATCATAAAGGTATTCTGTTTTAATTGTCTACCAAAATAAGCATTGAAGTCATCCTGCTTAAACATAAAGTTATCAAACTCATCCAAGCACTGACTAGCAATTTTAGTAGGAGGGACTTCAGCTTTATCATATCTATAGAGAGAATTTACCTTTACTACCTGTGTCGGGATATCGGGAGGTTCTTCAGTAAATAAGTAATTGAGATCATATACTTCTTCAACAGGCGGTGAATTAAGACCATGCATTTCTTCAATAGGAGGTAAATTCTTAACATCTTCAGCTTTAATACCTTTTTCTTTCATAGATTTCTTTGCCTCTTGCATATCTTCGGGACTGAGAAATAGAACACCTCTTTTCTTCGGAGTTGGTTTAGGAATAGGCTCAGTAATTGGCTCGGGAGCTGGCTCGGGAGTTGGCTGAGGAGGTGCCCAATTATTTTCATTTGTCAACATATTATTTAATAAAATTTCAGCTTCATCCGGTGTTCTTTCCCTGAAAAGAGAACCAACACAACTATCCAGGTAATCTCTGGAAGCATCAGTTAGTCCATTGTAAAAGATATCAAATATTTTAGGTATCTTAAGAGGATGATCAGGCATAGTATTTAGTAACTTGAGAAGCCTCCCCCAAGCTTGTGGGAGACTCTCTTCTTCAATTTGCACAAAATTATATATATCCCTCAAAGCGGCTTGTTTCTTATGAGCAGGGAAATATTTAGCAGAGAAGTAATAAATCATATCCTGGGGACTTTGCACACAACCAGGATCAAGAGAATTAAACCATATCTTAGCATCACCCTTTAATGAGAACGGAAATATTTTGAGTAAATAAAGGTAGCGTGATCTCTCATTATTGGTAAACAGGGCATCTATATCATCTAACTTACGAAGATGTGCCACAATAGTTTCAGATTCGTAGCCATAAAAAGGATCAGATTCAACCAAAGTAATTATATCTGGATCAACAGAAAAATCATAATAATCCTGATCGGGAACACAGATAGGTGAAGTAGCAAAAGCAGGGTTGGGTCTCATCCTATCTCTAAAAGATTCTTTACTCCACTTAACTAGCAACCTCTTATGTTCAAGACTATCCTGGCAAGCAAGAATAGCTTCAGTAGATTCAACATTCAAAAGATAACCCTCAGGAATAGCAGGCATAATATCATCATTACTAATATCATCGTGTTCAGTTTCAATAATTTCTCTTTCTCTAGACCTAGAAATTTGTTCATCTAGAAATTCACCAAGAGGCACAGTAGTATCAAGCATAGAAGTAGTTTCATCATAAGTATCATGCATAGCAGAAGTGGTATCATCAATAACATGCGACATATCGGAACGAATAGCAGAAGCAGGTTTAGGTGTCGCTAGCTTACTTATAACAGAAGGTGAATCAAGTGTAGATCTAGATGGCAGTTCCTTACCTCCCCTCGTAGTTGAGGGATAAATTGTTGTCTTAGCGTCTTTCAAATTCTTCATAGTGTCCAGCAGATATAAATCCCAAGTGACTCGTAGAATAGAGCTATGCTCCCGGCAACGGCGCCGTAAAAAGGTCTTGATAACCCACAAGTATAGGGGATCGCAACAGTTTTCGAGGGTAGAGTATTCAACCCAAATTTATTGATTCGACACAAGGGGAGCCAAAGAATATTCTCAAGTATTAGCAGCTGAGTTGCCAATTCAACCACACCTGGAAACTTAGTATCTGCAGCAAAGTGTTTAGTAGCAAAGTAATATGATAGTGGTGGTAACGGTAACAAAAGTAAAGACAGCGAAAGTAATGTTTTTGGTATTTTTGTAGTGATTGTAATAGTAGCAACGGAAAAGTAAATAAGCGTAAACCAGTATATGGAAAACTCGTAGGCACCGGATCAGTGATGGATAATTATGCCGGATGTGGTTCGTCATGTAACAGTCATAACATAGGGTGACACAGAACTAGCTCCAGTTCATCAATGTAATGTAGGCATGTATTCCGTATATAGTCATACGTGCTTACGGAAAAGAACTTGCATGACATCTTTTGTCCTACCCTCCCGTGGTAGCAGGGTCCAATTGGAAACTAAGGGATATTAAGGCCTCCTTTTAATAGAGAACCGGAACAAAGCATTAGCACATACTGAATACATGAACTCCTCAAACTATGGTCATCACCGAGAAGTATCCCGATTATTGTCACTTCCGGGTTGTCGGATCATAACACATAATAGGTGACTATAGACTTGCAAGATAGGATCAAGAACACACATATATTCTTGAAAACATAATAGGTTCAGATCTGAAATCATGGCACTCGGGCCCTAGTGACAAGCATTAAGCATAGCAAAGTCATAGCAACATCAATCTCAGAACATAATGGATACTAGGGGGATCAAACCCTAACAAAACTAACTCGATTACATGATAAATCTCATCCAACCCATCACCGTCCAGCAAGCCTACGATGAAATTACTCACGCACGGCGGTGAGCATCATGAAATTGGTGATGGAGGATGGTTGATGATGACGACGGCGACGAATCCCCCTCTCCGGAGCCCCGAACGGACTCCAGATCAGCCCTCCAGAGAGAGATTAGGGCTTGGCGGCGGCTCCGTATCGTAAAACGCGATGAAACTTTCTCTCTGATTTTTTTCTCCCCAAAAGCCAATATATGGAGTTGGAGTTGGCGTCGGAGGGCCACCAGGGGGCCCACGAGGTAGGCGGCGCGCCCGGGGAGGGGCGCCCCCACCCTCGTGGACAGGGTGTGGGCCCCCTGGTCTTCATCTTTACGAGGATTTTTATTATTTATTCTAAGATATTCCGTGGAGTTTCAGGTCATTCCGAGAACTTTTGTTTTCTGCACATAAAACAACACCATGGCAATTCTGCTGAAAACAGCGTCAGTCCGGGTTAGTTCCATTCAAATCATACAAGTTAGAGTCCAAAACAAGGGAACAAGTGTTTGGAAAAGTAGATACGACGGAGACATATCAGACACACACATTACCATAATCATATATGCTAGGGAGCAGCCCGACATGATAAGACATAAATGCCCTTCAATGATATGACCGTTAGGTGGATAAGATATTTTGGGACAGCTGGCGCGCAGCACAGCAACGGTCGGAAATTTGACTATCAAATTCCTCAAGGCTATCATGTTCCTCACTGTGTAGGCAATCCGCACTGGTGAATTCCTAACTCCTTAGTCAGAACAAATTCTCAAATACCGTAAGAACTTCGTCTCATCCTTTGAAGAAATTGACTGAACTGTATGAGATTTCCAAAGGCTTCACTCAAGGGATTGGTAGGTGTAGGATTTTGAGTTGAGCATGACATGGAAATTTTTCCTTAGTATTTCCTCGACCCCCTTTAACAGTACGGTGTTTCCTATGACTCAAGAAAGAGAAAAACGAAACTACGTAAAAAAAAGTCTTCACGCTTCATGTTCCTCAAATGAATACCAAGTCTTCAAGGTCACACCAATTTCTTCACTTTCAAAGTCTTCAGAAAGTCTTCAGAATATCAAAGTCTTCAGTCGAAGAACTTCATTTTTAGGGGTCGACTTTCACTGTAAATATCAAACTCCTCATAGGCTTATAGACCTGTGTACACTCATAAACACATTAGTCCCTTAACCTATAAGTCTTCAATACACCAAAATCAATAAGGGGCACTAGATGCACTTACAAATACTCATATTCATCAAGATCAATCAAGCAGGAAGTTGGGTATTACCTCCATAGAGAGGTCCCGAACCTGGCTAAACATCGTGTCCCCCGTCTCTTGTTACCATCGATCCTAGATGCACAGTTCGGGACCCCCTACCCGAGATCCGCCGGTTTTGACACCGACATTGGTGCTTTCATTCAGAGATCCACTGTGCCGTCGACAAAAGGTTTGATGGCCCCTTCAATCGTTGATAATGCCACCATCCAAGGAGGAATCTTCCTCCCCAGACAGATTTTTGTGTTCGGCGGCTTCGTACTGCGGGCCAACTCGCTTGGCCATCTGGAGCAGGTCGACAGCTACGCCCCTGGCCATCAGGTCAGATTTGGAATCTTGAACTACGTTGTGGATATCCGTGGAGAGTTGATCTTCAATGGGTTCGAGACCGCGGCGATCGCTCCTCCTCGCTCTGATGAACATGACTTAAATATGTCATCGGATCACATCCAGGAGATGGTTCCTGTTGTTGCAACAGCCTTAGATCCAGAGCAGATCGTACCGTTCGAGGCCACAGAATCCATGGCATTGGAGCCGCACACGTATGCCTGCAGACACCGAGTTGGATCGGTTATCGATCTTTGAGTTCAGCGTCGCAGACATCTTTCAACACTCGCCCTTGTGTGGTATGCTAAATTCATTAAAAAAAACCTGTCCTCGGAAGGGGACTCATAGACGAACTATGTTCGGTTCGAACTAGGGGCTGATGGAGAATTTTGCTTCCCACCCGCCACCCACTTCGTAGCTACTGTCGAAAACTCAACCGGCGTGCTTAACTGGGGCTCCGAAGACATCGACAGCCTGGACGGCGATGCCAACAAGGAGCAAGGCCAAGACCAGCCATTCACAAGAAGTCGGACGGCCACCTGTTCATACAATGTGTACATGGTCGATACACTAAAAGATAGCAACACTAGCACCGGAAGAAACAATACCCCGGATGACGCCGAACACAATGAAGACCCTGTTGGAGCAAAATCCGAACATGAGGAACAAGAAAACGGGCAAGCCAGCCCCGACGAACAGGCCCTGCCCAGTGAAAATTTGGAGGACGACAACTACATTCCACTCTCCGAAGATGAGGTAAGCCTCGGCAACGAAGACTTCATCGTACCCGAAGGGACCCTCGAGCAGGAGCATTTCAAGCACAGGCTAATAGCTACTGCAAGGAGCCTGAAAAAGAAGCAGCAACATCGTCAAGCTAACCAAGACCTGCTCAATGATAGATGGACCAAAGTCCTGGCCGCCAAAGAATACGGCCTTAGCGGCCCAGCCAAAAGCTACCCGAAGCATAGATCGCTACCTCAGTCTGATAACGAGGCATTGGAGCCCATACCATAATCACACCATGCGGCAGGTCGACGACAACTCGGTCCGGATAAAGAGGCAACTCAAGCCAAATCCCAGACCGCCCTACCTCGCCGTAAAGGCAAGAACAACACAACTCGTGGTTGTACAGACGACCTTCGACAGGACTTGGACAATAGAGCAGGACACGCAAGATCGATCTACGGATCGGATGGCATGTCCCGACACATCACGAGGCTACCTATTCGGACGTGAAAAACCTAGCCACGCCCGAGCCTAAAACCACAAATGGACTCCTTTGGAGTCACGTCGCATTGTGGCACAACATAGAGGCGCCGCACACCCTCTTTGCTTCACCGATTAAGTAATGGATCATGAATTCCCCGAGGGATTCAAACCCGTCAATATTGAACCATACGGCAGAACAACTGATCCCTCGATATGGATATAAGATTTTATTCTCCACATCCATATGGCCCGTGGAGATGACCTCCACGCCATTAAATACCTCCCACTAAAGCTAAAAGGGCCAGCTCGGCACTGGTTAAACAGCCTGCTTGAAAATTCCATAGGCAGCTGGGAGGACTTGGAAGAAGGCTTTCTTGGCAACTTCCAGGGAACATATGTCCGACCACTAGATGCCGATGACCTAAGCCACATTGTCCAGCAGCCCAGAGAGTCAGCTAGGGAGCTCTGGACTCGGTTCTTAGTGATACGTCTCCAACGTATCTATAATTTATGAAGCATTCATGCTATTTTATTATCTGTTTTGCATGATTACGGGCTTTATTATACACTTTTATATTACTTTTGGGACTAACCTACTAACCGGAGGCCCAGCCCATATTGCGGTTTTATTGCCTGTTTCAGTATTTTGAAGAAAAGGAATATCAAACGGAGTCCAAACGGAATGAAACCTTCGGCAGCGTGATTTTTGGAAAGATTATTATCCAGCGGACTAGGAGTTGAAGTAAAGGAAGCCTCGAGGAAGCCACGAGACAGGGGGGCGCCCCCACCCCCCCGGGCGCACCCTACCCTCTCGTGGACCCCTCGAGGCTCCCCCGACCGACATCTTTCGCCTATATATTCCCTTATATGCTAAAAACATCGGAACAGAAAATAGATCGGGAGTTCCGCCGCTGCAAGACTCTGTAGCCACCAAAAACCTCTCGGGAGCCCATTCCAGCACCCTGCCGGAGGGGGAACCCATCACCGGTGGCCAACTTCATCATCCGGGCGCTATCCATGACGAGGAGGGAGTAGTTCACCCTCGGGGCCGAGGGTATGTACCAGTAGCTATGTGTTTGATCTCTCTCTCTCTCGTGTTCTCTCTATGGCACGATCTTGATGTATCACGAGCTTTGATATTATAGTTGGATCTTAAGATGTTTCTCCCCCCTCTACTCTCTTGTAATGGATTGAGTTTTCTCTTGAAGTTATCTTATAGGATTGAGTCTTTAATGATTTGAGAACACTTGATGTATGTCTTGCCGTGTTTATCTATGGTGACAATGGGATATCACGTACCACTTGATGTATGTTTTGGTGACCAACTTGCGGGTTCCGCCCATGAACCTATGCATAGGGGTTGGCACACGTTTTCATCTTGACTCTCCGGTAGAAACTTTGGGGCACTCTTTGAAGTACTATGTGTTGGTTGAATAGATGAATCTGAGATTGTGTGATGCATATCGTATAATCATGCCCACGGATACTTGAGGTGACAATGGAGTATCTAGGTGACATTAGGATTTTGGTTGATTTGTGTCTTAAGGTGTTATTCTAGTACGAACTCTTGAATAGATCGATCCAAAAGAATAACTTTGAGGTGGTTTCGTACCCTACCATAATATCTTCGTTTGTTCTCCGCTATTAGTGGCTTTGGAGTGATTCTTTGTTGCATGTTGAGGGATTGTTATATGATCTATCTATGTTATTATTGTTAAGAGAACTTGCACTAGTGAAAGTATGAACCCTATGCCCTGTTTCCTATCATTGCAATACCGTTTACGCTCACTTTTATCATTAGTTACCTTGATGTTTTTATTATTTCAGATTACAAATACCTTTATCTACTATCCATATTGCACTTGTATCACCATCTCTTCGCCGAACTGGTGCACCTATACAATTTACCATTGTATTGGGTGTGTTGGGGACACAAGAGACTCTTTGTTATTCGGTTGCAGGGTTGTTTGAGAGAGACCATCTTCATCCTACGCCTCCCACGGATTGATAAACCTTAGGTCATCCACTTGTGGGAAATTTGCTACTGTCCTACAAACCTGTGCACTTGCAGGCCCAACAACGTCTACAAGAAGAAGGTTGTGTAGTAGACATTAAGCTCTTTTCTGGCGCCGTTGCTGGGGAGGTGAGTGCTTGAAGGTATATCTTTAGATCTTGCAATCGAATCTTTTTGTTTCTTGTTTTACCACTAGTTTAGTTTATAAAAGAAAACTACAAAAAAATGGATTTGAGTTTGTCTCATACGCTTCATCTTTTTAATATTTTTCGTGGGTATGATGGAAAGGAAAATTGTGCTCAAGTGCTAGAAGAAGAATGCATTAAAATGCTTTGTACTAAATCTTTGAATGATGAGCATGATTGCAATGTTGTCAGTATGAACTCTTTGAATATCCATAGTACTAATGATGATTGCACTAGTTATGATAAAATGTCTCTTATAAGCATGTTGATTTTTGTGGAGTAGATTGGGTTTGCAAGTACACACCAAATAGGGAAAATAGATAATGCAAGAGGCATAAGTATTTAGAAACAAAAGGGTTGCAAGAAAGGCTTAATGTTAGTGCTGAAAATTTAAGATATCTTTACTGTTGTGAACTTTGCAATGAACGTGGTTGCTACCTCTTGAGCTTGCGTTGGATTTCCCCGAAGAGGAGAGGATAATGCAGCAGAGTAGCGTAAGTATTTCCCTCAGTTTTTGAGAACCAAGGTATCAATCCAGTAGGAGGCCATGCGCAAGTCCCTCGTACCTACACAAAACAAATAGGTCAATGCAACCAACGCGATTAGGGGTTGTCAATCCCTTCACGGTCACTTACGAGAGTGAGATCTGATAGAGATGATAGATAATATTTTTGGTATTTTTGGTATAAAGATGCAAAGTAAAATAAAAAGCAAAGTAAAAAAGAAAAGCAATAATAAAGTGATGGAAGATTGATATGATAGAGAATAGACCCGGGGACCATAGATTTCACTAGTGGCTTCTCTCAAGAGCATAAGTATTTTACGGTGGGTGAACAAATTACTGTTGAGCAATTGACAGAATTGACCATAGTTATGAGAGTATCTAGGTATGGTCATGTATATAGGCATCACGTCCGAGACAATTAGACCGACTCCTGCGTGCATCTACTACTATTACTCCACTCATCGACCGCTACCCAGCATGCATCTAGAGTATTAAGTTAATGAAAATAGAGTAACGCCTTAAGCAAGATGACATGATGTAGAGGGATAAATTCATGCAATATGATAAAAACCACATCTTGTTATCCTCGATGGCAACAATACAATACGTGCCTTGCTGCCCCTTCTGTCACTGGGAAAGGACACCGCAAGATTGAACCCAAAGCTAAGCACTTCTCCCATTGCAAGAACTACCAATCTAGTTGGCCAAACCAAATGGATAATTCAAAGAGACTTGCAAAGATAACCAATCATACATAAAAGAATTCAGAGAAGATTCAAATATTGCTCAAAGATAATCTTGATCATAAACCCACAATTCATCGGTCTCAACAAACACACCGCAAAAAGAAGATTACATCGAATAGATCTCCATGAGAGAGGGGGAGAACATTGTATTGAGATCCAAAAAGAGAGAAGAAGCCATCTAGCTACTAACTATGGACCCGAAGGTCTGAGGTAAACTACTCACACTTCATCGGAGAGGCTATGATGATGTAGAAGCCCTCCATGGTGGATTCCCCTTCCGGCGGAGCTCCAGAACAGGCCCCAAGATGGGATCTCGTGGATACAGAAAGTTGCAGAGGTGGAATTAGGCATTTGGCTCCGTATCTGATCGTTCGGGGGTACGTAGGTATATATAGGAGGAAGAAGTACGTCGATGGAGCAACAGGGGGCCCACGAGGGTGGAGGGCGCGCTTGGGGGGGCGCGCCCCCTACCTCGTGCCTTCCCTGTTGGTTGCTTGACGTAGGGTCCAAGTCTCCTGGATCATCTTTGGTGAGAAAATCACGTTCCCGAAGGATTCATTCCGTTTGGAGTCCGTTTGATACTCTGTTTCTTCAAAACACTAAAATAGGAAAAAAAAAACAAATCTGGGCTGGGCCTCCGGTTAATAGGTTAGTCCCAAAAGTAATATAAAGGTGTAAAATAAAGCCCAATATGGTCCAAAACAGTAGATAATATAGCATGGAGCAATCAAAAATTATAGATTCGTTGGAGACGTATCAGGCATCCCCAAGCTTAATTCCTGCTCGTCCTCGAGTAGGTAAATGATAAAAAGATATTTTTTTGATGCAGATTGCTACTTGGCATAATTTTAATGTAATTCTTCTTAATTGCGGTATGAATATTCAGATTGGAAAGATTCAAGACAAAAGTTTAATATTGACATAAAAATAATAATACTTCAAGCATACTAACAAAGCAATCATGTCTTCTCAAAGTAACATGGCCAAAGAAAGTTATCCCTACAAAATCATATAGTCTGGCTATGCTCTATCTTCACCACACAAAGTATTTAAATCATGCACAACCCCGATGACAAGCCAAGCAATTGTTTCATACTTTTGACATTCGCAAAACTTTTTCAATCTTCACGCAATACATGAGCGTGAGCCATGGATATAGCACTATATGTGGAATAGAATGGTGGTTGTGGAGAAGACAAAAGGGAGAAGATAGTCTCACATCAACTAGGCATATCAACGGGCTATGGAGATGCCCATCAATAGATATCAATGTTAGTGAGTAGGGATTGCCATGCAACGGATGCACTAGAGCTATAAGTATATGAAAGCTCAACAAAAGAAACTAAGTGGGTGTGCATCCAACTCGCTTGCTCACGAAGACCTAGGGCAATTTGAGGAAGTCCATCATTGGAATATACAAGCCAAGTTCTATAATGAAAAATTCCCACTAGTATATGAAGGTGACAAAATGAGAGACTCTCTATCATGAAGATCATGGTGCTACTTTGAAGCACAAGTGTGGTAAAAGGATAGTAATATTGTCCCTTCTCTCTTTTTCTCTCATTTTTTTATTTGGGCATTTTCTCTTTTTTTATGGCCTCTTTTCTTTTCTTTATTTATTTTTTTTCGTCCGGAGTCTCATCCCGACTTGTGGGGGAATCATAGTCTCCATCATCCTTTCCTCACTTGGGACAATGCTCTAAAAATGATGATCATCACACTTTTATTTACTTACAACTCAACAATTACAACTCAATACTTAGAACAAAATATGACTCTATGTGTATGCCTCCCGTGGTGTACCGGGATATGCAATGATTCATGAGTGACATGTATGAAAGAATTATGAATGGTGGCTTTGCCACAAATACGATGTCAACTACATGATCATGCTAAGCAATATGACAATGATGGAGCGTGTCATAATAAACGGAACGGTGGAAAGTTGCATGGCAATATATCTCGTAATGGCTATGGAAATGCCATAATAGGTAGGTATGGTGGGTGTATGATACCGGCGAAAAGTGCGCGGTATTAGGAAGGCTAGCAATGGTGGGAGGGTGAGAAAAGTGCGTATAATCCGTGGACTCAACATTAGTCATAAAGAACTCATATACTTACTTCAAAAATCTACAAGTTATCAAAGAAAAGTATTACGTGCATTATCCTAGGGGGATAGATTGGTAGGAAAAGACCATCGCTCGTCCCCGACCGCCACTCATAAGGAAGACAATAAATAAATAAATCATGCTCCGACTTCAACACATAACGGTTCACCATACGTGCATGCTACAGGAATCACAAACTTTAACACAAGTATTTATCAAATTCACAACTACTAAACTAGCATGACTCTAATATTACTACCTCCATATCTCAAAACAATTATCAAGCATCAAACTTTTCTTAGTATTCAACGCACTCAAAAGAAAGTTTTACAAATCTTGAATACCAAGCATATAATTATTATTAAGCAAATTACCATGCTATTTAAGACTCTCAAAATAATATAAGTGAAGCATGATAGATCAATAGTTTCTATAAAACAAATCCACCACCGTTCTCTAAAAGATATAAGTGAAGCACTAGACCAAAACTATATAGCTCAAAAAGATATAAGTGAAGCACATAGAGTATTCTAACAAATCCCAAATCTTGTATGGCTCTCACAAAAGGTGTGTACAGCAAGCATGATTGTGGTAAACTAAAAAGCAAAGACTCAAATCATACAAGACTCTCCAAGCAAAACACATATTATGTGGTGAATAAAAATATAGCTCCAAGTAAAGTTACCGATGGAAGTGGACGAAAGAGGGGATGCCTTCCGGGGGCATCCACAAGCTTTGACTTTTTGGTGTCCTTAGATTATCTTGGGGGTGCCATGGGCATCCCCAAGCTTAGGCTCTTGCCACTCCTTGTTCCATAATCCATCAAAAATATTTCACCCAAAACTTGAAAACTTCACAACACAAAACTCAACAGAAATCTCGTGAGCTCCGTTAGCGAAATTAAACAAAATACCACTTAAAGGTACTGTAATGAACTCATTCTTTATTTATTTTGGTGTTAAACCTAATTTATTCCAACTTCTCTATGGATTATAAACTATTTTACTAGCCATAGATTCATCAAAATAAGCAAACAACACACGAAAAACAGAATCTGTCAAAAACAGAACAGTCTGTAGTAATCTGTAACTAACGCAAACTTATGTAACTCCAAAAATTCAGCCAAAATAGTAAGACATAGGAAATTTGTTTATTGATCATCAGCAATTTTAATCACTATTTTATCACGTCTGGTAATTTTTAACAATTGTTTTCGTGAACCGAAAGTTTCTGGAAATTACAGCAAGATCAAATAACTATCATCCAAGAAGATCCTATAGGTTTAACTTGGCACAAACACTAATTAAAACATAAAACCACATCTAAATAGAAGGTATATGGATTATTTATTGAATAACAGCAAGGAAAAATATTGGGTTGTCTCCCAACAAACGCTTTTCTTTAAAGCCTTTTAGCTAGGCATTGATAATTTTAATGATGCTCACATGAAAGACAAGAATTGAAGCACAAAGAGAGCATCATAAAACACGTGACAAACACATATAAGTCTAACATACTTCCTATGCATAGGCATCTTATAGAAAAACAAATTATCATAGCAAGCAAAAACTAGCATATGCAAGGAAGCGGGAAAGAACAATAGCAATCTCAACATAACGAGAGGTAATTTAGTAACATGAAAATTTCTATAACCATATTTTCCTCTCTCATAATAATTACATGTAGGATCATAGGAAAATTCAACAAAATAGCTATCACAAAGTATATTCTCAACATGATCCACATGCATGCAAAGTTGACACTCTTCCAATATAGTGGGATTATCATTAACTAAAGTCATGACCTCTCCAAACCCACTTTTATCAAAAACTTCATAAGATTGAACATTCTCCAAATATGTGTGATCTAAAGTTGACACTCTTCTGAGCCCACTTTCAATATTATTGCAAACAATATTATCAATCTCATATTCATCATGGGGCTTAAATAAATTTACAAGATCATAAGAAGAATCACCCCAATCATGATCATTGCAACAAGTAGTAGACATAGCAAAACTAGCACCCCCAAGCTTAGGGTTTTGCATCTTATTATCACAATTGACATCAAAAGAATTTATAATAAAATCATTGCAATCATGCTTTTTATTCAAAGATCTATCGCGAGTCACTTCACGGATTTCAGGCAAAACCTTATAAAGATAATCTAGTGCATCCAAATCACTAGGAATTGGTTCATCATAACTGGATCTCTTAAAAATATTGGCAAGCGGATGAGGATCCATAGATATTGGCTTCTCTGTTTAGGAATGAATACTCAGCTATTTCAACCAAACGAGCAAACAAGCCAAGTAAGACATCAAGGCAAACGAAAAGAGAGGGCGAATAAAACGGCAAGGGTGAAGTGGGGGAGAGGAAAACGAGAGGAAAATGGCAAATAATGTAATGCGAGAGATAAGGGATTGTGATGGGTACTTGGTATGTTGAATTTTGCGTAGACTCCCCGGCAACGGCGCCAGAAATTCTTCTTGCTACCTCTTGAGCTTGCGTTGGATTTCCCCGAAGAGGAGAGGATAATGCAGCAGAGTAGCGTAAGTATTTCCCTCAGTTTTTGAGAACCAAGGTATCAATCCAAAGAGGAGGCCACGCAAAGTCCCTCGTACCTACACAAAACAAATAGATCAACGCAACCAACGCGATTAGGGGTTGTCAATCCCTTCATGGTCACTTACGAGAGTGAGATCTGATAGAGATAATAGATAATATTTTTGGTATTTTTGGTATAAAGATGCAAAGTAAAATAAAAAGCAAAGTAAAAAAAGCAAAGCAATAATAAAGTGATGGAAGATTGATATGATAGAGAATAGACCCGGGGACCATAGATTTCACTAGTGGCTTCTCTCAAGAGCATAAGTATTTTCCGGTGGGTGAACGAATTACTGTTGAGCAATTGATAGAATTGAGCATAGTTATGAGAGTATCTAGGTATGATCATGTATATAGGCATCACGTCCGAGACAAGTAGACCGACTCCTGCCTGCATCTACTACTATTACTCCACTCATCGACCGCTATCCAGCATGCATCTAGAGTATTAAGTTAATGAAAACAGAGTAACGCCTTAAGCAAGATGACATGATGTAGAGGGATAAATTCATGCAATATGATAAAAACCCATCTTGTTATCCTCGATGGCAACAATACAATACGTGCCTTGCTGCCCCTTCTATCACTGGGAAAGGACACCGCAAGATTGAACCCAAAGCTAAGCACTTCTCCCATTGCAAGAACTACCAATCTAGTTGGCCAAACCAAATGGATAATTCAAAGAGACTTGCAAAGATAACCAATCATACATAAAAGAATTCCGAGAAGATTCAAATATTGCTCATAGATAATCTTGATCATAAACCCACAATTCATCGGTCTCAACAAACACACCGCAAAAAGAAGATTACATCGGATAGATCTCCACGAGAGAGTGGGAGAACATTTTATTGAGATCCAAAAAGAGAGAAGAAGCCATCTAGCTACTAACTTTGGACCCCTAAGGTCTGAGGTAAACTACCCACACTTCATCGGAGAGGCTATGATGATGTATAAGCCCTCCATGGTGGATTCCCCTTCCGGTGGAGCTCCGAAACAGGCCCCAAGATGGGATCTCGTGGATACATAAAGTTGAGGCGGTGGAATTAGGTTGTTGGCTCCGTATTTGATCGTTCGGGGTACGTAGGTATATATAGGAGGAAGAAGTACGTCGGTGGAGCAACAGGGGGGCCACGAGGGTGGAGGGCGCACCCCCCTACCTCGTGCCTTCCCTGTTGGTTGCTTGACGTAGGATCCAAGTCTCCTGGATTATGTTTGGTGAGAAAATCACGTTCCTGAAGGATTCATTCCGTTTGGACTCCGTTTGATATTCCGTTTCTTCGAAACACTGAAATAGGCAAAAAACAACAAATCTGGGATGGGCCTCCGGTTAATAGGTTAGTCCCAAAAGTAATATAAAAGTGTAAAATAAAGCCCAATATGGTCCAAAACAGTAGATAATATAGTATGGAGCAATCAAAAATTATAGATACTTTGGAGACGTATCAGTTGTCATTTACATCTCCAATGCAAATTGTTTCATGATCGAATCGTGTCCAAGAATTGTGATGATTTGATTTCCCTTGCACATTATAATGAACTTAGTTTGCTTTTGGGTTATGAAGAATTGAAAAGTGCGACTAAGCTTATTCCAAAATTTAATCTTGAGCATTTCCTTGATATTGATTTGGAGGAGATTTATTTTTTTTTGTGCGGTGAATTGCATTGAAAATCCTTATATTGCCAATCACCTAAAGAAAAGAAAGCAAGTGGAAGATGAAAAGAGTACTAATGAAGGGGAAGAGACTTCCCAATATCCTCCTATTATTTCTTATGATGAATCAGGTAACGAGGAGGAGCTTTCTATTCAACCAATCTCATCAATAAGGATCTCAAAGAATAAGGTTGAACCCACACATAATGTGAAGAAGAAAAAGAAAATACGGAGCAACAAAGATAGAAAGGTATCCCTCCCAAATGATGTTGCTCCTACTACTCATTGTGATGATGATAATTGCTATACTATTGGTGCTATCCATATTTTTAATGATGAGAGTGATTATGCTTATGATATGAAAAGGCCCAAGCTTGGGGAAGCTATGTTTGATAAGGATGAAATATTTCAGAATATATTTGCTGAAATTAATGTTTGTCCCAAGATTGGGGATGCTATGTTTAATGAAGATGATATTTTTAGCCTCCCAAGTTTCTATATGCAAAGTGGTTATGATGATAGCATGCCTCTTACCTATGATGAATATGAAAGTGGATTTGGAAGAGTGTCAACTTTATTTAGTGATGATTCCACTATTTTGGAAGAGGTTTCAATTGATTTTGATGAGAACAAAGTTGCTACTTATGATGATTATTGTGATGAAACTTATGCTATAAAAGGTAGTGATGTTTATATTTATAAAACTTGTCATGATTATGATTCCCCTTTTTCTGAACATTACTCTTTTAATGTGGAAACAATTTATAGTATTCAAGTCTCTTATGATACTCCCACTATTCCGAATGAGAAGAATTTTGCTTATGTGGAGAGTAATAAAATTTCTATGCTTGTAGATCATGAAAAGAATGCTTTAGGTGCTGGTTATATTGTTGAATTCATTCATGATTCTACTGAAAATTATTATGAGGGAGGAACATATGCTTGTAGGAATTGCGATAATGTCAATTTCCTCTCTTGAAGCTATGCTTGTTTTACCTTCCTATGCTAGTTGATTATTGTTCCCATAAGTTATTTTATCACAAAATCCCTATGCATAGGAAGTGGGTTAGGCTTAAATGTGCTAGTAATATGCTTCATGATGCTCCCGTTATGTTTCAATTCTTATCTTTTATGTGAGCATCATTGAAATCATCATGCCTAGCTAGGGGCGTTAAACGATAGCGCTTGTTGGGAGGCAACCCAATTTTATTTTAGGTCCTTGCTTTTCATTTATGATTAGTAATAAATAATTCATATAGACTCTGGTTAGATGTTTTTTTATGTTTTAATTAGTGTTTGTGCCAAGTAGAACCTTTGAGAAGACTTGGGTGAAGTCTTTATGATCATGCTGTAAAAACAGAAACTTTAGTGCTCACGAGATTATCTGCAACTTTTTACTGGGAGTGCTATTTAGTTGATTATTTTTGCAGATGATTAATAGATAAATTCCTCAGGTCCACCAATTTATTTGAGAATTTTTGGAGTCTCATAAGTATTCGAAAGTTACAGATTGCTACAGACTATTCTGTTTTTGACAGATTCTGTTTTTCGTGTGTTGTTTGCTTATTTTGATGCATCTATGGCTAGTATGTAAGGGTATGAACCATAGAGAACTTGGAATAAAGTAGGTTTAACACCAATATAAATAAATAATGAGTTCATTACAGTACCTTATGTGGTAGTTTTTCTTTCTTTCACTAACGGAGCTTACGAGATTCTTTGCTGAGTTTTGTGTTGTGAAGTTTTCAAGTTTTGGGTAAAGATTCGATGGACTATGGAATAAGGAGTGGCAAGAGCCTAAGCTTGGGGATGCCCAAGGCACCCCAAGTTAATATTCAAGGACAACCAAGAGCCTAAGCTTGGGGATGCCCCGGAAGGCATCCCCTATTTCGTCTTCGTTCATCGGTAACTTCACTTGGAGCTATATTTTTATTCACCACATGATATGTGTTTTGCTTGGAGAGTCATTTTAGTTTGTTAGTATTTGATTTATTTTATTTAGAATAATGTCTTGCATCTTTATTTTCCATAAAAATGTCAAGGATAGCCTTTACCATGCTTATGTTGCAAGTATACATGTTGCTGTTTCAAAACAGAAAGTTTACCGCTGTTGCAAAAATTCCCTAGAAAAGTCAGAATGTGATAAAATGTTGAAACCTTTTTCATAATAAGCTCTGATAAATTTAATACAGTGGGAATTTTCTTTCATAATTTTTGGATTTAGGGAAGTATGATGAATCTTGCATGCTTTACAGACTGTACTGTTTTGGCAGATTGTTGTTATGTTTGCATATGTTTGCTTGTTTAATGATTCTATTTGAGGATAGGAGTATTAAATATGCAGAGGAATTTAGTATGAAATGTGTAATAATAATTTTAGTGATTTTTTACAGTATATAATGATAAGGTTTTGCATTGGTTTATACTAACCTATCTCACGAGTTCTTGTTGATTTTGTTGTGGATGAAACTTTTGAGAAATAGAAAAACCATGATATGAGAGGAATTAAGGAGACACAAAAGTCCAATCTTGGGGATGCCCCGGTAGGCATCCCACCTTTCTTATTCAACAACTATCGGTTAGTATCGGTTGAGCCTAAGTTTTTGCTTCTTCACATGAGTTGTGCTATCCTTGCAATGTCATTTTATTTTGTTTTGCTTGCTATTTGAATAAGATACCAAGATCTGAAATTCTTAAATGAGAGAGAGTCTTCACATAGTTGCATAATTATTTAGCTACTCATTGATCTTCACTTATATCTTTTTGGAGTAGTCTGTCATTTACTCGTGTGCTTCACTTATATCCTATGAGTAAATGGTTGAATGAGTTGAATGTCATAAATCTGAAATTATATATGCCTCATTTGCTTATCCCATGGGGAGTAATGACTTCACGTCTAAGAAATAGAGGTTGTACATTTGTTGAAGGTTAGCAAGCATTGTATTGGTCATTTGAACAATTCATGAAAGAATATTGAAGGAAGAGAGATTCCACATGTAAATATACTATCCTAGCCATCTTTTATAATTGGGAGCACTCATTAAGTATGACATGCTAAAGAGTTGATGTTGGACAAGGAAGACAACGTAATGGGTTATGTTTTCGCACATCTCAGTTAAAGTATATTGTCATGGATCATTCAAACATGTTGAGCTTGCCTTTCCCCCTCATGCTAGCCAAATTCCTTGCACCAAGTAGAGATACTACTTGTGCTTCCAAACATCCTTAAACCCAGTTTTACCATGAGAGTCCACTATACCTACCTATGAATTGAGTAAGATCCTTCAAGTAAGTTGTCATCGATGCAAGCAATAAAAATTGCTCTTTAAATATGTATGATCTTTTGGTGTGAAGAAAATAGCTTTATACGATCTTGTTATGGAAGCAATAAAAGCGACAGACTGCATAATAAAGGTCCATATACAAGTGGCAATATAAAGTGACATTCTTTCGCATTAAGATTTTGTGCATCCAACCCTAAAAGCGCATGACAACCTCTGCTTCCCTCTGCGAAGGGCCTATCTTTTAGTTTATGTCTTTTACTTTATGCAAGAGTCAAGGTGATCTTAACCTTTCCCTTTTTATTTTATCCTTTGGCAAGCACCTCGTGTTGGAAAGATCCTGATATATATATCCAATTGGATGTAAGTTAGCATGAACTATTATTGTTGACATCACCCAAAGGTGAATACGTTGGGAGGCAACACTATAAGCCCCTATCTTTTTCTCAGTGTCCGATTGAAACTCGATAACCATTAGTATTGCATGAGTGTTAGCAATTATAGAAGACTATATGATAGTTGAGTATGTGGAGTTTTGTATTCCTGAAAATAAGATGAATTGCAATTGTTTGATTACTGAGAACGTAGTTTGCTAGTTTTCAAGAAAGTTTATAGTCTACGCTTTAACATGTGAATTGCTTGTTACTTTATCGTGAGAAGTTTTATGAGATGAACTACTGTTATGACATATTATCATGCTAGAAAAGGTGATTGAAACTATAATTGATCAAACTTGTGCACCTTCTAGCATTCACACTTCATAAATTCTTTCTTTTATCATTTACCTACTCGAGGACGAGCAGGAATTAAGCTTGGGGATGCTGATACGTCTCCAACGTATCTATAATTTATGAAGCATTCATGCTATTTTATTATCTGTTTTGCATGATTACGGGCTTTATTATACACTTTTATATTATTTTTGGGACTAACCTACTAACCGGAGGCCCAGCCCATATTGTTGTTTTATTGCATGTTTCAGTATTTCGAAGAAAAGGAATATCAAACGGAGTCCAAACGGAATGAAACCTTCGGCAGCGTGATTTTTGGAAAGATTATGATCCAGGAGACTTGGAGTTGAAGTAATGGAAGCGTCGAGGAAGCCACGAGACAAGGGACGCGCCCACCCCCTGGGCGCGCCCTACCCTCTCGTGGGCCCCTCGAGGCTCCCCCGACTGACTTCTTTCGCCTATATATTCCCTTATACCCTAAAAACATCGGAACAGAAGATAGATCGGGAGTTCCGCCACCGCAAGCCTCTGTAGCCACCAAAAACCACTCGGGAGCCCGTTCTGGCACCCTGCCGGAGGGGGAACCCATCACGGGTGGCTATCTTCATCATCCCGACGCTATCCATGAGGAGGAGGGAGTAGTTCACCCTCGGGGCTGAGGGTATGTACCAGTAGCTATGTGTTTGATCTCTCTCTCTTTTGTTCTCTCTATGGCACGATCTTGATGTATCGCGAGCTTTGCTATTATAGTTGGATCTTATGATGTTTCTCCCCCCTCTACTCTCTTGTAATGGATTGAGTTTTCCTCTTGAAGTTATCTTATCGGATTGAGTCTTTAATGATTAGAGAACACTTGATGTATGTCTTGCCGTGTTTATCTGTGGTGACAATGGGATATCACGTGCCACTTGATGTATGTTTTGGTGACCAACTTGCGGGTTTCGCCCATGAACCTATGCATAGCGGTTGGCACACGTTTTCGTCTTGACTCTCCGGTAGAAACTTTGGGGCACTCTTTGAAGTACTTTGTGTTGGTTGAATAGATGAATCTGAGATTGTGTGATGCATATCGTATAATCATGCCCACGGATACTTGAGGTGACAATGGAGTATCTAGGTGACATTAGGGTTTTGGTTGATTTGTGTCTTAAGGTGTTATTCTAGTATGAACTCTTGAATAGATCGATCTGAAAGGATAACTTTGAGGTGGTTTTGTACCCTACCATAATCTCTTTGTTTGTTCTCTGCTATTAGTGGCTTTGGAGTGACTCTTTGTTGCATGTTGAGGGATTTTTATATGATCTATCTATGTTATTATTGTTGAGAGAACTTGCAGTAGTGAAAGTATAAACCCTATGCCTTGTTTCCTATCATTGCAATACCGTTTATGCTCACTTTTATCATTAGTTACCTTGCTATTTTTATTATTTCAGATTACAAATACCTTTATCTACTATCCATATTGCACTTGTATCACCATCTCTTCGTCGAACTAGTGCACCTATACAATTTACCATTGTATTGGGTGTGTTGGGGACATAAGAGACTCTTTGTTATTTGGTTGCAGGGTTGTTTGAGAGAGACCATCTTCATCCTATACCTCCCACGGATTGATAAACCTTAGGTCATCCACTTGAGGGAAATTTGCTACTGTCCTACAAACCTGTGCATAGGGATGAAAACGGAGCGGAAACGGACGGAACTGAGTGCTATCATATTTGTTTTCATATTTTTTTGCAGAAGCAGAAACGAACACAGAAACCCCGGAAATGAATACGGAAACAGATACTACCAAAAACGAACACGGAGCGAATACAAAGCGGATACGGAAACAGAAATAGGCATTGACTGGAACATAGAAACCCCTTGAATCATAGAGAAATACACACAAAAACAAACAAATTTAATGAGTTGTTAACATGGCTATAAAATAATATCATTATGTTAGCAACTTAGCGTAGTATTGTAGTAGTACCGGACAATTGCGTATAGGGTCAAGCTGAGTACATGTGTGGTAGAAGAAGTTGGGCCTTAGATTCATTCTACTAATTGTGTCATTGTGTTCTCTTTAGTGGTTGGGCTACAAAGCAGCTATAGGTTTATAGTAAAAACAGAAATTCCATATTCACGGAAACGGAAAGTTCCATTTTCATGCATGTTCCACCGGAAAACACCGTTCCGTTTTTGTTTCCGTTTTCGCATAAAAAATTTCGTTTCCACTACTGTTTTGCAAATTTCCATTTCCGTTTTCATATTTCCTCTCCGTTTCCATTTTTCTCCCAAAAAACAGAAAGTTTCCACTCCATTTTCATCCCTACTTGTGCACTTGCAGGCCCAACAACGTCTACAAGAAGAAGGTTGTGTAGTAGACATCACGTAGTCAAAAAGAACCAAATCATCGACTGTCCGGACGCGGAAGCCCTTGCAGCCTTCAGACACAACGTCCGAGGAGAATGGCTGACAGGCCACCTCGGCCAAGAAGGACCTAAATCCATGACAGCCCTTACTGCTCTGACACCCGCTTTTGCGCGGGAGAAGACATCTGGCTCGCTCGCAGAAGCAACAGCGCCAGCGACCCGGGCACTTCTAAAATCCGAGACGGCAACGGCAAGCCACGACGAAGCAAATACAACAGTTGCAATGATAATGAAAGATCACGCGACACTGCGGTCAACACTGGATTCAGCAACCCCAAGCCCGGTCAGCAGAAGAAGCCATTCAAGGCGAATCGCGACGAACCATCCAAACTGGACAAGATATTGGACCGACCCTGCCAGATTCATGGCCACACCGATAAACCAGCGAATCATATTAACAGAAACTGCTGGGTCCTTAAACAGGCCGGCAAGCTCAACGCCGAACACAGGGGAAGGAGGCCGCCAGGCGACATGGATGACGGAAAGGTTCACCAACGAAGCATCGGGGGTAAGAAGCAATCTCCACCGCAGGATCAACTACCCCTAGAACGGAAATATCAACCCGGCTTCCGCCGCCCACTTCGTACACCTACAAAAGTTGTACCGCGCATACATCATTATGCACTCAAGATACCATGGGCATTGGCGGAAGCACAATACGGACAACCCTGCAAACACCCCATTAACATTTTTTGTTTATTTTCCTTTTTATTTTTTCTTCCTTCGCTATACTTTAAAAACAGGTGACAAACAAGATAAACGTCGGAAGCTGGCTCTATCGGAGTCCGGATCCGCATACTCACCTAAAGGGCTATTTCCATCAAGGATTCCCCCACCAAGGACGGGCGGCGCAGACATGCGACAGGAGGTCCAAAATAAATTTTTTGTAGACCGCACTCTATTTTTCTCGAGCCTGTACTATGCATGTTCCTCCGCCTCCAACCCCGAGCATGTCAAATAGCCGGGGGATGGTTTTTATATCATAAATAATCATTAGCACACTGCTCAGTTCCCAGTAAAACATATCCATGTTGTCTCGCCACGGAATACGGCTGACACGTTTGTTTCATGAATATACCCTGACATAACCTGCCAGGGGCTCGGTATGGGAACAAATGAGTTGCCAGCAAAAGCCCGAACAACTCTACAGCACACTTCGGCGTCGCAAGTTTGGCCTTATATGCATCATCTCCGAATCATTGTCCTGGGTCAATAGTTGGGTTGCCCAGCTCCTTTGCTTGCTACCCTACGTTCCGCTCTATCGGCTAGGGTAGTAAAGGGAGAACTACTGCGATTGTGCCCTGGTCTAAACCGGATGAGCACCTCAGTAGAGAAAGCCGAAAACTGACTGTCATGATGCAGCGAGAGCTGGTCAACCACTTGACGACTTCCTGGAATCTTTAGCAATTCTCCGTGTCACACGAGGGATCTTTTACAAGATCAAACATGTAAGGCACCCTATGCCGCATACATACCAGGGGCTATGTCGTAGCCCCACAATAAAACTCCTATGGCTAAGTGAAAGCGTTAATGCCCTATAGTCCGATTGCCTGGTTCACCGCATTATCACCTCCTTCATGGACCAAGACATTGGATAAAGAGGGATTAAATGCTTTTCCGAACACCCCCGTACTTCCTACGAGGGGGCTGAAGCCGATGACTGGAAAACTTTCAGTTTATATCAAAAACAGCCGCACAGGAGGAATTCAAGCTTTCAAGCAAAAACATATAAATAGATTAAATATAAAATTATCATTTATAATTATCATACACCTCACTCAAACATTATGTCCTTCGAGCATTGACCCTCTATCAGGCGGGCGGCTCCTAGGACGTCTTCAAAATAATGCTCTGGTTCCAGACGGTCCTTGCCTTTGGGTGGACTCTTCGTCGCAACATCGACGGCCTTCATCTTCCCCCGGAATGTCTTGACTCGGGAAAAGGCCATCTGTGCACCCTCAATGCACGTTGACCGCTTCACAGCGTCGATACGCGGCACCGCGTCAACAAGCTTCTGCACCAAAACGAAATAGCTATTCGGCACAGACTCGGTTGGCCATAACCGGATTATGACATCCTTCATGGCAGCACCAGATATCCTATGAAGTTTGGCCCATTGGGACATCTGTTCATTGAGCAGCAGAGGGTGCTTTGACGCGCCAAACTACGACCAAAAAAGCTTCTCCGTTGCATATCCATCTCGCACTTGGTAATACCGCGCCGCATCGGAAGAACTCCTCGGCAAGTCCAAATACTCGTCCGGAGAACTCCACACTTGGCTAAGCTGAGCATAGTCCGGGTCACCAAACTTATTTTGCAGCAGAAAAGGCTTTCCAGCCACAATCTCCTTCGCTTGCCGAACTTGCTCACGGACTGCTCTGGATTCTGAGCACGCTTCTCTCGTCTCCTGTCGGGCATTGTCCACTTCAGCCATTAAGGCTTTATTCTCCTCCTCAAGAAATTCGCAGCGACTAGTAGCATTCTCCAGTTCAAGTGTCATCGTGGATATCCTCTACTCGCCTTGGCACCGCGCAGCTTGTTTGGCCTTTAATTCAGTCGATGCCTTTTCGGCAGCAGCATTGCTACAACGGGCCTGCTCCTTGGCCCGAGCCAGCTCTGCTTGAAGAACTTCAATGGTGAGAGCACCATCTGCAGCCATGCACATTCCAGCATCTAAATCTCAGCATTATGTTTATACCACAAACAATGTATGAGGATCACCCCGAGTACATACCTTGCGACTCGTCAAGACGCGTATTGATTAATGCAAGAACATCCCCTGCCACGTCAAGCTTCCGCTGTAGCTCGGCAATTTCCATAGCCCGGGAAGTGGTCAAGGGGGAAGCAGCCTGTGTTCAAGCTCATTGTGTTAGTCCTCAAAACGATCATTTTTGATCCTCTGTTTGCTTCCTAATGGAAGAAACCTGAGTCTCAGGGGCTACTACCTATACACAGGCACATCTTTGCAAAGGAAACATAGATGAAAACATTATGTCACAAAACTCGAAGCCTTTAAGTAGGCTCATGAAGGCTTCATTTAATCCGCTCTTCGCGGACGAAATCTTTTCAATCACTGTACCCATCAAGGTACGCTGCTCCCCCGAGACAGATGCTTTCCGCAACATGTCCCGCAATATATCGTGAGTCGTCGGGTTTCCGCACACTGCTCCAAGGGCACAGTCATCCTTTGAAGGAATTTGATCACCCGTCTTCAGAATCACTGTCGGCTGTGAATCAGACAGTCCGGGGCCTTTGCTATCATCAGCTCCGGACTCCCGGACGGTCGGAGATCCACCTTCGGGCACTGTCGCCTTTGTCCCTTGTGCAATTGGTTGATCGAAAGGGACCCTCCGCGACGACACTTCATAGTCATCTGCCTTATTGGGCGAGGAGGTTCGAGGAGGCGTCTCGCTCTCCATCATCTCTGGGAGGAGACTTCCCAAGGAAAAGGATTGCCCAGAAAAACTCTGTGCCGGCCTGTAAAAATGCGTGAATGCATTACGAATATATTCGATTAACAAGAACAAAGCGGACGCTATTAAAGTACCCCAGATTCACTTACGGTTCAGCCGAGGGCTTGTCCCCTTGCTGGAGCTGTTCAGCGGCATCACTTCCCAAACCCAAGCCGCTCGCTGGTGGCATCTTGCCCCTCTTAGAAGACCGCCCCTCCCAATCTTCGGAGGCGGCCCTTTTCCTCCTGCTAGGAGAAGGGTTACTGGATCATTTTTCGCCCCTGTCTTCAAGCAAGGAAAGGTCGATCTCACCAGACTCAGTGTCCGACTTACCTCCAGAACCAAGGTCCTCTTGGGCTTTCTCACTCTCCTCCTTGCCCTCCCTTACCAGCGCCTGGCATGGCGCCGGGGCAAGCATCCTTATTAGCACTGGAGTAGCTGAGTCTTCGGGAAGAGGAGCCGGACACTTGACCCGTTCCACCTTCTTTATCCAGCCCTGGAAAAAGATGGATTGCTCAGTATCTTATTATGGGATGCTCGGCTACAGGGTGTTCGGAAGTGTAATACTTACCGGGGTGGTCGAATGTTTGTTGTGGAGGCCGATGTCTTTGGTGGTAGCTGGCCATTGCTCTCATTCCCCGAAAAATAACCTCCACGTTCCTTCGTGTGTAGTGCTGAAGAAGTGCTGAAGAGTCCGCGGCCCTTCTGGGTTAAACTCCCACATGCGGCAAGGCCGCTGCTGGCACGGCAGAGTCCGGCGGACCATCATTACTTGAATGACGTCAACAAGATCGATGCCCTTCTCGGCAAGGCTTCGGATGCGACCCTGCAGAGTCCGAACTTCATCAACGGATCCCTAGTCCAACCCCTCATTGATCCATGAAGCAAGCCGAATTGGGGGGCCAGATCGGAACACAGGCGCAGTTGGCCACTTAGAGCCACAAGGCTCGGCGATGTAGGACCACCCCTGCTGCCATAAGTCAGAAGATTCGGTGAAGGATCCCTGAAACCAAACAGTGCTAGTGAGCTTGCCCACTATGGTGCCACCGCACTCTGCCTGCTCCCCCTCTGTTACTTGCGGCTTCACATTGAAGGTCTTGAGCCACAAACCAAAGTGCGGAGGTGTTCGGAGCAAGGCTTCGCACGTGACGAATGCCGATATAAGAAGAATAGAGTCTGGGGCCAGATCGTGAAAATCTAGCCCGTAATGGAACATGAGCCCCCGGACGAAGAGGTTAAGTGCGAACCCTAACCCGCGAAGGAAGTGGGACAGGAGAACGACCCTCTCACCAGATCTGAGGGTAGGAATAATCTGCCCCTCGGCAGGAAGCCGATGAAGGATTTCTGCGGTCAGATACCTGGCCGCCCGAAGCTTGGCAATATCTCCCTCCGTGACAGAAGAAGCTACCCACCGGCCTTGACGGCTGGATCTGGACATGATTGGGGTTTGTGGCAACGGAAATCCAGGTGTTGGAACTCGGAGGAGCAAGGGTTGAGAGGAGAAGCAAGCGTGAAAGAGAAAGGCGGACCTATGCCCCTATATAAAGGCTGCGAATATCAAACATCTCCTCTTGGGCCTCAAAGCTTGCCTATTTCTAAGGAGTTATACCCAAGCGACGGTTGGTTTACCCACGTCTGGGTTGACAAGAATCCCCTAAAAAACAGGGAGACACGATCTCCGCTTGGATAAGACATACCAATAAAACCACATCTCGAGACGTGGGGCGACGGGCCAGCTAACGGTTCGAATATAATGGCCGAGCAGGCACGATGTCGTATTACCAAAAGGTTGCCAGCGGATTGAACTCATGAAATATTATATCCTTAGCAATTGTGTATACAGGTCCGGATACAATCATTACATCTGAAGACTATCTTGGAGTTGGGAAAGGGGAACCCACCTTACAATGCCGGAGACAATCTGCGTGCCGGACTCCTCGTCATTTAAGCCAGGTTTAGGGGCTACTAAGGGAGTCTTGGATTAAGGGGACCTCGGGCGTCCGGCCTATTATCCATGGGCCGGACTGATGGGCTATGAAGACATGAAGGCCGGAGACTGTACCCGTGTCCGAATTGGACTCTACTTGGCGTGTAAGCCAAGCTTGGCGACCGAAGATTCCTTCTTATGTAACCGACTCCATGTAAACCCTAGATCCCCCGGTGTCTATATAAACCGGAGGGGTTAGTCTGGAAAGGACACACACATTACCATAGTCATATAGGCTAGACTTCTAGGGTTTTAGCCATTACAATCTCGTGGTAGATCAACTCTTGTAATACTCATATTCATCAAGATCAATCAAGCAAGAAGTAGGGTATTACCTCCATAGAGAGGGCCCGAACCTGGGTAAACATCGTGTCCCCCGTCTCCTGTTACCATCGATCCTAGACGCACAGTTCGGGACCGCCTTCCTGAGATCCGCCGATTTTGAAACCAACAGTAGCAGGCTGACAACATTACATCAGCGCCCCACTTTATAACATAGGAGGTGGAGGGGTGGCGCACTCTATATAAGCCACCCCCACCACTAGACTTGGGGCAGGCCCCCATTCTTCTCCTCCTAGCTCTCTCTCTCTCTCTCTCTCTCTCTCTCTCTCTCTCTCTCTCTCTCTCTCTCTCTCTCTCACTAGTCTCGGGACTTAGCTCGGGTATGGGGATCCATTCCCCTCTCTCTCTCACATACATTGTAATCTCCGGATACATACTCAGATAAAACAAAGCCTCTTCAGAGCACGAGACATAGGGTTGTTATCTCCACCGTGAGAGGCCCGAACTCGCTAAAATCACCGTGTCACCCGTTTGCATCTCGATAGATCATGCTCCTTTACCCTATCCCTTATTATTGTCGGAATCGTTCTCACCCCAGTTGGCGCCCATCATGGGACATGGCGTCTATCGAGCCATGATGCCTATGGTTTTTTTCATTCATCTATGTTTTATTTCCTGTTCATCCTAATCAGATTGTTCATCTTCGCAGCAAGTAACTAAAGCATCTCAAAAGGAAAGGATAAGATACATCTTCACATGACGCCCCAGGCGTGCATGACTGTTCACAAATGGATCGATCAAAATATTTCTTTCTATGCTATCCAGTTATGATCTAACAATCATCGTGGATCTAAACAAATCCGTTGTTTTCCTCCCTGTACTAACAGGTTCCCATCGCAATCAACGACAGAAACTTGCAATGAATAAATCAGAGAAGAGACGAGGAAGGGAAAAGGGCATCAACACAGTGCGCCAAGGGTCGTGGCCATCGTCCTCACGCACGGGCGCCAGCGCGTCGGACTACACCTCCTGCTTCCTCTTCTCAATCGACCTCAACCCGCCCGTCAGCCGACAGCAGCAATCGCAGGTGCTCGGTAGTCCATCTGGCGGCGCGGGCGCTCGGCTGTGGTCACTATGACTGTCGGCGTTCTGGGAACGGGGGTCCCCAGACTTGCCTGCCTGCGGCCTGCGGCGTGGCTCAAGTGGGGGCCCAGGGCGGCCCAGCTTCATCAGCTCAAGCTCAAGACCCTCGCGAGGGGCCAAGCCTCGCGGGGGAGATGACAGAAACCTTCCTCAGGAGCAGCCTCGTCAGGCAGGCTCACGAGGAGGCGGAGATATCAAGGCAGGGTACCTCACGAGGGTGCCCCGTGATGCAAGCCATGACGATCGAGACCAGGCGGGCGCCGGCCTGCGCAGTTTCCTCGTTTCCCCTTTGGTGCAAAGGAGGCAAGCACAGGCCAAGGCATCAGGCAAAGGCTACCGCTTCGGTGCAACAAGACCAAGACCAGCAGAGCGGCAGGAAGGAGGTCATCGTGGAGCCCAGGACGGCGTCACCGTCAGAGCCTTTGGCAGTCGAAGACCAACTTTAGTCAGGATAAGTGTACTAGATGTTCCCCTTCAAAACGGCCAATTATTGGCGCCCTTCCCGCTCATTATTTGGGAAGAGGCCCAGGGCCTCCCTCTATAAATAGTACTAGTGTGACACTCAAAATTTTTTGTTTGGTTTTCAACAAAAACTTTGTTGGATTTGAAGTAGGTCATTTAAATTCTTCCAAAAACCTCTCTCTCAAAATTTCTCCCTTGGCAAGGATTTCATTGTTGATGTCTTCTTCAACTTTGGTGTTTGGTTATTAAAAACCTTTCTTCTGATTCTCCCCTTCTCAAATTTATTTTTGGGATTTATTTTTCTTTAAAGAAACTCTAGGAGTTTTGGGACTTCTCTTATATTGAAACCACCCATGATTTTACCATGCCTCATGTGGTAAATCTTTCCAAAAACCTCTCCTTCCACTTTGGGGCAATCCAAACATTCTGTTTCCACAAGTCCAACCCATTTTTGGAAATTTATTTCATTTATTTTTCTACCAAAACAATTTTGTCCATTATTTTGAGCCTAGAGGATTTACAAAGCAAGTACCAAATTTCCTTTGGGTTTTGAACTCAAACCAACTCCTCTGGATAGTCTTTAGCACCCCCAAACTAGATCCATCAAGATCCACTCTTCCTCTTTTCAAAATTTTCAAATTTTAATCTCTGCAGGTTTGGACCAGATTTGTCAAATTTGGTGAAATTCATATCTTCTCTTCTCCAAAAATTCTACGAAAGTTCAGGCAGCCCCCAGATGCAGTGAGAGGCCACCTCACCAAAAATCAGCTCAAGGAAAATTACCCACTTGCCAAAATCATTTCGTCGAACACCTGGCCTGCACTGTTACTATGCACTTTCAGTAAGTTTAGAAGTTCAGAGTTTTCTTCAGTGTCGTTTTCGTCAGTGACTTGTCACCGATCACCCGTGTGCCCTGGCGCGTTGCGCACGGCCCCTTCTCCCTGGCCAGAGCACCGCACGCCCTCTTGGACGGGTGTAGGTGTCGGTGGCGGCGAGCATCGCCAATGCCGGCAGCCTCTCCGGTGGCAGAGCCACCCGTGGCGGCCAGCGAGAGCCCGTGCCAGCTCGTTACGTCGTTCTGCGCCGCCCAATGGTCCCTTGCCCTCCGCGTGGCCTCGCGCACGCCAGCGCACCCCGCAGCATCGTCGCTGTGGCCCAGCAAGCACATGACGCACTCTCTACCGCCGACGGGCCTGCGTCGCCCTGTTCCGTCGAACCCACCCAGAGCACCTAATCTGAGCTCTCTTAGCGCCTAAACGGAACCAGTGGGACTCCTCGTTGACGCCCAACACCCTAAACACCCCGACCAAGCTCTGCCCCGCCGTAACCATCACCGGAGATCACCGTTCATGGCCACCGCCTCGGATCACCTATAAAAGGAAGCCTCGAGCTCGTTCTCGAGCACGCACCACCTCTAAACCTCACCAGCACCCCGCCAGGCCACTGGGAGGACCTCGAGGAGGTCTCCTCCCCTAACTCCGGCCGCCCCGATCCGCCTCGGCCACCACCTCGATCCACTCCGGTGAGCCCATCCCCGGCACCCAAACCTCGTCAGCAACCTCCTCGAGCACCCAGTAAGCTAACCCATGAGTTGATTTGACCTTCGCAGCCCTCCCCGACGAGACCCAGCTCCACCCGAGCCGCCGTCGGCCGGAGCCAGGGCCGCCGTCGACGTAATGCTCGCCGGCGACCACCACCACCACTCACCGACGCAGAAGGTCACGCTGAGCACGGAGGTAACACCCGATCACCTTGCCTTGCCGTGGATCGCCACCGGCGACCACCGCAGCTCTTGGGCGCCGACGAGCTCTGCTCTCTCCATTTGAAATTTTAAACCAGACGGGTGGGACCCGCCCGTCAGCCTCTCTGTTCTTTTTTTTTTTCAAACCGTTTTCTGAATAAGTATTCGGGCAAATGCGCTTTCAGTCTGAAACGTTTTTCTGGTCTTTTCTGTTCAGCCCCCTGAGAAGTTTCTGTTTCATTACAGAAAAGTCCCTGGATTAAAACCCTTATAACTTTTAAATAGAAAAGGATTTTTGATTGATTCTTTTTCTGTCCTCTTTAAAATTTTGTCTAGTTTTTATCAGATTTATTTGAAAAACATTTGGAATATTTTTGTGCACCTCACGATATTTATGATAGTGCGTGTATTTCTATATACCGTAGAACCGGAGGAGGTGACGGAACCGCGAACTTCACCGAGCTAGGCTCCGACTACTCCGAACCAGGCAAGCATGTTTGAACTTTTGATATGATGAGTGTCTTGGCATGTTTGCATTAAGTAGTCCCATGACATGTTTTTGGAGCATCTCGATGAAGGTTATATTAAATGCAAAGTTGAAGCAAGTGAATTTTGATAATCCATAAGTTGTTGGATATGAGTTTGCATGGCCATGAGATGGCATGAGGATGGGTAAGATGGCAGTGTTGTAGCATGCCAGTCTTATGCCAGACCGTTTGACCAAGTGTCAACATGAATCAGCCCAGTTCATGTCCGTTTTCCCATTCCGTACTACCACATGTTTTCCGCAAGGGATACGGCCTAGTAAGTTGCAAACCGTTTTCCTGGTACACACCAAATCGAGAGGTCGGGATGAGGGTTCCATGGCCCTGGATTAAAGCCTATCATCCGGTCAGGGGGCATGGGTGTTTCCGGTTGGGACCGAGAGGGGGGCACCCCTTAGAGCGCGCGTATATAAATTTGATCCCATGCTATTCGAGATTGTGATCTCCCCGTCTCAAAGTTTTTCTTGAACGCTGTCTAGGGTGATTCCTGGCATCGTGAGGTGGATGGGTGTGTACTGGTTAGATGTGTTTCCTCCGAAATACCGTAAACAGAACTAGTCCTTCGTGACTACGGAAATCCGTTGGCTGTGGATAATTTAGTACAAACTCTGCAGAGTCAATAATCCTTGAAATCATCTTATCCAAGTCCAAGTATTGTGTTCATCTTATCTTGTCAAGTGTCAGTCTCGGTGACAGAAACTCCGGAGAACCATATGAGTGTTAAGTCCAGCTAAATGTTTATTCCTATGGATGGACTAACCCGTTTATTATCTTGTGTTGAATAATTTTTTTATGAGCTTTATTCCTGCAAGTTAAACATATATGAATAATGAATATAAGCCCTTTCTGCGATGTCGCTCCGACGTCCGACTGTTGCACACTTGTTATTTACTTTGATATAAGCCCTTTCTGCGATGTCGCTCAGACGTCCGACTGTGGCACACTTGTTATTTACTTTGAATTTAAGCCCTTTCTGCGATGTCGCTCCGACGTCCGACTGTGGCACACTTGTTATTTATTTTGTATTTAAGCCCTTTCTGCGATGTCGCTCAGACGTCCGACTGTGGCACACCTGTTATTTACTTCGATATAAGCCCTTTCTGCGATGTCGCTCAGACGTCCGACTGTGGCACGCATATTATTTACTTTCAATCTAAGCCCTTTATGTGGTGTCGCTTAGACGCCCGACTGCGGCATGTTTTATTTAATTGTCCACCCTTCGTGGCGTCGCTTCAGACACCCGATCGGTTTTTCAGTTTTTTTTTTGTGGATTTCGGGAGGACTACCGCCTAACTTTCTTATTACTAATAATGTCGTGCAAGTTGATCTTTTGAATGTACATTACTAATTGCTCATGACGCATTCATGCATGCATTCTTTATATCTTATGTCCGAACTGTCTTGCAAGTACTTTCAAAGTACTCACCTGGCTTGTTGATTTGGCCAGATGCTGACGAAGGCGATCTCATGGATGAAGAGTTCAATAGCGAGTCCGACGCTTAGAGGAATCCCAGTCAGTCTCGTGCAACCCTGGATTGGTCACTATGTTACTTCCACTTCCGCTACCCAATTAAATTCATCGAGCCTCACATCGACGCTCGATGAGCCGCCATTGTAGAAGTTATATTATCCACTCCACTGTGTTATTCCACCACCTCTTTACCTCGAGTCAGTAGTATGCCACCCCACTCCATTGTGTCATATCCGCCATTATGTATAATTATTGGCGTGCTTGTAATAAATGGTTGAGCACCTCAGCTCGACCCTGTAATATATTCCAATGCTACTGGCTTATTGTATCAAGATTTTATCTACCAGTCAGGAGGATTTTTCCTCGTACTGGACTCAAAAGGTCGGTTTCTCAATAAACATTTTTATTGGAAAACCGGTCGTGACAAGCTTGGTACCAGAGCCAGGCTGACTGTAGGAAGCCACTAGGTGCGATCGCTAATCGGTTATTAGCATAATAGAGCTAATTCATATTTTTGCAAATGTAGTCATTTTCTCACAGTCAGCATAAATTTATGATCTGACCACTCAGAATTTTTGCCTACTTCTGTAGATGGCTGGCAACGACTGCGAGTCACAGATGTTCGCCAACATGCCCGATTGGTTCGTCAAGCTTCTCTCCTTCATCGTCCAAGTCGCGATGGGGCCATCTATGCGCCCAGTCTTCACACTCTCTCAGCACAAGGGCAACGACAGTCTGACCATGCACCAAGCCGCGGTGCAATTCAAGGGAGGGCGTGTTGAGTTACGCCATTTCCGGTTCTTGGGGAGAGCCATGCCTGCGGAGAAGCATGCGATCCAGATGGCAGCCCGTGAGGCGATAGCTCGTCTCAGGGATGTCCTTCCTTCGATGAAGACTCGTCGTTACCGCTACCTTCCATGTCACGTGCCAACACCTGTCACCTACGCTTCTCTTGCCCCAGAGGATAACGAGGCGAGGCTTTTGAGATGCTTATCGAGTATCTCCGGCTCGAGGCAGCCTTCGACAACCTGGTGGGCGACCTTGTGGTTGCCGCATGGACTCGATCCATGGCTGTGCCGCCAACAGGAGGGAGCTCCTGCACACCGCACCGCCACTGACTTTCATCTCGTCATCGGCATATTTTGTACCTACTACTCTCGCCACTACTCGTCGCCTGCCTACCACTGAGGAGTTCAACCAAGTCATTGTGCCTACTCCAGTTCGTTCTGCACCACCCCTTGCGCCCACTCCTGTTCGTGTTGTCCCGCATAGGGCGCCTGCTCCACCAACTCAGCGCAGCACTTCACGTCTGGAGCCTATTAGCGAGGAGGAGGTTGAGTCCCCAGCCTCACTGCGCCTCACCCTCGGCAGGCCAAGGGAAATCCTTACCATCTCCGACTGAGTACGCTTAGCCGCCATGCGATGTACTGACTTGTACGATATGTTTATATGTACATAGGCTGTGAGAAGTAGCTTGTTTGTGCATCATGTAGGAACTGGGAGAAGTGCACTAGCCTAAATAACATGTCAGGTATATGTACGCATATCCTGAGTGATGTATTGTATAATTACTGCTTGCGTGTAAGATATGTAATGAGCGGTCCTTCTCCATGCGCAAATGTTTATTCTCTTGAAAAAAATCTTGGAGCATTTAAGACTTTTTCCGTCTTCATGAATTTATTGACTTTTGCGACTCAATTTCTTTTCTTATGAGTTTTACAAAATATATCCCAGAGTGAACAATGTCTCATCCTTGGACGCGCTCCATGCCAACTCCGCCAGAGCAAAATTATGGCACACAACCAAGCAACAATTTCACCCAGGGGCAGTCAAGTCAACTGGACAGTGAAACAGCACTTTCTCAAATGTGCCGTCTTTACGAGCAAAGTCAGCAACAACATCAGGAAATGATGAACCAAGTCATCAATATGGGAAATCACCGTGGACAGTATCAGCAGCAATCAAAGTTATCTGAGCTACAGAAGACGCGTCCCCAAACATTTTCTCATACTGACAAACCTCTTGAGGCCGAGGACTGGCTTGAGACATGGAAAGAAAATTAATTATTGCCCAGTGTTCAGATCTTGAGAAAGTGCTATATGCACCGCACTATCTCACTGGAGCAGCTGCATCGTGGTGGGAAAATTTCCTACACATGCATCCCAACGAAAATAATATAACTTGGGATGAGTTCAAAGAAGGCTTTCGTGGCGCACATATTACTAAAAGTCTTATGAAGATCAAAAAGAGAGAATTTGACGACCTCAAGCAAAGGACCATGACGGTGTCAGAATACAACAGTCAGTTTACTCTGTTGTCTCGCTACGCCAACGAGGAGCGTATGTCTGAAAGCAAGAAGATGGAAAAATTCGTAGACGGTCGCGCCTGCACTTAAATGCGAGCTGGTTGTGCACACCTTCCCAGATTTTAAAACGCTGGTGGATAAGGCCATTACCTTGGAAAATGAGAGACGCAGCTTGGAAGATTTCCGCAAGCGAAAAAGGGACCAGACTAATCATGCTCGCAACCACCGCAGCAAGACAGATTTTCAGAAAGGTGGGACACCCAAACCCACGACAAACGTCTCACGCCCAATCAAGAATTTCCATGCAAGGGACAAGGAGTTCACATACCGCCCATGCGTTACTTGCTACGCTTGTGGAGAAGAAGGGCACTATGCCAAGCAGTGCCCCAAGCCAAGGAACTCAAAGCTGAACAACGGAGGCAATAATTCGGCGCCAAAGCGCAACAATTTCAACCCAAACAACAACCACAGGAAGGGTCATCTGAACCACGTGACCAAAGAGGAAGCACAGAATGCCCCAGATATCGTACTCGCACGCTTCCTGTCAACACAATACCTGCCATGGTTTTGTTTGATTCTGAGCTTCTCACTCATTCATTTCAAAAGTTTTGCCTTGCAAAATAATTTTTCGATGCTTCCCTTGGAAAAATCTATGATCGTCAAGTCCCCTGGGATTAAGCAAGTTACCCAGAGTTATTGCCAGGGTGTGGTTATTGAGTTTGGAGGGTTGAAGTTTCACGCCAACCTTATTGTATTGGAAGATGAAGGACTGGATGTCATCTTAGGGATGGATTGGTTAACCACCAACAAAGGTTTTATTGACTGCTTCAACCGGACCGTAATTCTCACCCACCACCACGGGAAGACAATAAAAGTTTCAGCCAAAGAAAGAAAAATATCCCGGCAACCGAGATTGAACAAAGTGGATATTTCTGAATTAAGCAAGGTTGCAGTAGTGTGTGAATTTCCAGACGTATTTCCCGAAGAACTACCAGGCATGCCACCAAACCGAGAGATAGAATTCAGCATTGAGCTAGCACCCGGAATCGCCCCCATATACAAGAAACCATACAGAATGGCACCATCTGAGTTGGTAGAACTAAAGAAGCAAATAAAAGAATTACTGGACAAAGGATATATACGAGCCAGCTCCTCACCTTGGGGTTCACCAATTTTATTTGCCAAAAAGAAGGATGGAACACTGAGATTGTGTATACACTATCGAGCGCTTAACATGGTCACGATCTAGAACAAATACCCGATGCCACAGATAAATGATTTATTTGATCAGCTCGCTCAGGCCAAGGTATTCTCAAAAATTTACTTGAGGTCGGGATACCATCAATTAAAAGTACGAACAGAAGATATTCCCAAGACGGCATTCACCTCCAGATACGGATTATATGAGTTCACCGTAATGCCATTTGGACTAACGAACGCCCCCGCATATTTTGTTCACCTCATGAACAAAGTATTTATGAAGTTTATGGACAAGTTTGTTGTGGTATTTATCGATGATATTCTGATATACTCCAAGACACCAGAAGAGCACGCTGAACATCTCCGAATTGTACTAGGGGAACTCAGGAAACATCAATTGTACGCTAAATTCAGCAAGTGTGAGTTCTGGCTAAGACAAGTAGGTTTTTTGGGCCACATACTAAGCCAAGAGGGTATTGCCGTAGACCCGAAAAAAGTCAAGGCTGTACTTGGCTGGAAACCACCAGCCAGCGTAACGGACGTACGAAGTTTCTTGGGAATGGCAGGATACTACCGAAGATTTATTGAAGGATTCTCCACCATAGCAAAGCCAATGACGCAGCTACTCAAGAAAGACAAGAAGTTTGAATGGACGGAAGCTTGCGAGAAAATTTTCCAAGAATTAAAAAGGAAATTAACAACAGCACCAGTATTAATTGTGTCAGACATTCACAAGAATTTTGAGGTATATTGTGACGCATCCCGGAAGGGCCTAGGATGCGTGTTGATGCAAGAAGGCAAGGTAGTCGCATATGTCTCCAGACAACTTCGCAAGCATGAGGAAAATTATCCTACTCATGACCTGGAGTTAGCAGCAGTTATTCATACACTCAAGGAATGGAGAAACTTTCTACTTCGAAATCATTGTGAAATATACACGGACCATAAGAGCCTCAAGTATATTTTCACACAACCAGAATTGAATTTACGGCAACGACACTAGTTGGAATTAGTGAAAGATTATGATGTTGGAATCCACTACCATCCAGGAAAAGCCAATGTAGTGGCAGATGCTTTAAGTCGAAACCCCAGTCCGAACAACGACAGCCTACCAAACCTGAGACCCGAATTTCGGCAGGAGTTTGCTAAGCTCAATTTAATGGTAGTTACCGAAGGCAGCATATCGAATTTAGAAATGCAGCCTACCTTGATAGAAAAGATTAAAGAGGCTCAGCATAGACACCCCAACATTGAAGGCATTAAACGGAAAGTGAGTTTGGGCAAGGCCTCAGAATTTGTTATCGACGAACAGGGAATATTGTGGTACGGAAATAGACTTTGCATACCAAATATCAAGGACCTTAAACAACAGATCTTAGCTGAAGACCACACTGCCCCGTATTCAATCCATCCTGGAGGGACAAAAATGTACAAGGATATTCAGGAAAAATTTTGGTGGCACAGTCTAAAAAGGGACATAGCCACGTTCATCGCATGTTGTGACTCTTGTCAACGCATCAAGGCCGAGCACCATAAACCGGCCGGACTTTTACAGCCAAATAAAATACCCGAGTGGAAATGGGACGAGATTGGAATGGATTTTATTGTTGGACTACCTCGGTCACGGCACGGAAATGATGCCATATGGGTCATCACTGATAGACTGACTAAAGTAGCACACTTCATCCCCGTGAAGACAACCCACACCACTCAGAAGCTTGCCAGGCTTTATCTCTCCCATATCGTCTGCTTACATGGAGTTCCAAAGACAATAATATCAGACAGAGGCACTCAATTTATCTCCCGATTTTGGGATCACTTACAACAAGCTCTGGGAACTCAACTAGCGTTCAGTACCGCATACCACCCCCAGACTGGTGGACAAACTGAACGTGTAAACCAAATTCTAGAAGACATGCTAGGAGCATGTGTCGTCACCTATGGGACCAGTTGGGAAGAAAGCTTACCATACGCAGAGTTCGCATACAACAACAGTTACCAAGCCAGCCTGCAAATGGCACCATTTGAGGCTCTATACGGACGGAGATGTCGTACCCCGCTAAATTGGTCAGAAACCGGAGACAGCCATATCTTCGGCCCAGACATGCTCAAGGAGGCTGAAGATAAAGTTAAGGTGATTAGGGATCGACTCAAGACATCCCAAAGTCGACAGAAGAGTTATTACGATCAAAAACATCGGGGAGTCAATTTTGAACCAGGTGAGTTTGTGTACCTACGAGTATCCCCTATGAGGGGCCTGCAACGATTCAAGATTAAGGGGAAGCTAGCACCAAGATTCATCGGACCATTCTGCATAGTGGCACGGAGAGGCACGGTAGCCTACCAGCTAGACTTACCCGAAGATTTATCCGACGTCCACGGCGTGTTCCACGTCTCGCAGTTGAGGAAGTGCGTAAGCAACCCAGAGAAGCAGGTATCCCATGAAAACATTGACGTGCAGCCAGACCTCACATATCGGGAGCATCCAATAAAAATCTTGGAGGAGTCTGAAAGGAGGACCCGACAGATAACCATCAAGTTTTTCAGAGTTCAGTGGAGCAATCACACCGAAAGTGAAGCCACTTGCGAAAGGGAGGATTTTCTTCAGACAGAGCACCCACATTTATTTGAGGATCAGCTGAAATCTCGGGGACGAGATTTTTCCTAAGGGGGTAGGTGTTCTGACACTCAAAAAATTTTGTTTGGTTTTCAACAAAAACTTTGTTGGATTTGAAGTAGGTCATTTAAATTCTTCCAAAAACCTCTCTCTCAAAATTTCTCCCTTGGCAAGGATTTCATTGTTGATGTCTTCTTCAACTCTGGTGTTTGGTTATTAAAAACCTTTCTTCTGATTCTCCCCTTCTCAAATTTATTTTTGGGATTTATTTTTCTTTAAAGAAACTCTAGGAGTTTTGGGACTTCTCTTATATTGAAAGCACCCATGATTTTACCATGCCTCATGTGGTAAATCTTTCCAAAAACCTCTCCTTCCACTTCGGGGCAATCCAAACATTCTGTTTCCACAAGTCCAACCCATTTTTGGGATTTTATTTCATTTATTTTTCTCCCAAGACAATTCTATCCATTATTTTGAGCCTAGAGGATTTACAAAGCAAGTACCAAATTTCCTTTGGGTTTTGAACTCAAACCAACTCCTCTGGATAGTCTTTAGCACCCCAAATCTAGATCCATCAAGATCCACTCTTCCTCTTTTCAAAATTTTCAAATTTTAATCTCTGCAGGTTTGGACCAGATTTGTCAAATTTGGTGAAATTCATATCTCCTCTTCTCCAAAAATTCTACCAAAATTCAGGCAGCCCCCGGATGCAGTGAGAGGCCACCTCACCAAAAATCAGCTCAAGGAAAATTCCCCACTTGCCAAAATCATTTCGTCGAACTCCTAGCCTGCACTATTACTATGCACTTTCAGTAAGTTCAGAAGTTCAGAGTTTTCTTCAGTGTCGTTTTCGTCAGTGACTTGTCACCGATCACCCGTGCGCCCTGGCGCGTTGCGCACGGCCCCTTCTCCCTGGCCAGAGCACCGCACGCCCTCTTGGACAGGTGCAGGTGTCGGTGGCGGCGAGCATCGCCAACGCCGGCAGCCTCTCCGGTGGCGAGCCACCGTGGCGGCCAGCGAGCCGTGCCAGCTCGTTCGCCGTTCTGCGCCGCCCAATGCTCCTTGCCCTCCACGTGGCCTCGCGCCGCCCCAAGCACCCGCAGCACCGTCGCCGTGGCCCGGCAAGCACAGGACGCGCTCTCTGCCGCCGACGGGCCCGCGCCGCCCCGTTCCGTCGAACCCACCCAGAGCACCTAATCCGAGCTTGCTTAGCGCCTAAACGGAACCAGTGGGACTCCTCGTTGAAGCTCAACGCCCTAAACACCCCGACCAAGCTCTGCGCCGCCGTAAGCGTCACCGGAGATCTCCGTTCACGGCCACCGCCTCAGATCGCCTATAAAAGGAAGCCCCGAGCTCGTTCTCGAGCACGCACCACCTCTACACCTCACCAGCACCCCGCCAGGCCACTGGGAAGACCTCGAGGAGGTCTCCTCCCCCAACTCCGGCCGCCCCGATCCGCCTCGGCCACCACCTCGATCCACTCCGTTGAGCCCATCCCCGGCGCCCAAACCTCGTCAGCAACCTCCTCGAGCACCCAGTAAGCTAACCCATGAGTTGATTTGACCTTCGCAGCCCTCCCCGTTGAGACCCAGCTCCACCCGAGCCGCCGTCCGTCGGAGCCAGGGCCGCCGTCGATGTAATGCTCGCCGGCGACCACCACCACCACTCACCGACGCGGAAGGTCACGTTGAGCACGGCGGTAACACCCGATCACCCTGCCTCGCCGTGGATCGCCGCCGGCGACCACCGCAGCTGTCGGGCGCCGACGAGCTCTGCTCTCTCCGTTTGAAAATTTAAACCTGACGGGTGGGACCCGCCCGTCAGCCTCTCTGTTCTTTTTTTTTCGAACCGTTTTCTGAAAACGTATTCGGGCAAATGCGCTTTCAGTCTGAAACGTTTTTCTGGTCTTTTCTGTTCAGCCCCCTGAGAAGTTTCTGTTTCATTACAGAAAAGTCCCTGGATTAAAACCCTTATAACTTTTAATCAGAACAGGATTTTTGATTGATTCTTTTTCTGTCCTCTTTAAAATTTTGTCTAGTTTTTTATCGGATTTATTTGAAAAACATTTGGAATATTTTTGTGCACCTCACGGTATTTACGATAGTGCGTGTATTTCTGTATACTGTAGATACCGGAGGAGGTGACGGAACCGCGAACTTCACCGAGCTAGGCTCCGACTACTCCGAACCAGGCAAGCATGTTTGAACTTTTGATATGATGAGTGTCTTGGCATGTTTGCATTAAGTAGTCCCATGACATGTTCTTGGAGCATCTCGATGAAGGTTATATTACATGCAAAGTTGAAGGAAGTGAATTTCGATAATCCATAAGTTGTTGGATATGAGTTTGCATGGACATGAGATGGCATGAGGATGGGTAAGATGGCAGTGCTGTAGCATGCCAGTCTTATGCCAGACCGTTTGACCAAGTGTCAACATGAATCAGCCCAGTTCCCGTCCGTTTTCCCTTTCCATACTACCACATGTTTTCCGCAAGGGATACGGCCTAGTAAGTTGCAAACCGTTTTCCTGGTACACACCAAATCGAGAGGCCGGGATAAGGGTTCCATGGCCCTGGTTTAAAGCCTATCATCCGGTCAGGGGGCATGGGTGTTTCCGGTTGGGACTAAGAGGGGGGCACCCCTTAGAGCGTGCGTATATAAATTTGATCCCATGCTATCCGAGATTGTGATCTCCACGTCTCAAAGTTTTTCTTGAACGTTGTCTAGGGTGATTCCTGGCATCGTGAGGTGGATGGGTGTGTACTGGTTAGATGTGTTTCCTCTGAAATACCGTAAACGGAACTAGTCCTTCGTGACTACGGAAATCCGTTGGTTGTGGATAATTTAGTACAAACACTGCAGAGTCAATAATCCTTGAAATCATCTTATCCAAGCCCAAGTATTGTGTTCATCTTATCTTGTCAAGTGTCAGTCTCGGTGATAGAAACTCCACAGAACCATATGAGTGTTAAGTCCGGCTAAATGTTTACTCCTATGAATGGACTAACCCGTTTATTATCTTGTGTTGAATAATTTTTTATGAGCTTTATTCCTGCAAGTTAAACAGATATGAATAATGAATATAAGCCCTTTCTGCGATGTCGCTCCGATGTCCGACTGTGGCACACTTGTTATTTACTTTGATATAAGCCCTTTCTGCGATGTCGCTCAGACGTCCGACTGTGGCACACTTGTTATTTACTTTGAATTTAAGCCCTTTCTGCGATGTCGCTCCGACGTCCGACTGTGGCACACTTGTTATTTATTTTGTATTTAAGCCCTTTCTGCGATGTCGCTCAGACGTCCGACTGTGGCACACCTGTTATTTACTTTGATATAAGCCCTTTCTGCGATGTCGCTCAGACGTCCGACTGTGGCACGCATATTATTTACTTTCAATCTAAGCCCTTTATGTGGTGTCGCTTAGAAGCCCGACTGCGGCATGTTTTATTTAATTGTCCACCCTTCGAGGTGTCGCTTCAGACACCCGATCGGTTTTTCAGTTTTTTTTTGTGGATTTCGGGAGGACTACCGCCTAACTTTCTCATTACTAATAATGCCGTGCAAGTTCATCTTTTGAATGTACATTACTAATTGCTCTTGACGCATTCATGCATGCATTCTTTATATCTTATGTCCGAACTGTCTTGCGAGTACTTTCAAAGTACTCACCTGGCTTGTCGATTTGGCCAGATGCTGACGAAGGCGATCTCATGGATGAAGAGTTCAATAGCGAGTCCGACGCTTAGAGGAATCCCAGTCAGTCTCGTGCGACCCTGGATTGGTCACTATGTTACTTTTGCTTCCGCTACCCAATTAAATTCATCGAGCCTCACATCGACGCTCGATGAGCCACTAGTGTAGAAGTTATATTATCCACTCCACTGTGTTATTCCACCACCTCTTTACCTCGAGTCAGTAGTATGCCACCCCACTCCATTGTGTCATATCCGCCATTATGTATAATTATTGGCGTGCTTGTAATAAATGGTTGAGCACCTCAGATCGACCCTGTAATATATTCTAATGCTACTGGCTTATTGTGTCAAGATTTTTTCTACCAGTCAGGAGGATTTTTTCCTCGTACTGGACTCAAAAGGTCGGTTTCTCAATAAACATTTTTATTGGAAAACCGGTCGTGACAACTAGCCACAACAGAGAGAGGGGGACGGAGAAGGACCGAGGAGAGACAAGTAGAACGGACCAGGACGGATTGAACCTACTAGAGAGAGGGAGAGAAATGTGGCGACCGGTTTTCCGTTTAATATATTCCAGAAAATGGCCGTCGTGCTCACCAGCCCCTGGATTACTGTTAGCTGATGAGTCACCAACTTGATACAGAAATTCCAAGCAATATACAGAAAATATGTGGTACAATACCATTCTGGTCTATGAGTACAACAATTGGTTTCTAGAGGTTGATGGCGGAAGCGGTTTGTGGATCATCAGTGTCTATGGGACTCCATTTCCCACAGGAACAGCTGACCATGATAACTCCTATCTTCGCGAGGCTGCGGTCTCTGTTGCTTAGGTTCCGGGGCGGTCATCGCAATGCTCCTCTCCATGCAAGATATCTGGCCAAGACAATAGCCAGGGACAAGCCAGTGAGTACTTTGAATGTACTCGCAAACATTATGTAACGCCCCGGATTCGATGCGCCAGGTGTCCGCCAGTTATTCGCTGTCTTTGCCATGTCATGTGCTTGCGTGTCTCTCCTTGCCAAGTCATCATATGCATTTCATATCATGCCATCATGTGCATCGCATTTGCATACGTGTTCGTCTCATGCATCCGAGCATTTTCCCCGTTGTCCGTTTTGCAATCCGGCACTCCTATGTCTCCCGGCGCCCCCTTTTACCTCTTTTCATGTGCGGGTGTTAAACGGTCTCGGAATGCCCCGAGGTTTGTCAAGCGGCCTTGGTATAGCACCGGTAGACCGCCTGTCAAGTTTCGGATCATTTGGAGGTCGTTTGATACTCCAACGGTTAACCAGGTAACCGCAAAAGCCTCTTTTGTTGCAGCCCAACACCCCCTCCAAAGTGGCCCAAAACCCAGCAACTCCCCTCCATGCTCTCCGTCGTTCGATCACGATCGCGTGGCCGAAAACCGCACCTCATTTGGAGTCTCCTAGCTCCCTCTACCTATAAATATGTGTGCCTCTCCCGGATTTTCGCGCAGTCCAAACCCTAGCAAACTCCTCTCCGCGCCGCCGGACATGTCCGCCCGGCGACCGGACGCGTCCACCACCGCCTCCACGTCGCCCGGACCAATCCGGAGCCGCCACCTCAGCCAGCGCCGCCGCCCGGCCAATCCCGTCGCCACCTCACCTTTCTCTCTCCTCCGTGTTTTCTCTCTCCTCCCGCGCCGCGCCCGCCGCCGGGCCCGAGGCAGCCCACCAAGGCGCAAGCGGGGCGACGCCGCGCCCGCCTCTCCGAACCAGCGCGCCTTCGCCGCCTCCGGCCGCCACCGTCGCCGGCGAGCCCGCCTCCGCCCTCGCCCGGCCGGCGACCGGCTCCCGCCGCCGCCGCCGCCGCTCCCAGCGCCCGCCGCCGCCGCCCGCCCGGCCTCCTCCGCGCCCGCTCGCGCCCGGCCGTGAAACTCGCCCGGCGCCGCCATGGCCTCCCTCGCCGGAGCTCCTCGCCGGAGGAGCTCGCCGGCGCCGCCGTCCTCACCGGATCTGGTCAGGTGGACCAGATCCACCACCTCCGTGATCCAAACACGTTCCCGTCCCGGATCCGCTCCGTCCCGGGATTTCCTCGTCCCGGGTTGACTTTCCCCGGAGGTGAAATTCCACTAAGTCATTAATCTGCAGTAATTTTGTTCCATTTTCATCGCATCGTATCTCTGCATCTATAGCTCCGTTTTGCGCGTGTTATATGTCAAAATGTTCGTCTCGATGAGTAGATCGTTTCATCTCATTGCATCATTTTCATTTGAGCTCATCTTGATGCCCGAAATTCTGTTAGAAAAGTGCTATGTGATGTTAGTTTCTGTTTCTAAACAGAACTTGCACTTTTGTTATTTTTGCCATGATTGATGTGTGCACCCTATGGACTTGAGTCCTGCATGTGTTTTTCAATATGCCATGTCTTCTTTACAGTGGTGCTTGCTATGTATTTTTTTGATCAATGTGGTGACTAGCACAAGCATGCAAACTAGGTGTCTTGATGTTGCTGATTTCAGCCCTGTTTTGCTGATATTTTGATGCCATGTTAACTTGATGCTACGGAGAGATCCATGCATATTTTGAGATACTTCAGTAAGGATGTTTTGTTAAACATGTTTTGCTCTATCCATCCATGCCCTTTTTTGAAATTATGGAGTGCCATAGCTTGAGTCAATCGAGCTCTACTTTTGCTATCAAATGTTTCCTGGCAGATTGTTTACATGTTATTCAATTTTGCCAAGGTTGTTGTGATTGATCCATGTATGCTATGTTATTGTTCTTGCCATGTATGTCTTCTAGGCCATGTCTTCTTGATGTATGTATGCTTAGTTTTTAATATTAGGCTCTGTAGTGAGTGCATTGAGCTTGTAAACATGCCTACTTGTTATCAGTTTTTGACATGCCATGTTGCTGAATCTGTTAACGAAACTTTCGATATTGACATGGGTGTTTCTATATTTTCTGATCCTTTTTGGCTTATGGTCAGTAAAGGACTTTTGTTCTATGCAATTCGTAGATTCATGCCATGCCTTGTTTTGCTATTATAAGTTCCTGTAACATGTTGTTTCATAGCTCTAAACATTGCAACCTGATGTTATTTCTGCCAATGCCTGAAACTGTTATTAGTTGCAATCTTTCCATGTGTTTTTGAGCATGTTCTAGTTGTTTCTGGAGATAGCTCAGTGTTCATGTTTTGTAATGCTTTACCTGTACATCATGCCCATGCCTTTTGTTATTATGTTGAGGTCCTGTAGCATATTGTTTTGATGCTTGCAATATGCCTAGTTGCTGTTTTGGACAGTTTGTCCTTTAAACTTGTATAGGGTGTATGTGTTGAACCGTTGCTCCGTTTTGAGTGTGCTCTATATGAAACTTGCTTGATTTTGCATGTAGTTTCATATTATCATGTTGCATCCATGTTTTGAGGTGTTTGTGTGATGTTTGTATGCATTTTGCATCAATGCCATGTTTAACTTGTTTTGCTCATATCTTCTAGGCCGTAGCTCCGAATTAAATGAACTTTATATGTAACTTGACTAGAATTTCGTGTAGATCATCATGGTGCATCTTAACTTTCTGTTTAACAACTTGAACATAAGGTTTATTCAGATCTGGACCAATTTCGAAATTTGCATATGAGGACTTACCGGAATTGTTCTATGTTGTTTCCGGCCTCATTTAAACGTGCCTTGATGTGTTGTTCTTGTTTGCATCATCTCCTGCCATGAGTAGCTTCATGTAGCTTTGTCATGCATCATGCTTGGTTGTGCATCATGTCTTGTTCAGGTGTGATGTGTTTACTATGTCGTGTGCTTCTTCTTGTTAGTTCCTGTTTCGTTGCGCTCGTGAGGATTCGTTCGTCTACGCTTGGTTCGGCTTCATCCGTTCGTCTACTTCATGGACTCGTTCTTCTTCCTTGCGGGATTTCAGGCAAGATGACCGCTACCCTGGATCTCACTACTATCATTGCTATGCTAGTTGCCTCGTTCTTTCGCTATGCTGCGCTACCTATTACCTGTTTATCAAGCCATCCCAAATTGCCATGAACCTCTAACTCGTTGTCATCCTTCCTAGCAAACCGTTGTTTGGCTATGTTACCGCTTTGCTCAGCCCCTCTTATAGCGTTGTTAGTTGCAGGTGAAGATGAAGTCTGTTCCTTGTTGGAACATGGAGATGTTGTTCCTTGTTGGAACATGTTTACTTGTTGGGATATCACAATATATCTTATTTAATTAATGCATCTATATACTTGGTAAAGGGTGGAAGGCTCGGCCTTATGCCTGGTGTTTTGTTCCACTCTTGCCGCCTCTAGTTTCCGTCATATCGGTATTATGTTCCCGGATTTTGCGTCCCTAACGCGGTCGGGTGATTTATGGGACCCCTTGACAGTTCGCTTTGAATAAGACTTTTCCAAAGAAGGCCCAACCTTGGTTTTTCCATTTGCCTCACCACCACCTATATTTCCTTTGGGAGTAATTAACCCAAGGTTCATCTTTATTCAGCTCCCGGGCCAATGCTTGTCTAAGTGTTGGTCCAAACTAGAGCACCGTCTGGGACCATCCCTTGGCAACATGGGTTACGTCGTTCCTTCAGACGCTTCGCTTATCCGGTGTTGCCCGAGAACGAGATATGTGCAGCTCCTATCGGGATTGTCGGCGCATCGGGCGGCTTTGCTGGTCTTGTTTTATTACTGTCGAAATGTCTTGTAGCCGGTATTCCGAGACTGATCGGGTCTTCCGGGGAGAAGGAATATCCTTCGTTGATCGCGAGAGCTTATCATGGGCTAAGTTGGGACACCCCTGCAGGGTTTGAACTTTCGAAAGCCGTGCCCGTGGTTATGTGGCAGATGGGAATTTGTTAATGTCCGGTTGTAGAAAACCCGAAGTTGATCTCAATTAAAACACACCAACCGTGTGCGTAACCGTGAGTGTCTCTTTTCGGGGTTGATCGAGAGGAGAACACGGTTTCTGGGTTATGTCTGACGTAAGTAGGAGTTCAGGATCACTTCTTGATCACTACTAGTTGACGGCCGTTCCTTTGTTTCTCTTCTCGCTCCCATTTGCGTATGTTAGCCACCATATATGCTTAGCCGCTGCTGCAACCTCACCACTTTACCCCTTCCTTTCCCATTAAGCTTTGCTAGTCTTGATACCCATGGTAATGGGATTGCTGAGTCCTCGTGACTCACAGATTACTACACCACCAGTTGCAGGTACAGGTTTGTGATGATCATGACGCGAGAGCGATGTTTACTTGTGTTGGAGTTCTTCTTCTGCCTCTTCGATCAGGGGATAGGTTCCAGGTCGGCAGCCTGGGCTAGCAGGGTGGATGTCGTTTGAGCTTCTGTTTATGTTTCATCCGTAGTCGGATGTTGTTCTCATGTATGATGTTGATATATTCTTGTGGCATTTGTGCCTTATGTATGTATCCCCATGTATTATGTAATGATATCCACCTTGCAAAAGCGTTTCAATATGCGGGTCTATCCTTGGTGGGACCGTCGAGTTCCTTTTGGATAGGGTCGCATATTGGGCGTGACACATTATGAACACAGGAATAATATAAATGATAATCGTGCACGGAAATATTCTATGATCGCATTGTCAGTCATAAAATAAAATCTCGGATGCATGCAAACAGGTTATTTATATGTAACACGAATATGAAATGACAGAGGAGGAAATGCAATGCACCATTCGAATGTCTAAAGCGACGTCTCGAAATGGTGGTAAATAACAAGCACGCCTCAGTCGGGCGTCTGAGCGACACCACATAAAGGGCTTATAAGGGAAATAAATAACCAGTAATGCCACAGTTGGGCGTCTGAGCGACACCACATAAAGGGCTTATATAGTAAAATAAATAACAAGTATGCCATAGTCGGGCATCTCAGCGACACCACATAAAGGGCTTATAAAGTAAAAGAATAACAAGCATGCCACAGTCGGGCGTCTCAGCGACACCACATAAAGGGCTTATAAAGTAAAAGAATAACAAGCATGCCACGATCAAGGCGTCTCAAATGACACCGCATAAAGGGCTTATAAATAAAGAATAACAAGCATGCCACGATCGAGGCGTCTCAAATGACACCGCATAAAGGGCTTATAAATAATCACAGTGAATACTCAGGAGGTAGAACCGTCCCAGGGATACTCAATAATTCAAAACATATAAAGGGTTAGTCCACAATAAATAATAGTCATGATCATCATAAGTCACAATTCATGATCCTAGTTTGATTTAACAGTTTCTCCTCAGAAGACCAACACTAAGACCAACACTTGACCTGACCCAGACTGTAGTCCTTAACCATGGACACCGCTATTCGAATAGGTTTAATATCTCTACCGAGGGTGTACTCTTTACCCACGAGTAACGGATTTCTTTAGTCCATCGGGACTAATTCCGTCTACGGTCTTTTAGTCAAAACACGCTGACTTGCACACACCAGCTTAACTCACCGGTGTCCGGAATCACCCACGACACTGTCAAGCAAAACTCTAAGTGGGAGGCTACAACCTCGGCGTAGCATGGGATCACAAAATTTATACTCACAAGAAACCAGGTGAGCTACCCTTCGGCTACAACCGAAACACCCATGCCCCGGTCGATGGCATGCCTACCGGATGCCTCCGGTATCTTCCATCATGGCCTCTCATGCGGTGTGTGCTAGGAAAGGGGTTGACAACTTCTTGAACCGCACCCCACGTATGGCGGGGACAAGTGGTAGTCTGAAACAAGTATGGGGGTTACTGGAACAAGACTCGATCTATATTCGACTCAGGAGGTTTAAGCATTCCCTGCATGATTAGCATAACAAATATATTTCAATCAATAGGATCACCGCTCATTATACCTTACCATGCCATACCGGACATAACCGTCCTGACGGGGACCGGCGACAAGCTCACGCCTACCCAAGGCAGAGGCCTTCCCGGATTCCTTTCCGGCATGCATGTAAGGCACATGAGGATGATTACCATCACAAGTATAATCATTTCTAACAACAAGGAAAAAATCACTAACATGCAATCATGCAAAAGATCACATCACCACATAAAATAACGAGCTTTTCCGATGCAAGGTGGTGTTATAACCGCGTCAACTAACACACCAAAAATATTATGCCATGGTTCAGGATGCTTGCCTTCAAGGTGTCGAGAGGTGGGGTGCTCTCCAAAACTTTTGAAAGTTTTCTCCTCTCTCTCCAAAGTCCTATTTTAAATAAATTTGAATTAATAAACAAATTTAAAACAGCACAAAAAATTGTTTGGAAATTTTTTCAAATAAATCTTAAAATAAACTAGACAGAATTTGAGAGATGTAGGAAAAAGAATCAATTCATTTGGAGTTATATTTAAAAATTTATAGCCAGTCAAACATTTGGTGAAAATCTACTTTTAATAAAATTAGAAAAAGAAAACGGTTCAAACGGGATTACGCTTTCACGCAGAGGAGACGTACTTAAGCTTTTACGCCTCCACTTATCCAGCGTGGACCGCGCGGGGAGTCACTGACAGTGGGTCCAGGGGGCCCACTAGTCAGGTTTGACTAGTCCCCACTCCCTCCTCTTCTCTGCCCGAGCAGAGGCGGGGCGTCCGGCGATCGTCGCCGGCGATCGTCGCCGGCGAACGGCGGTTCTTCGCGGGCATACGAGTGCAGGGATGGATCCGCCACTCCTAGGCGGTCCTCCCGGTGGTCGAGGGTCGCCGGGTTGAGGGAGTCGCCGGCCGAGCTCCATGGAGGGGAGGCTTCGGGGGATTTGGGGATTCCGGCCATGGTGGTTCCCGAGCGGGTCTGAGAGGTTGGGCGGCTCCGTAGGGTCATGGGGAGGAGGATGGAAGCACAGGAGGTGTCTGGGGGCTTTGGCATTGGCTGAAATATGCCGGAGCGAGGTGGCAGCCGACCCTGCCGGAGTTGGGGAAGAGGGTGGCCCCTGGCCAACTGGGGAGGCTGAGAGGCTTCCTACGTCTCGAGTGAGGTTGCTGATGAGCCTAGGCAGGATCGAGGGGGCTTTATATAGCCCGGCGAGGTCGGTTCCCGTGGCTGCGGATAAGCTCGCCGGCGAACCGCCTCGCTGTAGCTAGGGCGTCGTGGCGGCGACAAGCGCTAGGGGATGACTTGCGGATACGCTTGCGAAGCTCCAGGGGGCAGGTGGCGAGCGGGGAAGGCTCGGGCGGCGCCGACCTGAGCAGGGCTGTCGGGCGGCCGTGGCGGCTAGTCCTTGGCCTGCCGGAGACGCGGCGAGGGTCTGCTTGGCGTGCTGTGGCGGGGAGGGGAGCGTGTGGCGCGGCTCTGCAGAGCGGTGGCAAACTAGGGGCGACGCGTCGGCTCGGGCGCGAGCACGTGCAAAAGGTGTGCTCTGCTCGCGCTCCGGGCGTGCACGGCGACTGTTCGACGAAATGCCAGGATGGCAAAGACTGCTAGAGAGTTAATGCAAATCCACAGGCCTGGGTTAGAGACTGTTAGCAGGCTACTGGACAACTTGGTTTGGACAGATGGGAAAGTTCACAACACAAACTTACAATCATGCCAAATCTGTTCATGCCCATAGGGTGTTTGACAAAATGCCAGAAGCATCTAGGCAGGTCTTGGAGTGGTCAAAAACTCCAGATGGTGGTCTCATTAGGTGAATAAAAGGGTGGTGAGGTTAGGTGGCCAAATACAGAAACTAGTTAGTGCAAGTTTTGAAAAAACTCAAATCTGGACAGGAGACAAATGGCATCACTTCTTGAACCAAAAATGATCCAATGGGTGCATGCTCCTGGACTTAGGGGTTTAGTAGGGTGGTCTACAAGCAGGGGAAAGAATCAAGGGCTAAAGAGCAAGCAATAATATGGATGATGTACAAACCATCATGTTGGACCAGAATGAAGATGAGGTTGATTCACTCAAAATTTTCAAATAACAACACTAGGTTTTTGCATAAAGTTGAATCATAGGCTTCTACTAACATCCCATAATTTTGGTGGAGGCTAGAAAGAAATATTTAAATAGGTTGTAGTGCAAAATTGCCCACTGGACAAGAGAAGAAAATTGGGTGTAGAGCTCAAAATATCTAGGGAATGAAATATCTTTTTGCATAAACGTGATTTGGTGACATCATAGGACATCCCCAAATTTTGGTGGGGTTTTGGAAAGAAATTATAAAAGGGTTGTAGTTCAAAAAGGACCATAAAACCAGGGGAAACCATTTTTCAAGAAAATAAAGGTCATGGAGATTATTATATAATTAATTCCTCTGATGAAAAGAAAGGATTTTTCTTGAGAGGATAAACAAGTCCAATAACACATTTTGAAAAGTTTTTACTAGGGGTGAAAACTCCACAACTTAGGGAAAAGAGAGGCTCTGAAATCAAGATTAGATCCAGAAAAATAAAAAATTAATTTCCTGGCAAAATTTTAATTGAATAAACAAGGTTAAGAATTTTGGGGTGTTACAACACTACCCCCCTTAAGAAAAATCTCGTCCTCGAGATTTGCTAAGAGCTGGTTTGAAAACACAAATACTCCACGGTTACGAGATTTTGCAAGCAGTGAATGTGTTCGAGTGGTGGTGGTGTTGCATGAATAAAAATAATCCATGTCGTGAGGAGATGTACGATGCAGCAACTCAGGGGAAATAAAACCTACTCTAGGATTTCTCGCGAGAGAAGATAGTAATATAATAGCGTCAAATCGCAACAGAACTACTCACATTAATAGGAACTAAATAATTTACTCGGTGCGCAAACTCCGGGTACCACGCATGAGTTACCACACATATAAATGCCACAGCAATGAATACAGCAGCGACGTCTAAAATGAAAAAGGTAATCGACGGGTCCCAGAAAACGTCTCGATGCATCGGGATACACCTCTTCTATCGGAGAAAGTGGATTGACCAATCGATGAATGTGCCTCTCTGGTCGGGCCTCAAAGATCTGCGATGGCGATCCGAGGATTTAAATCTGCGAGGCTCGAGATAACTCATCACGCGTTGGGTTAACGCTCTTGGCGATAGCGACGATCGGCGAGGTTGGCCAGACTGGGTCTCTCTCAATACGCCCATCTGAAAAGATGTTACTCCTCCGGGTGCTGCACGGCTTGGAAAGTAATAATACCCTCGTTCGCTGGCATAGGGCACCGCGAATCGAAGGCGAGCAAGCGCTTCATACGCAGCAGCTTCTAGGGCCATAAGTGGGGTCGGCATAGATTTCCCCACGAAGGAGACTTCCGTTGGGTCTTGGTTTGGGTTTACAGGAGGGATGTGCACTGTTGCCTAGTATCTCGAGGTGGAAGGAGTGATCCTTGATTTGAATAGCTCGTACTGGGGTGGCTGGGTAGCGTCCATGGTACTGCTGGTAAAATCCCACAATATCTTGACAAAACTACCTGGGGTTGCATCTGGGGTTCTCAGATAAATACTAGGGCTCGGCATGGTAAGAAATGGTTGTGAGGAGGGTGCACAAGTGAGGGGTGCTTGGCAGGGTTACGCGGTGGATTTTTACAGCATTGGAACTGGGTCATTTTACCATGGTGAAAGGTAATGAATTTGCCAGCTCGGCTCCGAGGGACGGGGTCAAAAGCCACGGATACATATCTCACCAAAGTGACACATCACTGTGGTGTTTGTCGGGGTGGTTTTGGTAGCTGTGCCTGGAATAGAAAAATCACAACGCATGCTAATACATCCATGCACGGCTACTATTTAAAACAGAGGCACGACGATGGGCGGCGTCTATCACAAGGTCACACGATTACAAGGCGAGGATACACTGGGACTCGACACCTCTTGGGTGACTTAGTCTACCTCGTTTACATCCAAGCGGGCGTGCCTTGTGGATGTCGAGGCTTCTCCACGCTTCTCACCATCGGAATTAGCTGGAGAGGGTTGAGGGGCTGCAGGCTCGGGGTAGTGATGATGACCATCGCGGGGATTGTTGACCACAACCCCGTTGGAGTGTGCTCCCAAAAGGCGACGAAGCACTTCTGGGGTCATCAAAGCACCTTGGCTGACGGCTGGGGCTGACCTGAGGGTCTCGATCGAGTGTCCGAACAGCACGACTGGTTTGTCGGCGTTGGGCTCGTTCTCTTCTCCCGCCGGGGCCCGACGAACCAGCTCTCCACGAGCTGCGATCAGATCAATGGTGATTTGATCGAACAGTTCCTCCAGTGCACTTACATAGCGCACTAGGTGTAGCAATGCAGGATCCGTCTCGTGATCTCCGTGGGCAACTTGGGGTGGTCTACCATACCCTTCACGCCTGGGGTAGTAGTAGAACGAGCGCCAGTTAACTCTGGGCGACAACTGCCGGAGTTGAACTATAGCCTCTCGAGCAGCTAGTTGGGTGGCTTGTGGCTCAAAGGAAGTTGTCCTTCCGGTGAACTCAGTAGGGCGTTACGGCGGCACCCTACCATAGATGTGCACAGTGGCCCGGAATTGACGGCTCTCGCCGCTCACGGACCCTTGGTACACAACATATTCTGGGGGCTCTTCTAACGCATAGGCACGACGGGTGAGGTTTGCGAGTATGGTCACAAAACCTCCAAGGTTGGTTGCTGTGGTCTCATGGTGCACTACGGGACCAGGCATTGTGGCTCGGTTTGGGGTAGCAGCTGTGCTGGGCTGGGTTGAGGCGAGCGTGCCCTTTTCATAGAAAAAGGGACGGAGTCTTCCTTCGCACACTTGCGAATGAGACATTATAGGCGTCGGTCACTGGCGCGTGATCGACAGGCTAGGTTGATAGGTTGGGTACCGACTGCCAAAAGTGTCGGGGTCACTGTGTGGCTATCTTGCACGGGAAGCTTGGCTGGGGTTCGGATATGGTCTGGTGGGTTGGCTTTTCCTAGGTTTTTCGACCTGGCTAAAATAGGATTAGCCAATGGTCAGCCTGGCTCTGATACCAAGTCTGTGGCGACCGGTTTTCCGGTTAATATATTCCAGAAACTGGCCGTCGTGCTCACCAGCCCCAGGATTACTATTAGTTGATGAGGCACCAACTTGATACAGAAATTCCAAGCAATATACAGAAAATATGTGGTACAAGACCATTCTGGTCTGTGAGTACAACAATTGGTTTCTAGAGGTTGATGGCGGAAGCGGTTTGTGGATCATCAGTGTCTATGGGACTCCATTTCCCACAGGAACAGCTGACCAGGATAACTCCTATCTTCGCGAGGCTGCGGTCTCTGTTGCTTAGGTTCCGGGCGGTCATCGCAATGCTCCTCTCCATGCAAGATATCTGGCCAAGACAATAGCTGTGACAAGCCAAAGAGTACTTTGAATGTACTCGCAAACATTATGAACACAGGAATAATATAAATGATAATCGCACGGAAATATTCTATGATCGCATTGTCACTATAAAATAAAATCTCGATGCATGCAAACAGGTTATTTATATGTAACACTTAATATGAAATGACAGAGGAGGAATGCAATGCACCATTCAATGTCTCAAGCAACGCCTCGAAATGGTGGTAAATAACAAGCACGCCTCAGTCGGGCGTCTGAGCGACACCACATAAAGGGCTTATATAGTAAAATAAATAACAAGTATGTTACGATCGAGGCGTCTCAAATACACCACATAAAGGGCTTACAACGTAAAAGAATAACAAGCATGACACGATCAAGGCCTCAAATGACACCACATAAAGGGCTTATAAAGTAAAAGAATAACAAGGATGCCACAATCAAGGCCTCAAATACACCGCATAAAGGGCTTATAAATAAAAGAACAACAAGCATGCCACAGTCGGGCGTCTCAGCGACACCGCATAAAGTGCTTATAAATAATCACAGTGAATACTCAGGAGGTAGAACCGTCCCAGGGATACTCAATAATTCAAAACATATAAAGGGTTAGTCCACAATAAATAATAGTCATGATCATCATAAGTCACAAGTCATGATCCCAGTTTGATTTAACAGTTTCTCCTCAGAAGACCGACACTAAGACCAACACTTGACCTGACCCAGACTGTAGTCCTTAACCATGGACACGGCTATTCGAATAGGTTTAATATCTCTGCAGAGGGTGTACTCTTTACCCACGATTAATGGATTTCTTTAGTCCATCGGGACTAATTCCGTCTACGGTCTTTTAGTCAAGAACACGCCTGACTTGCACACACCAGCTTAACTCACAGGTGTCTGGAATCACCCACGACACCTGTCAAGCAAAACTCTAAGTGGGGAGGCTACAACCTCGATGTAGCATGGGATCACAAAATTTATACTGCACAAGAAACTAGGGGAGCTACCCTTCGGCGACAACCAAACACCTAAGCCCCGGGTCGATGGCATGCCTACCGGATGCCTCCCAGATCTTCCATCATGGCCTCTCTCACGGTGTGTGCTAGGAAAGGGTTGATAACTTCTTGAACCGTACCCACGTATGGCAGGGACAAGTGGTAGTACGAAACAAGTATGGGGTTTACTGGAACAAGACTCGATCTATGGTCGACTCAGGAGGTTTAAGCATTCCCTGCATGATTAGCATAACAAATATATTTCAATCAATAGGATCACCGCTCATTATACCTTACCATGCCATACCGGACATAACCGTCCCTGCATGATTCCTTTCTGGCATGCATGTAAGGCACATGAGGATGATTACCATCACAAGTATAATCATTTCCAACAGCAAGGAAAAAAATCACTAACATGCAATCATGCAAAAGATCACATCACCACATAAAATAACGAGCTTTTCCGATGCAAGGTGGTGTTATAACCGCGTCAACTAACACACCAAAAATATTATGCCATGGTTCAGGATGCTTGCCTTCAAGGTGTCGAGAGGTGGGGTGCTCTCCAAAACTTTTGAAAGTTTTCTCCTCTCTCTCCAAAGTCCTATTTTAAATAAATTTGAATTAACACACAAATTCAAAACAGCACAAAAAATTGTTTGGAAAATTTTTCAAATAAATCTTAAAATAAACTAGACAGAATTTGAGAGATGTAGGAAAAAGATTCAATTCATTTGGAGTTATATTTAAAAAGTTATAGCCAGTCAAACATTTGGTCAAAATCTGCTTTTAATAAAATTAGAAAAAGAAAACGGTTCAAACTGGATTACGCTTTCACGTAGAGGAGACGTACTTAAGCTTTTACGCCTCCACTTATCCAGCGTGGACCGCGCGGGGAGTCACTGACAGTGGGTCCAGGGGGCCCACTAGTCAGGTTTGACTAGTCCCCACTCCCTCCTCTTCTCTGCCCGAGCAGAGGCGGGGCGTCCGGCGATCGTCGCCGGCGAACGGCGGTTCTTCGCGGGCATACGAGTGCAGGGATGGGTCCGCCACTCCTAGGCGGTCCTCCCGGTGGTCGAGGGTCGCTGAGGTGGAGGGAGGCCCGGCGCAGCTCCACGCAGAGGGGAGGCTTGGTGGATTTGGGGATTCCGCCATGGTGGTTCCCAAGCCGGTCTCGAGAGGTTGGGCGGCTCCGTAGGGTCATGGGGAGGAGGATGGAAGCAAAGGAGGGGTCTAGGGGCTTTGGCATTGGCGAAATTTGCCGGAGCGAGGTGGCGGCCAACCCTGCCGGAGTTGGGGAAGAGGGTGGCCCCTGGCCAACTCGGGAGGCTGAGAGGCTTCCTACGTCTCGAGTGAGGTTGCTGATGAGCCTAGGCAGGATCGAGGGGGCTTTATATAGCCCGGCGAGGTCGGTTCCCGTGGCTGCGGATAAGCTCGCCGGCGAACCGCCTCGCTGTAGCTAGGGCGTCGTGGCGGCGACAAGCGCTAGGGGACGACTTGTGGATACGCTTGCGAAGCTCCAGGGGGCAGGTGGCGAGCGGGGAAGGCTCGGGCGGCGCCGACCTGAGCAGGGCTGTCGGGCGGCCGTGGCGGCTAGTCTTTGGCCTGCCGGAGACGCGGCGAGGGTCTGCTTGGCGTGTTGTGGCGGGGAGGGGAGCGTGTGGCGCGGCTCTGCAGAGCGGTGGCAAACCAGGGGCGACGCGTCGGCTCGGGCGCGAGCACGTGCAAAAGGCGTGCTCTGCTCGCGGTCCGGGCGTGCACGGCGACTGTTCGACGAAATGCCAGGATGGCAAAGACTGCTAGAGAGTTAATGCAAATCCATAGGCCTGGGTTAGAGACATTAGCAGCTATCTTGGACAACTTGGTTTGGACAGATGGGAAAGTTCACAACACAAACTTACAATCATGCCAAATCTGTTCATGCCCATAGGGTGTTTGACAAAATGCCAGAGGCATCTAGGCAGGTCTTGGAGTGGTCAAAAACTCCAGATGGTGGTCTCATTAGGTGAATAAAAGGGTGGTGAGGTTAGGTGGCCAAATACAGAAACTAGTTAGTGCAAGTTTTGAAAAACTCAAATCTGGACAGAGACAAATGGCATCACTTCTTGAACCAAAAATGATCCAATGGGTGCATGCTCCTGGACTTAGGGGTTTAGTAGGGTGGTCTACAAGCAGGGGAAAGAATCAAGGGCTAAAGAGCAAGCAATAATATGGATGATGTACAAACCATCATGTTGGACCAGAATGAAGATGAGGTTGATTCACTCAAAATTTTCAAATAACAACACTAGGTTTTTGCATAAAGTTGAATCATAGGCTTCTACTAACATCCCATAATTTTGGTGGAGGCTAGAAAGAAATATTTAAATAGGTTGTAGTGCAAAATTGCCCACTAGACAAGAGAAGAAAATTGGGTGTAGAGCTCAAAATATCTAGGGAATGAAATATCTTTTTGCATAAACGTGATTTGGTGACATCATAGGACATCCCCAAATTTTGGTGGGGTTTTGGAAAGAAATTATAAAAGGGTTGTAGTTCAAAAAGGACCATAAAACCAGGGGAAACCATTTTTCAAGAAAATAAAGGCCATGGAGATTATTATATAATTAATTCCTCTAATGAAAAGAAAGGATTTTTATTGAGAGGATAAACAAGTCCAATAACACATTTTGAAAAGTTTTTACTAGGGGTGAAAACTCCACAACTTAGGGAAAAGAGAGGCTTTGAAATCAAGATTAGATCCAGAAAAATAAAAATTTAATTTCCTGGCAAAATTTTAATTGAATAAACAAGGTTAAGAATTTTGGGGTGTTACAAGAAACGACTGGACTCACCCAAGCAGTCCGTGGCACCAGCTCAAGAACAGCCCCTCGCAAGGCTGTTCTTCCTTTGTACTGTTCATCATCAGCCCCTAAGGCAATCCACCACACCACACACTGGAGTAGGGTATTACACCTCTACGGTGGCTCGAACCAGTATAAACCTCGTGTCCCTTGTGGTGTTCATCATTTCTAGTTTAGATCCCTCGTTAACCGTTCACGCGTGAACTAGTAGGGGAAAGATCTCTGTGCGCACCCCGGTGTTCGAACCTCAAGGGTCTGCCGGAACCCGAAATCGGACATTTGGCGCTCCAGGTAGGGGTGCGCCGGAATCTTTCTTCCGCTGGTCGCGTGTGATCTCCTGTCGTGTCCATGGCTAATGCTCGCGAGCCAGCGCTGAAGCGCGGGCTGCTCATGGCGCCGAAGTCGCCAGACGGCTCCGCTTATGGGCACCCCGTCGTTCCCCGTCGCCTACCGCCAATGCCGCCACCGGCCCGGCGGGGAACGAGCAGCAGGCCTCGTCCCTGCATCCATCGGTGAGGCGAGAAGGCCGCACCGCTACTCCTTCGCTCGCCCCTGCTGGTTCTTCGTCCCGCGCGCACCGCGCTCCCATGGAGGCTCGACGACGTCTATGAGGAGTGGCTCGACCACGTCGTCGAGCTCGTCCATGCCGCATCGGGCTCCCCCGTGCCGTCCCTCTCGCTGCCACGCCCTTCACCATGCGCGGGAGGCAGGGAGCCGGAGGTGCCCCCGCCCCCTCCTCCCCAAGAAGGCGCCCTGGCTCCAAGGCGCGTAGCCCCGGGCCGAGACCCTCCGCGTCCGGCGCAACAAGAAAGGAGCTGCCAGGAGATCCCTCATCCCCAAGAAGGTGCTCGCGTGCTCCCAGCACCGGAGCGCCACGACCGCGCTCCAGCGCCACCGCGTCAAGACCCCGCGCTGCTCCAGGCTGCAGTGCGCGAGAATCCACAAGAACTAGCTCCGCATCAGCAGAGAGACCCGGTGGCCACTACAGGCTGCCACGCCTTCACCGCCGAGCTACGCAGTGTCGCATGGCCCGGCAAGTTCAAGCCAGACCTGCCTCCTCGCTACGACGGCACTGCCGACCCGGCGGAGTTCCTTCAGCTCTATGAGCTGGGCATCGAAGCCGCCAACGGGGACGAAAAGGTCATGGCGAATTGGTTCCCCATGGCGCTGAAGGACGGAGCCCGAACCTGGCTCCCAGCACGATCTCCTCCTAGGACCAGATGCGCACCTGCTTCATCGCCAACTTCCAAGGCACTCACGACCGCCCTCCGGCCGTGAGCGACATGCGCCGCATCAAGCAGCAAAGAAAGGGAGAGACCTGCAGAAGTACATCCAGCGCTTCAACAACGCCTCCCAAATCCCTAAGGTGATCGAGGAAGCCATCATCTCAGCCTTCTCTGATGGCATGCGTGACGTCAAGATGAAGGAGGAGCTAGCAATGCATGAAGACCTGTGCACATCCCTGGAGCTGTTCAACTTGGCGACCAAATGCGCCAGGGCTGAGGAAGGGCGCCTCTCCCTCCTCGAGCTTCCGGCTGCCGACCCAGAAGAGAAGAAGCCCAAGGCCAAGGACGTGAAGCACAAGGGGGCTGCCGTGCTCGCGGCAGAACCAGACACCAAGCAAGGCAGGGATCAGCCCGAGTCGTCCAAGGGCAGCTGGTACTGCGTATACCACGATCTCCACACCCACAACACCAATGAATGCCAGGAGCTCAGGGCCGTGCGAGAAGGGCGTATCGGCCGACGCCCCGAGCGCAATGATCGGGGCTACGGCCGAGGAGGAGGAAGAGGCGCAGGACGCTGGGAAGACCGTGGCCCTCGCCAAGGATGGCATGACAGACCTCGCGAGGACCGCTGGCAGGACCAGCCTCGCGAGGGAGGTTGGAGGGACCAGCCTCGTGAAGACTGCCCTCAAGGCAATGCAGGGCTCCCACCTCTGCCGCAGCCGCCAAGGAGGTACGAAGACAATCATCAGGACGAGGGGGTTGGGGGCTTCCAGGAGCCGCGCGCGATCGCTTGCATCCCGGGTGGCGCTCAGGCCCTAGCCTCTCAGTGCATCTTCAAGCAGTTTGCTCGCGAGGTGAATGCAGTCCTCCCCAGGCCAGAGGCCACACGCCCTCTCAGGTGGTCGTCGTGCGCTATCACTTTCAGCTCAGCAGATCAGCTCAAGTGCACGGCAACGGCCGGAGTCCTCCCCATGCTTTGCTCACCAGTCATCAGCAACGTGCAAGTCACCAGGACCCTCATCGACGGCGGAGCAGGACTCAACGTCCTATCTGTTGAGACATTCAATGATCTCCAAGTGCCATACGATCAGCTTCAGCCGACCAAGCCTTTCTTAGGAGTCACCGATGGCTCCACCGTCCCGATAGGGCAAGTTCACCTTCCCGTCACCTTCGGACAGCACAACAACTACCGCACCGAGCTCATCGACTTTGACGTCGCCCATATTCGCCTGCCATACAGTGCCATCCTCGGGTAACCAGCTTTGGCCAAGTTCATGGCAGTGACTCACCATGGCTACAATGTCCTCAAGATGCCAGGAAGCGGAGGAGTCATCACAGTGCCTTGCGAAGAAAGGGATGTCGTGTGCTCTCTTGAGCGTGCCTTCCAAGTCGCAGCAATCGAAGACCTAGATCACAGGAGCGGGAGGCTTCCCGAGGCGATCCCTAAGAAGAAGAAGGCTTCGCCTGGTCCAAGCCCTCATGGGGAAGGCACCTCCAGAGGCGTGGCAACAGGATCCGCGCCCGTTCAAGGGGCGCCACCATCTGTCACATAGGAAGGCACGCCCAGCGCCCTCCTTAGGCAGGGCTCAGGAGCTCTTTCATGGCGAGCCACCGACCTAGCCGGGGTCACGAGGGAGGCGCTCGGGCACCATTTGGAGGCGTGCTTCAAGGCACGTTTCCCTCAGGAAGGCATGAGGCAAGGAGGGCCAAACCCTCAGGAGTTTATCACGAGGAACACCCAGGAGCTACAGGAGTCAAGAGTCATGTGCGGCTGTCGCCGCTTGCCCGCCATGGCCCCACATCCAGGCGAGGATGGTGGGCTGCGAATCTGCATCGACATACCAGGGCTCAACCGGGCCGCGTCTCAGGAGCGCCTCTGGCCCTCGCGCGCGGGGTGTTGCGAGGGTCCACCTCACAGCTACGTCCGCATGCCCTTCGGCCTGCCGAACACGGTTGCCGCCCATCAGCGCCTGCTGAGGTGCGCTCTGGAGGCTCAGGAGGTCAGGCAACGCGCGGTCCTGGCAGAGATGGAGATGGCCCTCGAGGAACCCCCCGTGCCCCCGGAGCCTCCCGAGGCTCCAAGTCCGGAGGGCTCGTGAGGGCCGGCTTCCTCATCACGCGTCATCCGCTACCTCAACATCCCGCCATCTCCGACCATATCAAGTGACACCTTTCCAAGTTCCGTTTTCAGCTGGGAGTGCCCCTCGGGCTGCATCATTCCCAGGCCGCGTGGGTCCGTCCCTGCGGCATGTATCTATTTTGCTTAAGATCTTTACTTACCTTGTTGGGGGCGCCCCTCGGGCTGCATTATCCCCAAGCTGCTCGGGCCAGACCCAGTGGCATGTGCTTTCCCCGCACCTATCTAGATGGATTTGCTCCTTCGCGCTTAACCTGATTCATGCAAGTATTGCCTACTACCTGTCGCGGGCCTCTCCGCCCTAATGCAAAGCGCTTGCACGTTAAAAGGGGGGTACATGAGCATCGCGGCTCATGGGCTCTTACTGGCTCTCCAGCCCTCACCCCCTGGCCTTGACCCACGGCATCGCGACCTGTCATACCAGCGGCGGCTGAGCTCGCTCGAGGGCCGGGACCTGAGGACGTAGAGCATTTGCATTCTAACCCTACAGGAACACACCATTGATAAAGGCCCAGAGCCAGGCGCAACCCGCCTCGAGGTAGGGCCTCGTGAGTCCCGCGCTAGCTCACGGGTGCCCAGATAAACCTCTCCTAGCCCTACCGTGCCGGCCACGTGTCAGGGCAGGGCTGTACACGCCCTGGGGGCTCCTCCCGGAGGGGAGCCCCCTCCCACGCACTGTGGAAGCACCATGCTCCGCGCTGGTCGACGACACTTGCCGTGGAGCGGCTATGCCCGTACACATACGGAAGCGCTATGCTCCGCGCTGGTGATAAACAACTGAGGGCGGCTCACAACCGTATCAACCTCAGGGAGCCCAGAGCTCAGTGTCCGGCGCCATCGCAATGCCTCCCGTTGGGAGTGCCGCGCGAGGGGGCTGGACACGGGGGCTGCGCCCGGGCCACGCCCGAGCGTACGCCACCCAGCCACGTCCCTCGGACCTGGTCATCGCGCGCCTCCCCGAGCGGAGCCAAGGTATGAAAATTCGTTTGAACATCAAGGGGGACTCCTGAGCATCGCGACTCAAGAGCCTAACTGGTCACGTAGCCCCTCACTCCTTAGTCCCGTCCTGGTCTCCGGTCGGGGCTAACGGCGGCTGAGGTATGCGCGGGGCCAGGCCCTGCCGACGTAGAACGACCAATCCACTCCTATGCCTACTGTCCCTACTTGCTGTTCATACAGCGTCAGGGGGGCTCTCGAGCATCGCGACTCGAGAGCCTAACTTGCCACATAGCCCTCACTCCTTGGTCCCGTCCTGGTCTCAGGTCGGGCTAACGCAGCTGAGGTATGCGCTGGGTCGGGCCTGCCGACGAGAACACACGCAAGTAGGAGGGAAGAATGCTAATTCAAAGCAAATATTACAAGCCATAAGTCGTTTCTCAACGCCAAACACAAGTTTAAACGCCTCCACGAGGCATGGTGCATGTTGCAGGAATTAAAACAGAGCGGAAGCTGCGAAGGGATCACTCTCTTGTGGCGCCCCCACCTCCCGAAGCCGCGGAGATGGCGGTTCTACGCCCAGGCAAGGTGCTGAAGGCGCGGAACTTCCCCAGCAGGGCCTCGGCTCGGCCTTTAACGGCCTCAGCAGCGGCGGCGGCAAGGTCGCCCCTCACAGGCTCCAGCAGGCCGTCAAGGTCGGCGCTGGGGTTGCGAAGGTAGACGTGGCTGAGGACACGCGTCAGCGCTGCAGAAGACAGGGCATGCGCCTCGCCCTCGGCCATGGGGCCAAGGCCGTCCGCGACATCTTCAAGCGCACGGACCAAGAAAGGAAGCAGCTCGGCAGGGCCGTCCTCCGCACCAGCCAACGGCTTCTACAGGCCACCCTCGTAGAGCGTCTTCAACGTGGCGCGAGCCTTCTCCTCCAACCTGGCGAAGGCCACCCGATTCTCAGCCAGGATCTTTGCCTTCCTGTCTAGCTCGATCCTCTCTGCTTTCAGCGAATGTTCCAGCGTCTCCAACCGGCCACGGCAGTCATCAAGCTCGGCATCCCGTTCCCTGATGGCGGCCTCTCGAGCCTCCATCTCCTTCTCCTTCTCCTGGCAGCCGCGGACCTCCTTGGCGAGCTTGTCGCGTAGGCCTTGTAGCTCGACCTCCAGCGCCTTGCAGTGGTCCCGGCGTCCAAGGCCGCCTGGCAACATCGCAGCGGCCCCGCTCGGCAGGCGGCTTGTTTCTCCCCATCGGAGGCCGACGCTGCTTGGCTGGCTCCACGCCGCTTCGGAGGCAGCAGAGCGGGCCCAGCCAGAAGCTAGCTCCAGGCGCCAGGCCACCAGACGGGGACCAGCATTCCGGAGATCCTCTTGTAGTCGGCTCAGTTCGCCGGCAGCCTGGTCCAGGATAGCCGAGGGATCAGAAGGGACTGGAGCCGGTGGAGCGGGTGTAGAAGACGGCAGCGTGATCACTGCTTGGGAAGGAGGAGCCCCCCGGGCCTTGGGCACCTCAGCGACAACGTCAAGCGCAGGCACCTCCAGACTCAGCGGGGCCACAGGGGCTGACTCACCGCCAGAGTGCCCCTGCTAGGCTCGCGAGGATGACCGGGCAGAGGAGGCGCGAGCTTCGCTGCCTCCTTACCCTGCAGATGGAGCCGCAGCCCCGGCAGGCGAACCCGCCTCAAGCAGGACCGCAGAAGCCCCCTTCGGCATTTTTGTTGCAGGTGCCGACCTGGTCAAGAGAATACAGACGTCAAGCCTCGGCGGCAGAAGCAAAGCAAAACACGGATCGAACACTTACTGGTCGCTGTCCGCGGACTCAAGCAGCCTCCGGCCGAACTTGAAGCCTGAAAGCGTGCAGCTAGGGTCAGCCTTGGGAGCCCGGAAGCAGTAGGCGCGTCGGGAAGGCCGGAGCTGGCCTCAGACCGCCCCGGAGCCAGAGCGGGCCCTGGGGAAACCAGCCCCGGCCTGCCCTTCCTCGGAACCAGGGGAGAATCCTTCCCTCCTCGCCTGGCACCGGCCTAGTCATCATCCGGCATGGAGCAAAGGGCGTGGGACCTGCGCCGAGGAAAGGAATTCCCCGACTCCTCGCCAGTCGCCTCGAAGTCAGACTCTTCTTCCTCCACCTCCTCTTCTTCCCCCTCGCTCCCGCTGGAGTTGCTGGAGGAAACATTCACCGTCGCCAACATCGTCAGATCCTCGAGAGCCCCGGCGGGCACCAGCCCCTCACCATTGAAGATGGGCATGGCGCTCACCACTTGCTCCCAGTCGTCGCGAAGGAACAGGGGGACGGGAACGCCCTCCGGCTTCGCCACGTCTCCCCGACCAAGGAATGGAGAGCCGCGGCCAGATCTTCATCAGAGAGGGCCTCAGAGCTCAGGCGAAGGGCGTCACCTGCCTCCCCAAGCCTCCACGCGAATGCTCCCGGAGCGGAGCCACCCGGTGTTCCAGGAACTCCCTCAGGAGCGTGGTCTAGTCAGCTTCGCCGCCCCCAAGCTGCCTGGCCTCAGGTCCGCGTCTATCCTCTTCAGCACCATCCTCGCACGAGGGTCGACGAGCTCCGCACGAGACCACGCATCAACGGTCTTGGGCTGCCCTGACGGCAGCGCCAGTCGGGGGTGGATGCGCCCGACATCCACCATGACCCACTTGCTCCTGAAACCTTCGATCCTCTTCCCGGGCTTGGAGATGGAGTTGGAGCTGGAATATGCGACAAAGCTTGCGCATGTGGTGATAGGGCCACGAGAGACCCGGAGGTAAAAGTAATGACACAGCAAAGCCACCGAGGGCTTTATCCCAACGTGAGCCTCACAATAGTAGGCGAAAATCGCCAAGAGAAGAACAGAGTTGGGGTGGAGATGCAGAGCTTGCAAGTTGTATTGACGGAGAACAACAAAGAAGAACTCGGAAAAAGGAGGGACCAGACCGGCGATGATGGCGCTCACAAAGAACAGGTAGAAGGTGCTCCCCTGGCCTTCAGGCTGATCGGAGCTGGCCTTGAGCATAGTCGCTCCCTTGTTGCCCTGCGCCACCGTCCTTTGGCGCACAACGACTAGATTCTTCTCCAACGCAGTCGGAGGGTCCAGAGCCGGAAAGTACCAGGCCTTAGGTGGGGTCTTGCGAGGCGCCATGGCTTGCAGGATGGAAGGATTGAGACAGATCTGGAGGATTTCGGAAGCAAGGAGGAGAAGGGCGAGAAAGGGCATCTGGAGCAAGGCGAGCAAGAACGAGCACCAAGTCTGGCCTGGGCCTCCTTTTTTGTCAGAAGGACGGTTTCCGAGGCGTCATGGGGAAGCGGAGGCGCCCACGACCAATCAATTGCCACGCGGCGCCCAAGGCCGCAGGCTGTTGGGGCCCGAGGCGCTTTGCACTTGCCCCTTCGCTTCTGTGCTAAGCCAAGTCCGGGCGTGCCTTGGGCCCGGGGGCTACTGTCGGCGTTCTGGGAACGGGGGTCCCCAGACTTGCCTGCCTGCGGCCTGCGGCGTGGCTCAAGTGGGGGCCCAGCGCGGCCCAGCTTCATCAGCTCAAGCTCAAGACCCTCGTGAGGGGCCAAGCCTCGCGGGGCATACGACAGGAACCTTCCTCAGGAGCAGCCTCGTCAGGCAGGCTCACGAGGAGGCGGAGAGATCAAGGCAGGGTACCTCACGAGGGTGCCACGTGACGCAAGCCATGACGATCGAGACCAGGCGGACGCCAGGCTGGCGCCGGCCTACGCAGTGTCCTCGTTTCCCCTTTGGTGCAGAGGAGGCAAGCATAGGCCAAGGCATCAGGCAAAGGCTACCGCTTCGGTGCAACAAGACCAAGACCAGCAGAGCGGCAGGAAGGAGGTCATCGTGGAGCCCAGGACGCCGTCACTGTCAGAGCCTTTGGCAGCCGAACACCAACTTTAGTCAGGAGAAGTGTACTAGATGTTCCCCTTCAAAACGGCCAATTGTCGGCGCCCTTCCCGCTCATTATTTGGGAAGAGGCCCAGGGCCTCCCTCTATAAATAGGACTAGCCACCACAGAGAGAAGGGGACGGAGACGGACCGAGGAGAGACAAGTAGAACGGACCAGGACGGGTTGAATCTACTACAGAGAGGGAGAGAAACGACTGGACTCACCCAAGTAGTCTGTCGCACCAGCTCAAGAACTTCCCCTCGCGAGGATGTTCTTCCTTTGTACTGTTCATCATCAGCCCCTGAGGCAATCCACCACACCACACACTGGAGTAGGGTATTACACCACAACGGTGGCCCGAACCAGTATAAACCTCGTGTCCCTTGTGATGTTCATTGTTTCTAGTTTAGATTCCTCGTTAACCGTTCACGCGTAAACTGGTAGGGGAAAGATCTCCGTGCGCACCCCAGTGTACGAACCTCAAGGGTCTGCCGGAACCCGAAATCCGACAATGACGTGCGTGTAGGCCTGGCGCTATAGCGGCCTCTCCGTGACGGCCTGACACAACACGTTGCGGCAGTGTCCCTGGTCAACCCGCCGTGCGGCGACCTCCGTCACTCTACGAGAGGCGTCTACATCACTTGGCCACCCTACGCGTCGGCACTCCGCGGGATGCGTCTACATCACTTGGATGCCCCGTGCATCGCCACTCCGCGGGATGCGTTTGCATCACTCGAATGTCCCGTACGTCACCACTCCGCGGGACGCATTTGCATCACTCAACGCGCCGTGCGTCACCACTCCGCGGGCCGCGCATCGCCACTCGGTTGGTCACGTCATCACCAATCGGCTGCCCCACGCGTCGCCACTCGGTTGGTCACCTCATAACCACTCGGCCGTCCCACGCGTCACCACTCGGTTGGTCACCTCATCACCACTAGGCCGTTCCGTGCGTCGCCACTCGGTTGGTCACCTCATCACCACTTGGCAACCCCGCGCGTCGCCGTTCGTTAGCCACTCGTTTCTTCACCTCATCACCACCCGCCCGCCCCGCGCGTCGCCACTCGGTTGGTCACCTCATCACCACCCGGCCTCCCCGCGCGTCGCCACTCGGTTGGTCACCTCATCACCACACGGCGGCCCCGTGCGTCGTCCCTCGGTTGGTCACCTCATCACCACTCAGCCGCCCCACGCGTCGCCACTGGGTTGGTCACCTCATCACGACTCGGCCGCCCCGCGCATCGCCACTCGGTTGGTCACCTCATCACTACACGGCCCCCCGCGCGTCGCCACTCGGTTGGTCACCTCATCACCACTCGGCCGCCCCGCGCGTCGCCACTCGGTTGGTCACCTCATCACCACACAGCCGTCCCGCGCGTCGCCACTCGGGTGGTCACCTCATCACCACTCGGCCGCCTCGTGCGTCGCCACTCGGTTGGTCACCTCATCACCACTCGGCCGCCCCATACGTCACCACTCGGTTGGTCACCTCATCACCACTCGGCCGCCCCGTGCGTTGCCACTTGGTTGGTCACCCAATCACCAATTGGTCGTCTCGCGCGTCGCCACTCAGTTGGTCACCTCAGCACCACTCGGTCGCCCTACGCGCCGCCACTTGGTTGATCACCTCATCACCACTCGACCGCCCAGCACGTCGCCACTCGGTTGGTCACCTCATCACCACCCGGCCGACCCACGCGTCGCCACTCGGTTGGTCAACTCATCACCACTCAGCCGCCCAGCCAGTCGCCACTCGATTGGTCACCTCATCACCACTCGGCCACCCAGCGCGTCGCCACTCGGTTAGTCACCTCATCACCACTCGGCCGCCCAGCGCGTCGCCACTCAGTTGGTCACCTCATCACCACTCGGCCGCCCAGCGCGTCGCCATTCGGTTGGTCACCTCACCACTTGGCCGCCCGAGTGTCACCACTTGGTTGGTCACCTCATCACCACTCGGCCGCCCCGCGCGTCGCCAGTCCGTTGGTCACTTCCTCACCACACGGCCGCCCCGCGCGTCGCCACTTTGTTGATCACCTCATCACCACTTGACCGCCCCGCGCGTCGCCGCTGGCATGTTCACCTTGTCACCACCCGGGTGCCCCGCGCATCACCACTCGGTTCGCCACCTCATCACCACTCGGCCGCCCCGCACGTCGCCACTCGGTTGGTCACCTCATCACCACTCGGCGGCCCAGCGTGTCGCCACTCGGTTGGTCACCTCATCACCACTCGACCGCGCCAGTGCGTCGCCACTAGGTTGCTCACCTCATCACCACTCGGCCGACCCGCGCATTGCCACTGGTTTGGTCACCTCATCACCACTCGGCCGCCCCACGCGTCGCCACTCGGTTGGTCACCTCATCACCACTCAGCCGCCCCGCGCGTTGCCACTCAGTTGGTCACCTCATCACCACTCGGCCGCCCAGCGTGTCACCACTCGGTTGGTCACCTCATCACAACTCGGCCGCCCAGCGCGTGGCCACTCGGTTGGTCACCTCACCACTCGGCCGCCCCGCGCATCGCCACTTGGTTGGTCACCTCATCACCACTCGGTCGGCCCGCGCGTCACCACTCGGTTGGTCACCTTATCACCACTCGGCCGCCCACGCGTCGCTGCTCGGTTGGTCACCTCATCACCACTCGGCCGTCCCGCGCGTGGCCACTGTTTGGTCACCTCATCACCACTCGCCCGCCCCGCGCATCGCCAGTTATTTGGCACCTCATCATCACCTGGCCGCCCCGTGCTTCGCCATTCGGTTGGTCACCTCATCACCACTCAGCCGCCCCGCGCGTCGCCTCTTGGTTGGTCACCTAATCACCACTCGGCTGCCCAGCGCGTCGCCATCGGTTGAACACATCATCACCACTCAGCCACTCGCGTGCCTTTAGGCAGCTAAGTCATTCTACATGCACTACATTATGTTATTTCTGTGTTCCCGAGTATCCTGTAATTCACACGTCACGTTCACTCGGAGGCCACGCCACCGAGTGTACCTCTATGCTCCGTTGCTTATTTTCACACACTTGCTTAGTACTCGTTATTTGACTCCTGGGTCCAACTTACATTTTAACGCATACGTCATTTGCGAACACCATGCGTTCTTCATTTCGAGTTTGTATCGGTCCTCAGGGGCTGCAACTCAATCGGAACATTGCACTACCTTTTATTTGAATCCGGCGCTCTAACACATCAAGTTGGATCATTCACTTCGTCAAGTTCGATCAATTCCTTCTCTCTTCTAGACTCTTGTTGGTTCTGAACCAACAATCCCCTTGCACACCCAGCGGTTGTCTATGGGTGTTACTTACACAAATCGTTTCAACACACATCAAATTTCCTCGAGTAATTATTCGTTGGCTTGTGTTATTTTTCATGCACAAGTTACACAACCACTCGATGGCCCTATGCGCCAACTTCACCGCTACTCAGACTCGGTCACCATACCGGTCTTGGTGCACCACAACACTGACCTTGTCGCTCTGTTGACTTCAAACATATCCGGACGACCCCTCTGTGGAATCCTCTTCATCGTATCAATGATATAGACCTCATCAGGCATGAGACAGATAAGTCACTTTTTTAATCAAACTGCACACTTCACTCCTTTGCGAGTTTGCCTCTTTCGAGCATCACTCGGAAGCTCCTCCTCACCTTTACCGGAGTCTGACTCGATGAATTACAGTTTATCTATTCAAAACTATATTAATCGTGTTCCGACAGGACCGCGATCGAAGCCTATAGTATGCTCGGGGGCTATGCCACACTCGGGGGCTACCTAGCACTCGGTGGCTGCAGCTCATTCAGAATCACACTCTCCTGAGTGGTCGAGTACTTCGACACCAGTCAGATCCTTCACTTCAACGAGTGCACTCTGACCCTCCATTTCGTGAAGTTGCATGATCACTCAGACGCTCTGCGCACCATATTTGTTCCTACTGAGAATCAGTTGGCACACCGGTCTTCTCGCACCGCAACCATGTTACACTGACCTCGTCACTGCATCGGCTTTGAAAGCATCTGAGTAACTCCTCCGAGGACCATTTTCGCTGTTCGATGGCACACGCCTTCACCTTAGCCGCCCTGCGCCATCAGTCAGCCACTCCACACACCGCCACTTGGTTGTGCACGTCTTCACCACTCGGCCGCCCCGCGCGTCGCCACACGGTTGTGCACGTCTTCACCACTCGGCCACCCCGCGCGTCACCACTTGGTTGTGCACGTCTTCACCACACAACCGCCCCATGCATCGCCACTCGGTTGTGCACGTCTTGACCATTCGGCTGCCCCTCGTGTCGTCACTCGGTTGTACACATCCTCGCCCCTTGGCCGCCTCGCGTGTCACCATCAGTTCGACATGTCTTCACCTTCACACGCCCAATAGGGGAACTACTAAGTTATTCATATGATCAAACCTCATATCACACTCTGTAGCGAGCTTACCTCTTTCAAGCATCACTCGGGGGCTACGCACAACCCTGGGCCATGTCGCCCTCAGGGGTTATGCCCATTTGATCAACCTGTTGATCACATGAGGAATATTTTTCTGACCATACATGCTCGGTCCGCTGAAGATCTATAAGGCTAGCACCGTCCACTCGGGCGATCGCCCAAATCATCACCTGGAGTCATCTTCAGGACTGCAAAAAGGTGAAAACGACGCTCCTATACGGATACACTTGGCCCTTATTCTAGGCTACAAGGCGTCAGTTTCCCAAACTTGGACTCAGAGATGGCATGTGCTGGTGTTCCCCTGGGATAATGAGTGGCGCCTCTCCGGAGAGTCAACCCACGCACTAGCATCGCCACTCAGGTTTCATGGCACGTCCACAACGGACCACTAGTCTATCTCCTCCGGTAGACATACGAGTGCCACCAAGTTTTTCCTTGCAGTCAACATACCACAATCAGTCGGGAAGCACGTCCACTCGAACAAATACCCCTTTTATGCAAAAGGGTGAAAACGGAGCTCCTCTTTTGATACAATGTACCCTTACAATTACCCATTTCATGCAAATGCTAACAGCCAATGTAAGAAGTACTACTGAAACGGTTACTCCCTGGAGTGTCCATCTTTTTTCTACAGCCGGCAGTTTCAGTCCGAATTCATTCATCGTGCCGAATGCACAAAGATTCACTTGATTGATACAGTTCCAGGTTGAATTTATTTACCGTGCCAAGTGCACAAATATCAGTCTAACTGACTCAGCTCCAGGCTGAGCTTATTTACCATGCCAAGCGCTTGAAGATCCACCCGATTGACTCAATTTCAGACTAAGATACCTACCGTACCAACTGCATGGAGGTTTACCAGGAGACTTAAACCCTCAGCCAGACTCATCTAGTCTGATAGAGGCTCGGGGACTACACCCAATGGGTGCACTCAGCGTGCCCCCACTGGAAGAGAACTCAGAAAGAAACATTTTGCTCGGTCAAGACCAGCTCCAGATCACTAAAGTACTACTCGACTTCCGAGTCAGAGAGGAACAAATTCGATTAGAACCAACTAAGAATATTTTTTAGTTTTCTCAGACCCCTGCCGACTGCCCGAAGTCGAGGTGGTCTCGTGGACTACACCCAGTGGGTGCACTCAGCGTGCCCCCACTGGAGTAATCTCCACTCGGTATGGCCTGGCCAGTCCGAGTGATGAACAACAAACAAACAAGTTCTAAGACTCCTGTCGACTACCAAAAAATTGCCATAAGGTGAGTTTAACGCTCCTCCGTGGACCTGTTTTGAGCCTTCTTCTAGGACTCAAAGCGTGAAACTCATAAGTTTGGATCCAGAACCAACTCGTATTGACATTCCTCCGGGATAAGAATGGCATCTCTCCAAGAGAGCAGTCCATGCGTCAATCTTGTTGCCTAGATTTAATGACACAACCATACTCTGATCACGAGTTAACCTCTTCCGAGAGATGAACGAATGTCATCAAGTTGCTCCTCGCGGGCACTTACCCCAGATCAGTCGGGAAGCGCAGTGCCAGAATCCATTGAGATTTTGTGCAAACCTTGGTTGTCTGAAAGCACAATGGTAGGTACCGAGTATTTCCGTAATCACTCAGGCCAAATTGTGCCTTTCACAAACTCGTCCTGCAAAATCGCAACCGATTTGGGGGCTAATGTTGGGGACACACATAACAGGTAGGCCTGTGAAGGGTCGAAATATCATAAAGCATGGGGTCCACACATGAGGTGGGTCTAGATAAGTCTCATACATACATATTATCCACTCGGACATATTGTCGCACCGTCCACTCGGACGACGGTCAAACACTTTGTCGTATGACTCACTCGAATATGCGAAGACCAACAGTCGACAAGGCACTCGAGGCATCATCTTAGTAACAGGCTGACATTATTACATCAACGCCCCCACTTTGTAACTGATACGTCTCCAACGTATCTATAATTTATGAAGTATTCATGCTAATATATTATCATTCTTGGATGTTTTACAATCATTTTATAGCAACTTTATATCATTTTTTGGACTAACCTATTGACCCAGTGCCCAGTGCCAGTTGCTGTTTTTTGCTTGTGTTTTACATCGTAGGAAATTAATATCAAACAGAGTCCAAACACCGTGAAAATTTTTGTGGATTTTTTATGGGCGAGAAGTCTCCTGATGGACCAGAGCATCACCTGGGGGTGCCCCGAGGGGGGTACAACCCACTGATAACCCACAAGTATAGGGGATCAATTGTAGCCTCTTTCGATAAGTAAGAGTGTCAAACCCAGCGAGGAGCTAAATGTAGAACAAATATTCCCTCAAGTTCTATTGACCAACGATACAACTCTACGCACGCTTAACGTTCACTTTACCTAGAACAAATATGAAACTAGAAGTACTTTGTAGGTGTTTTTGGATACGTTTGCAAGATAATAAAGAGCGCGTAAATAAAAAGTAGGGGCTGTTTAGATAAAGACACAATAAATTTAGTATAGCGAGTGTGGAGAAGTGGTGGTAGGAGTTGCGAAATTGTTCCTAAGCAATTGACTACTTTACTAGACCGATAGCAAGTTTTATATGGGAGAGGCCACTGCTAGCATGTCATCCCTGACTTGGAATTCTATGCACTTATGATTGGAACTATTAGCAAGCATCCGCAACTACTAACGTTCATTAAGGTAAAACCCAACCATAGCATTAAGATATATTGCTCCCGCTCAATCTCAGATGCATCAATTTCTATGCTAGGTTGAAGCTTATGTCACTCTTGCCCTCCAATACATAGTCCTATCAACATACAACTAACCCTATGGTGTGATCCACGCTACCATATGATGGGCACCAAAGGACAGCAACATAACCACAAGCAAATTAAACCAATCATAGCAATTCACCAATTAACGATAGGACAACGAAAATCTACTCAGACATCATAGGATGGCAACACATAATTGGATAATAATATGAAGCATAAAGCACCATGTTCATGTAGAGGGTACATCGGGTTGCGGGAGAGTGGACCGCTGTAGAAAGATGGGGGAAGGTGATGAAGATGTTGGTGAAGATGACGGAGGTGTTGGTGTAGATTGCGGTGACGATGATGGCCCCCGGTGGCACTCTGGCGCCACCGGAAGCGAGGGGGAGAGAGCCCCCTTCCTTCTTCTTCTTCTTCTTCCTTGGCTTTCTCCCTGGGTGAGAGAAGGGTTCACCCTGTGGTCCATGGCCTCCATGGCCGCGGAGGGGCGAGAGCCCCTCCGAGATTGGATCTGTCTCTCTGTCTCTCTCTGTTTCTGCGCTTCCTGATTCTGCCCTTTCACCATTTCTTAAATTCCCGGATATTCGTAACTCCGATTGGGCTGAATTTTGCACACGATCTCTATCCGGATATTAGCTTTCTTGCGGCGAAAGAAGGGCTCCAACCACCTTACGGGGTGGCCACGAGGGCCTAGGGCGCGCCTGACCCCCTGGGGCACGCCCCCTACCTCGTGGCCCCCTCGGGCATCGTATCGCGTGGATTCTTGTTCCCAAAAATCACATATATTCCAGAATAAATCTCCATCAGTTTTTATCCCGTTTGGACTCCGTTTGATATGGATTTCCTGTGAAACAAAAACATGCAACAAACAGGAACTGGCACTACGCACTGGATCAATATGTTAGTCCCAAAAAATAGTATAAAAATTGCCAAAAGTATATGAAAGTTGTAGAATATTGGCATGGAACAATCAAAAATTAAAGATACGATGGAGATGTATCACCCACCAGGGCGCGCCTAGGGGCCCAGCCGTGCCCAAGTGGGTTGTGCCCACCTCGGTGGCCTCCCGTACCCCTTCTTTGCACTATAAATTCCCGAATATTCCGAAACCGTTCGAGGTGAACCTAGATCAGAAGTTCCACCGCTGCAAGGTCTCTGTATCCACGAAAACCAATCTAGACCCCGTACCGGCACCCTGCCGGAGGGGGGGATCATCACCAGTGGCCATCTTCATCATCTCGGCAGCCACCACGATGAGGGAGTAGTCCACCCTCGGGGCTGAGGGTTTGTACCAGTAGCTATGTGTTTAATCTCTCTCTCTCTCTCTCTCATGATCTATATCATGGGCTTTGTTAATATAGATGGATCATATGATGTTTCTTCCCTCTATACTCTTGTTGTGATGAATTGAATCTTTACCCTTTGAAGTTTTGGCTTGTCGGATTGAATATTCAGATATGAGAACACATGATGTATGTCTTGCAGTATGAATACTTGAGGTGACAATTTGGTATCATATTGATTCACTTGATGTATGTTATGGCACTCAACTTGCGGATTCCCGAGGTGGGTAATCTATGCATAGGGGTTGATGCACGTTTTTATTATCTTTTCTCCGATAGAAACTTTGGGGTCACTCTGTAGTTCTTTGTGTGGATTGAGTATTATGAATATGAATTTGCTTTGGTGTTATTTTAGTACGAACTCTTGATTAGATCAATCGGAAAGAATAGCTTGCGTTATTTTAGTCCGAACACTAGGATAGATCAAACGGGAAATAGCTTTGAGGTGGTTTCGTACCCTACAAACAATTTCTATCTTTTGTTCTCCGCTAGTGATTCTTTATTGCACTTTGAGGGATAATCATATGATCCAACTATGTTAGCACTGTTGGGAGATTGCACTAGCGAAAGTACGGACCCTAGGCCTTGTTTTAAGCATTGTAATACCGTTTTTGTGCCCGTTTACTATTTTCTACCTTGCTTTTTTTATTTATTCAGATTATAAAAATATATTTCTACCATCAATATTACACTTTTATCACCATCTCTTCGCCGAACAAGTGCACCTATACAATTTGCCATTGTATTGGGTGTGTTGGGCACACAAGAGATTTCTTGTATTTGGTTGCAGGGTCGCTTGAGAGAGACTATCTTCATCCTACACCTATCACGGATTGATAAACCTTAGGTCATCCACTTGAGGAAAAATTGCTACTGTCCTACAAAACTCTGCGCTTGGAGGCCCAACACGTGTCTACAAGAATAAAGTTGTGTAGTAGACATCAAGCTCTTTTCTGGCGCCGTTGCCAGGGAGGTGAGTGCTTGAAGGTATATCTTTAGATCTTGCAATTGTATCTTTTAGTTTCTTGTTTTATCACTAGTTTGGTTTAGAAAATAAAACTACATAAAAATCAGAATTGAGGTTGCATCATATTATTGATCATCTTTATAATATCTTTCTTGAAAATGATGGTTCGGAAAATTGTGCTCAATTCCTAAAAGAAGAAGTCAATAAAATGTTTGGCACAAAATATTTAAATGATGAGCATGATTGCAATGTTGTTAGTATGAATTCCTTGAATATACAAAACGCTAATGATTGTTGCACTAGTCATGAGAAAACTGTCTCCTATAAGAATGTCAATTTTTGCGGAGTGAATTGAGAGTGCAATTGCACACCAAAAAGGGAAGATAGATTTTGTAAGAAGCATAAATATTTAGAGACTAAACATTTGCAAGAGAGGCTAGATGATTGTGCTGAAAGATGTAATTTTTTCACCATCCTTGTGAACTTTGCAATGAACGTGGTCATTTAAATGTCCAATGCAAATTATTTCATGATCAAATCGTGTCCAAAAATTGTGATAACTTGATTTCCCTTTAGCATCATAAAGAGCTTAGTTTTCTTTTGGGGTATGAAGAAATGAAACATATAACTAAGGGTTTTCCAAATCCCGAGAGATATCTTGATTTTGATCTAGAAGAAATTTATATGTTTTGTGCGGTAAATTTATATGTTTTGTGCTGTAAATTGCATTGAAAGTCAAGAAAACAAATAGAATATGAAGAGAGTACTAATTAAAGGGAAAATATTTCCCAAAACCCTCCTAGTGTTTATTATGATGAATCAGGTAACGAGCAGGAGCTTCCTATCCAACCAATCTCATCAGTAAGAAGCTTCAAAAGATTAATTAAACCCACACATGATGTGGTGAAGAAGAAGAAAAGAAGAAAGAATAGAGGTATAAAGGTATCTCTTCTAAATAATGTTTCTCCTATTATTGTTGTGCCTCATGAAAATGAATCAAAAATAATTTTGGAAGATGATGCACTTGATGATGATTTTGTTATGCCTATTGCTTGTTGTGATGATTATAATTGGGAAGATAATGATATCCCTTATGATCTTGAAAATCTTTTTAGCACTTGCTTGGAAGAATATGATAATAATGTTTTCTATATTATTTGTGCCATTCATGCTACTGATAAGAATGATTGTGATGATATGCAAAACCACAAGCTTGGGGATGCTATGTTTAATGAGTATGATATGTTTGAAGATTTATTTGCTGGAAATAATGCTTGTCCTAATCTTGGGGATGCTTTGCTTAATAAATATGATCCTTTGATTCCTTCTACTTTCGATAAGAAAATTTATTATGATGATAGCATGCCTCCTATTTATGATGATTACAATGATGAAAGTGGGTTTGGAAGAGTGTCTACTCTAGGTAGTACTGATACCACTATTTTGAAGGGTGTTGAATCTTATTACAATATTGATGAAAGTGGATTTGGATAGGTCATGAATTTATTTAGTGATACACCCACTATTTTGGAAGAGGTTTCAATTGATTATGACAATGAAGTTGCTATCTATGATGATTATGATGATGACATGTATGCCATAAAGAGTGATAAATCTTCTATGCTTGTGCATCATGAAAAGAGAGTTGTATGTGATGGTTATATTGTTGAAACCATTCATGATGTTTATGAAAATATTATGAGGAAGGAACTTATGCTCTTACATATCTCAATAATATCAAGTTTCTTCTCTATGTGTTGATTGTTTTGAAGTTGCACTTGTTTTGCCTTCCTATGCTAGTTGATTCTTGCTCCCGTAAGTTGTTTGCTCACAAAATCCCTATTCATAGGAATTTTGTTAGACCTAAATGTGCTAGTCATATGCTTCATGATGCTCTCTTTATGTTTCAATTCTTATCTTTTATGCGAACATCATTGAACTCATCATGCCTAACTAAAAGGCATTAAAGAAAAGCGCTTGTTCGGAGACAACCCAACACTTTTACTTGATGTTTTTGTGTATTCACATGATTATGCTACTGTATTGATCATGTTTTATTGCTTTTGTTTCAATAAAGTGCCAAGTAAAGCCTTTGGGATCATGTTGGGTGATAGTTGATTTGACCCTGCTGAAAAACAGAAACTTTTGCGCTCACGAAAATAAGTCTCATTTTAACAGAAGAGTGATTTTGAGTTAATTCTTTTTGAATAAGTTTAATATACAAATTTCTCACTTGGTCCTAATTTTTCCATAATTTTTGGAGTAGCAGAAGTATGGTCGTTATCCAGATCATTACAGACTGTTCTGTTTTTGACAGATTCTGTTTTCAATGCATAGTTTGCTTGCTTTCTAGTTTCTATGGTTTATATTGCTCAATTTAAATTGTGGAAATGATATGCTACAGTAGTCATTGTGTGGAAACAATTATGAATCTTGTCTTTGACAGTACCAAAGTGAAATGGTTTGATCTTTATCATACTAACCTATCTCACGAAGTTTTGTGTGATTGAAGTTTTCAAGTTTTGCGTGAGATATTGATATGAGGAGAATAAGGAGTGACAAGACCCTAAGCTTGGGGATGACCAAGGCACCCCAAGTTAATATCCAAGAAATATCCAAGCAACTAAGCTTGGGGATGCCTCGGAAGGCATTCCCTCTTTCGTCTTCAACGTTATCGGTAACCTCACTTGGAGCTATGTATTCACTCGTCACATGATATGTGTTTTGCTTGGAGTGTCAATTTATTTTGTTAGGATTTGCTTGCTATTATTTATAATAATGTTTTGCATCTTTTATTTCCATAAAAGTGGCATTGATAGCCTTTGCCATGCCTATCTTGCAAGTATACATGTTGCTGTTTGAAAACAGAAAGTTTACCGATGTTGCAAAAATCCCCGAGCAAAGTCAGAATGTAAGATGTTGAAACTTTTTTCATAATAAGCCCTGATTAAGTTTCTACAGTGTGGTATAATTTCATAATGTTTGGAGTTGAATAAGTATTGATACTCTTGTATTCTTTATAGACTGTACTGTTTTGGCAGATTGCTGTTATGTTTGCATTGTTTGCATATGCTTGCTTGTTTAATGATTCTATTTGAGGATAGGAGTATTAATTATGCAGAGGCATTTAGTATGCAATTTTGAATAATAATTTTAGTGATTTTCTACAGTAGGGATTGATAAGGTTTTTGCATTAGTTTATACTAACTTATCTCAGGAGTTCTTATTGAGTTTTGTGTGGATGAAGCTTTTGAGATTTAGGAAAACCGTGATATAAGAAGAATTAAGGAGACACCAAAGCTCAAGCTTGGGGATTCCCAAGTCATCCCAAGATAATATTCAAGAAGTCTCAAGCATCTAAGCTTGGGAATGCCCTGGTAGGCATCCCACCTTTTTTCAACAACAATTATCGGTTAGTATCGGTTGAGTCTAAGTTTTTGCTTCTTCACATGAGTTGTGCTATCATTGAAATGTCATTTTATTTTGTTTTTGCTTGCTATTTTAATAAAATACTTAGATCTGAAAGTTTTTAAATAAAATAGAGTCCTCAAACAGTTGCCAAGGAGGCTAAGTAAGCGGCATTCATATCCCGTCAACAAAGCTCTTTTCTATGGAATTAGTCTTGTGCTTCACCTATATCCTATGAGTAAATTGTTGAATAAATTGAATGTCATGAACTTGGAATCATATCATGCCTAATGGTAGCTTCACACTGGGTTTAGAAAGTGAAATCGTTTGAGGCTTGACAATCACAATTTTGGTCATACAAGCAATTCACGAATAATTAGTATAAGGAAGAGAACTTTCACATGCAAATACACTATCATGGAAATCTGTAACATCCCAAATTTTCAATTCGGAATGTTATACATAGGTCATCCATGCATATCATATTTTATTGCATCTTCGTTCCGCAATCCTCGAAATCCTAAGCAACTCAAGGACCCTCAGAGAGAGTTGGGGATTTTCCGGTTTTCATATTTGATTTTTATCAAATACTGAGAACGAGGATTTTGGGTTTTAATTATTTTTCTCTCCGGAAAAATATTTCATATTAAAAAAATAAATGAGGGTGATAATATGACTTCTCCAAAACAATTGAAATATTGGAGGAAAAATGTTAAAAACATTATTCGGATTTTTATTTGATTTTATTTGGATTTTATTTGCGTTAGAAAAATTGCATGTTTTAAAATTTGCATTTTTAGGGCCAAGAAAATGTTCATCTCGTTCTAAATATTTCATTTAGACGGTGAAAAATTGTTTTTGCATTTTTAGATTTTTATTTTATTTTATAGGAGTTTTTCATCACGAACAATTTAAAAAAACTCCCATACTCGATCGGGCCTAGGGCCCACCAAAGCAGGCCGGCCCAGCCGAGCCGCCGCCGCCTCCTCCACTCGGACCAAGTCCGAGTTGGACTCCGCCTCTCGCCGCCGCCTTGCCCCCTCCTCCAAGCCGAGCCCCTTCTCTTAAATACCCCTGTGCAAGACCACCCACACGCCACCCCGCCCGCCAGAGGCCCCCGTCGCCGTCGGAGTTGTCGCCGCCGCCTCTCGCCGCCAAGCCCAGCCGCCCGCCACCCCACGCCCGCCAGAGCCCGCCTCGCGGACCTCTCGCCGAGGTATCCACGGATCCGAGACCGCCGTTTTTTAAACCGCTCGGTTTATTTTTTTCAAACCCTAGTTTTCGCTTTTTAAATAGATCGGTTTTCTCCGGTTTATTTATTTAGCGGCGTTCATTGTTCATTCGCTTTAACGAACGCGTTCTTCGTTTAGGTTCAGATAATGAACGTTCGTTCGTTAAGCTGTTCGTCGCTTTTCTTTTCTCGGATTTATTCCGCGATTTTTCTGATCGTGATTTCTGATCCGATTTTTGTTCTAGTATAACTTTTCGCTCGTTTATCGGAATCAGGCGATTCAAGCGCCCAGAGTTTCGTCTCGAAACCCTCTTTTGAATAACCAACTCAAACAAGTTTTTGCATCTATAAAATTTGACCCTAGTTCAGATTAGTAAACGGATCTTATTTCTTTCGCCGTTTGAGTTTTATTGCTTCGTTTGGTTTGATTCTTTTTGTGAACCGGAGTTCTTAAGTTGAACTTTCTGGTCAACCTCTTTTAGTTGAGTTCTACCTGTGCATCTTTGCTTGTTGCTTATGTATGTTATTGTTTGCTTGCGATAGAATTCCCGGAGTGTGAAGCGTGTTACTACGAGTCTCCAGGATTCACGTATCGTCAGCAAGGCAAGTAACACATTGATCATACTCTTTTCATACCCAGTTTTTATGCATTAGTTCAATCCTCAAACATTGCATGATTAGGATGTCATTAATATTGTGGGTTGGGAAGTAGTTATTGAGGTAGAACCTATTGCCCTGTTACTATCAAACCCTTGGGAGTTACTTCTACGTGTTGCTATTATTGCTATGCTATGCTCGTAGACGTGGATTGGGTTTGGGTGTATCCATGACAGATGTGAGATTAATAATTAATGGTTACTTTAAGGTGGCAACTTGAATACACATCTGGTGGATCGAGGCACACGGGAACCCAAAGGTTGTCTGTTTTATTTTTGAAATCCTGGGTACCCGTGTGATCTTCCTATGGACCGCCACCTGTGCTCAAAGGGAACTGAGATTATTCATGCTAGAAACTTCCGTGTGCAGCCACAAGCTACTATGGGCTCTAGCATAGTTGAGTAAGTTACGTGATGCTCTTGAAGAGGTAGATCAGCGGTAGTGGGTTTTGTAGGTTTGGTATGGTCTACCCGGAGTAGAGAGTTAATGTTTCTGAAAGACTATGTCTCGGTCATCTGTTTCTCAAACACCATGTAGTGCGAGAAATCAACGGAGGCGATCGAGTCTTGTGGGGAAAAGTGCGCAAACCTCTGCAGAGTGTACAATCTAATCATGGTTAGTCGTGTCCCCGGTTATGGACAATTTTGAGTATCTAGTACTTGAGTATTCACATGTATCTCATCACTCTTAAATTAATATTGTTGGGTTGTTAACTACTTTAATTGGGATTGAGTTGGGGTTATACCTTCTCAATGATGTTTCAACCACCATGATAGTTAAGTAAAATTTATTCCTTTGTTGTAGGGAAAATTGGCTTTTCGCAAAACTATAACCATAGAGCTTTCCACCAGCCAAATATGCATGTAGTGATAGCATTATTCTGTTCTTGCTCTACTGTGTTATATTGCCAGCATATTCCATGTGCTGACCCGTTCTCGGGCTGCAATGTATTATGTTGTAGACTTTGCCGTGCAGCTCAGCTATGCCGTTGGAGTTGATGGACTCACTTTATCTTCCAAGCCTTCCGCTGTTATGGCATTAGATGGCCTTAAGCCATATTATTGTAATAAGTTCTCTTTTTAGACTTTCGATGTAATAAGTGTGTGATTGCTACTCTGTTATAAATCCTTCGAGTACTGTGTGTGTTAGCATTACTGATCCAGGGATGACATTGAAACACTGAGACTTGACCATCTGAGGTCGGGTCGCTACAAGATGGTATCAGAGCACACGCTGAGTGTAGGACACGACCATTAAGATAAACCATAGGTCACTCTTCTCTACTCATTTCTGACTCCTCTCCATTTTTCCACTCTTTAGGATGACGGAGATGAAGAACAAGTTTGCATAACCGGATGAAGACACACCTTTTGGACGCCACTTGAAGGAAGTCACTAGGTACTTGAACATTGGTATACCAAGCTTCACCGGAACGTACAACGCCACCTTACCAGAAGAGGAGCGCTGGATGATTCAAGTACAAGTTCCAGGAAGGACGTTCTCGCCAACTTCTAAGCCCATAGAGTTTTCTTTTGAAGCACCCACCCGGAGTCTAGGCAAGAGTATGGCAGCTCACATTACCATGGGACATATTGGAGAAGTCTACAACAGGGAGCTTAAAGACACTATCTATCAAATATGTGGGCGCCAAGACGAGCAATGGGAAGTAATCAGCACCAAGAAGGACAGATCCATTGCAGCTTTCATTCAGGAGCTAAACCAGCACATTCGACGCCAGGAGAACCAGATGTGCGCAGACATGATGGAATTGAAGAAGGCGAAGAACAGGATCATCAAACTGGAGGAAGAACTCAAGTTTACACGCGACGGATATGAGGAGGAAATCAAGACACTACTGGAGAAGAACGATGACCTAGTCAAGAAGATTGGAGTATTCATGGGAGGATCAGCACCAGAAGAAGAGGAGGAAGATCCCACTTTCCCGGACAACTACATCATCATCGACGACACCGATTCCAATCCAATTGATGATGACTACGAAGACGAAGCTGGAGCAGACATCATGGAGTCTTCCACCGATCAAAATTTCTAGATGACCACCATATATTAGTAGTATTTCCCCCATGTATCTAATAGTAGTTGAGCACTTTTGCGATAGTTCTAGACCGTTTGTATGCCCTTGCTTGATTTATTGAGTGAAATGTTTGTGTTTGCCTCATATGCATATGGGTAGTGTTTTCTCATTAGACCTCTTTCTATTCTAATCTCTTCCATCTAAACCCTTGGATGCCTCCAAGACGTGACACCGGTTTTGTTTTCCCACCGGAGCTCACTCGGTTAATCCAGCAGCAGAATGCTTTGATACAATTGCTAGTTCAGAACCAGGGCAACAACAACAACAACCCGCCGCTAGTGGACAATTTAGCCCGTTTTCTGAGGTTACAACCGCCGGTGTTTTCCAGTAGCACCGAGCCAATAGTTGCTGATGATTGGCTACACCGTATTGGAAGGGAGTTAACCACCGCAGGATGCATGGATGCTGAGAAGGTGCGCTTTGCCGCACATCAATTGGATGGACCAGCAGCCGCATGGTGGGAGAATTACACGACTACTTTCCCTATAGCCAATGTCACTTGGGACCAGTTTCAGCAAGCTTTTCGCACAGCACATGTCTCAACTGGATCCATGCAGATGAAGAAGCGCGAGTTTCGCAACTTACTGTCACAGCCCCAGATCAACCCTAGAGCTTGTTTGTAGCTAGTAGCATTTGCATCCATGCATCATGTTTAATTTTCTCAGAAAGTTGAAATGGGGATTGTTGAAACCCTAGCACCAATTGAATTCTAATAGGTTCAAATAAAATTATTTTCAATAATCCCAAAATGCCCTGTGAAAATGTTCATGATTAATGGATGCAGGTGAAAGCCTCTTCCAAAAATGATGAACATATCTTATAGGTCATTCCTGGATTTTTGAATTAAATCTTAAACCATTTGACTTTGGGCATTTAAACACTATAAATAATTTAAACGCTCAAATAATGTTGGAAGTATTTGTGGGCCATAGAAATAATTCAGAAAGTGCCCGTGAATATTTTCAGGATTTATAAAATTGATTTGGTTTTTAAAACTGGATCAAAAACAAACAGAACAAATAGAAAAACAGAAATAATAAAAGAGAGAGAGAGAATGCTCACCTGACCTACCTGGCGCCCAGCCGGCCCAACCTCCTTCCCCCCTGGCCGGCCCGGTTGGCCCAGCCCGCCTACTCCCCACCGCTCATCGTCTTCCTCTGCCAGAAGGCAGAGGCGAGGCGTGGCGAGCGCTGGCGATGCCGCGGCCACCTCCTGCTTGTGCTGGCGGCCTCCCCGACCTTCTCGCGACACCTGGAACAGCCACGCGCCCCCCCTGGCCCTCTCACTCTCTCCCTCGAACGCCTCCCTCTCCTCTGCTCCCTCCCTCTCGCCCGGACCGAGCGGCCTCGTCGCCACCGTCGCCGTTCGCCGCGGCCACGGCCATCCCCGAGCCTCCCCGGCATGTCCCCAAGCTCCGCCTCGGCCTACTCCTCCTCCTCACCGCTCCAAGCGTCGCCGGGAGGCCTGCTCCGCCGTCACCGCCGTCTTCTTCCACCTCAGGCATCCGAGATGCCGCCGGCCGATTCGTCTGCCCCAGGTCGTCCACGAGCAAGCCGAGCCCCTCCTCGAGTTCACGGTGAGCTCCTCCACCGTTTCCCCCTGGCCCCGTGGTCTGCTTCTCGCCGTATAGGCCATCCCCACGAGCTCCGAAGCTCGCCGGCGCCATGCTCTGTCACCGTCGTGGTTACGGACGCCGTAGCTCACACCTGAGCTCGTCATCGTGCTCGGGTTGCTTCCAGAATCCGAACGCAGCCGCTAGCTTGCCTTGCCGTGCACCGCAGCACCGTAGCCTTCGTTGCCCGAACTCCGGCGCCGCCTCGGGCTCCACTCCGGCGAACCCCGGCCACCCCCGCACCTCCCCTTGGTCTCCCTAGATGCGCGCGGGCATGGGCTACCTCCTGGTGCTCTTCGCGTGTCCAACCGCAGCCATAGCGCCACTCCGGCGAGCCACCGCCGCCCTGGGTCGTCGCCGTCGTCTAACTCCGGCGACTGCCGACATGGCACAGTCATTAGGACTAATCCCCACCATTAGCCACCTCACTGCCACTGACAGCGGGCCCCGCAGCGTGTCAAAGCCCGAGTCAACGCGGGATTAGCGCCTCTGTCACTGACCAGTGGACCCCGCAGGTCAGGGTTTGACCTGGACCGCCCAGTTGACCCGGCTGACGTCACATCGACGTCGGTCGACGATAATACCCTTTTCGGATTTAATTTAATTCAGTAAATTCCAGAAAATACTCTAAACTTCTAAAAATCATATAAATTCAACCGTAACTCTGATGGAAATAATTTATATATGAAAAATGATCAGAAAAATATGAAGAATCTGTTTATGCCATGATCATGCATGTTTGAACAAGTTAACATCACTGAATAGGATGAATCATGATTAGGGTAATCTATGAAATAGCATTTGGAGTTGGAATTCAACCTTGTTCGAATTCCACTTCAACTAACTTGGATTATTATTATTGCATTAGGTGAATTCAGTACCTTAACATGATCATGCATCATATATGTGCATTGCATTGATTGTGTTCTCTCTTGTTTGCCGGTAATTGTCCCCTCTCGGTAGACGATGTACCGACGATGAGTTCGATGACACCGATGAAGAACTATATTATCTTCAGAAGTGCCAGGCAAGCAAAACCCCCTTGTTCATTCCGATACAATCCCACTCTCTCGCTCCTGCTCTATTTTACTGCATTAGGACAACAACGACTCATGTGTTACTTGTTGCGGTAGCTGAACCCCTTGATCCTTTGCATGACCTGTCATTCCACAGTAATTAGATGAAACCCACTAGCATGAGTAGGAACTGTTTGAGCCATGATGTGCCTACTCATTTATGCTTGTTTGTCATGCCTGCTACTGCTTAGAGTTGAGTCGGGTCTGATTCATCGGGAATGAATTGGAATTGTTATGAACATGTCCTATTGTGTGTGAACTAAGTGTGTGAACACGATTTGGTAAAGGTAGCGGTGAGAGGCCATGTAGGAGTACATGGTGGGTTGTCTCATTGCAGCCGTCCTCAGGAACTGAGTTCTGTGTTTGTGATCCATGAAACAGTTACTACCACGCATTGGGCCCGAAACCAATGGACCCTCTCGGCTTCTTGACCACCCTTGTCCTCAGTCCGGGAGTTGCAAGTAGTTTCTGGTGTTTGTAGCATGCTGGGGGCCGCACGCAACGCTGACCTTAGGGGTGGGTTGTGTTGCGGTAGGCACCGTGGGTGTGTGTACCGAGTGCCCGTTTGGTATCTCGAACCCTGCACACATCGTTCGGGCTGTATGGGAAACCTCGGCGGACTCCTGCGGATGGAACCCAATAGGCGATAAACCTGGACTAGGGACTTGAGTGTTTAGGTAGGCCGTGGCCGACACCCACGTTGGGCTTCCGCTTGAAGGTTGCCGAGTACATGTCGTGTAAACGGCGGTAAGTGGTGAGAGTGTGTGAAGAAGTACACCCTGCAGGGTTTAATATGATCTATTCAATAGCCGTGTCCACGGAGAAGGACTTCGGGTTGCCTATATCGGTTCATAGACAAGTGAAAGTGGATACTCTAAAATGCGCAAGATAGCGTGAGTGCTATGGATGGCGTTCTCGTGAGGGAGACGGAGCGGATCCATAGTGGTGTATTGATATGGTGAATATGTGGACTCGTAGCGCCACCTCAAAAGAGTTACTTGCGTCGTAGTTCAGGATAGCCACCGAGTCAAAGCTGGCTTGCTGCGGTCAAACTCCACCACCCCTTTTGATAATGATGCATATGTAGTTAGATCTGATGTAAGTCTTGCTGAGTACAATTGTACTCACGTTTGCTTATTTTATGTTTTGCAGAGAGACGTCAGTCTCGCTAGTAGTTCCACGTGGACTTCGACGTTTAGCTTGTTACCTCAGCTACGATCTTGTGCCCTCGGCAGATCTCGGTAGATAGTCGCTTCCCAGCCTTTTTCAGTTATAGTTATCTCCACCCGGACATGTTTAGCTTCCGCTTGTGCTTTGACTTGTATGCTCTGAGTGTTGGGTCATGAGACCCATGTTTGTAATATCTCGCTCCTCGGAGCCTAATGAATAATATCTGAGTCGTAGAGTTATGTTGTGATGCCACGTCGTATTTACACATATTGAGCATATTGTGTGTATGTTTGAAATGCTTGGTATGTGTGGGATCCGACAAACTAGTTGTTTATCCTTGGCAGCCTCTCATATGGGGAAATGTAGTCTCGTGCCTCCGGCGATAGTAGTCCGCTTCTGCCGGTTCACGAGTCCTGCTAGCCCAGACTACTGCTTGGACACTTGACTGGCCGGCATGTGTTTCACCGTTCCTATGTCTCGTCCCTTCGGAAATGTCACGCGGTGTTATTCGAGTCCTGCTTAGCTCACTACAGCCGGGATACCGGAGTCTGTTAGCCAGTGCTATAGCCGAATATACACGCCGATGACCGACATGCTCGATGTGATTCATGTATGCCTGTCCCCATAGGTTAGCGCCGCTTTGGGTTCACGACTAGCCATGTCGGCCCGGGTTCTTTGTCATATGGATGCTAGCGACACTATCATATACGTGAGCCAAAAGACGCAAACGGTCCCGGGCCATGGTAAGGCGACACCCGTGAGAATACCGTGCGTGAGGCCGCAAAGTGATATGATGTGTTACATGCTAGATCGGTGTGACTTAGGATCGGGGTCCTGACACTTACGCCAGGGGAACCGTACTGTAGCTCAGTACGTGGATGGTTTTAGCAAGTTATCACGCTATGCCCCTGATGATGTGGCCACAGATGCCGCAAAGCAGGAGAAGTTCATGGAAGGGCTGAACGATGAGATGAGCATGCAGCTGATGGTGGCAACTTTTAACAACTACCAGGAGTTGGTAGATAAGGCCCTTATGATTGAAGGGAAGCAGCAGCAGATTGAAAGCCGTAAGAGGAAGTATGGACAAGGGAAGTATAATTCAGGAGCTCAACAGAAGCCCCGCTTAACCCCGAACTCGGGAGGACTTGTTCATAACCATGGAGGTCACAACCACACTGGAGGAGGATCGCATAACCATAATGGTGCTAAGAATGGAAATGGGAATGGAGTTAACAAAAATCAGAACCGCTCCAACCCATCTACACCCGCCAAAAGGGACCTAAGTTAGGTTACTTGCTTTAAGTGCGGGAAGACTGGGCACTATGCCAATGACTGCCCTGAAGGAAGGAATGGAAACGGAAATGGGAGCGCTGGAAAGAAGCCCAATCCATTCAACAAAGGACAAGTGAACCACGTTAACGTGGAGGAAGTTGAAGAGCAGCCGACGCGTAATAGGTAAGTTTTGGTTAAGTCATTTACCGCTCTTGTTCTTTTCGACATCTTGGTGCATCGCATTCATACATATCAAGGGATTTGTGGATAAGTTTAAGATACCAACCCAAACCCTTAGGACCCTCTTTAGTGAGCTCTTTGGAGCAGAGTACATGGCTAGCCGATGGTGCACCCAGATACCCCTAACCATTGGCACACATGTTTTCCGTCGACCTAATTATCTTGGAGTCGCAAGGATTGGATGTGATATTAGGTATGGACTGGATGTCAAGTATGGAGGAAGCATTGATCGTGCTAGTAAGTCGATTTATCTCACCACCCGGAGGTAAAAAGGATTAAGTATGTATCTAGGCATGTGCCTAGGAGGAGCCAAGTAAATGCCCTCACGGGAGTTGTACAGGAGGAAGTGCCGGGAGTAAAAGATTTTCCGGATGTTTTCCCAGAGGAGTTACCAGGCATGCCACCGGATCGAGACATCGAGTTTTTGATAGGGCTATTGCCAGGTACAGGGCCAATATCCAAGAGACCCTATCGGATGCCCGCAAATGATCTGGAGGAAATTAAGAAACAAATCAAGGAGTTATTGGAGAAAGGTTATATTCGCAGGAGTTCATCACCTTGGGGAGCACCAGTACTTTTGGTCGAGAAGAAGGATAAATCCCTGAGGATGGTCGTTGATTACCGAGCCTTGAATGAAGTA